>OY728160.1:1057593219-1058843219 GCA_963277665.1 Viscum album
AGACACAATATCCATACCATTTCCAAACAAATTACTATTATCCTATCTTCTAAACAAAAATATTAAGACAAAAGAAACTTTTCCTCGGATTCCACTTTATAAATCCTTGACATAGGATACACTAAACCAATTCTCTGATATAGTGCACCACATTACCTCAGGTGTTCCTCCTTATACGCTAGAGGTAACAGACTAGTATCATGGTTCTAATTTTGGAAAATGGGGAGGATATACTCACATACCAGAGTGAGACCAATTCTGGAAACAACAAAGCAACCATATGTATCCAAATATATGATCTAAAGAAACTATATTCAAGTAAGTTCCCACAATAAACAAAATAAACTATGCTATAATAGATGAAGCTATCCAAAATGTTCTAGGAATTCATACAAAAAAACCCAAAATACCAAAACTGGGAAATCCTTGAACTTGGTTATGATTTCATACTTGGTTACAACTATAATGCTTAATCCTAGCTTCCCTATCCAACCAAACATTATCCCTCTTCCAACATCAACTTGAAAATAGTAGTATCTACTCAAATACCCCAAGTGTCATGGAGGCCCAATCAAGGTGTGAGTAAAAATTAGTATTCCACCACCAATAGAATATATAAATATCAATTTTTATAATCAATTGCAAGTGAGGTAGTATATAAGTAGGTGATACAAAATAATTAAATGATTACATAAATAAACAAAACCCCCAGTTCTTGGGCTCTATGGTGATGCTCGAGGTTGATCCTATGAACTTCAATCAGTGTCAGGGTGTCTATGAGCATACCACGATGACCTATCCTCCATAAGTAACCATAAGGAATTTAGACACTCATCCTATAATTCCTTACTATTAACAAGTCTTACATGGAATCTTTTGACCCATCTCGACATTCTCATTGAATTCAAATGCTCATGTTGGCATTCCATAAATATCATGCCCCGTGATAATTGAAATTAATCATCCTGACAACCTTAAACATATTTTATCATTTAGAATCCATGGATTTCATCCTGTCATTCCTAATCATGTATCATTGAGAATTCTGGCACTCATCTTAGATTCCCTATCATGAATTTTCACCTAGAATCCAAGCTCTCATCATGGAATTCACTATCCCAAGTACCATATCTTCCCCTTGGCATGTCCATTTTAAATAAATAATATTTTAAAAGCTATATATTAATTTATTTACCATTTATGACACTTGTCCCATTTCACACGTTAATATTATCCAATTCCATTTTACAAATTAAATTCATTCCACAAGTCATCAATTCACAATATAACATTTAATTACCATTATATAAAGAAAGGTTTACCCATTTATCATATCATTATCAATCATTAATTCCCCTTTATTTACATGTAATTCCATTTCTTTTAACCCATTTCCATTATCTATTTAATTTTCTAATACTAAAATAAGGAATTCCCTTGGAATCACCCTTTAGATTGGTTCATTAACACATAAGGTGTATCAATCCCAAAACACTTTATATTATTTAGGAAGGCATATTATAACCAAGGTAAAAACTTATAACCTCACATCCATTTATAAATTATTTACTTTAATCATCAACATGTTGGTTTTCCACTTTTACATAAACATTTTATAGGGTCTAAGTCTCAAGTGCGGCATCCCATTGGGATCACCTCAAGGAAACCAGTTGGTTTTATGTCTACGAGAATAAGAATGGGAAAAATATAATTTAGGTTCTAATTTTAATTCTAGTTTCAACACACAGTAAATCAATTTAACCAATAACCCATGAACCTTGACAACTAAACAATATTTTGGGGTAAAAATAGGGACCACCTACCTTAAATAAGTGTTTCTAATTTAACTCTTATCTCAGTAACCAGCCACCCAAGCTCGTTCGAGATTTTCAGCCAATTCCCAAACCATCCAAAACCCCGAATTACAACCAAAACCCCAATATTAATTAATTATAATAATATTATAATTATTTAACAACTTATAATAAAAAAAACTAGGCTATTTAGTAATAAAAAACCACTCATCGAATACTCCCTTCATACCAAATCCAACACCAATGACCCTTTGGAGGTCCATACCAACCTCTGATAACATAATTGATCCAAATACTTATCAACCACAACCAAAATCATAATCCAAGACAAAATATTTTACTCAAAAACCTAAGAAAATCCTCTGATAAACATACCTCTTTTGAAATTTTGTAAGGCAGCAAGTAAGCGGTGTCTTGAGTCATCCTTAATCTAAGAAGCATGAAAACCCTTCCATCTTGGGATGATTCCCTCATTATATACCAGATTCATAACTCAAATCCCTAATAAGAGGAAACAAAATTATATAAATATGATGATTGTAATTAAAGGATTCATTACCTTACCTCTATCCCACCAATGCTTCAGACAAAGGAGATATAGATAACAAGATAGGTAAATTCGTTAGGTAGGAGAGGGAGGAGAAGTATGGTGTACAAGGAGGGGTTTTGGGAGAAACAGATAAGAAAAGGGGTAAAAAATGAATGGGTAATTGGTCCAAAAAGGTAATTTTCCCACTTTTAATAAGGTTCATGGTTTGGCTGAATGGTTTTCTCAACTGTGTGCCAACTTTGTGGACCTTATAGTTTGAGGCACACCACCATGAATGATTAGTGTGCAAGGTTTTCTAATCCATGTAAAAACCATTTTAAATTCCTATAAAATTTTATGTATAAGTCACATGTCCTCCAAGATTCATTCACATGGTTTAAACAAAACGTTTTCCTATAAAAAAAATAGGTTACACAGTTTGAGTGCATGATTATCACTAACCATATTTCCCAGTAAGCATCCCCTAAAACTAAAATTTCAAAATCCTAAGATCTGAAGAATTATATGAGAAACTAAGGCACCCCTAAGTCCCAAATAAAAATCTAAAAACATCCCTTTAATATGTACAAAATCTATGAATTCCATTGTAAACCCCAATTCAAAATTCAGCATGTTCTCTAAATGAAAATTTTAAAAAACCTGAATTTAAAATACTCATATAGAACATAGGGTCTTACAAAATACTTATTAAATACTTCTCCAAAACATCAAGATAAACCTAGGATATTGGAATGATATAATGGTATTTTTTTCCATTAATCCTTATCACTTCCTTTATTTATATTATTTAATATTGATTGAGTAATAAATCTTCTCAAATAGAAATGAAATGTACCGAATTTTTTAGGCAATAAAATACAACCCAAATGGAATTATAGCCTTTAGAAGTACTGTGAATCCTTGTGATAAAATATATAGTGATGTTATCCTATTTTAATATAGGTATGGGTAATGGTTTCATAATCCCCTTAAAATATTGGAAAACCAAGCATCGAGATACATACACTACAATCTTCATCTTCATGTTGTCCTACCATAAATGATTCTTGAAATATTTATACAAATTTTTTGTTCTAGTATAGATAGATAATATTGATATGTATGCATCATCCAATAGCTCCTTTAATTCTATTATTGATAGGAAACATATTCATTTCATGAATTTTATAAATCCATCATTGTTAAGGTTGAACTTTGGAATATTTCTTACCATCTCTTCAAGATTTATATCCTACTTATGGGACTCCTTGATCTTTACATGGATCGATGGATGAGAAATCACTAGGTAAAGATAGGTTTTATACCTTTATTTAATGATTACAAGGTCCATACTTTGAAAATCCATGAGTATTGGGTATCTTTCAATCCTCATCATGGAAAAGGTACCATGATTCTTCTTACTCAAAGCATCATCCACTTTGTTTTCCTTCCCAGGATGATAATGGATTCAGAAATAGTAGTCCTTTATCAAATCTAACCATCACATTTGGAATATATTCAAATAATTATATGTAAATATATACTTTAAGATTTTTTGAATAATATATATTTCACACTTTTCACCATAGAGATAATTTATCCATATCTTTAATGAAAATTTTACCATATATAACTCCAAATAATGTGTTGGGTATTTTTTCCTTATTAACCATTAATTTAAATGAGGTATATGCTAACACTATGAAAATTTTCATGAGAAAACATCTCAATACCCTATATAATATGTCACTTTATATCACAACCCCTTCTCCATTATTGGGTAGCATGAGTAAATGTGAAATGACCAACATTATCTAAAGTTCCCTTGAAATTTTCTTCATGTTCATCTATCCAAAAAAAACTTGACTCCCATCAAAGTTAACTTGGATATTGGATTTGACAGTCCCAATAAATTTCTCATAAAATGTTGATGGTATTTCTTCAATCTAAGAAAACTAGAGATCTTTTTATAGTGTTTGGTCAGATCTATTTTTAAATTACCCCTCTCTTTTAAGGATCTATATATATATAACCTACCTTGTGATTAAATAACCCAAGAATGATACTTTATATATTAGGAATTCAAACATGATAAATTTGGAATACATTTTCTCTTTTCTCAAGTTATCTAGCATAATCCTAAAATTATGTTCCTGGTCATCCTTTCCCTTGGAATATATGATCATGTCATCTATATAGACTATCGCAAATTGATTGATGTAATATATAAAGACTCTATTCATTATATCCAAAAAGATATTGGAGGAATTTGTATGTATAAATGGAATCTCTATAAATTCATAGTGTACATATATTTTACAATAGTTTTTCTTAGGTATATCCTCCTTTTTTCCATTAATTGTAGATAAGCAGATCAAAGGTTAATCTTTGTGAAATATTGATCCCCTAAAAGTTTATCAAAAAAATAATCAATGTTGAGAAAGGTATATTTTTTAATGGTTTTGATCTTGTAAGTTCATGATAATCAATGTAGAGACGCATCAATCCATATTACATCTTAACAAAAAAACAATTTATTCATCCCATTCTGAAGAATTTGGAATATAAAACCCTTATTTGGATTCTCCTTAAATTACTTATTTAATTTATGTTATTAAATTAGGGTCATTATGTAAGGATTCTTTAATATAGGTATTTAACCATGTTTGACTTCCACTGCAAACTCGGCCTCAATATCTAGGGTAAAACTAGGGAACTATTTTGGAAATACATCAACATGTTCCTAAAAAACAGTCATATCTTAAATATTGACTTTATCCCTAACCATTTGAGCTATATATCCCTCATGGTTAGGTAACATGAACCATATAAGGGAAGTAACTTTCATAGGTTATTCATAGTCATCCTTACACTAATGAGAGGTTATGGGTTGATTTGGGATATGAAATGTGATTTCTTTATTCTATAAATTCATATGGGATCCATATAAATAGATTCAATCTATGCTAAAAACACATCAAATTTGACTAAATAGATAATAATAAGATTTTCATGAAGCACATTCCTACAAAATTCAATCATAGAAGAGTTATAGCCTTGGGATTTAATAATAAATCTACTGGTATTTTTTATTGATAATATATTGTAAAATTTTTGGGATAGTGATTTGATGCTCTTATCATACTTTCTAGATATAAAAGAGTGGGTATAACCACAATCGGATGAAATATTTTTATTTCTTAAGTGAATGATGAGTAAACCTTTCACCACTTCATTTTCATGACCCACATCTATTGTTGTGATTTCATACACTTTACCTTTCTCTATTGTATTTAGAGGTGTTTTATGTGGGTTTTCAGTATTGACCCTTGGTTTGGAGAAATTTTTTGTGTAATGTCTATATTCATTATAATTGAAGCATTAAAGTATGGTTGGTACATTAGGATAATCTTTCTCACCATCCATTTAATTGGTTGACCTCTTCACATATCTATATAATTCATGTTATAGATGTAATTATCTTCTATACTTGAAGAATTTACTTGTTCCTTTAAGTTAATTACCCCATGATTCTTCCCATATTTTTGGCATGTAACAATATTAATCTTATTTCCTCCATAGGTTTTATAATTTTATTTTCAATGAAACTATTTTTCTCTTCCTGACCATAAAACCATGAGCATAATGAGATCCACTTCCATTTTTACCTTGAGATAAAATCGATCAATTTATTTATATCTACCAAATTACCTTATAAATAAAGATATTTACAGACTTGGTTTTAAGAAACTATAGAAATGATCAGTTTTTATTTTAAGGTTAATGAAAAAACCAAAAGAATAAATTGAATGTATTATGAATATTTCTTTATAATAAGCAATATATTCATCCTTCTTTTTCCTTTAACTACAAGAATTCCCTATCCATTTTAGAATGAATAGTTTCAAGAAAATACTTATCGAGAAATATATTCTTAAACTCCTCCCATTATATGGATCCTATTTATTCATCTTTCCTCATGTTATTGATTAGAACTCACCATTTATTTGACTCACTATCTAAATGATAAATGAATAAAATAACCTTTTCATTATATGAACACCAAAAAATAGAAAATATATATTTTGTTTTGTTGATCCATTTTTTTACAATTGGTGGATCAAAACACCCACTAAAGGAGGGTGGATGTTTTTATATGAATGAATTATTGTAGATTTATTCCTTTGGTAATTTGGGAGTTTATGATGGTTCAAATTATTGTTCAAATATTTATGGAGTTATATGATCATTTCCATGAGATTTTTCACCCTAGGTCCCATCCCATTTGGTTTCTCTTTTCAACATTCATTGCATTGTCCATAACACTCGTTTTTAACTCAATTCCACCTAGTTCTAACCATTTAATAAATAAAACAATGTTAGTATGAGTATAAATAAATAATAAAAAGATTAATCAATCATATTATAAGTAAAATCAATCATAATATGTCATAAATTATGAGATCTTCAATTCAACCTATGACATTTTAGGTTTATCCTACATCAATTTTGGATCAAAAGAGGTTGTTTTAGGTTCCATCCTATTATTATGCATAATATAATCACAAAAATTAATTAAACCCCATATTAATTGAAACTGAGATGACCTAATCATGACATAACTACATAATACATAATTTTACATGATTATACATCACAAATCATAATGAAACACACCACATAATCTATATGTTTAGTATTTTTTGGAGACTAAATACATAACCAACATATTTTACAACGATTTTTTAATATATCCCAAAAATATTATCTGCACATGATAACCTTATAGATATATCATATGTAATAATCTTCTTCATAACTTGGAGAAATAGGAACATAATAAAGTGTGAGGCCATATGCTCAATAAGAAGTGAACATAAGAGATATAAATTGAATATCATAAGTGAGAATATGATGAACATGTGGATATGAGAACATAATCAAGTTACATGAACATAACATAAAAATTTATACCCAATAAAACATGGATCATAAATCACAAATCGTGACATAAATCTATCAGCATAACATAATACATGGGTCATATGAGTGTATAAACTTGAGTCAATAATCACAATTCATGAAAACTTTACATAAGTGAATTGTATAACATAATAATGTGAAAAAAATATAATCATTTAAATCATAACATATATCAATTTAACCTCTAATAAATTCATATAAAAATAGACTAGGTGAACCACTTACTCATAACATATTGGACTTGGGCTAACCACTCACACCCCATAACATTTTAGGATTATGTTAACCACTTATGTCTCATATTAATATCATGAGATATAAAAAATTTATTAATTTATTAGAGGTATATAATTAACCCATCCATTTCATAATGATAAACCATAAACATGTGTTCCATATGAACATGAAAACATTCAAAATCTTATCATGGATTAATTAACCCATGAGAAATAAATGGGTTCCATGAATATTTCCATAAAGAATGATCATAATTCATCTAGAGAAATAATTTTGATGATATCATTAAATAATATCACCAATGATTCCTAAGAAACATTAAAAAATGTTGATATAGATGAAAAACACTCTATAAGATCATTATAGAATTTATTTGAAAAATAATAAAATAAACCCTTTATGTTTTTTATAACTTTCATTTCAAAGGAAATAATTTATAAAATAATGAGAATATAAATTACTTTGGAAAACCAAAAAAACGTAGATATTAATATTTAACAAATAATAATAACACCATGAGAAAAAAAATTCATGTGGAAAGAGTTAAAAAAATATTTTCTTTATGTGTAATAATGAAAGTTAATAGAAAATGGAATGCACAGAAAATGATAAAAAAGATTACTTTTATAATTTTTATAAATAAAGTAAGAAAAATAAATATAAAGTTTTAATAAGTAATCATAGATATATATATATATATATAATGATATAAATAAAACAATATAAATAATATTGAAATAAAGGAGAAATATTATCGATTGAGAATATGAGATATGGTCGACTCCACTTACAAGAAACCTTTTGATTCATTTTTAAACTAAAGAGAGGTGGAGTTTTATGAAAACATGTAAAATCAATAAATTAATACATAAGAATAAAAATTATTAGTTTGATTATAAATATAACATACAATTTTCTCAAATGGTAATTGAAACATAAATAATCTAGAATTCAAATTGAGATTTTGAAAAAAACCATTACTTCAAACATTTTCTTTGTAAGATGTGTTCTAACTCTCTATAAATTAAATTTAGGTTTATTATAAATATTTATAAGAACTTTATTAATATTTATTTTACTAGATATTATTCATTTATAATTTTTTATTATCCACACATTAATTTTTCATTGTAAAAAATAATATTCTTGTGTTAATTGTTCCATGTTCCTTACATTCTTTGGTTTGGAAGTTTCATTCCTTACTCATTGATCATGGTTTAATCACCACTAGAATTTTTATGATTATGTAATATATGATTTTGATTAATTTTTTGAGTCTCATTAACATTTCATGGAACTTATAGTGATGGTCCATAAAGAATGCTTTAAAAATATCTTTCTTCAGTGATTATGCCCCTGGCTTAGAGGCTATTAGTTTTTATTATTATCATGATCAAACCTATTTTTAGAAAGGTTGAGAGGAAACCCTTAAATTAACCAAAGGACAAAATTTAAAAATACTTATAATATTAAATTTCATGAATTCCTGACTACACTATAACTAAACAATAGTATCCCCTCATGTAATCCTATTATCTGTCCCCACTATCTCATCATATATATAGGCCCATCATTGCCTAAATATATCTGTTGGGTGTGATATATATTAATTCACTACTGACAGTTATTTTTTACACCAATAATGCACCCTAAATAGAATCCCCATTTTTATACTTGTTAGACTATTGATGCATGCACTCCACCTGAGTTGCTCCTATAGCTCAGAGGCTTTCTGGACCGACATCCCTTTGATAGCCCTAAGGCCCTATGGCCCTAAGAAAAAATTTTATAGCCTAAAATCCTAATCAAGTTGAACAGTAATATTTCTAATATACTCCACTACAATATTCACACTACTAAAATACTCAAGTACTACTACGGTTCCATAGTAATTCACCCCCACCCGGTATTGAACCTGGATTTCATACAAGATTACGAGGAGACTTTACCACTCAGGTAATCCCCAAATTATAAATGAATAAAAAATTTTAGTGATTATAATTTAAAATATTACCACTCTATAATTATGAAAAATATTAAAATAATCAATATTTTATCATATTACCAATATTTAGGTTTTATTAGTCATTCATGTGGTAAACATTATTACATCGTTCATATAGGTGGTAAAACTGACATAAACAAGAATGTGTTATAATGACCAAATGAGTAAGAACATGTTATTGTATAGTAATAATATCACTTTTATGTAAGATTAATTATTTAAAAAACATGTTATTAAAGTTGTAAATCATATTTAAGAA
Organism: Viscum album; assembly: GCA_963277665.1. Classification (NCBI taxonomy): domain Eukaryota; kingdom Viridiplantae; phylum Streptophyta; class Magnoliopsida; order Santalales; family Viscaceae; genus Viscum; species Viscum album. The sequence continues at coordinate 1,057,603,047 of OY728160.1, forward strand.
GTTTTATATGAAGATAATAAAGAATAATGACTAAAGAGATGATAACACTTACATTGAAGACTCGAATCTCCTCTTAGAGAACCACTTGGATATAAGGGATTTGGGTCTTCTTTTTGTGGCTAGAGGTTAAAAAATGTTATAGTTACTTATGAGGGAGATAATTTGTATCAACATTCATGATAAAATAGATAAAAATTTGTGCTTATAGGTGGGTATAATAGGGGTACTTTTATAAGTAATATGGGGTTGTATTTTAGAATGAAGTATTTATTATTTCATCATTTAGGCCAAAGACAATGAATAGTAATGATTCTCATAGAATTAATTAGATTATGATTAAAAATAGGGTAATATAAAATTAAAACCAAACTAAAACCGAATAGAATCTTGGAAATACTTAATTTAAGGTAAATAATCAAAAATAGTTTTTATTAAAATACAATATAAATTAGCTTCCAAAATTTAAAATTAAAAAATATTATTTTTAAATAAATTATTTTAATCATTAAATATATTTTTTATTTAAAAATATGTTTCATAAATTTTTAAGTATTATTTATATCATTATTATTTCATAAAATTTATTGTATTTGAAAAAATCGTATTTTTTACTATTCAATAGAAAATTAAACTTTTTGAAAAAATTCCCAAAAAACACCCTTGGATAATTTTTAAATTATGAATCCAAAAACTAAGTTTATTTTATCAAATTAAGATTCAAAAAAAATTAGAAATTTAATTTTTAAATGAAAATATAATATATAAAAGATAATATATTTTATAAAAAATGATTTTTCTTCCTAATATTATTTTATATCTATTACTTATTAAATGAGTTTTATATAGTATAGTGTACATTTAAATGTTACAATTTTTCATAATCATCCTTTAAAAGTGATCAATTTAATTTATTAGGATAAAATACACAACACTTGGAAAAAAATATCCTTGAAAAAAATATCTCTTTTTAGTATTCAATTTTTTTAAACAAATTCCATTAAAAATAATTATTTATATTTTAACCATTAAATTTATTAATCAATTAGAATATTTATTTAAATTTTTATAAAAACTTTAAATAATTATTTAAAAATAATATTATTGATACATATTTTTAACATAAAACATTTTAATTAATTGTTATCTTTTATTCACTTGTGAATTTATTCCGTTATCGATTTTACTAAATTTTTGATTAAGTTGTCTTGTAATTTATTTTATTTTTTATTGTTTTATTATAACTTAATGAAATAAATAACTATTCATTTAATTTAATTTTTTATTTATCACAAGTTATCAAACATACCTCATTTATTTTAAGATAAGTACATACCAAAATCATAAGGTGTTACAAATTTGGACTAATCAGGAGTTGTGAGTGACCTGTGTATGTTTGGTTTATTATTCATTTAATATTAATTATTAAAATAATTTTTATTGTGTAATAATTAATAATTAAATATCATTTTCATACAATATACACATCATCCTTCCATATTTAATGTATATGGGTCCACATGTCCACAATTTAGTGTTAATATTTATTCCCCATATCATGAGTTCCCCTTACCTATGTGTAAGTATATATTGTAAAGAATGAAGTTATGCATGACAGCATAGTTTGGGGAGATAAGGGTGTGAACCTAGATAATATGAAATATAAGGACGATAACGGACATTGTAATTCAAGTCATTAAATTGCTTAAGAAATTACCCTAAGGTCTCGGTTGATCCATTATTCGATCAATGGATCAATTATTGGTACACATCTCATAATCATGTCTTTGTTTATTTATTTTTTCATGAATTGTTAATTATTTTGTGAATGTGTGGATGTTATGTGATCACATAGGTTAATTAATGATCATTCATAGATAAAATGTATAAACGTGTGATAAATGGTTTTTATTTATGTATAGTTAAAATTTAAAAAGTGATCACATAGTAATAATAATAATAAATAGATTCGTATTTTATTCAAAAAATAAATCAAAGATTAAAAACCGAATTTTAAATATTAAGTCATAAATTTATCTTATCACTTAAGTTATTTAAAACTAGAGTTTGAAGTTATCATCGATCATAGTTGAGGGTGACTCCTTCTATTGGGGAATTTTAATTTGAGTAGTAGGATGACTTACCTAAAATTGGCATTAAATAAGTAGTCATAGTGAGAAGACCTGAAAATAACATATATAAATATTTCATCATTTTAAATTAATATTTAATAAATTTCTCAATAATATATGTATGTGGACTATAAATTTGTTATGTCATTCAATACTAGATACTTAATCAAATCATCTCATAAAATATCTCCTACATCACCCATAAGATTCTTCTCTCATACTACACTTCTAAGATCTTTCTAACTTAATACCTTTTTTCATAACTTGGGGAAAAAGGAAACATATGAAAGGGTGAGATCACTTTATCTATAGGGGTAAACATTGGAGATATAAATAAATGATCATAAGTGAGAATAATCATATGGGTATGAGAACATGATCATATCTCAAGAATTTTATAGCCAATTAGTCAAATATATTTAATCATGAATCATGGAATAAGATGTTTTCAATCAAAATACATACGACATAAGAGTTTTGAATCATAAATAATCAATCATGGGCCATGGGAATATATCATAAGCATAAGACATAATTTTTTGGCATACACATTAGTATATAGAATAATCTCCTTAGTCAATGATTACTTCCAAGGATATCATAGTGGATTTTTATAACTCCCAATTCCATTATTTACTTAGTCAAGGTTCACAACCAATATTTTCTAGTGGACATAGTCCCTTACTAAACTTGATTCACTCCCTATTATAGTCCTTATTATATCATGATATATCATTATTTACCCAATGCATTGGAGGGATATATAATTTTGGGCTCACCCATCACATAATGAAAACAATATATATGTGTTCTACTGGATCATAAAATATTTCTCATATCATCATAACTCAGGGAAAATAAATGGGTTTTGTAAACATATCATCATCACATAATAGTAATCCATTTAGAAAAATTTTATGATATCATAATAGAATTCAGTATCTCATCATAGCTTAATTAACCCTTGGGAAATAAATGGGTTTCATGTATTCATCCTAAGAACATTATCATAATAATTTATCAAGAAAATTGGATAGTATCATAATATTTTATCCCAAATGAAACATAAAAATCCTTAAAGGATGATGAAATAGATTAAAAATACCTTTAAAAGATCATTTGACCTTTCTTTGAAAACATGAGAAAAATATCCTCTCTTTTAATAACAATCTAACTAAAAATTCCTAGAATATTGAGAAAATTATTTTCTTTTAGAATAACCATGTAAACTTATAATGTAATATTCAAATAAAATAACTTTCATGATACTGGGAAAATATGTTCATACTATATACATTAAAATAGAACATTATTATTATAATTTAAAAAAATAAAAAAAAAATATTCAGAAAAAAACAAATTATTCAAAAAGATTTATTTTAAAAGTTTGTAAATAAAGTAAATAGTAATGAAAATAAAATTTTAAAAATAATAAACTATAGGTAAAAAATTCAATGAAATAATCTTTAAGGTCATAGACATTGAAGAAAATATCCAATGACAAAAGATAAAATAAGGTTTGTTTTTCTTTACAAACTTTTTCCCAATAATTTTAAGTAAAAAAGAGAGGAAATGGTACTATTACTTGAAAAATATAATAATAACCAAATTAAAATAAATTAAATTATCTTTAAATGATAATATCTACATAATTTCCCTCTATTAAAATTTAGCATAAATGATCTTGAAAAGAAATGAGATTATAACATAAACCCTTACCTAAAGTCCTATATTTCTTTGTACACATTAAAATATCCTATATAATAAATATATATTTATTATAAATATATAATGGAAACATATTCATACATAACTTATTATGTATAATTCTTTTATAATTTCCAATATCCTTTTATTAATAATTTCTTAATTAAAATGAACATTATGTAGAAATCTAATTCATTTTCCATGCATGTTTCGATTAAATGGTTCAAATAATTGAACCTTGATCATGGTTTAATCATCTCTATAATATTAATCATGAAATAATTATAATATATATTCATCATATACACCTTTATAATCACTCATATAAAGTAGTGATGAAAAATGAATTATGTCACTTGGTGGTGATGGTAGTCTATAAATATGCAAAAGTGAGGTTTCCATATTTTGATGGATGCAATTAAATAAAGTTATATGATAATTAACCATTAAAGAATCATTATTATATAATTAATATCTTATATTTTCATAATATTTATCCATATTACCATCCATTAAAATGGTAAATGAAAAAATAATCACATCACTTTGTAGAGGTGGTGGTCCACACATATGCACAAGTGACGTTATCATTTTACAATGGATGGAAAGGTAATATGTTAGATAAGATCTTATAATTATTGATGAATAATTATTTCTTAAATATTACATATAAAAATTAAATAAATTATAATAAATAAACTTTAAATATAGTGATGGAAAATGAATCATATCATCATGTGGAGGCGGTTGTCCACCCGTATGCATGGGCAATAATTTAATTTCCCATTTAATGGAAAGGGGGTGTAAAATGATTGTTAAAAAATAAAAATAATATATAATTATATTTATGATACTATTTTGATCATGTTGGGTTAATATAATAGATTTATTGGAAGTATAATAAGAGATAAACATTGAAGGGATTTTGTAATATGATTACCTCTTCTTTGAGATACTTCATTTGTATTTAACCTTAATCCTTATTATGATGGTATTAGGGTAGCTCTAAGAGATCAAGAACAACAATAAGTAACCTAGGAAGTTGTTTGTTTAGGTCTTGGACAATCTATAATGCTCAATGTTTTTGAATAATGGAGGATAATTGGTTCCCTTTTATGGTTGTTTGAAGTTTGAGTTCAATTTCTGACTTTTTTGAAACTATAATATAATTTATTCCTTTGATTACCACAAGATTTAAATATCATGTGGTTTTATATCATTTCATAAGCTTATATTTTACTGGTTTTTTATATGAAATGGACTTCTGTATTGAATGTTATTATCTTTTTATGGTTTTTAAGGTTTTAGAGCTTTTAAGGGTTTTTCACATTCAAAAGCCTTTCAAATGGCCATAACATCAAAAACAGGTGTCTGTTGTGCATCTACCACATATAAAATTGAATATTGTGATGATCTATACACCTCATTAACCCATGGGGTCCCCTAATAACCTCTATTGAGGCCAAAAAAGGCCTAGAAATCTTCTAAATGGCCATAACTTCTGCTATGGGTGTCCATTAATGAAATATAATTTTTTATTGAAATATACCCTTTATCAGTGCTAGTAAAATAGCACTGATAAAGGGGGTATTTATTAGTGATTCTAAAAATGATCTCAAAAAGACCACCCTCTTATCAGATATTTTTTAGAAGCACTAATAAAGACCCCCTTTATAAGTTCTTTTTTTGAAGCGCTCATAAATTCCCATTTTATCAGCACTTTCTTACTAGCATTGATAAAGGGGGGGATTTATTAGTGATTTGTTACCAGAAATGATAATTTTCCCCCTTTAATAGTGATTTTTTAGTAATTTTAAATACCCCCTTTCAGAATTATTTTTCTAACGTTGAGAAAGGGGATTATAACTGTGATTTTAGCGATCTCTATTAAAACACTAGTGCTAGATAAACTCAGTTTTGTAGTAGTGGGTCATTGGTAAGTCCAAATGTAATTACTATATGTTTATAATGATCATACCTCATATATAAGGTTGTCTCAGGTATATCCCCTTCTTGTACCTCAATTGATGGTATCTAGAATGAATGTTAATCTTGGAAAAGAATTTATCTCTGTGCAGTTGATCAAAAAATTCATCAACATGGGGTATATGATACTTCTTCTTGAAATTGATCTTGTTAAGTTGTTTATAATCAATGTAATGACACATTGACCCATATTTATTCTTAAAAAAAACATGTGACCCCATGGGGATGAATTGGGGAATATAAATCCCTCATCAAGGTTCTCCTATAAATTATTCTTCAATTATTGTTACTCAACAAAGGCCATTCAATATGGAATATTTAAAATAGGTGTAACATTATGTATGAGTTCTATTGAAAACTCAACTCTATGATCAGGGGGAAGATTAAGAAATTATTTAAGAAATACAATAGCATAGTCCTAAAAAATAGTTGTATCTATGATTTTGATTTTCTCCCCAACAATTTTTGATAAATATACCTCATGAATAGCTAGTAAAAACCATGTAATAAAAGTAACTTCCATTATAAGTTCATATTCATCCTTTCAATTAAATATTATCATCTGATGATTTAGAATATCAAATGAGACTTCCTTACTCAACAATTAATAATGGATCTATAAATAGAGAGAGTTAATCCATGACCAAAATCAAATAAAAATCAACTAGAGGGATAATTATAAGATTTGGAGGGAGCACATTCCTACAAAATTCTATTCTAGTGGAGATATAGACTTGATATGTGATCATCATACCATTAGTTGTTTTTACTACTAAATAAACATATTATTATTTAGGTGGTGATGTGATACCCTTATAAAATTCTTCAGATATAAAATAGTGGGTAGATCCATAATAAAATAAAATGTTTAATGTTTTACAATGGATGGTAAGTGACCTATCACTGCATCATTATAGTTAACCACTTCAGTAGTTGTGTTCATGTGATATTTCCCTTTATCTCTTGGCTTAATAGGTTTTTTATAATAATTATCATCATTAACCCTCATAATTGTGCATATATTGGTATAATAATCATACTTATTTCAATTATATCATTGGATTTTATATGGTTATGATGCCCTCTGAGTCATGGGTATTCCTTAATTTGAGAGTGGTTTATCTCCTATGAGTTCCTAGAGGATTTCAGGAGTCAAAGTTTAGAAATTTAAATGTTTGGTGAATAAAATCTAGGCACATGATCTACCCACTTTTAGGAGTAAATATACATTAATCATGTGGAATTGATCTATTTATTCTAGTGGAATTTATCATTTTTTTATCATGGTTTGACAAACCATGTAATTCCCCAGAAAAACCATGCAGGTTTTTGGGTTTTTGTTTAGTGGTTATAACACATATTGAGCATGGTCTGTTTAACCCTGTATCTCTCCCTAGGAAATTATGCAACATGGATTTTAAGGGATAGTGGCTACTATATAGTTATTGAATGGTTTATCTAACTGTTCATCCAAATCGTGCAACCTAATCCAAAGATATCAAACTAGAAAATTTTCCTTTATTCCCTCACTCGATTTAACCACTAATCCCCTCTTAATTCCATATTATTCTGAACCAAACTATGATTTATTATCTAGGATTCTATCCCCTTTGTCTCATGGTGGATATATATTGATCTAGATGGATCTCTTTAAGTTTTTTTGATTTTTTGGTTGTTTTCTTCTCCTATTTCTAGATGTTCCTCCAATCTCTCATAGTCTCCATGTCATATAAACCTATGTGGGATATGATGACATGATATATGGTTTATATAGATAATATATGGTGTTCCACTTAGATATAGTCTTGTGAGTATTGGATCTCTTCATTTCTAATCTCAGTTTTTGAAGTTGACTAGTTTTCCTCTATTGGAAAGGTAGGTGTCTCTATACAATAGTGTTAACCCATGAATTACTTAATGTTCTTGTAAATTCCTTTGGTTTGGTTTTTTAAATTTATTTATTTGATATCAAAGACATATTTTTTATAAAATTCATCTTGGGTGGCATGAAAAAAGGGTTTTTAATGGGTTTTTCTTTAAAAATAGTTTATTCACTTAATGTGTTCCATGAAATACCTCAAAGATGATTTTTGATCTAGAATACATTTTCAATCATGGGAGAACTAATTATTTACTATTAAAATATTTATCAAATTGTGATAATTGTTTTTCAAAAAAAATTAAAACATATCACATTGGGAACCATGGGTTCATCGGGTTATGGACATATTCAAACCATAGTGAATGTGAAACCACTAAGGGTTATTCTTGTAATATCAATAGACTGTGGCAGGATTCAATATTGGTACGATTCATGGTATTCTTACATTAGTGTTCCTTTACATGTCCTAGTATGTATTCTAATAGGCTATAACCCAACTTGTTCTTGGTTTTATACATAGTGTTATTTTTTCATGTTTGATTACTCACATGTTTATAGTATGTGTTATTCCCATGGATAATTTATTTATTCAATTTTTACTACCTTTTGTGTACTTTTCATATTCCTAGTTTATGTGAATATGAAATTATTTAAATGGAACAAAATTATGTTGTATGAAATTTTTTTCACTTGAAATTGATTTATAAACTTTTAAAAAAAAATCTAGAACTAATAGTTTCATGATAGACATTATATATATTCTTTGGTGGTATCATGCTAATATTTAGTGATCACACCCAACTTTTTTACTTTGGGTATTTTTTGAATTTATTCTTCAAGATATGGGTAAAGGGAAGGGTTTCATGTGTCATGGATTATTCTCTTGGTTGATATCTTCTTCATAGTGGTTAAGGGTTGGTGGTGAAAATGGTCACATGGAGACTTGGATTTGTCTTGGTTTTTTTTCTTGTTCCCATTTAGCCTTTTGGTTTATTAAATATTTATTTTGGTTTTGTTCCTTGTTCTTCTGTATTATTCTCTAATTTTTAAAATTAACTTTCTATACTTGGTAAATATTGTGGTATCTTTTAGGGTTAAAACATTACTAAAAAAAATTTATCATGATACCCAAGTGATTTTCCCTAGCACATAGAAATTGGGAACATGATTTAGGAATTGTTGTGATCCATATAAGGTGATGTGTTGGGATGACCCAAGTTGGTTAATTATAAAATGGTATGAGAGGAATACCTATCCATAAGTGAGATAGAACTTCTTGGGTTTGTTTCAAAGTTTGGTATACTGGATCTAGTACTTTTTGGGTCTCAAGGAGTTGATTATGAATAGTTTCTTGATCACCACCTTTCATTATTCCACTTGAGTTACCATGGAAAATCATGATTTAATTTCATTTGAATATTTCTATAAGTTACAATTTAATATGATTACCTATGATTCTTATTTTCATGTGTCAATTTCCTTAGGTTGTGTTCTAGATTTATTGTTTAAATGTAAAGTGGAATAAAATTGTGAGGTTTACTTAGATGGCCATGCAGTGATCAAAAAATTGATTTTGGAAACATTAATGTGGTTATGATTCACTTGGTATATGGACATCAAACATGTGGCTAGTTCGAGCATGAATCCAAATACCTTTTATTTTTGGTTTAGAACCCATGATTCTTTGATTATTTGAGTGACTCTCATTGATGAGAAAAGAATAATGGTGGTTCTTAGAATATGTTGACATCATAAATTATGGTAATTTGAAGTTATGTCCTGATTTTTTTGTGCATGTGTGGTATGACTAAATTATGTGTGAAAATAGATTTCATAGATAAAATATTTATTTTGAAAGGTGAATCTTTAATTATTTCTTATAAAATTATTCTTGGTTTATAACTCATTTATTTTGAAATAGTTATTTAATCATGTAAACTTAGAAAAAATTTGGTTAAAAACTGGTCAATGGTCTACATGTATGAATTTTACACCATTGAAGAATGTATTTAATAAGTATTAAATGTTTTGAAATAAGTGGTTGTTTATCATGAAGTTGTAATGGTCAATTTTTTAGTTTTAAGGAAAACTCGTGGTTTTTTTCAACATATACTCTAGAAGAGAAGTTGGTTTTGAAAGAGGAATGATAAATAAAATGAAGATTATGATTCTTGAGAAAAATAATTTTTATAACTTGAGTGTTTCATAAAAATTTTGGTTATTTGAATGGTTTTTTATTCAAAATAATTTCATACATGGATAATGTAATTATAGATGAAAACGAATCATGTTTAATGATTTTTGTTGAAAGGTAAAAGGTTTCAACTTGTAACTGAAGAGTTGTGAAATGTTCAACATTTGTCTTTTTCTAGAGTAATGAAATATTTTTACCACTGAGTATAAATCCTTTTAAAATGTTGTTTAGAGGTTTTTTAAATAAATATATTTTAAAATAGGTTTCTACAGTTTAAGTGGGTTTGTTTTTAATCTTATCTACTGGTTTTTTCTTTTTTTCATTTATTTGTATTTCTGGCCTGACCCTTTCTTATGTGTAAGGGTCATCAGATGTAATTTGAAGGACATGGATGAAGGGATACCTCATATCTTGTGTTTTGAGTAATTCTTATGGAGAGGTCATGATTTTATGTGATATTCAATCCTAGAGAGTGTTTTTTTATCTTATCTTAAATTTTTCTTAGGCTTTGAATATATTATAAAGTGTTGTCTTCTCTCACATTGTTATTTTTTATCTCGTATAAAGAATCTTAGAGGTTCATCTGGGTATTCTATTTTATAAGGACCATTTTATTGAATTCCTAGTGTTTTTTTATGAGTGTAATCTTTAGTTCAACCTATTATTTAGGTGATGATCCTTTTGGGTTCCCATTCTATAGTTTTGTAGTAGTTTTGTTCATGATATTTCTTTATTTAAGTGTGATATTCAATATATTACTTAGTATATTGTGTTGAGAGTAATATACATCTTGGATTTCAGAATGCCTCATTACTTTGTTTCACTCTATAAACCTTGTTAATAGGGTTATCTTTGTGTAAAAAGTTATTTCATGAGTTTTGGATTTTTTTTTCTTGAAAAATGTGTCCCTTGGGTATGTTATTGGGTAACTAGGTTTGGTTGGGTGACTGGATGGGATAAGGAATCCATAAATGTATGGTTGGTCAGATTGTAAGAGATCCTAGTTATGTTCTTTAAACCTAAGTTACCATAGATGCAGTTTCATTACCCAGTACTGGAATCATTTCATTCCTTATAGAGTTATGTTTTCTTTTAAACCATCTCCTAGTTGAATGATATGTTTTGGATTTGGTATTTTGGATTCTACCATATTGGGTGGCCTTTGAGGCAGTTCAACTTGATGATCCTTGGATCATCACCGGGGTTGGTGCCTCCTTTATTGTCTTAATTTATTCCCCTCTTAGTTGGTTTCATCTAATAAGATCATATTGGTTTTCCTTGGTTAAGGATAAGAATCTTTGTGAATTTTACTAGATGATTTGAGAAAACCCTTGTAGACATGTTGATTCTCTCTTATATCAATGTAATTGCTTTTTATTGTTCCATTTTAGATTGAATCTAAATTATGGGGAGACCTATGTTATGTCTTTAGCCTTTTAGAGCCTCATGTTTGATAATATGGAACCTATGACTCCTTTAAAAGTTTTGAAGTGTGTTTAACTACATCTTTAGTGTTTTTTCATACTATATCAAGTGTTTTTTACAATGTTACTTTGAAGCCTCAAACATAGAGTTAAGATATTTCTTGATGTTGTAAATTGGGTGATGGATTAATGATTTCACCAATTATTCCTTCGTGGAAAGAATCTATCTAACTGCGACCTTGATTTTATAGTAGTTATATATGATCTTGGAATTTAGTGACTATATTCCTTTGGTGAGTGGTTTATAATTAATTCAAATTAGTGATATATAATGTATAATTTTACTATGAATAATTTTATCATAAGGTAGAAATTTTGAGTTAAGTGATTTTAGGTCCTTGATATCTATATTATGTAATCTCTCATAATGTTAGGTTTGGTAAAATATGTCTTGAGCATGGAGTTAGTAACATGTCCTGTAAAGGAAGTAAGGGAGGGGTATTAGTGTAAAGCCTATTTTTAGAAATTCTATTAGTTGTGAGGAGGCTCTAATATTTTGTGTTCCTATCATGTGAGAAAGTTATTTTTCCTTGTATAGTAGTTTTTGGCATGATAAATAAGATAATGTTTGTTGAAAGTGTTCTAATTAAACCTTTTATTGTAGGGAGATAATATGTTTCTAGTTTCATACTCCTAAGGTTACTTTGTTTCTTCAAAGGTAGTTAGTTGTTTTGGTTGATCTGATTCAAGGGTTGATTGATTATGAACATTGTTCTAGTTGGTTCATGAACATTGGGGTTACCAATATGATTTATGATCTAACAAATCAATGTTAGGACCATAGAATTAGCTAGTTGATTGATGGATTTTTTTTCATGATTCCCAAACTATTAGAAAACTGAAGTGGAGAACCAAAAACCTTCCAATTTATTTCTTCCTTATACATTCCATGATTAAGGTTGGATGAAGGACCCATAGACCTAGAAAATGAACTACCATAGACTTCTAGTGGAGAAGAATATGTGATTTTTCGGTGATCATTAACTAATTCATAAAATTGTTTCTTTTATTTCCTTCCAAGGAAGTGATTGTGGTAGAAGAACTTGAAAATTTTTATAATCAAGGGTTTTTACGCACCTTGGTATACTAATAGTTACCATTAATGGAATATACTCATGTATTTCATTACAAATCTATAAAGGATTAATGAATGTATTGAGTTCTCAGTCAGAGTCAAGAATGATGTTAAATGATCAGATAGATTTTTAGAGTATATAAATCATCCAATTTAGGAGGATATTCCTCAGGTGTGCCTACTTGATTTTGGTGATTTTTAGGTTTGTCATCTACCCTGATCTTAAATTAAAAATAATCACTTCAAAGTGTCATATGGGAATCCTTTTTATATATTTTATATGTTGGGAAATGGTAGTCAAATAGACTTTGGTTGTATCGAGTCTTATCTAGGGACAATAGAGACTTTGTGTTTATCTCAAAAAAAATTAGTAGTAATTATGATCCACTCAATTTTTTAGAAAACCCACAATCATTGTCCATTAGAGTTTTAAATAGGTGATTGGGTTTTTCATATAATTTCACCTCAATTAGGGACATCATCATTTGGGTAATCAGGGTAATTTGGCACTAATATTTTTTGGACATTTTTAGATCTTCAAATGACTTATAAAGGAGGATTATCAGTTATAATTTTTGTCTCTATTGATTTGGATTCATGATGTGTTTCATTCATCGTAATTGAGGAGGTATAAACTATATTCTTCTCATATGAGTGGATGAAAGGATGTTATTATTGAGCCTGATACCTTCAATTTTGTGCAACCAATTCAGGTTATGGATCTCTAGAATATGGTGTTCCATAGTAGAACATTTTCCTTCATCTGTGTACTATGGAAGTACATACGGTATAGACACGTGATGTAGGAGCAGGAAGCCTTAATGATACGATTATGTCCCTCCCTTTTTGATATTATAGAATCTTGAACGTTTTATTGAGGCATAAATATTTTATAGTGGGGTGAATTTTTACACCCTTCAAGTCATAGGTATGCCTTAATTTGATCTCAGTTTATCTCCTGTGATACCCTAGAGGATTTCAAGAGTCAATTGTTGGAAATTTATAGATTTGGAGAAAAAAGTTCAGGTTCATAGTTTTTGCACAGTTAGGAGTGACTGTGCAATAATAATATGGAATGGGTTTGTTGATTTGAGTGGAATTTAGCATAGTTTGATCATGATTTGACTAACTATGTGAGTCACTAGAAAAAACATATAAGTGTTTGGGTTTTTTTCCTATGGTTGTCACATGGATTGATCATGGTTTTTCTAACTATCTATCTCTCCCTAGAAAACCATGAAATATGGTTTTCAAGGGGCATTGGCTACCACATGGTTGCGCATAGTTTGTCTAACCATATAGCATAACCATGAAACCCAATTGGAAACTATTTAACTAGAAAATTACTATGATTCAATCACTCTATTTAACCTATAATCCCCTTTAAATTCATCATTATCCTAAACCATACTTTATTTTATTCTCTATGAGCTTCTCCCCTTGTTCTCATGGTGAATCTCTAATGATATAGATAGATCTCTTCATGTTTTGTGTGTTTTACCAATTTTGTTCTTCTCCTTTTTCTTGATATGCCACTAAACTCACATCTTATCCATGTTATACAAACCTATGTGGGTTATAATGACCAGATATATGGAATATATAGATAATTTATGTTTTTTCTATTAGATATAGTCTTGTGAGTAATGGATCACTTCATTTCATATCTATATTTTTTGAGGCAATAAGTTTTACTCCATTGGTGAGGTGGGTGTCGCTATAAAATGGTGTTTACCAATGAATTACTTAATGTTATTTTAAGTTACTTTGTATTGGTTTTTGAAATTGATTTATTTGATATCAAATATGAATTTCATTATGAATAAAATCATGGGTGGAATGAATTATAGGGATTTAAATGGGTTTTATTTAAAAATAGTGTATTCACATTATGTGTTCGATGAAATTCCTCAAAGATGATTTTGGATCTAGAATGGATTTTAAAGCATGGGAGTGATGATGGTTTTCTATGAAAATTTTTAAAAAATTGTGAGAATGGATTTTTCAAATGTTTTTGGAAAACATGTCACATTAGGAACCTTGGGTACATTAGGCTATGGACGAATGAAAACCATAGTTAGTGTGAAACCACTAGAGGTTATTCTTATGATATCGATAGACTGTGGTAGGACTCAATATTGGTAGGATTCCCAATATGAGTGTCTTAGTATTCCTTTGTATGTCCTGATATATATTCCCATGGGCTAGATCCCAACTTATTCTTGGTTTTATACATGGTGGTATTGTTTCATGTTTGGTTGTTCACATGTTTATGATATGGTATTCTCATGGATGATTTTTTTTATTCCCTTTTTACTATCTTTTATGTACTTTTCTTATTTCTAGTTTATGTGAATATGAAATGATTTAAATGGAAACAAAGTATTTTTTACAAAATGGTTTTTAATTGGAATTTCTTTATAAACTTTTTTTGTTTTAAAGTTGTAACTAATAGTTTCATGGTGATAAAAATTATAGAGATTCTTTGGTGGTATCCTACTGAACTTTAGTGCTCATGCCCTATTTTTTCCCTTTAAGTATTTGTAGTTTTATTTCTACAGGATACGATTAAATGGAAGAAAATCATATGGAACGAGATCTTATCTTGGTTTATATTTCTTATATAATGGTTTGGGTTATTGGTCAGGGATGGTAAGATGGATTCATGTCTTTGGATAGGTTTTTTTCTAGTTATAATTTAGACTTTTGTTTTTTATGTGTCTCTTGGTTTTATACCTTGTTCTTCTACATTATACTCTAATTATAAAACTTATATTATTGTAATTGATACATTTTTTATTATATTTTAGGTCTAAAAAATTCCTGTGATTTTTTAGGTTGATACCCAAGTGCTTCTCAACATCCCATAGTAATTGAGAACACACTTCAGGCCTTATGTTGAGCCAGCTCGAGTGACATCTTAGGCTGATCCAAGTTGATTCATTATAGTGGAACATTTAGTTGATATTTTTCAAAATTAATTTCATTTATTGGCCTCTTCATATCACTTCAATGTTATTTTTTATGATATCCTTATATTACACACTTAAAACATATACCATACCCCAAAATAAAATTTCCCCTATACTTTCTTCCACACTTTTGTCATGAAGGAAGATAAATATTCTTTCCTTCATGGTTTTTATTATTATAATTTCCTAAAAATTCAAGCTTTCCCTTTTTTGTGCTCAAAACTACAAGAACCCTAAGATTCTCCAATTTCTATTTTCATATTGAGATAATATCAAACAATTTCTTCATAGATATTAAATTTTATTATATCCAATGACTTTTTAAGACGTGTTCTCAAGCCACTAAATAATTGTTTAAATTTTCTTTCAGTATTGATGATAGAATTATAATCATACCTTTTAGTTATGATGAAATTTTCCTTATAGGTATTGATAGATTCGCCATCCTTCTACTCCAGTTCTAGTAATTACCTTTCCATTTTCATGGAAAGAGTTTAGGGAGAATAATTATTGAAAAATATCTTCTTAAAATCTCCCCATGTCATGGATTCAGTTTCCTCCTCTTTCCTCATATTCTTGATAAGAGTCCACCATTGATCAACATCACATTCCAAATGATACATGACCCAATAACCTTCTCATGGTCTGATCATTAGATAATAGATAATATATTTTCTATAGCATTGATCCACTACTTATGAATAAGTGGATTGGAGGAACTATTGAAAGAAGGTGGATGTTTCCTCATAAAAGTCTCAATGGTGATTTGTTCCTTTGTACATTTTAAATTTCAATATGATTCATGCTCTCATTCATAGTTTCAGAGAGTTGTATCAGAATAGCCACAATATTTTTCATCTCAAATACCATTTCATTTTTTCCCATTAGTACAATCATTTATTTTTTCATCACATTCAACATTAACATTATTCGTCTTGGTTATAGTCATTGAATAAAATCAAAAAAACATAGTGTGAGAAAAAATAATCATAGTGAATAATCATATAATAATGAAAAATCATTTATATGATGTCTAAATTATGACACCTTCTTATAGATTTATGAAACCTTATGTTTAACCTAGTTCATTCATGATCTTCATCTATTCAAATCCTTCATAATGGTTCATAAATAAAATTTGAATTAACCTAAGCATATCCCTTATGAGTGTTTAGCTAGATGTACAGTCTTAGGCCCACTCATATCAAACTAATAATGATCAAGTTAATACCCAATCAATATGGTTTATTTGTATTATATCCCTATGCACTTTCCAGTATCCATACAAGGATGTATTTTCTAGGAAAACTACATAATCTCTACTTTACCAAAGCTTCATGATATTATCCTACACTTAAACTTATCCCCAATGTTTTTAATAAAGTTATCTAATCATAATCTCTAGAAAATAACTAATCCCCACTCCAATACCAACTAAGGTAACCCTAGTATATCATATATAAATATCACATCATCTTATATTAATATTCAATATATTTTACAATAATACATGTTTGGGGACCGTAAAGGTTTAGTGTCTTTGAAAACACGATTCCTAATCAAATTATTTCATAAAATATTTTCAATATATACAATAAGTTTCTTCTATCATATTACTCTTCATAAAAATTAATTACTAAATTACTTTCATTATAAACTCTGTAAGAATGAAACATAAGAAATAGTGAGCACAAATTCTCAATAAGGGATAACATATGAGATATCAATCAATGATCAAAATTAAGCATAAGAATAAGGGTATGAGAACCTGATCATAAATTAAGAGATCCATACCCAATAATTTGAAGATAATTAATCATGAATCATGGAATAATGTATTGTCAATGAAAATACATAATAAATAAGAGTGTGAAATCGTTAATAATCAATCATGATCCATGATCACATTTCCTAAGCATAAGACATAAGTTGGTGGCATAAACATAAGTATATAAAATCATTTTCTTAGTCAAGGATCACTATTAAGTATATCATAGTGGATTAGGTTCATTATCTATTCCATAATTTCCTTAGTGAAAGGTCACTCTCTAGACTATCATAGTGGATAGATTCACTTACTAAATTTGGTTCATTTACCATTCTAGTCCTTATTATATCATGAGATATCATTCCTTTTCCAATGCATTGGAGGGATATATAATTATTCTCCCACCCATCACATAATAAAATAATACATTTTTATTCCATAAGATCATAAAATATTCATCATATCATCATAAATAATGGAAAATAAATGTTTTTCATAAACATCACATCATCATATAATTTTAATCCATCTAACGAAGTATGGTAGATGATATCATAAGATAATTCATTATGTCACCATGGTATAATTAATTCCTAGAATATTGGTAAAATTATTTTCTTTAAAAATAACCATGGAAAAGTGTAAAGGAATACTTAAAAAATAATGGTCATGATGGTGGGAAAAATCTATTCATACTTTATATATTAAAAAATATCATTCTTTTCACACTTTTTCAAAAATTCAAAAAATTACTTATTTAGAAAACATTTATTTAAATAGATTCATTTTAAAACATTTTTAATAAAGTAAAAGGTAATAAAATTAATCTTTTAAAAAATTTCATGTATTTCTTAAAACTTCCATAAAATAATTTTAAAGTGAATGGACATATAATAAAAACTTCATCAACTAAAGATGAAATAATGACACCTTTTAGTTAAAAATGTTTTATCAATAATTTTAAATACTAAAGATAAAAAAAATATTACTATTAATTGAAAATTATAGTAATAACCAGAGGTTAATAAAATATATGGGGTTTAAATTACAAGATCCATATAATTTTCCTCAATGTAAATTTAGCATATATGTACCCAAAAAGAAATGAGATTGTAACATAAACCTTTACCTCAAGTCTCATCTTACTTCATATGAATTCAAATATCATGTATAATAAATATATATTTATTATAAATATATTATAGAACTATATTCATAAATAAATTATTATTTATAATTCCTTTATAATTTCGAATTTCCTTTAATTAAAAATTTCTTCATTAAGATGAACATTCAGGTGAAAATAAGTCTATTTTCCATGTATGTTTCAGTTTGATGGTTATGGTACTTGTGCCTTGGTCATGGTTTCATAATATAATGAATCTTAATCATGAAATAAGTATCATATTTATTCATAATATACACATTTATAATCATTCATATAAATCAATGATGAAAAATAGATTACATCACTTTGTGGAGATAATGGTCTGTACGTACGCACGAGTGATATATCCACTTTTTGATGGATGGAAAGAAATAAAGTTAAATGATAATTCACCTATAAATAATCATTATTTTATCATAAATATCACATATATTATAAAAAGATGATCCTTATTACCATCCATGTAATGTTTAAATGAAAAAGAAATCCATCGCTTTAAGAAGGTGATATGCACACATACGCATGAGCAAAGTTGTCATTTTCCAACAGATGTAAAGTTAAAAAGGTATATAAGATATTATAATTAAATAAAAATAATTATGATATAATATCATATATAAACATTAAATCCATCATAATATTCAACCATGAAATATGGTGGTGAAAAATGAATCATATCGCTATTTGGAGGTGGTAGTTCACTCGTACGCATGAGCGATACTTTCATTTCTCATTTAATAAAAAGAATGTAGAAAATGGTTATCCAATAATAATAATATGTTGTTATATTTATGATACTATATTCATCATTTTATCATATATACAACATATTTATATGATGTATAAGAAGAGAAATTTTTTGAAAATGTCGGGTAATTTGATTACCACTTCTTTGAGATGCCTCCTTTTTCTTACACTTTAAGCCTTCTTAGGATGTTCTTAGGGTAAGAAAATGAGATAGAGAATGAAATAAATTAATCTAGGAAGGTTTTAATATAGTCCTTGTCTAATATATAGTGCTCAAATGTTTTGAATAAGTGAGGAGAATATATTCCTATTTATAAGTGAGGGGAGGAACACACATGGAATAAATTAAAATATTTAAATAAAATTTTACAACTTTTACTGCTAATTATGAATAAGTTGAACCTATTATTTAATATTAATTATTATTATTCTAAAAATTAAACCTATTTTACAAGATTCAATTTCTATAAGTGGAAAAAAATCATTTTAAAATAAGTTCTCAAAATTCAATGAAACCTATTTTTTAGAAAAATGAATTTATAATAATAAAATTGAGTTTACCTTAATACTTTCCATGTAAAAAATATTAGATGAATGTTAAAATATCTGATTAAATATATATTCTATAAATTTCATTAACATCATTAATAAATAGTGAATAATTTAATTTATTAATATTAAAACACATTTCACACACATAATAAAACCGTTTTTAGAAAAATAACTCATTATACTTTAAAATATATATTTTTTCATTTCTAAATAGTTTATAACCAATTAATTAATTATACACATTTTTAAAAAATAATTTTTCATAATTTAATTGGTCCTATTTATACCATCTAATATCACATCTAGGTGATATATATATCACTTAAAAATAATTCAATAGTATATCATGGTTCGTTTAAATTTAGTGTTGCAGGTAAAGACATTAATAAAACACTTCAAATTTGTTAAATATAAATATATTATAAAATCTCAATATGTTAAACATTGATATATTTGTGAAATTTCAAAGGAAAGTTTTGATAAAATCCATGTTCTTGATTTATAGAATATGGGACTTTACTCAATAGATCAAGGATTTGTGTAAAAATATGATTAGATGGCCAAAATCCTCCTTAAAACTCTATAAGTAATCTCATAACCATTTCATGGACTATAGAGGGATGTTTTAAGGATCCTTTTCATTAGAATATTTAGGAGATATAATATTTTAAAGCCACCATTTTAGAGATATTAGTATTTTAATGAAATAGTAGAATATATTGAATATTAATAAATCCAAAATGTTAAAAAAATAGGTAATCAAGATAAAAGTATTTATTTTTCTAAGTTTAATTTTTTATAAAAAGAAAATAATGACAAAAATTCATTTTGATCAATATTGGAAAAAAATTCATAACCACTATAAATTTCTAAAATTGATACAGGTTCTTATGTATATTATTGTGATATGAAGAGAAATTTTATGTGTCAGAGTCCCCATACCCAATAATCCACCTCAAAAGAAAATAATAAATATTATATTAGTCATGTGGATGAAGCATTTTATGTTTACATAATAATTTTATCATCTACATCTAGTGAGTTGAAAAAATAACGTAAGGACATGGATGGTTACACCATGTTCTGTCATCTCCAAGAAGATTATGTAGAGAAATTGAAATAATAAACTAATGAGATTATCAATACACATTATACATGTTATATGGAATATGAAATATAAGATTTTACTTGTGTTATTAAGATGATATAGTATATTTATTGATTGGTAGAGTTAGGATTTTTTTTTGAATATTGATTTATCAATACATCTCATACTCACAAACTTATCTATTAATTTCTCTGATTTCCTTGAGAATTAAAATATAAACAGTGTATATAAATAAATTAAATCTCTTTTGCATAAGGTTCACCATGAACATGAGAACACAAGGAAAGATAAATCATTAGTTATTATACTGAAAAAGAATAAAGTAAAGGTGAATATAAAATGGAAAGTACAATTCCAAAGGTACCTTCATAATTTCCTTTTAGAAAACCAATGATTAATAGGGATAACAACAAAAAAATTCAAGATATAAAGTGTATTTTTAAGATTTTTTATGGATCTTTACTCCAATGTTATCTAGAGAATATCACAACTCACATTTTTTAGTAAAATTTTTCTTATTTTTAAAACAATTATTATGTATTGGTTGTTTCCAAAAATATAATTTCAGTGCCAATTTAAGACACAATGAGATTTTATTTCAAGTTTAGAAATAAAAATTTTATGGTGTGCCAAAATTTAATAGTATTTTAATTATAATTGAATCAGATATATCCTATGTCAAAAAACAATGATGAATATAACATATAATCTCATATAATATTCATTTGTTTAAATATAATATGTGGTTAAGAATATTAGGATAAAAAATAAAATATATACCAAGAAGGGAATTTTGACTCATTGAACTAAAACTTTTTGGTCTTATCATGATTTATTAAAAGGTATAATGATTGTGACACCTTTTTTTAAGAAAGGTTATAAACCCACAATTCCTCCATAATTGGTTCATAGAGATGCTTGTGAACTATTTCAAATAGAAGCTAAAGGTAAATTCTCCTAATTCATAAGATTAATTTAAGAGATTTTTGAAATGTATAAGTGAGGTAGAGAATGAACTTGCTAAGAAGATAAAATATGTTTTGAGCAAGTGAGTCAGATAATATCTTAACTAAGAATTCATCAATCAATAAATTTAGAGCAGTGGTCATTCATAAATTCACACTTTTGCAGATTATATCCATGATGTTAGTAAAAGAAGTAATTACACATTTCTTATCAAGGTGGGATCGATGATGAGTTTTGTAAATATTTTTTGTATTTTATTATCCATTTTGAGGCATACTTTGTAAATAAAAATGTTAACACTTAACCATATAATGAAAATAATGACAAATGGATATCATATAATTTAAACTATGAATGAAATATATTATGTAACAATTTTTTTTTCAAATATAAAGTTTTTGTTAAGTAAAATTATAGAAAAAAACTTGCATAAAGAAACACAAAGTTCATTAATGTGAATTATCCGAAAGTTATAAAGGATATTATATAAATCCTTTAGATAAAAAAGTTGTATTCAATTGGGGTAATATATTTATATTAGAAGGTGGAATAAACCTATTTAAGATAGTGGGAGAAATATGTAATTGGATAAAGTCATGGTTCGATATTCCAAGGTAGTTGTCATAGGATAAACTTCCATAATAGCTCATGGGAAAAAAGATCTGAAGAAACATAATGTGTAAGAAAGATGAAACCAAAGAAAATTGGTTTTATAATAACCAAGTTAGATTATATATCATTAATTTAGAATAATAAATCCATATCCCATAAGAAATCAATACATGATAAATAAGATAAAAAATATCAAGTGGGTATAAATTCAAAAATTGATTCCATGTACCAAAATTGAATTTTTATTTTGGTAGTATCACTAGATGATGTAAATACCACTAGGGTAAAAATGGGTATTAAATTAAATCTATAAATTTATGGTAAATTTAATTCCCATAAATAAATTTTGGTTATTAAAGGTTTTATAAAATTCAAGTTATTGATTATGTAGAAATATTTTCATCAATAAGGATACTAAAATCCATTTGAATTTGAGTTGTCATGATAAATCACCATGATTATTATATTTTCTCAATGAATTTAAAAAATAAAATATTTTAAAAATATCTATTAGATATGATTTTAAGGGTTTGTGACATAAAAAGTTACCAATATAATGGGATTGCTACAATGATCCATTTATGGGCCAATGAAGGCATCAAATCAAGGGATGATTGTTTTTTTATATTTCTAAAAGAGGTTAGTGGAAGCACCATATTTTTTCAAGTAATATATGTTTATAACTTGTGTAAAATATTAATTTCTCTTACAATTATTTAAGAATAAGTTTAAAATATTTTCCCATATGTAACAGAAGGTACACTACAAGTGGGGGTGAATTATAGTCCAAAAAAAGAGACTTGTAATTTTTCAACCACCTTAAAGTGTAAGACTATTAGAAGTAATGATATTATAATAAATACATAATTAATCAGTGTAAAAAACATCATAAATATAGTTATCAAAAGTATAGATATAAATTCAACATAAAAATTTGAAAGTAAAAAACATATAAACACTATGTAAATTGAGTTTGTCATAAATTCTATAAAATATGAAAAATATAAAAATACAAAATGTTTTTACTTTATAAATTAAGTAAAATGTATATTATTGGATTATAATAAAAATACTCCTATAAAGTATATTATAAAACACACTATTATCCAAAGTTAAAGAAACTTATTTAAACCAAAACTAAGGTATCTCAAACTTTAACCATATCATATGGTTTTTATTCCTCTCCCCATTAGCCCTTGATCACATAAGATTAAACCAAGATATGTCTTACTATCCTTAGAATACATAAATTATAATTATTGGAAATACAATAATTACAACAAGAAAATTTTATTTGCAATAATATTCTCACAAACATATTCCCTTATAAAAACTTTTAGAAAGAAAAAATACAACTATCAAAATAGTACTAGGAAATAAGACACTGCAAGATTAAAAACAGATTAATAGAACCTTCTAAAAAATATCACTATTGTAACATTTATCACATTATTGATTTTATATCCTTTTTATCCTCAAAGAAATAGTATTTTTATAATAAAACTTTCAATAGTCATATATCGTTTACTTTGGGGTTAGTTGTAACTCCATCCAAATCTACATCATCACCTTTTCATGAACTTGGTACTTCTTATAATATTCTTATGAATTAAATCTATCATTTATATAATGTTTCTACATCTAATTAAATCAAATATGAGTCTAAAACTCAATTATCTAAATTTTCATTTTTCTAACTCAAACCACTAGAATTTCATTTCCCAGACTTTAATTCTATAAAAAACAACTAAATAATTAGATGTTAAATAAATTTATTATTAAGTGTATAGTGATTTTCAAAAAAAATGAACAATAAGTTTATTTAACTCAATAATATTTCCCATATTGTAAATCACAAGATACGTAAGGAAAAATTGATAATTTTAACTAAATCTTAATGATATGCTCTA
This sequence comes from Viscum album, assembly GCA_963277665.1. NCBI lineage: Eukaryota > Viridiplantae > Streptophyta > Magnoliopsida > Santalales > Viscaceae > Viscum > Viscum album. Next base: position 1,057,627,307 of record OY728160.1, read on the forward strand.
TATAAATTCTAATGAAGTGAAATTATTACCTTTTCCAAACAAACATAAAAATAAAAATCATTAGTCATAAGAAATATATGTATACTAAAACTCCCCCTTTATTAAGAGGAGAAAATATAATTATTTTCCCAAGTTTCTCCCCAAAAAAGTTTTTCCCCATTGTATGAAAAACTAAATACTTATAAATATTTCTTTTATTTCTACTCCTATGTGAGGAACTAAAAATATTACAAAACTTACAAATCTACAATTTTTCTTATATTTATCCCCCTTTTTGATATTCAAAAATAATCTATACCCATTTAGAAAACATATACAAAGATACCTATTAAAACTACACCCTTAAATTTTTAAATTCTCTCCTCCTTTAAGATAAAGTATAAGAAAAAAATATTTCACCTTAATAAAAAATTTGTAATATCTTAAAACGCATATATTTTTAAAATTTTATATACTTCTTAAAATATTTTCATTAGAGCATAAAACTTATATGTTATAAGGGAAAATAAAGAAACTTCATGTAAATTTCAAGTATTTGGAAGTAAAACTTTTTAAACTTTCTGGATATTCCATTTGATGAAAGTAAATAACTCTCCCCCTTAGTCAATTAATTGTTAGAATTTTTATAGTATGTTTGGTAATTTTTATTTTCTACACAACTTAATAAAATTTTAATTAAAGTTCATAAAATTTAAGTCATGACAAATATTATAACTATGATAAATTGGAAGTAAAAAAATCAATGAGAATAACTTATGTTGGATTTATTTCTGATGAATATATATATAAACTTAAAATATTTGGAAATAAAATTTAGAAAAAACTAAATAAAAAGTTAGGATATTTTTTAAAAAAATATGTGGTATTTAAATTTTGGATTTTCCCAATCCCCTAAAATAATCACACTCACAAACAATAGTTTAGAAATGAAATAGAATATTAGTGATCAAATATTTATATTGAAAATAAAAATACATATAACCTTAAGAGAAAATAGAATTGAATAAAGAATGAATTAAATATGAGATATTTATATAAGTTAGGGACCCCATATGACCATTACAAATATGACTATTGGAATAGTAATATGACTGTTGGAATAGTAATCTAACTATTAGAATAGTAATATAACCATAAGGAATAGTAACATGACCATTAAAATAGTAAAATCACTTATTAAATTGTAAAATAATATTCAGTTTCATTATAAAATGAAAATATAGTAAATTTATATCACGATATAAATAAATAATCTTTTTAAAAATGATAAAATAAGAATTTTTATTTTTGTAAAACATTTATTTTTTATTTATATTTTTAGGATAAATATAAATATTTGAAATAAAATATATTTTCATTAAATTGTTTTATAAAAAAATATTAATTTATATTATATTGATAATATAATTTTATGAGACTATAAGTAATTTTTCCAAGGGTCAAAAAATTGATCATAATATTAGTATTTTTCAAACAAATAAGGATTTTATTTAAAAAATTAATTTTCTCATATTTATAAAACAATTTTCATAAAAGGGTTTTTATTTTTTGAATATTCACATCTAAAAATGTTTAGGGTTAATTTTTTGTATTTTTCTATATTAGTTAAATTTTTCTGAATAGTGAAATAATGCAAAATATTGTATTTTACATTATAAGCTAGATATATGAATAATGAGTTAGGGATGTTGTAATAAAACATTATTTATAACTCACATACATAAATTACTATATTTTGTAACAATAATTATTATTATTGGTATTCCTGGGAAAAAATAATAAACTAATGAATATTATATTCAAAAAACGTCCCACTCATCCCCTTAAAAATACCACCCCTCACCTCCCCTTCTCCTCACACCTTATAAACCTTGGAGCTTTCCAAATTTCTGTCCAATTTTATTCCCAGTCCTTTACCCCACATCCTAGTTTTTTTTCTCACCAAAGACCATTCCAATTATCCTAAAGAGGTATCCTAATAGGATACATCCAAAGGAAGAGGTAAATTATCAAATGAAACTCCTTCAATTTTATTCTTGTTCCACTATGCCAATATGTTTTCATATTTCTAGAAATAGTAACATAAGTATTATAAATATTTTTATATGTTATTATTATGTGGAAATATCAATTTTATACCCTCCCCTCAATTCATTTTAAAAATAAAATGTTGATCACATTATGGTTAATTCACCACCTTCATGAACAACATACTTCGTTTTTATCCACTACCTTCAAGGATGGTTATAGAAATAATATTATGGTTAAATATGAGGATAATAAATATATTATAACTTATTTCATGTTCTTTAATGTATTAATAATCTTTAAGTTAAATAAAACAAATCTAGTTCATGATGGTCAGTAAGACCGCCTAAATGGACTAATCGTATAATAATGACATTTAGAATAAATGAATCATAAATATTTCATAAAAAATAGATATTTAGAACCATTTAAATTTATATAAGGACATGAATATAATTTCATTTCACTCCTAGAGTTATAGTACCATTTTATAAGAACTTCAATAATTGTTATCCAATTAATTTGACCTTGGAACCATGAATTAAACGAAATTTGGACAGTTAAAACTAAAATTATATATCAATTAAATGACTCTAAACTAACATAAAATCTATATAATAATTAAAATATATAAAAATAAGATTCTTAATCATATATTTAATAAATCTATTTTGATTACTTAGGAGGTTAAGTGAAAGTGCATAATAAATCTGACCATTAGGTAAGGGATCTCTCTGAACCACCCTATTTTATTTGGGTTTTTCTTTATATCTTTTTTCCTCACATTATCTATCTATTTTTCTTATTAATTTTTTATATATTATGTATATACTTCACACACACATATACCTAGTTTAATTAACTTTTCCTTCATGGAGATATAGATTTTTAAATTTTCCCTTCTCAATTTAAATTATTAAGAAAATGTGATTAAAGGGAACTTATCTATTTTCTTACCTCATTTCAAGTACCAATAAATGAAATTTTATTAAACTTACATGTTTTTTAAAAACACTCATTTTTATATGTAAAACCATTTTGGTTTTTTTTGGTTTTATGGAAATTATTATTCACTTACCCTATTTAATGTCCCTTTACCATTTTCCTTAAAACCTTTCCTAAGAGGTGAATTTCCAAAGTTACATTTATTCCTTGTTTCACATTTTCACATTTTTCACATCCCATCCCAGTTAACTCTATAATTAGTAACCATAACAGTTATAGATAAGGCCTTAGTTGTGCCCCCTCATACGAAAAAGGCTTTTGACTAGCAGTGAGGGTCTAAAGGTGGTACAGTTGGGAGACTATACCCTCTAGATTGGAACTAAATATTATAGAGGAAATAATAAATGAAATAAATAATAGAAGATAATTATAACTGAAAAGTAAAAATACAGAAATAACTTGTTCAGTTACAATAGAACCATCCATGCATGAACATGTTGAGTCATAACACAAGCAATCAACATACAACTAGTAAAAAATATAGTAGGACTATACATATAAGGAATAAATAAATAAATGACTCCAAATATTGTGGGTGACTTGAGTACATTCTCAGATCAAATTCTCTCATGTTAAGTCCTAGCCCAGAAAAGTAACACCAAGCAAGCACAATCCCATATCCTAACACTAAAACCAAGATATTTTTCTAGGTACCAAACGGTGGCCCAGACAAGGTGTTAGTAAAACTCATTAGGCCACCACAAATAGTTTCAAATTAATATCCAGCATGTGAATATAAAATAAGTAGTGTGTAGGCATGATAAATAAGTAAATTCAATAGGTAGTAAACAAATTGTCTCAAGTTACTCATGGGACACCAGGTCGACTCAACCTGCTTCGGTAAAATTTATGATGTCTATGATTATTTTACTTTATATGAGTAATTATGAGAATAGAGAAATTCAACCAAGTAATACATGTATAATAATAATAATATAGAGTTCCAAAGTCTTCACATGATTTATAATTTAATAAATGGGGTAAAACAAATAGTAATCAACCATAATATAACTTCAATTACCTATGAGCCCATCCATGGCATTCTATATCAGAACCTAAGTGTCTCTTAAGGAATAACATAATCTCCTTTAACCTCAAAGCCCATACAAGTCATTCCATACTAGTAACCCTTATATCGATCAAGGATTAATATAATTCATTTAACTAATGTGATCATCCATGGAATTAAAAATTAGGAACCCAAGTGTCTCCCAAGTCTTAATATGATTAATTTAACCTCGAAGACCATCTAAGGTGTTCTATATAAGGAACCCAGGTGTCACACAAGGCTTAATATAATTTAATTTTAACCTATGAGATTATCTAAGTCATTTCTTATGACGAACCCAAGTATCTCTCAAGGCATAATATAACTCATTTAACCTATGATCCCATCCATGTCATTCCATGTATATAACCCCAGTATAAATCAAGGATTAATATAAAAGGAAAGCATGCTTCATATAATAATTAAACATAGACTAATATAAATATTCATGTTCATATAAAATTCAATAATTCCTTTAATCGTTTCTTTTATGAGTATAATAAGGGATAAGTGACCGGGTCATCCATTAAAGGGTTCCAAGTTCAAGTGAATGGTCTGAACCATTCACATTCCATTTATTTCATTTATCCATTATATATATAAGGAACAAGGGTAAATTAATCTACCTATTTTTCTTTCACCACACAATTAACTTCATTTATACATTCACTCATTAGATATATTCCAACACACCTTTGGAGGGTGTTTATTCATATAGGAAAAAGATGATCATATAAGAATTTTTATATCACACACCATAAGGGTTGATCCAAACTGAGGCCATCAACCTCCGATAATGTTAAGGGACTCATAGTCATGGTCAAATAAATTTAATTATAGAAGTATCACATTTAATTAAATCCCCTTTATAACTAATGGTATACTGAAAATATCAACATTGTCCAAGTAAGCATACATGTCCTAATGCAATTCAATAAATTTATTTATTATCATTTAATCAATTTTTGTTTTAGGATTTAAACCAAACACACCTAAGTGGTGTTTTGGTAAATTACCAAAAATATCCAATGGGGGTAATTAATAATATACACTCGATGAGGTATCCAAGTATGGGTCACAACCCTCCAACAATGTTTAATAATTTCATGATCATCAAGGTTATAGTCAATAAACTTAATTTAAATTATTTCATAAGTTAGGAGAAATGTGAGGAGAGTTTGGAATGTTTCACAATGATAACACTTTATAAATAAGTGATACTTTTAGGGAAAATAAAAAGATTGCCTACCTCATGATTATAAATATTCAATCATCCAATATTGGCCTTTTATTTGGGAAGGAATGAGAGAAAACAAATAAATAGAAAAAAACCATGAAAATAGGGCATATGAGCTCACATTAAAATAGTTTCGAAGATGGTGATAGAAAATAAGATAAGTAGGAACATGAATTATAAACTAACTGAGGGTGATCCCACACAATAGATGACATTTTATTCTGAGATTGAACCATCAAAGACTAATGGAGGGGGATAGGGGAGCTCGAGCGGCCTGTTTTGCATGATAAATGAGGGATAAAGATAGAGTAAATAAACTTAAAGGTTGGAAAGGTAAAATGGTAAAATCAAAATCTTTAAAGTGGTACACGGTTTCTCCACTTGGTTTACCAAAATGTATATTAACCATGTGGCTCATACTACCCAAGTGAAACACCCCCACATAGTTTACACAAATGGTTAAGGAAATTGTGTTCCAACTATGCCCTTGGAACTTCATCACACCCCACACATCACGATGTTGTAGCGCACGAATAGAAAAACAGTCTGCCAACCGTGAAAGTTCCTATATGAACCTACACCAAGTTTCATGGATATTTGAATCCCATCACATAGATTGTACAATATATGTGCCTATAAAATTAGGATACATTTTTTGGAGTGCACAGTTAGTACTAACCATGTGCCCCAATCTATTTCTCCTAAAAATGAGTTTTTGAAGCTTGGTGCTTCTAATACTTATCCAAACTCTCAGTAAACCTTCTAAGCCTTAAAATATATCCAAAAACAACACTTTAAAGTGTTAAAACACTCAAAATTATATTCCAAATATTTATTTATAATTTTTTCCATCCACTTAAAGAAAATTTAAATTCCTTTATGATTTCAAACCGGTTTAAAACATGAGATATTACAACCCTCCCACCTTAGAACTTATCATCCCCAAGAAGCTCTGATGGATAAATAAAACATCACCCAACTTACTCGGATCATGAATACCCACTCAAATGGATGTGTCACATTTTTAAACTCCTAACATGCTTCCAATAACCATTTTAAACATATGGTACTTCAGTCACCAAAACCCAATTCAACACAAATAACCACAAATAAAACACTAAGATGGTGCTTACCTGAGACTGTCTAAACCTAAGACATGATCACATCATTATCTCTTTAATCAACTAGCCTATGGAATTTCCCACAATAGGTCCTAGATTCCAACAACTAATTCTAAACAATGGTACTTCCACCACCACAATTGACTTTTAAAGCATGCCCTTAGTGTCATAAAGACACTCTCGGTATGATTATCAACCTGTTAAACATGATCATACATGAAGACACCACATATAATCCTTAATTTTATAAAAATAGTCAAATTCCAATTGACCTAGTTTTCCTGGTTATGTCATATTTTCCTTGAAAGAAACAACCTACCTTTACACCACACTCATCTCATACCAATGGAATGATCGATGTGATTCCTCACCGACCACATCCAACTATTTAAGGAAACTCAATTCGAACTGCCTCTAGCTGAGTACTTTTCAAAATACTCAGCTACAACCACAAAAATGTCACCTATAGATACCCAACCCTAGTAAGATAGGATTAGGTGTCTACTATAATTACATTGGAATGATTACAAAGAATCAAATCCAAAAGGATGGAAGAGTTTAGAAGTCTTAGTAAAACAGATACATACATGAGTCTTGTATTACAAATGAATACACTAATTACAATGTAATGTTTTTCATTTGAGGATAAATTTATTCCATATAGAATATACTTATATATCTTTCTTAGTACACTTATTTGATTCCTAGGTAAATGAAATAAAATAAGGGTGAGATCAAATTCTTATTAATAGTTAAGTACAGTAGAGAAAATAATTAATCAATGAGAATAATCAATATGGAAAAGTAAATAACTAAACACACATGCCATGTAATCAATAAGAGGGAGTGAGTAAACAATATGGAAAGGTAAATAACTAAACACACGTTCAATTTAAATAACCAGATAAGGAATAATCAATCTAGAAAAGTAAATAACTGAACACACATTCCATTTAGTCAATAAAATGAGAATGAAATTAATCCATATATTTATTCATAGTGAAAATCACATGGATAATAATAAATGAATCTAATTGAAGGAAATTCTTAATTATTGGATTCCATGTTTCCTAGGTATATGATACCATTACCATTAAGACCTATCAAAATATAGTTTAAAATATACTAGGTGAAAAACCCACTAAGGATAGCCAACTAAATTATCCAATGAGACTACTGATGCACCATGGGGCTATCTATAATTGGACACCACCCATGTCATACTTGTCCAAATCATTCCTTATATATCAAATAATATAATTAATTCATTAAAAATGTGCCTTGTCAAATAAATGATACAACTTTATCAATATTTCCCAATTTGAACAAATAACTTTTAATTACACACTGTATGTAAAAATTGTATACGGTTTAGGTAATAAACATATCCATGATAAATGATATAGATATTTAAGGGAAATTTAATTTCTAATGATCGTAGGGAATTAAATATTTCAAGGGGAATAAAAAAATAATCAAGGTAGTGAATGTCAATACTATCCTTGGTAAAAGAAATCAGAAACCATCTAGAGGGACAATAAGTATGGTATCAATACAATATATCCCAAGTTGTGTTAGGATAAATTTAACACCCTAGGTTTTTATGATCCTTTTTCTTAATAAATTAGTTTTCATTTATGTATTTCATTACACTAAGTCAAGCATTACTTTCACATGGCACTGACTTGGCATGCACTACACACAACACTAACTTAGAGTGCCTTACATGAAACAATGAGTTTCTATGAAACATCATTTTATTGTTATAATTATTTAAACAAGATAGTTATAAACTATCTGTTAAACATAGCAATATGAATAGTAATAACCTATTTTCTCAAATGAACTATTTTTCATATCCTTATATGAAAAACAATAAAATTAATTTTATACACATTTAAAAATTTAATTCGATAAAATAAACTTCATTTTTTGAATTTAGAATGTCTAACTTATATTAGGGTTAATTTTTTATTTTTTTATGAGAAACTTCGTTTTTTAAATGAATAGTGTAAAATACTGAATTTTAATTTAAAATTTCTTTTCTGTCTAATTTATTTATATAGTTAAATTATATTTTAAGTTTGTTTTAAAGTCAAATAATATCAATTATACATATATTAACCCAATTTAGTTCATTTTAATATTTTTATATTGAATTTAGTTATAAAATATTAATGAACTTTTAAACATTCTCACTTTAAAAACCTACTTTCTTGCCACTTCTGTGAGATTAGCATTAAAATTAATTTTTCCACTTCTGTGAATTGAATTTAGAAAAACATAAATATATATTTGTAACTAGTATGATATTTATAGTCTAACAAGATCAACATAATTTTTTACCAAAAATATAAATTAAAGTGATTAATATTAATTACAATGATTAAGGTAAAATTAAGCTTAACAAGGGAATAAACTGTAAACATAAGGGACCAAATGACCTATCAACTTGTAAACCCCCATTTTATAGCCATATTTCATACATAAACCTTAAATTATTGAGTTTTTTTTTGTTTTTTATGACTTTTTTTAGGTAAAAACATGGGAAAACCTAACTTGTTTTCAAAAATGTCAAGTATGTCCCCACTCTTTCCTATAACAAGCCATCACCTATATCCCTTATTCACACCTCTAAAACCACTTATTTTTAGACAAGATCTGCCCAATAAAATTTACAAAATCCATACCTTAATCTTTGAATCCTCTCTTTAGGTAGAAATCCATCCAAGGAATCTCTTTGGTGTAAACCAAATGAAGTTACCCAAAGAAGTGGTAACATCTTTCCTGGAGCTCCTTTCTTTTATTTTCTTTATCCACCACCTCAATTATTCTTATTTAATTAACACATAATAGACTCAGTATACATAATATAATGATATGTTTTATGTTAAGGTTTTTACCTATACTTACACACACTTTCATCTAATGGGTAACGAACTTACCGTTCTTGTGTATGGTGAACCACAGCCTCACGAAACGATGCTGTTTATTTTACCTTTACCACCACTTATGGTTGGGAATTATGATATAAATTGTGTTTATATATGATATATGTGCTATATATGATGTATATGATGTATTTATACTTATTTATTTATTATATAAATCCTACCTTCATGCTTTCCATTTTTTTTAAATGCTATAATTTGATTTGGGAAGTGTGGACTACTACCTCCTCAAAGCGATGTGATTCATTCACACTTTTCATGGAATGTATTAAGGATTGGTTTAGTAGAAAGTTATATGAAAAATATGACATAATAATTTTACTTTAATGATATTATATACATAAATACATATATTTTATTTTCTTTCTTTCTTTCAATACGCTATGAAAATGGAAATAGCATTCATGCATACGTACGGCCTACCATCTCCATGAACAGTGTATTCCATTTCATATATATATTTTTTATAGAATATTGTAAATGTTTATATAATGAATTTATATGATATATAAGTAATTATAAAAATAATTAAATCATTATTTAATTAAGTGTATCAAGAATTACATTTCAAAAAACGTATGATAAACAAAGCAATTATTACTCAAAACGTTACTTTAAAATGGAATTGTTAACAAACAGGTAATAGAAGGTCATTAGAAATATTATATTGTATTATATATATGAATATGGTTCATTGATAAATTTATAATAAACTTATACTTATTATACATGATTTTTCACGTGTACGAAAAAATTTAATACATAAGGTAAGGGAATTTCATCTCACTTTTTATTTCTGTGAGAAACATACATTATTCACCACTATTTTCTTTTACATGGCGTATATACATCCCATGAATTTATTATATAATTCTTATTATTATATTTATGGGTATTTATATATCCATTCTATGATATTTATTTCATGTGTTTTATGTTTGAAAAATTACCAAATTGGTAAGTTAGTGTTGTATCAATTTTCCTTCTTTAAGACACATGTTTTGTTATGCACCTACATTATTTTTTAAGGTATATATACTTCCATTTGAAATTTTATATCATGAATCTCATTATTTTTATTATATTTTAATCTTCATTTAATTTCATTTTCATATATAGAGAGTATGATCTCAATTTACCATGTGGTAAGAGTTTATTGAAATAGTCTCATTATTTATTAGGGGTTTTTTTAAATAGTTGTGGGTTAAGCCCCATTTATTGAACATAAAAAATATAGAATCTATTTTAGGACTAGGAAAGATTGAAACCATTATAATAAGGTAGGATTCTATAAAACAAAAATTAAAAATATCCTACAAGTCCAAAAGAATCAAACATCCAATCATACACCAAAAATCATCATCTCCCCCCTCACCAGATAGCACAACAGTGAGATTAGTTACAATAATGTGTCACCCACTCTTCATAGAAGTTGCACCATTATGAAAGCACAACATGGTATAGCACCTCTCCAACTAACATAGAAAAGTGGAGGAGATCCAGATAAAAGGTTCCAACACACCCTTCTCTCTTTCGAGCCACCCAGTTGACAAAGCATAAAAATAACTCTCAATAATGTCAACCTGGTGAAACGAAATATAAGACTGAAAGACACTGAGAAAATGTCATGGAAAAGTACCCATTCATTCATAAAAGTGATGACACGTAGCTAAATGATGGGTGGCATCACACCCATCCCTCTTTTAAGGCTGGACACCCAGTAAAACCTATAAATATTGTGCTAATGCCAAATGCAATAAGGAAGAATATTGATTGGGAAGAAATCTACTCCCTAAGACTAAATAAAAACAATAAGACCAAAGAATAACATGAAAAAAAATAATGTTAAACACTCCTGAGCAGTGAAAAACTAGAATAAATCACATTGTAAGTACAACAAAGACAAACGACAACCCTCCAGAGTGCCACCATCCCAATTATCCAAAATAGAGCCGTATCTACACCCTACATCCAATCAAGAAGCATCTGAAGGTAAAACCATCCAGATCTTCAGCTAAACCACTAGAATTATGAAACCTAGCCACTGATCAATCCATCAGCACCTCTGACTCGCAAATATCAATCCATGTGAATTCCCTTCCCATGACACCAATCTCACCACAAAACTAGACACCGCCGCTCGGCCCTAGCTGGAATCAGAAAATCAAACGTTGCAACTAGACCACCGCATAATATAACACATGGGAGAGACATCATCAAATGATCAAAAGTTATTGGACCTAATAATCCCATCGAATTCCCACTACCGAATGAACCACCACTTCTTGAGAGACCCATGAATCAACATAGTATCATCCATTCATGCTAAGGGAGATCAAATATAGAACATGTGTGGGGATACAGATAGGCAGTAAGGTTGTAGAGGAAGCTAACAACAACATCAATGAATGAAAAAAGTAGAATAAAGAGTGGGAGATGTCTTCAAAGAAGATTTGTAAAAATCAACCACAAAAAACGAGCTCAGAAAACCTCGTGTGATTGTGCGGCATAAATGAGCTCAAACCCTAGGAGAGGGAAGTTTGTTCCTTAGTGAATGTGGTGTCATCCCCAGGTATGATATCAGGATTTTTTATAACTATGCTTCCATTGATGAAATCTTATGATCTATATCTCAAGAAAACTCATGAATTTTCTTCTCCTATGTTTATTTAATATATCTCCATGTGATAGTAACATTTTTTCACTCTTTGGTACTTTATATAATTAATAAAATGTTTTTAATAAAAATATTATTGTATTTCTCTCTTCATTTCGGAAATATGTTTTATTTCAAAAAACTTGTTTTCAAAAATGTTTTCAAAAATATTTTCAAATGATATTTGGAGATAATTTCCAAGTAAAAATGATTTTAAAATTTTTTTATGGTTTTAAAAACATATTTTATAAGTCTAAAAAGTTATTTTCAAATAAAAATCTTTTTAAAAATGTCTTCTATTTTAAAAATAATTTTTCAATGAAGAAAGTATATTTTTCTTAAGAAATGTTTTTAAAAAAAAATTAAAAGTCATTTTCCATCTAAGATGACATCCCTTGGTGTTACTCATTACTTTCTAGGGAAATGATTCAATGTTTCCATTCATATTCTTTCTATAAATGGTTCAGTTTTGATGGAATGATGTTTATGAAACTTGTTTCTCTTTCATTGGTTATATACTTTCGAAACCAGTTTCTTTTCATGTGTTATGATTTTGATGAAATGATTATGAAACCTGTATCTTTTTCCAAAGGTTATGATATGATTACATATTTATGATACCCAATTCATTTTATGGGTTATGATATAATTTTTTATGATCTTGTGGAATATGTATCTATGATTTCATTATGAGATGGGTGGGACCAATATCTCCCTCCAATGCATTGGGTAAAAATTTATATCTCATTACATGGACTAAAATGGCCATGGGAGTGAATCGTGACTACCAAGATGGTATGGGTACTGAACGCATGATACTAATATGGCCATGGGAGTGAACTATAACTACAAATATGGTATGAGGAGTTAAACCAAACTAATAAGGTGTCCTTATAAGTAATTCCTTGACTACTATAGAAATCATATTATATGCTTATGTTTCATTCACAATTCCATGTCTTATTCCTATGTTATGCTTTCATGGATTATTTTATATATTTCCTTATGATTTTTTTCTTATAAACTACCAATATTTATTCCATGATTCATGTTTATGATCTTATGATATGAAGGGTATGATCCTCAAATGTTATGATCATGTTATCATGCCCATATTCTCATGTTTATGCTTACATGTCTCCCTTGTTTATCCTTACCAGGAATCTGAGCTCGCCCATTTTTATGTTTTATTCCCCAGGTTATGAAGATATTTATTATGTTTGATTTGTCTAAGAAGGGTTATATTCAAGAAGAACCTAGTGGTAGATATTGTATCTTACTTATGTACGAGTGTTTATGTTTCCATGTTTCCATAGGCACTAGAATAATACGATCTTTACTCTTTTGTTTGTATAATGTTTAAAGTATTCTAAAAAATTTATGTAATGTTATTGTATGAAAATCAAGGGTCGCCATAATAAAGGTCATTTTTTGTTTATAGATAGAAATACCATAAAAAGAAACAAAAAAATCCTTTTTATTTGGAAAAACATTTTGAAAATACCATTTATTTTAAAATCACGTTTTAAAAATAATTAAAAATTATTTGACAATTTTCAAAGAAATCTTTAAATAAATGTTGTTGGTTAATTCCATGCATGTTGTACAAGGTAAAAAGATAATTCCTTTTTTCATGGTAAAAAGTTTAAAAAACTGCCTTGTGCGGAAGGAGAAAAGAAGATCCCTTTGAAAAAAATTGTAAAAGACAAAAAGGGGTAAAAATTTTATTTAATAAATTATTTTTAAAAGATTAAAAATGTATTTAAAGTCATTTTTATAAAAACTTTTTTTTAGAGAAAATATATTTCAAACCAAAGAGAGAAATGAAGTTGGTTTTTCTTAAAAAGATTTTCTAAAACATTTTGAGTATCAAAGAGTGGGAAAATGGTAATATTAATTAAAAAAGGTCGTGAATAACTATATTATAATAAAACGAAAATTTTTATTGAAAATTTATCATATAAATTCCTTTAATGTAATTTCAAGAATAAGTAATCTCGATTATAATCAGATTGTGAAAGAAACCCTTAAAAAGATCATAACGTTGAAGTGAGAATAAATCAATGAATAGATTATGTGTATCTTTTTTAAATCCACATAAAACAAGGGGAAATAAAACAATATATAGTAAAAATATATTAAACACATAATATTATAATATTAATGACAATGAATAAGTAATATAACCCAATGAAAAGGAATCAGGTTATAAAATTATTTATAACTTGGTTACTTTTCATTCAAATCCCCTTAGATGAAATAATTAAAATTGAAACTAAAAATACCATGACTAATTAATTATTCATGATATTAAATTTAAAATGGGTATTATATATACCATATAAAATAAACTTGGTGCATAACATTACAATATTCCTCAATGAAATTAAATTGAGATGAAATCTCTTACCTTGTGTTTCATTTTTGGTGAACATCCATTAACCTCATAAATAATGGTTTTAATAATGTTAATAAATTATTAAAGAACCATGTTAATATTTAATATATCATATATTATCTTATTATAAAATATTATTACCCATTTTTTAGTAATATTTCATTATTTCAACTATTTTGGGTGTTAATTTCCTAGTTTCTTGAGTATGTTTTAACTTTTTATTTGTTGTTAGTATTACTTGGATAATGGTTTAATAATATACATAATGTAAACCATGATTTAATTATAATATATATTCATTATATATCTATTTATAATAATCTATAAAAAATTTAGATATAAATTAAATTCACCGTTCATGGAGATGATAGGTCGTGCGTACGCATGAACACTACTTCCCTTTCCTTATCATATTTAAAAAGTAAGTGATATATATATATATATTTGTGTGTGTGTGTGTTATCATTAAATTATAATATTTATTTTATATAAATCACATATTTTTATTAAAATCAACCTTAATACATTCCATGTAACGTGTGAATTAATTACATCGCTTTGAGGAGGCAGTAGTCCACACATCCACAAATGATGTTATCCAGTTCCCAAAAAATGGAAATAATGAAGGTATGTATTATACAAGAATTATAGAAGCATAAATAAATTATAAATATAATATATATCATATAAAAACTATAAATCTATCATTATTATCAACATTTCAAGGTGGTAATGGAAGAATGAAAGACATTAGTTCGAAAGGTGGTAGACCGCCATACACACAAACGATGAATATGCATCCCATTTGATAGAAGTGTGCATTAATGTAGGTCATACACCTGAAATAAAAACATATCAGTATATTTAATATAATAAATTTCTTATATGATCAATTTATAATAAAAATACATGGGGTGTATAAGTAAATGAAACAAAAGTGATCATTGAAGAACGTTACCTCTTATTCGAGTAACTTCTTTTGGTTTAGACCAAAATACTTACATGGTTTGATTTATTCCAAAATTGATACTTTTTATGATGAGTTTATGGACGTTTTTTATATATTTATTTAGGTTTTGGATGATAAATATGACTTTATATGTTTGAATAAGTGGGAGGTGTGAGTGCCTTTTTATAGTGGAGGAGGAGTGGCATTATTGTAAATATAAAAAGGTAAACACTATTAGGAGGTCTCCCTTATATCATGTGCCTCCAATAATGAAAAAAAATATATGAAAAATAATATATGGTCAAAATATATTCATAAAATATTTTTTGTACATAATTATAGGTTATTTTATCCTTCAAGTTTAAGTTTTAGTCCCTTGTTAAACTAGTTTTTCTCTTAATGGTTGTAATTAGTTTTCATCACTTTCACTTATATTTTTGGTCAAAAATTAATTTTAACTCATTATAAATTATAAATTATTATTATTATAAATATTTAATACATTTTTACATATTAAAATAACAAAATTAGAAGAAATTGATTTAAAATTAATCCTGCAACCGAGATGATAATGTGAGTTTTTAAAGTAAAAATGTTCAAATGTTTGAAATGTTTTTATATCCAATATCAATATAAAATTGATTAAAATGAAATAAATTGGATTAATTTATTTATAATTTAAATAAAAATAATTTAAAATAAAATTAAAATAAAATTTTACTATATAAATAAATTATATGAAAAAACAACTTTCAATTAAAATTCAGTATTTTTCACTATTCATCAAAAAATGAAACTTTTCAAAAAAAAAATCACCCTGGGATAATTTTTATGTTAATATTTCAAAAATAAATTTTATTTTGTCATATAAAATTTATAAAATTTACAAAATTCAGTTTTAAAATAGGTGTTCCATTAAAAGGTAGCAAAATTTCCTTTTAGAGAAATATAAATCCTAAGCGTAAAACTGATTTATTCTTATCATATTCCTATAAAAGTAATTGGATGAATCTAAAAAATATTTTATTGAATAAATAATATTTTTTTTATTAATATCATTCATTAATTTCTATTAATTTAATCTATTAAGACAAAAACCCCTTTGGGTGCATAAAAATAATTTTTTATAAAAAAATATTTCCTTTACAGTTAATTTGTTTTTGTTTTCATTTATAATAAATTTATAACCAATGAATTAATTTTATATTTATGTAAACCATATATTTTAATAATTTAGTTAATCCTATTCTTAACTTCTAATCTAACAGCTAATATGTAATTATCATTTTAGATAATAATATTAATAATATTCTATAAAACTCGGTCATGCGTATAACATAAGCCATCGAAGAAAGTTATTATTGTGTGTAATGAAACCTAACCTCTATATTCCATGTAGGGAAAGATAATATTTATATTGTTTTTAATGAAATATAATATCAGTGTTTCATGGAATATATGCTATTAGAAAGGTTGAGTTTATCTAAATATATCATAATATCCATTATTGTTCTATTCCTTTCTATGCTTGGTGTTGCGTGCCATACAAGACATCAAATACAATATCCATATTTTATAATTTCAATGTGTTACATTCTCCCCACCATAAATAAATTTAATCCTCACAATTTAAACTTTATATTTATAATATAGGGGTTTATATTTAAAAATTCCTTATTTTAAATCCCTAGTCATGAGAAGAGTTAATAAAATATCATCCTAATAAGAGATAATGAGAAGTAAACAAGGTCGCATGGAATAACATATAATTAGGTAATTGAGTAGGATAACATTAGTGGAAAGTGGAGATATATACATGGAGGAAAATCATAAATAATTATAGGGAGTTATTGAGGTCATTGATCACAAATAATTGAATGGTCAATGGAAAGCTTAGGGCCTCAAACAATAAATCTATGATGATTTAAAGGACTATCGTTTCAACAAAAATTTAGTTATTAGGATAACATTTTATTTCAAGATCATTTTCCTAATTTTGAGTAATTATTTTACTATCTAAGAATATAATAAAATATACTTAATGTATTTCTATGAACACAATTTCATTCTTTGGTTGTGCTTTGATCAATTTAAAATTTACTCCTTCACTCCAATAAATGAATACCCAGAATTATTTTTTCTTGAAGTACTAAAATTTACTTTTAAAGGATCATAAGATCTATAAAACAATTCTTTATATCTTTCTCTAACTATTTTCCAAAACAAATATGGTTAATATAATAATCTCTAAACCAAAAAAATTAATATTATTGGTTCATCATTAATATTTATTCATCAAATGGTTTAAATAAAAATAATTAAAAATTAACCAGGAGATTAGGTAGGCCAATGGTAGGCATGAAACCCTTATCATACTTCGATCATGGGTTAAATACCCACTACCTCGTTGGAAAAAAATATTTTTTCACCCTACATGAAGATTTTTATTTTTCTAAACTATATTAATATAATTCTGATGAAGTTCCCAAAAATGTGATGGAAATACTTAAAATTTAATCATTAAATAACATTTTTCTATGGTTTTCAACACAACTTATTTTTTTACAAAGTATAATAATCTTATTTGCCTATTAATATGAGATCATTGTTGATCATATGAACCCTAAAGGTTATCAATACCTTTAAAATTATTTCTATAAAATGTAAAGGAATTATTACTCAAATAAATTTTTCCACTTAAACTTATATTTTCCATAAGTTTCTCCAAAATTTCCTTAATCTTAGTAGACTCCCATTACATAAAACATAAAAAGTGGTGTTTAAGACTTAGAACTTATGATAAACATTAATCTCATAATCCTATGATGGTATCCATAAATATTAAGTTAAAAAAGACATATATACTTCTATTCTAATTCTAAAAATATATCTTAGGGTTATGTTCCCTAATATTGGTTTTCCAAAATCTAGTTCTCAAGGTTGCTACTAAAATTCCTTTGATACCAACTAAAGAGACCAAATCCTAGTAATTCTAGAGCCAGTGTTTACTAACTTTACATTTTCATAATTATAAATAATAAAATCCTAAATGACCAAAGGGTTTAGTAGTCTTGTTAAACCAGATAAATACATGAGTCTTGTATTACAAATGAATACACTAATTACAACATAATTTTTTTCATTCGATGATAACTTTATTTCATAAAGCATATCCTTTTATAGCTTTATTAGTACACTTCTTAGATTCCTGGGGAAAGTAAATAAAATAATGGTGAGATAAAATACTCAGTAAGGGTTAAGTATAATGGAAATAATAAAGAATCAATGAGAAAAATCAATATAGAAATGTAAATAACTGAACAGACATTTCATGTAATAATTAATAGGGAGTACATAAAAAATATGGAAAGGTAAATAGATAAACACACATGGAATTTAAATAACTAGATAAGGCATAATCAATATGTAAAGGTAAATAACTAAACACGCATTCCATTTAGTTAATAAAATGATAATGAAATGCATTCATAGATTTTTTCATAGTGAAAATCACATGAATAATAATATATGAATCTAAATGAATGAAATGATTAATTATTATATGCCATATTTCCTAGGTACATGATACATTTACCATCAATACCTCCCACAAGACAGTTTAAAACATACTGGGTGAAAATCTCACTAAGGTTATCCAACAGACTCATCCAATGAGACTATTTATGCATTAAGGGGCTATTTATAACTGGAACCCACCCATGTCATACTTATCCAAAGAATTCCTCATATATCGAATAATATATTTAATTCATGGACAATGTTCCATATAAAATATCTTTTTTGAATAAAATATATAGATTTATCAATATTTCCCTAGTTAAATAAACAACTATCAAGTACACACTATATGTAAAAATGGTATACAGTTTAGAAAATAATTATATCCATGATAAATGATAAGGATATTAATGGTAAATTTAATATCTAATGATCGTAGGGAATTTAATATTTCAAAGGTATTAAAAAAGAACCAAGTTAGTGAATTTCAATACAATCCTTGGTCAAAGAAATCATAAACCATCCAGAGGAAGAATAATGATTGTATCAATATAATATATCTGAAGCGGTGTAAGGATAAATTGTTGTTGTGGTTAATGAATAGAAATACCGTAAAAAGAAACAAAAATATCCTTTTCATTTTGAAAAACATTTTGAAAATCCATTTTATTTTTAAATCACTTTTAAAGAAATCATTAAAAAGTTATTTAAAAAATTTCAAAGGAATCTTTAAATAAATGGCAGTGGTTAATTTTATACATGTTGTACAAGGTAAAAAGAACATTCCTTTTTGAATGGTAAATAGGTTAGAAAAGTGTATTGTTCAGGAAGAGACAAAAATATTCTTTTATGAAATTTTTTAAAAGACATAACATGGTAAAAATTTCTTTAATAAATTATTTTTAAAAAGATAAAAACATTTTTATAAAACATGGTTTTAAGATAAAATAGATTTCTGACCAAAGAGAGAAATGAAGACTGGTTTTCATAAAAAAAATTTCTAAAAAATTTTGAGTACCAAAGAGTGGGGAAATGGTACTATTACTTGAAAAAGGTCATGAATAACCAGAGTAGAATAAAATTAAAGTTTTTATTTAATTATTAACATATAAATTCCTTTAATGGAATTTCATGAATAAGAAATCTCGATTAGAAAAAGATTGTGAAATAAATCCTTAAAAAGACCATAACATTGAAGTGAGAATAAATAATTGAATAGATTATGTGTATCATATTTAAATCCACATAAAACAAATTAAAATAAAAAAATATAGTATAAAGTGATTACATGCATAATCTTAGAATATTAATGACAATGAATAAGTAATATAACCCCATGAAAAGGAATCGGGTTATGAAATTCTTTAACACTTGGTAAATTTTAATTCAAAACAACTTTAGATGAAATTATTTAAATAGAAACTAAAAATACCAAGAATAATGAATTATTAATTATATTAAATTTAAAATAATAATTATATACACCATATGAAAGAAACTAGGTGAATAACATTATAATATGCCTCAATAAAATTAAATTGAGATGAAATCCCTTACCTTGCATTTCCTTTTGGGTGAATATCCTTTAAACTCCCATATAATGGTTTTAATATTTTTAATAACTTATTATAGAACCATGTTAATATTTATTATATCATATATAATCTTATTATAAAATATTATTACCATTTTGTTATTAATATTTCATTATTTTGACTATTTTGGGTGTTAATTGCCTAGTTTCTCGAGTATGTTTTGACTTGCTATTTGTTGTTCCTATTACATATATCATGATTTAATTATATATAGAATTTAAAACATTATTTAATTATCATATATATTCATTATATATTTATTTATAAAAATCCATAAATTTTGGAGATATAAATGAAATGAACATTTCATGGAGACAGTAGGTCGTATGTATGCATACACGCTGCTTCCATTTCCTTATCATATTTAAAAAGTAAATAATATGTGTGTGTGAGTGTATTATAATTAAATTATCATGTTTATGTTATATATATAACATATTTTTATCAAACACATCCTTAATACATTCCATATGTTGTGTGATTGAATCACATCACTTTGAGGAGGTGGTAGTCCACACATCCACAAACGATGTTATCGTGTTCCCACAAAATAGAAATCATTAAGGTATGTATTATATAAGAATTCAATAAGAATAAATAAATTATAAATATCATATATATATATCATATAAAAACTATAAATCCATCCTTATTCCCAACCTTGAAACATGGTAATGGAATAATGAATGGCATTGGTTCTCAAGGCGGTAGTCCACCGTACACACGAATAAGGATTGTGTATTCCATTTGATGGAAGTTTGTGTGAGTGTAGGTATTATCCTTGAAATAAAAACATATCAGTATATTTAATATACTGAGGTTATTATATTATCAATATATAAGAAGAATTTAAGGGTGTAGAATTAAATTAAACAAAAGTTATCATTGAATAACGTTACCTCATATTCGGGTAACTTCTTTTAGTTTATACCAAAAGAATTACTTGGTTTCCTTTATTCAAAAAATGAGGTTTCTAGGGATTAGGGTAGGTAGTTTTTGGATCTATTTGGATATGTTTTTTATTATTCAAATGGATTTAGAGTTTTGAATAAGTGGGAGGGGAGAATGCCTTTTTATAGTGGAGGAGGAGTGACATTATTGTAAATATAAAAAGGTAAACACTATTAGAAGGACTCTGTTACATAATTTTCCTCTAATAATGAACAAAATTATATAAAAAGGAGTATATGGTCTAAATTTATCCATAAAATAGGCTTTTTACATGTTTCTTGGTCATTTTGTCTTTTAAGTTTAAGGTTTAGTCCCTTATTAAGCTAGTTTTTCTCTTAATCACAGTAATTAGTTTTAATCACTTTCACAAATATTTTTGGTCAAAAACAAATTTTAAATCATTATAAATTATAAATTATTATTATTAATAATATGTAATACATTATAAAAAATTAATATCACATAATTGGTAAAAATTAATTTAAAATTAATCCCACATACGGGAAGAGAAAGCTGGTTTTTAAAGTAAAAAATGTTCAAAAGTTTGAAATTTTTTATATCCAATATCAACATTAAATTAATTAAAATGACCTAAATTAGATTAATTGACATATAATTGAACTAAAAATACTTTAAAACTAAATCAAAATATAATTTTACTATATAAATAAATTATATGAAAAAACAATTTTTAATTAAAATTCAGTATTTTTCATTATTCATCAAAAAATGAAACTTCTCAGAAAAATACCAAAAATTCATCCTAGGATAATTTTCATATTATGATTTTAAAAAAAGTTTATTTTTTCATATAAAATTTATAAAATTTTCAAAATTTATTTTTAAAATAGGCTAACCATTAAAAGGCGACAAAATTTCCTTTTAGATAAATATGATTTTTAAACATAAAATTGGATTTATTCTTATATTCTGACTATAAAATATATTGAATGAATATCAAAAATATTTTATTGAATTTATAATATATATATATATATATCATTTATATCATTCACTAATAGTAATTAATTTAATTTATTAATACAAAAGGCCTTTGGGTGCATAAAAATAGTTTTTTATGAAAAAATTTCATTTAAGTTCAATTAGTTTTTATTTTCATTTATAATTAATTGATAACCAATGAATTAATTTTCAATTTTATTAATCCATATATTTTCATAAGTTAGTTAATATTATTCATAACTACTGATTTAATAGCTAGGATGTAATTTTAATTTTAAGTAATAATATTAATAGTATTAGGTGAAACTCAGTCTTGCATGTAATGAAAACCATTGAAGAAATTCATTATTTCATGTAATGTAATCTTACCTCAGTGTTCGATGTAGAGAAATATAAACATTATGTTTTTTGTAATGTAAGATAAGATCAGTGATTCATGTAATATATTCTATTAGAATAATTGAATTTATCTAAATATATCATAATATCTTTGGTTGTTATATTCATTTCTATTCTTGGTGTTGCATGTCATATAGGAAATAAAATACAATATTCTTATTTTTGAATTATGGGGTGTTACATCACCAAACCTAATTTTCAAAATCCTTTATCCCCAGTCATACCAAGATCACTCTGAGCATGCTCATTGAATCCCATACACAAATTCGGGTGACATATACTAACTAAACTATCTCATATCCAAAACTATCATCGTGCCATATCATAATCACCGATATATACTTGATCAAAAAACATTGGATCATCACAATACACTTGGGTCTAACACCCTCACTAAGACTCCACCCAAGTCAATATTCAATCCTTTACTCTTCATTTACTAATAAAACCAGTCATACATTATTCAATTTATCCTATTGAATAAGAGAACCAAAACTACCATCACATGATTAGTCTAAAGGTCCTACAACCCTTCTCACATGAGGATCTCCCACCAGTGATCGAGTTCCTGCTCCCCATCTTAGGAACATCCATTTATTCAAACAAACAAAATTATTTTTCAAATTACCATAACTAATTCTCCATCCATCCTTGGATATTATGACTATAACGGATAAGAAATCACTCATCCTCGAGCGCTAATGCAATTTCACCCATCACCTATTCTCACTTCCCAAGAATAGTTCCCATGGAATTCACCAATTTTATAATAAAAAAAGGTTCACCAATTTTAATGTAAAATGGGGCACTCCCCACCATTTGGTTTACCTTTAAACTAATCCTTAGGCTAAACCCACCACAAGTCTCTTTATAAGACCATTAAAATACATTTATATAGCTCAGTGTATAGTCTATGATCTCTAAGTATACTTAATATGATGTCATGATATTGGGAATGATTGAATCTAAAATATTAGTACACCAATATTACATCAATAGGAATGTATCACTCTCACTAAGTCACACTCACATTAAACTAGGCCATACTTTCTTTTACCATCTCCTGAAACTATGTCTCCCAACCATGCATGTCAAATTCCACCCATGGTTTAACTGTATCATGGAACTAGTTTATTTAAAAATAATCCCTCATCACCAAGACCTTTCTTTAATTTACCCAAATCTCTGGTTCACCATGCCCAAGATCATTGGATTTAAAACCATCAATCCTTGTCTCGCACTCATCCTCTCACCAATGTTCCCTGTTAAAAAATTCCCATGTGAAACCAACATGAACTAAACTTTCTATACATAATAGGTGTACAATCTCATACCAACTAGTTCAATACTCGTCTCATGCTCTATCGAGTCATCCGTCAACATGGCGAAGCTAACTATGCTATAAGGCACATTAGTTTTAGTATTCTTGGAGCTATCTTGGAACTCCTATTTAAAATCGATCCCTAACCTATTCCATGATTTATCAAATGACTTCCTACCTCATGGTTCCATTTCATAATTAAAACATATACCTCATAACCACTAGTTAACATGGCTAGGCACCGAAAAGTCTAACCATTGAATCTATTTTTGATTCCTAGTACTCTATGTACTTTTCAAAAAACCAATGGCATCATCATGCCTATATTGAAAAAACTGATCACCTTTGTGCCTCAGTCTCTAAATGAGTGTATATCCAATATCATTTCCTTTAAGTAAAATATTCACCTCATTTTAACCTCTCTCGTAGGTTTCCCTTGATCAAATTAAAGGAAATTGATTCATTATTATTTAAGTCAAAACTAAGGGTCTCTAGGTCTCCCACCTATCCTTAAGGTCTCTCATATGATAAATGTATCCCACTTAAGGGAATATATTACATATAATACAACATTCCTAAAAACTCTCTCTAAAGAGGTAAAACAAAGACAATCAAATAGATCATCGACCCATAAGGTTCAAAATCAGTAAATATAGTCATAACAACATCACCTGATAAGAATCATTCCACCAGGATCTAATCCTCTCTGATTATCCTCATAGGGGATTGATCTCTAGGGGGTCACAATTCCATTAAAAGGGGTAAAGAGGTGAAACTTACTTGTTATCCACATATGATAATATTCCCTCAAGTTTCAACTTACCAGACAACCACCTGCCTACCCAGGGTGTCATTACATCATCTAAGAGTCTTACTCAACTCAAGCAGTTAAACGAAGTGTACATACCATGCCTAGAAACTCTATATAAAATACTACTATTTTTTCACATCCAAAGGCACTATCACCATTGGCTAACCCATCACTTTAACATAAAGAATCTAATTTTAAAATAGAGTCATACCTAAAAGGTTACTAGTATCCTCCTCCTAACCTTTAGGTCCAAATAAACAGATTAAGGCCACTAAAACCTATAGTAAATTTCTACATTCTTGTTCAAGGTAATGATCAAGAAAATTCAAAATCTAACATGATGGTTACTCATCATGAACACCACTAAAAGGTTTTATTTTAGTCATTTCACAACTTTTCATTTATTATCAATATTAAAAAGTCTCAAATATATGCAATTTAAATTACTAGTTATAGAGTCAATTGTACTTTGAATTCTATTTATCTTACATATCATAACATTATATAAAAATTATCTCATAATTTCTCTTTTTTAACAATTTATTTTTTCATAATTTCTCACAAATTGTCTATATTAAAGAAAATTTCAATTGTAATCTATAGAGGAAAAGAATATTTAGGTTATATTTAGAATTTTAATTAACTGACACCTCATAAAAATATATCACAAAAAGAAATAAAGTGGTATTTGTCAATTTAAGGAGATTTTTCAAGTAAGATGTAATCGTACATTTATATGAGCACTGTGTGAGTGGTTATTGACACTTTAAATAACCATAACATATAAAACAAGTATACCCCCATTGGGTTAAGTATCAAGGAATAAGACGAATATAATTTTCCTAAGAGGGTAAAGTTGTACAATCTTGGGTCTAGTTATATGGGAATACATTCATAATTTATGGATTCAATGATCTATAAATTACAATTGGAATCATATTTAAGTGAAACCCATTCACAATTATTTTATTAAATATTAACACTTCCTTAATGGGTTTATCTCATAGGAATAAAATTCAATAACTCACCTACAAGGGTCGATTCTATAATAAGAAGATTTGGTTATATGGGTAATAATTCCCAATTTATAGAGGTACAAGCCTTTATAACATGAAATTGACATGCCATTTCAATGAAATTTTTAACTGAACATTTAAATTTGATAAGGAAATGTTACAATTACTTTAACATTTATTGTATTTATTATACAACGTGTACTTATATGGTTGACCTATAGGGAAAAAAAGTATATAAGGGTTTAGTTATGTGGGTATCCATTCCTAATTTATGTATAAAACTTCTCCATAAGTTTCAATTGGTATCCCATTTAGTTGACATTCAATATCAATATTATTAATTTGTCAAAAAAATCCAATTCCTTGATATTTTTAAATTTTATTCAGGCTAATTTGTTAACCATTTCAATACCATTTCACTTATTTAATTAATTTCAGGATGGGTAAATATAATTCCAACCTTAATATATATGAGAAAAAACAATTAGGTTTATGCCGACACATTATTTAACCAAACATATAACATTATATAATATATAAATCTATCACATCAGTACAGAATATAG
The DNA here is from genome assembly GCA_963277665.1 of Viscum album. NCBI lineage: Eukaryota > Viridiplantae > Streptophyta > Magnoliopsida > Santalales > Viscaceae > Viscum > Viscum album. The sequence continues at coordinate 1,057,653,841 of OY728160.1, forward strand.
ATATATAATCATGAAAACACACAAGCATGGTGTAAAAATAAGCATTGTAATAACATGTGAGTCATATGTTTCTGAAATGATGCATGAACACACCACACCTCTTGCAATAATGGTCCAAGAGGTAAGTATAATAATTTAATAACCATATAAAATATATTAATCTCTCAAGTTAAAATAATAATTAACTATAATATAGAACAACATGAACAACAATCCCATCCTAGGAAACTTGATCTTTCCCTCATGTGTGGGTTATCCATTCCTAGAAATGAGGTATTTACCAAGTGCCAAAACATTCCTATTATCCTTCCTACCATCCCAAAAATAATAATATAATAAAATGAAAGTATCTAATACCTATTTTTCACATCTCATTCTAGTTCACTCTATAAATACAAACTATAATTATTGGAGATAAGGCCTCAAGAGAGCCTCCCCATATGCCAGAGTCTTCTAACTAGAAGTGAGGGTCTAAAGGTGGTAAAAATTTGGATATTATACCCTTTGTATTGGTACTAAATATAGAATAGGAAATGATAAATGATATAAATAGTATAAAATAATTATAATTGAAAAGTAATAATAAATAAATAACTAGGAGAGTGCCAATAAAACTATCCATGCATGATTATTTTGAGTCACAATACCAGTGGTCAATATACAGTAGATAAAATATATAGTAGTTTTAGATATAAAAGTAATGAATAAATAAAATACTCCAACTCTAATGGGTAACCAAATTATGTTCTTAGACCCCGTGCTCCCAGGTCAAATCCCATCTCGGATGGGTAACACCAAACAAGATCAATCCAAGATCCTAACCATGTAACCAATATATATTTTCTAGTACAAAATGGTGGATTGAACAAGGTGTGAGTAAAACTTAGTAGGACAATGCCAATATTATCTAATGCATATCCAACCTATGAATATAAAATGAGGAGTGTGCAGTTATAAAAAATAAGGCAATGAAATAAAAATAAAACATGTTGTCTCAGGTTCCATGTGGGACACCTAGTTGAATCTACCATCTTTGGCCTAAGTCAAGATGTCTCTATGAATTTTAATTTATATCAGTAAGTTTGGGACCCAAGGAATGAAACAAAGGCATCCATGTATAATAATAATCATATACAGTTTCACAGGCTTCATGACATTTATAATTTAACAAATGGGGTAAACCGGATAGAAATAAAGAATAATATAACATCATTTGACCAGTGATCCCCTACAATTAATTCCATACTAGAACCCAGGTTTCACCCATGGCATAACATAATCTCATTTTACCTCTAATCTCATCCAAGAAATTTCTTATCAGGAAACCCAGTATCACTCAAGTCTTAATATAATACATTTAACCAATGAACCTATCAAAGAGATTTCGTCTTAGGAACCCATGTGTCACCTAATGATTAATATGATTCATTTAAACTTTGAGAATATACACATCATTTTGTATAAGGATCCTAGGTATCATCCAAGGATTTATATAATTTCATATTAATCTATGAGCCCAGCCAATGAATTCCATGTGAGGAACCCAATTATCACTCAATATGTAATATAACTCATTTAACCTATGAACCCATCTAAGTAATTTCATGTAAGGAACCTTATTACTTCTCAAGGATTAATATAACAAGAAATAATGTTTTGTTTAATAATTAAACATGGACTAAAAGAAATATCCATTCTTATACGTAATTAAAACATACCTTTAATCATTTATTTTATAAGTATAAAAAGGGCCAAGTGACATGGTCATACCATAAAGGGTTACAAGTTAAAGTGAATAGTCTAAACCAATCACAATATTTTTATTTCATTTATCCATTACATATAAAGAGAACAAGGGGAAAGTAAGATACATATTCCATTTTCACTGCATAATTAACTTTATTTAGATATTAAATCATTAGAGATATCCCAACATTCATTAGGATGATTTTTGATCATATAGGAAATACATGATCATATAAATCATTTGGTACCACACACCATAAGGTGTGGTCTAAAATATGGTCATTAAACTCTCATGAAATCAAGGTAATAATAGTTATGGTCAAAGAAAATTAATTATATAAGTCTTATATTTAATTCAATCCCATTTATAACCAATTGCATACTTCATATCTCAACATGTTCCAAGTAATGATACATGTCTTAATGTAATTTACTCAATTAATTTATTATCATTTAATTAATTTTCATTTTAGGATTCAACCCCAACACACCTCAGTAGATTTTTGGTAAACTAAAAACAATATCCAATGGGGGTAATTAGTAGGACACACCTGACAGATTGATCTAAGTTGTGGTCACAACCCTCTAATAACGTTTAGGGGTTTCAATAGAAATAATTTTATGGTCTAGGAACTTAATTTAAAGTATTAAATAATTTATAAGTGATGTGTTTAAAGTCTAACATGTGAAACAATGGAAACACTTTATAAACATTTGATACTTTTAGGGAAAATAAATAGACCACTTAACTCATGCTTAAGAAGATTCACTCATCCAATGTCAACCTTTTATTTTGTATGGGATGAAATAAAATGAATAAATAGAAAAACTCCTTAATATTAGGTCATATGATCTCACATATAAATAGCATCCAAGATGATGAGAGAAAATGAGATAAAAATAAAAGATGGATTTTAAACTAACTAAGGGTGATCCAAGGAAACTGATAATGTTATATTCTAATATTATATGTAGGATAACCATAAAACCCTAATAGAGGATTATATGGGATATCTAGCTTCATGTTGTGTGTAAGAAAATAGGGATAAATAGGGAGTAAATAAACTTAAAGTTTAGAGGGAAAAAATGGTAAAATCGCCCTCGTTAAAGGGGTGAACAATTTGGCTGCATGGTTCTCCAAACTGTATGCCAACCATTTGGCTAAAACTTCCTAAGATACACACCCCCACATGGTTCACATGAAAATTTATGGAAAACATGTGAAAAATGTACCCTTTTCACTTTCTTACACCCCACACCTCGCCAGGTTGCAGCACACCAATTATAAAAATTGTATGCCAACTATGTGATTGCCTCTATGAATATGAACTAATTCAAATGGGTAAATTAATCCCAAAAAATATTTTTTACAATTTGTGTTCCTATACAATTATGATGTACAAATTGGGATTCATGGTTAGTATTGATCGTGTGAAAACTATTCACCCCAATCTATTTCTCTCAAAAATGGTTTTCTGATGCATGGTGCTTTTGAAACTCATCTGAACTTTTGGGACACCTTATGAGCCTTAAACCCAATCAAAAAACAACACTTTAAAGTTTTAAAACTCTCAGAATTAAATTATGAAGATCAGTTTAAAATTTATCCCATGCACTGAACAAAAAATCAAATACCTTTAGAATTTTCAACTATTTCAAAACATGGGATCTTACAACATTACTTAGAAACTATTATGATTATTTTTTAAATTCAAATTCATTTATAATTTTCATGCACTATAATTATTTTTAACCTATGAACATCCAATAATTATTTAATACCTTATTTCATGTAAATTGTTATGATATGACATTTAGTTAAGCTATAAGACATGATTATGTAACCCATTTCTTTTGATGGGTAATTGTTATGTTTATACCTTATATTTGATTTAATTTTTTGGCACACATATGAATATAAATTTTATGATGATTGTTCCTAGATATTTATTAAATGTATTGGGTAATGTTTATATATCATGATATTATATTTATGGTATTAGGTAGTAAACCTAATCTATTATGGGACATTTTCATCATATTATGTTGTCTTGATAGTGAGCCTTAGCTTATGATTATGTAATGTTTTATGATGTTGTCACATTCCTATTATTTCATGATATTATGATTCCATATTTTTTATTTTATGATTCTATATGATTATTTATGAGCCTTTCCCTATGATATCATGTTATACCATTTGAATCATATGTTATGCTTCTTTATCACTCTTATTCCCTTACTGGTCTTTACATCTCACCCATTTTATTTATGTATTCCATATTTTATCCTAAATGGTTTTATAAGATAAAATGGATCTAGGATCACATTATGGAGATCTTAATAATAATGTTTTATTTTAGATTCATGTTGATGTTTTATGTACTTAGTCTCCTAAAAATATTAGGACTCTCAATCCTTGGGTTGTGTTTATCGGATATTTATATTAAAAATAATATAATAATATGTGTAAGATAATTTTTTCTCTATAGAATCATCGCAAAAAAATTATCAATAAAACACTCACTCTAAAAAGTTCAAGTTGTTTCCTGAAGAATTCTATTTCTTTTTTCAACTACTCCATTTTTATGAATGGTTATCAGTGCTAAAAAATTATGAGCAATACCTTTCTAACAACAAGATGTTTCAAAATCATAATTTTAAAAATCACCACCCTGATCAATCTAGATATTTATCACATGTAGGTTTTTATCATTCTTAACATAAGTATAAAAATTTAGGAAAAATAAATAATTATATTTTCAAATTAGAAAATAATTCCAAGTATGTATATTGTAATAATCAACAAGAACATACACATAGTGTTTTCCCATAATACTTATAGTTTTTGTAAGATTAAAAAGATCCATGTGAACCAATTATAAAGCTCTATAATTTTATATTTCACAATTAGTTTTAAAACTATACTTGTGTTGATTACTAAGTTGACAAGGATCACATGCTCCAGCTAAGTTAAACTTAAGTTCTGGTACATCTCTAACAAGAACTTTCCTAGAAAGTTTATCTAAGTTATACAGTTTAAAATTAACTAAATTTCTATTCCATAACTAATAAAAATATTCAATAGCACTCAAACAAGGAAAAATATTATTCCTGATTTCTTTTAATTCAAGTGTGTAAACATTTTAATTTCCATTATAAGTTAAAACGAAAGTACCTTACAAAATTTTAATAGTACGTCTATAATTTTTGAATTTCACAAGGTATCCTTCATTTCATAGTAGTATTATTATAATAATGTTGATCTTAATTCTTAAAAAACATAAAAAAAATTAAATTAAATATTATTTTGAAAATAAACATCACTAATTTTGATGATTCCACTCTATTAATTGTCTCCAAAAGTGACTTTTCCACCGTTTAACTTCTTCAAGTTTGATAATTTGGAATTTTATCCTATCATGTGTTGAGAGAAACCATAAGTCATGTACCACTTTATCTGTTTGTTGGTACTAAACCTATTTTTCTAAAACTATAAAATGTAATTTCTTAGTACCCAAACTCTGTTGGGTCTGATAATGTTAGAAAACAAAATTTAGGAACATGAATCTATATAAATATCTTATATTGAACTATTTAAAGTTATTTAGAAATAAAAGATTTGTGGAAAAAATGATTTAACATGATTTAAATAGAAAAAATTTCTCTAGTCAACTCACTTTTTTGTATTTTTGTACAAATGGGTTTAATTTTAGGTGAAAAGTAATTTGATTGAAAATTACATTTATTAGAAGTATATCCAATTCCATTAAAAGTCCTATATGGTTTTATTTTTTTATACATTTTTTCGAAACTCCCTCTATAAGAAGTAAAGTTTCTTAAAAGTTTCTTGAGTCTAATAATTTCTGATTTGAGTTTTACAAATAATTTTTTATCATCATTAGTTAGAACAGAACTAGATTTAGCTTTTAATTATGATGAATTTTTTTAAAATTCAATATTGGGTATGTAAATTATATCATTGGATATAGAAGCATCATACTTAAAATTATCATAGTTATTCTTCAATTTTTTATTTTATTTTTCTATTAGATTTACATATCCAATGATTTCTTCATATGTTGGAAAATAATTCTCATCATTTGATGAATTAAATTTTTTAGTCTCCAATAAATACTATTTTTCATCATATGATAAAGTTGGATAATCATCTTTAGGGGTAAAAGAAAATTTATTATATAATTATAAATTGGTAATAGATTCATCAGTTTATTTCACTATTATACGCTTCTCATCTTTATGGGTATTAGAATAGAAACCAATAATCTTATAACTATCACTTCCACTTTATTTTTATGAGCTATAAAAAGTTGTATCACCACCACTGATGATCCAAGTATCTAGATATTTTAGTATTTTATTCCCTATATTTTTTAAGTTCTTATAAACATTCTATCTTTCCTCTTCAATATCAAGAAATCATGTCTAATATAATCAGTACTCTTAAATTCATAGAAAAAAATATCTAAATATTCTTTCTTCTCATTATTATCTATTATGTATTTTCTAGAATCACATATGAAGTTCTTATTTCTGGTCACCTTTTCATTCTCATCACTAACTGAGAAAGTTAACCATCACTATACTCGTCATTGAAAGCATTTGATGAATGTTTAGATCTCTTCCTTTTAATATTAGCACCAAAATTTACAACATTAGAAGTAATATTAATATAAGTTGATTCCAATGTTGCTTCATTATTCCTATTCTTTTTTCCATCATCTCTTGTTATCCTATTCGGATATTACATGAGAGTTCAAATAAGATCATGAAGAATTAGTTTATTTAAGAGCTTCATAAAATCAATAATAGTATGCTTAGACTCCCACTAATTCAGAAGCATATCTATTTATTTTTCAATAATATGATCATATATTATATCCTTCTCACCAAGGGACTATAGATTTTTCACAATATTCATGAAACTATGATTTCTTTAAGAAAAAAACTCTCTAAGTAGAAAATTGAACACCTCAGAGTCATCACACATAATAGATCTTTTGGTTTAAAAAATTATATAAGTTCTAAAATGAGTAATCTCTATATTCTTCAAAATTCCATTAGAAATTTTACAATAGTATATTTTACGATAGATATTTCTCATCATTGAAAATAATAATGTATTCTATAATTTATATTTAAACTAAAATTCAAGCTTCTCGTCTCAAGAAAACCTAGAAATTTCTTTCTTTTTAATCTTATAATTTATAGTCATCATAATATAGTTATCCACTTTAGTATTAATTGAAAAATTATCCACATTATCATTCTAATACATATAATCATTTCCAAAAAATATTGTAGGATTATTAGGATTCAATTTTTCAATAAAACTAACGTGATTTCCTACTATGAAAATAATTTTTTATTCACTACAATGTAAGGTGTAAGGAAACCAAGAAATGAAATTATGAAAAAAATGGAAAATCAACAAAAAAATAAAAAGTTATCAAAAATTTAGAGAATTACTCTAATGATAAGTTTTTTTCTAGATATAATGGAAAGCACACTACAAGAAGGGCTGAATTGTAGTAAAAAAGAGACCTATAATTTTTTAACTGCCTCAAAGTATAATACTTTTGGAATTAATGATATTCTAATAAAATCATAATTAATCTAAGTAAAAAGAATATAAATATAGTTATCAAAAGTATCAATATAAATTAAGTGGAAAATGTGAAAGTATAAAACTTTTAAACATAGTGGAAATTGAGTTTTTAAAAAGTTCAGTATAATCTAAAAAATCTAAAAATGAAAAATTCATGCATAATGAAAAATTAAAAAAAAATATGTAGTATTTGATAACAATCCAAATAATCTTGTATATTATATTATATAAAAAACTTTTTTCAAAAGTGAAATAAATTAATTTAAACCTTAACTAAGGTATCCCTAACTTTAAACCTATCAGGAGGTTTTCTATCTATTCTCAGAATCCCTCAATATTGCAAGACTGGACCAATATATATCTTCATTTCCCTATAATCCCTCAATAAAAATTATTAGAAACAAAAAAAATATAGTAATAAATATTAGATAATTTACAATGAGATCCTCCCAAATAGATTCTATAAAAGTAAATCACAGAAAGAAAAAATACAGTTATCAAAATCATGATAAAAAATAAGACATTACAATTTAAAAAATGACTTAGCATCACTTTATAAAATTCCAATCACTATTATGATAGTCATATTATTCTTGTTTTATATCCTTGTGATCCTCAAAGAATTTATATTTTTATAAGAAAACTTTCAATGGTCGAATCTCGCATTCTTCGATGTTAGTTGTAATTGCATCCAAAGTTTCATCATCAGCTTCTGATGAACTTATTATTTATTATAATCTTTCAATGAATTAAATATAGTACTGATATAGTGCATGTAAATATAATGAAATTAAATCATGAAATGAAACTCAGTTCTTTGGATTTTTGTTTTTTGACTCAAGTGTATAAAAATTAATTTAAAATATTTTCATTCTATAAAAAAACAATATATTACATCAAGTTATTATTAAGTGTATTATGATTTTCAAAATAAAGGAATAACATAATTATTTGACTAAATAGAAAATATTTATCAATGAATTAATTGAAGTAGAAGACCAAGTTCTAGGGAAAATATTTACTAATATTGATATATAAAATTTCTTAAACCAAGTCAAAGTATATAAATTGACAAGTTATTGAAAAATAAAATATAGAACAATTAAATAAGTAAATGTTGCCTATGTCATGTGGAATAAATCTCTCCAAGATAATTTGTTTAAGACATGATATGATATTAGGAATATTAGTGGAAAATTACACACTTTAGTGATGATATTAATCACATATGTCACATTATTTACTAGATTTTACTTTTACAATACACAACATTGTAGGAAATTTTCAAATAAATCAAGGATAATTATATAGGGCATCAGCCAGAATTATCTAATAGTATTGAGATAGTATAAAGGATAAGTTCCTGATACTTGGAGGGGAATGAGAGCTAATTATTTAGGGAAAATTAAAGTAATATATAAATTAGATCCTTTTTTATTGTATCAAAATTAAGTTAAGTAAATGATCAATAAAATATAATTATATCCAATGGTATCCAATTATATAAAATATGAGTATATTGGGGATTCTAATACTACTAATGAATTAGTATAAATATGAAACTTTATCCCAGTTATTGTAATTTTAATGATAAAGGACATTATTATAACACTTTGTATTGTAATAATATTATGAAATTTTTATTAGATAAGAATTCAAGGTTGTGATAGAGTAAAAAAGGTATATACTTCAGAGATATCATCTCTTAAGGGGTTTTACTCATAAAGGTGAAGTCATAGAAACTAGAGTATCCAAAAAGTAATATTTGGAATACATAGTGACTAAAATCCTACCTCAATGGAAGTATTAATATCATGTGAGTGTAAATAAGTTTATGGTTAGAAAATTTTCTATCATGAAAGTGGAAGTGTTGTGAGAGTGTGTTCCCTAAACCCAACTTGAGTAGTATGTTTTTATTACCACATAATGCATACACAGTGATATATTCATGATGTTTTCTTACTATAACAGTCTTATTAATTCAACATTCACTATTTACATGGTAATTTCCTTGTATTATTTTTAATATCAAAAATTTATAGCAGTTTCTGGATATAATAAGAACCCAGGGATACTATGTCAATATTATTAGACAAATATATTATGGTTAAGATAAATTATAATTATGGGGAATATATTATAAATAATTATCAGGTTTTGGGGGATCATAATCATTTATACTTATTCACATGAAGTTCACACTTGGTGATCTCAATAATAGAGATCATGATCACTAATTTGTTAATTGGAACACCATATGTTTTGAGTGTTATTGGATGTTCTTATCTACGAGCATGTTCATTGGTATCTTAACTTGAGATAATTATAAATGTATATCATTCAATAACATACTTTTATAAATGATTAAAAACAGGAATGTTTATTTTTTTAGTGATTCATCTTATGTTGTCTGCATCATTTATGGTGTCACATTAATTAAATGGTTAAAAAAAGATTTCTAGCATCCAAATATAGGAAAAATTATCATTTTCTATTTGAATGAGATGGGTTTTCCTTGAATAAATCCATGTAAATAGTATAAAAAGGTATGTATATCCAATAAATTTAAACAAATAGAAATAAATCATGAAAGAGTAATTATGAAAAGTATGAATCATGTTTTATAAAAAAAATTACAAGATAAAGATATTATATTATATATTAAGTTTATATAGAAGCTTTTCTAGCTATGAATTATCCTTATCTATTTTGGTATTGTGATGTGTTTCTAGATAAAATCTTGGTCTATAATTATAACTCACTACAATTTAGATAAGGTCTTAGAGGGTCACACACAAAGTGTATCCATAAGTTCCACAAATTTGAATTAATTGAAGTTTAAGATAAAGTGGCCCCAAAGTTCATGGGTCAGTGAACATCCAAGTGTGAACAATCACAAGTAAAAGAATTAATAAATTCAATAATATTTTATTTTAGTTTATAATGTAAATAATTGAATGTATTTCTCAAGTTATTAACAAGTTTTGTAAGAATAAAAAATTAATATAAAAAATCATTTTTCAAATGAAAATTATTTATTAATGGTATGTTAAACAAATTTAAGAGGAACACAATAATTTAATGGTGTTTATTTCATAATGTAAAATATTTTAGTGTCACAAGTGGGTGATGGAATATTTTTTATTCTTATGATGAGTTAAATTTGTTTGTAGCTAAATTTATTGGTTTTATGGTCTACGTTTCTTAAGAGGTATGTTTTCAATTTAAAAAAAACTTAATCCTAAGTATAAAAAGATAATTTTAGACCAAAAATAAGTTTTCAAACCTATATAATGAATTTTGACCCCCCCCCCCCCCATCTATATCATGTTATAGATAGAGAAACACAATGGAATAACATGAAGGATCAATTTTCATTCACAAATTGTGTTCAATGGGTTCAGGTGATTGTATAGGTGTTATAAAGAACTCTATTCACTCATACTATCACATGAAAACTATATAATAATGAACCATATATTGTAGTGCATGTTTATTATCTAGGGGATCCTTAGTTGGATTATTTAAGCTATGAAACACTAGGGATGAGTGAAATATTCCAAAGTATTCAAATAAAACAATGAATCATTTCAATTTGGTTTTTCATATTAAATTATTTTCATATGATTCATTGATAAACCCGAACACTGGTGTTCTACATCTAGTGTTTCAATGAAAAATATGACAAAAATATTTGAAAATACCAGTTAATAATTATTCTATCATGCTAAAGTTCCTTCAGTTCCAACATTCACACTCATATAAGGGAAGGGGTATGGAACATATAATTTACTTAATACCCTCATACAATCTTATATATCCACTATCAATTTCCTAGATACCTATAAAAATTTATAATAATATATATTCCCTTCCACATGGTTAAAAATAATTAAATAGTGCGTGTATAAATTCATGTAAAAATAATAATAATATCAACTAAGATATAATTAAACCTTCATAACTAACATAGAATAAATAAAATAAAAACCAAATAGAACAAGTGGAATGAGAATAACAAAGTACAAGTGGTAGCAAGGAGATGATAAATCAAATAATAATTACTAATATGTTTTGAAAAAAACATTTTTTAAGAATAAAATCCCTTTTTTGGTTGAGTATATATTTACCCTATATCACTTATAACCCTAAATGTGATAATATATGATATGGGATGTATTTATATAAAATTAACTTACTGAACCTTAATTTGTAAGTTATAGAAAGAAGATATACCATACCTCATATGTTTCTCCAAACTAGAAGAAAATGAATATTTGTATTTTATTTTTTCTATGAGAATAAGGAGAAATATGTAATGAAACAAAATGGTATTGTTGGGCAAAAATCCTTCAAGGCATCATTGAAGCATTTTTGAGGTGGTTGTGTTTGTTGACAAAGTGGACATCTGAGTGGTGATTATTGAAAAAGCAAAACAATGACATACAAATTTGTTGACAAAGAGGATTTCATGATGGAATGTCGAGTTCAAGAGTTGAGGTCAACGATCCATGTTTGCTTCAAGAACATCGATAAAATTAATGGATGATCTGGAGGTGGTACAAAAGAACAGATACAAGGTGGCACCGTTTTCCAGTGTTTGCCAAATTTTTGGGCCTGAAAATCGACAAATGAAGACAAGTGTTTTTGGAAAAGGGACTTGCGCTCCAAGGACTTGGAGTATAGGAAACTTGTGCGCCATATATTTTTCATGATCAGAAGATCAAAATATGGCAAAGGAAACAGGTTCACGCAAGTTTGGGAGTTGGTCACGCAAGTGTCTAGTAGGATGGAAGACTTGCGCGCCGAGATTCGATCGCACAGGTGACTTGCGCGCCGTCGCGCAGGGTGGTCAATTTGCCTATAAATACTAGACCACCCCTCTTCATTCTTTAACTGAGTTCAACACTTTGAGAAATCAGAGCTCCCATCATGCAGGTGTGGTGGTTGCGCAAGTGGTGTGTGTGGTAGCGCAGGTGGGACTTGCGCGCCAGGGTGATAGTTGCGCGCCAGTGTTTGAAGATGTGCGCCATTGTGGAGTTGCGCTCCAATATTGGATTGGGCGTAAAAGTAAGTGAGTCGCGCAGGTTTGGAGTTGAGGAAGCTTGATTCGTGCAAGTGTCTTAGGAGGACTTGCGCGCCCGTTGTAACTTGCGCGCCGATACTTGCACGCCGAGGTTGACTTGCGCGCCAAGTTAGTTTTATTTCCAGTAGTGATTTTCGGGCTGCGTGGAAGCTGTAAGTTTTCCCGATACCTTTGGTGAAAAGAGATATTCATCTACGGGTGAAAATTGGGCTTCAACAGAGCATCTACACACAGAGGAAGATGCATTCCTTCATGCAAATGAAGAAACCTACAGGTCTATAAACTGTGAGTGGATCCTTTCCAGAGCAGTGAGCAAAGGAAGAGGAAGAAGGTGATCCTCTCCACCGGCAGTGAGCCAGAGATATAGAAACAGGGAGTGACCCTTGGGAAAGTAGTGAGCTGATCCTAAACTTTGTAAAGGCAGTGGGCCTGGGCATAGAAGTGATCTAGCCCGAACTTTGTATCCACATCTAGTGAAGAATAGTGGAATTTGGTACGACCAGCAACTTGTCGACGTATACTCCTTGGACGTATCCCAGTGAGGGTGAACCAAGTAAAAATCTTTGTATCTTCTTGTTTACTCCCCTGCATTGCATTCAAAGCATCATCATTAGATAAAGAAGTGAAGAAGTGATCATAGTTTACACACAAGAGCAAACAAAGTGACCCTTGTAATAAAGAGGTCAAGATCTAATGGGGCAGGAAGAATTATTAAGAAAAGAATATCCATACCCTGATTCACCCCCCCCCTATCAGGGTATATAGACCCCTATTGGTCCTAATAATTGGTATCAAAGGGAAGGTTGCTTTTATCTGACTTGTTTTCTCCGACTTGGTGTAGTCAATTTGTGTAGTTAAAGATCCAGTCTACTCCTATCTCGGTGTACCATGGCGAAGGGAAAAACATCAAAGAAGAATCAGAAGTCAGGTGGAATTCTGCAGTGTGGAAGTGTGTATGGAAAAAGTGTGATTCAATTAAAAGAATCAAACAGCTTACTGAAAGAAGGCTTGGATGAATCAGATAAGGAAAAGCTAGATTCACTCAATAATGATGTTGGAATGAGTGAAGCACTTAAAATTGAAAGTGATGCTGAAACCACTGATGATGAAGAAATTTCCAGGAGTCGAAAAGTGGAAGTTTTACACAAGGAGAAGGAATTGGATCAGACATTAACTGATGAAGTTAAATCTAAGGTTATCCGGATCCAAGTACTATAAATTGAGGTCAACAAGCTAAGAGGCTTAAATCAAAGAATTATTGATATAGTTACTGACCTAATAGAGAAGAATGATTCACATGTCGAAGAACTATAGAATATGGCTGAAATGAAAGGAAAACAAAAGGCTGATGATTATGAAGAGAATAAAAAGTCATATGAAGTTCAGAATTTGAAATCTAGAAATGATAATCTAGCAACACAGTTGTCCAAAGAAGTTCAAAAGAATCAAATGCTGCAACAAGAGGATGTATCCGTCTCTGAATTGTTTTCTCAAGAAAATTTGAAAGTAAAAGAGCAAAGTGACATGGTATAAAAGCTCACACGAGAACTGGAAGATGAGTTGAGTAGCAGGGAGAATCTTAGAAAAGAACTCAATGCTCAACTTGAATCAAGAGATAATAAGATTCAAAAACTGGAGGAAGATATGGAATCAGCTAGGAAAGAAATAGAGAAATCCAATGCTAAAGGAAATCCCAAAATGAAGGATGCCTTGCACTTGCTATTTGATTATCCTTCGACAGGTGATGATGAAATGAAAATCAAATTTACAATTTCTGAAAAGAGGCAAGAACAAATTTTCTCAGCACAAAGACCTTACAGTCTCGGAACAACGGGTATCGGATTTGATGAATCCCCTCCCGTGCAAGATAGAAAGAGAGTTGTGAACAGTTCCAGATGTGAAAGAAATCCTATAGGTGCTGGAGATAGGCCTAAAAGGACATATACAAAAAGTAGTGATGACATGTGCTATTTCTGTGGGATTCATGGCCACATGTCAAGCTTCTGTTCAGAGGCTCTGGAATATATTTCAGGCTGTGAAAACAGAGACATTACTAAATCTGAGAATAAGAAAAAGCATCATGATAAATCAGAGAGAAGAGTTTCTCAGAGGAGAACATTCATCAGATGTTATTACTGTGGAAGGATGGGACACACCATGAGTATGTGTCAGGAAGCTCAAGAGATCAATGTCAGAAGAAGAAAATAATTTGCATCAACATCTCAGCAGAGAAGTGATGAAATGAGGTATGCCTTTAATAGAAAATGTTTCACATGTTTTGATCATGGGCATTTGGCTAGAGAGTGCAGCAAGAAGAAAGTAGGGAAGTAAAAGGAACCCAGAAGGATATTACCAACTCTAGTGATGCATAATGAGAAATTCTATACTAGGAGACAAAGTGGTAAGGTAAAAATAGTCTTAGAGTCTCAGGGGAATCACATGGAGCTGAACGAAAGGTGTATCTGTCGCCTCCTCTGTCACACTCACAACTGCCCTCTAAGAAAGAACATGAACATATCTGGAAGAAAAAGGGAGGAAACACAAAATTTGTGAGTAAGGAGAATGTACATTCAGTGGAGGACCCACCACCAATGAAAAATAGGGTGGCGACTCATAAATCTAATAAGAGGCAGATAAATAAAGAATGCGTTGAAAAATTCACAAGTCATGTTCCACGAAGAGGACTGGAAGAAAAAGAAAAATCCCTGGAATGGTGGAAGAAGCAAGGGAAGATGACAAGCAAGGAGATTCCTGCTCATAGAAATAATCAAGGAAAATGGAATTTTGGAATAACCTCAAAGAATAAAATGTGTACTAGTGGGTTTATACCCCAAGTGATGAGAAAGGTCGGGCCTACAGAGTCTACATATCAGAAAAAGGCTCAGCATGTGGGTAATGAATGCTTAGTCATATGGCCATAGCAGTTGAAGTTGGCCAGGTAGCTGGAGGAAGCAAGAAAGGAGTGTGATGCACTCCAAGAAAGAATCAAAGGGTTGACCCATCAGGATCAACCAATACCCTCGTCTTTAGGATTCAAGAAATAACCCCTCTCCCTATGTGTATAAATGTTGTTAACTGATTATTCAAGTGTTTCATGTTTTAGGGAGATATGATCCAAGGGGAAGTGACATTTAAAGATGAAAAGTGGAGAAGTGATATGCTCTAGAGGTTCAATTGATTCAAATCAGGTACCAGAGTTGAAGAAGAAAGGGAGCAACATAGCATAATAGGAAGTGATTGTGTTATTAACTCTATCTCTTGTTTCCTACATCGAGTTCCAACTCAGTAGGCTTAGAGATTTTGTTAATGGCTCAATTCCAAGTGGAATATGAGAATATATGATGCAGAAAAAGAAGAATGTTATGGGTTTAAAAGTTGATCCTAACCTTGGGAAGTTTTTCATAACATAGGGGGAGTATTCAATAACAAAATCAGAAGCAAGAGCCATCAAAGCAATAATCGGATGAATCAGCTCCGGAGATTTTCAATCAAGGGAAGACTTATTGTCAGAAAAACAGCAATAATCATGCATCTCATGCTTATCTATTTTTCTCTAACAATGTGGTATCAAATAACTACTTTCAGGATACCAAGAAGGTGCGAGAGAAAAATCAAATGTGTGTTAAAAAAAATGTGAGAGAAGATGTTCAAAGAAATGACATCATTGAACAATGAAACAGTGAAAAGTTTTCTGTTAAAATTGAAGATGTGGTAAGAGACTCAGGGAGAGAAGAATTGGTTGAAGATGATTCAGAAGAGGATACTAATGATTAGTAAAAGGAAGTAAAATCCTTATCTGCACAAAAGACAAAGAGTTGAGCTGAAATTGACAGGCAGAATATCATCAGTGATCAGTGAGCTCTAGTTCAGACAAGAAGAATGAAATCACTGCAGCAGACATCATTACTATCATAGGTTGAGTCGAAATTATTTGATGATGCAACTGATGATGATAACTGGGTTCAGGCCATGAATGAAGAGCTAAATCAAATTGATAAGAATCAGACATGGGAGATTGTTTCGAGGCCAGCAGACAAGAATGTCATCGGGACTAAATGGGTCTATCGCAACAAGATGAATGAAGATGGCACAGTGATTCAGAACAAAGCATAGCCAGTGTGCAAGGGATACTCCCAAATAGAGGGTATTGACGTTGATGAGACATTAGCACTGGTAGCAAGGCTGGAGACAATAAGATTATTCATAGCCATTGCAGTGCAACAGAAGTTCAAAGTGTTCCAGATGGATGTCAAATCAACATTCTTGAATGGAATTCTGGAGGAAGAAGTGTATGTAGAGAAACCAGATAGTTTTCTCATTCATGAGGATGAGAACAAGGTTTTTCGGCTGAAGAAGGCGTTATATGGGCTAAAACAAGCACTGAGAGCATGGTACTCAAGGATATATTAGTATTTGAAGAAGCTTGGTTTTTAGCATGATGGATTTGATTAAAATCTCTATTTCAACAACAACAGTAATCAATGGATGATGAGGCTGGTCAATAAAGAAGACATAATATTTGACGTATCAGATGAAGCACATTGCAAACATTTTTCTGAACCCATGAAACATGAGTTCGAAATGTCTATGATTGGTAAGCTGATGTTTTTATTTGGTCTACAGGTGACATAAAAAAGGAATGGAACATTCATTTCTCAATCCGAATATGTCAATAGGGTTTTGGAAAGATTTGGAATGGATAATTACAAAGATATGAAGACTCAAGTTGCTACCTGGATGAAATTATTAAAAGATGAGGATGGCAAGGCAGTGAATATTACAGAATACAGGCAGATTATTGGAAGATTTCTATACTTGACTGGAACAAGGCCTGACATTGTATTCGCCACATGCCAAGTAGAGAAATATCTGAGTAATCCCAAGGAAATCCACATGCTTGCAGTGAAAAGAATACTTCGGTATATTCAGGGCACAGTGGATTTCGTCTTGACATATACTGACAAATCTCAGAAAGAGTTATTGGGATATACTGATGCAGACTAGGCCAGTTCAGCAGATGATAGAAAATCAACGTCAGGTGGTGCATTCTATCTTGGTGGGCTCTGTATTTCTTGGCTAAGAAAGAAGCAAGATTGCATTTCATTGAGCACTGCAGAAGCTGAGTATATTGAAACCACTCAAGCATCCACATAGTTATTGTGGATGAAGAAGCATCTTAAAGATATGGGAGTTGAAGTGAAGTCTCCAATCAGAATCCAGTGTGATAACTCAAGTGCTATAAATCTTAGAAAAAATCTCGTCCATCACTCAAGGACAAAGCACATTGAGATAAAGTATCATTTTATCAAGGAGAAGGTTGAGAAGAGAATCATGAAGTTGGAGTATGTGCCTACAGAGCTACAGGTTGCAGACATTCTGACAAAGGCCTTACCCAAGGAAGCTTTTGAGAGGCATCGACTGGCTTTGGGAGTTCAGTCAATTCCCCGCACTTGAAATAGTGTGGATGTGGACCCCCCCCCCCCCCCCCTCCCCTCTCCCCAAGGTATGATGTATTTTTCCCTTATGTGCTGATATGTGTTCTCTACTATGTTACAGACTACAAAGGCATGACCTTTGGGTTCGTTGACAAAGGGGGAGAAAATAGTGATTGTTCAAGGGGAAGACAGTGTGGAGATTTGATAAATCATGAATGATATGGGGAGAAGCTGACAGGTGGAGCAGCCAGATAGGGGGAGTGCAATGAGATAGGGCGAGAGTATTAAATATGATGATGCTAGACGTGATCGATCAAAGAATAGATATCACGACATCTGAGGATTGTGATAAAAGTAGAAGAATGGTGTTGGAGAGTGTTAAGAATATTTCAAAACCAAACATTGGTCTTCCCACAAGTCCTTCAACAATTGGTATCAGTTTAGTACAAATTGGTATCAGTTTGGTGTCAACAGTGGATGTCAGAGATGAAGTGATTCATTGATGAACTTTTCATTTACTCTTGTTTCTCATGTCGAGCATTGCTCATGTGGGCTTAGAGTATGTGTTGAGTAAATCGTTGATCGCTTTCAGAATCGAAAAAGGCGAATGGTGGCTGAAGAATTAATGATGTATCTTTCCATAAAAGAGTTGTCAACAAACCCAAAGGGAGAGATTGTTGGGAAAAAATCCCTCAAGGCATCATTGAAGCATTTTTGAGGTGATTGTGTTTGTTGACAAAGTGGACATCTGAGTGGTGATTGTTGACAAAGAAAAACAATGACATACAAATTTGTTGACAAAGACGATTTCATGATGGAATGTCGAGTTCAAGAGCTGAGGTCAACGATCCATGTTTGATTCAAGAATGTCGACAAAATGAATGGATGATCTGGAGGCAGTACAAAAGAACAGATACAATGTGGCACCGTTTTCCAGTGTTTGCCAAATTTTTGGGCCTGAAAATCGACAAATGAAGACAAGTGTTTTTGGCAAAGGTACT
Organism: Viscum album; assembly: GCA_963277665.1. NCBI lineage: Eukaryota > Viridiplantae > Streptophyta > Magnoliopsida > Santalales > Viscaceae > Viscum > Viscum album. Next base: position 1,057,672,738 of record OY728160.1, read on the forward strand.
TGCGCACCGAGGACTTGGATTATAGGAAACTTGCGCGCCATATGTTTTTCATGATCATAAGATCAAAATATGGCATAGGAAACAGGTTCGCGCAAGTTTGGGATTTGGTCGTGCAAGTGTCTAGCAGGACAGAAGACTTGCGCGCTAAGACTGGATCGCGCAGGTGACTTGCGCGCCGTCGCGCAGGGTGGTCAATTTTCCTATAAATACTGGACCATCCCTCTTTATTCATTACCAGAGTTCAACACTTTGAGAAATCAGATCTCCCGTCGTGCAGGTGTGGTGGTCGCGCAAGTGGTGTGTGTGGTCGCACAGGTGGGACTTGCGCGCCAGGGTGATAGTTGCGCGCCAGTGTTTGAAGATGCGCGCCAGTGTGGAGTTGCACTCCAATATTGGATTGGGTGTAAAAGGAAGTGAGTCGCGCAGGTTTGGAGTTGAGGAAGCTTGAGTCATGCAAGTGTCTGAGGAGGACTTTCACGCCCGTTGTGACTTGTGCGCCGATACTTTCGTGCCGAGGTTGACTTGCGCGCCATGTAAGGTTTATTTACAGCAGTGATTTTTGGGTTGTGTGGAAGCTGGAAGTTTTCCTGATACCTTTGGTGCAAAGAGATATTCATATACGGTTGAAAATTGAGCTTCAACAGAGCATCTACACACAGAGGAAGATGCATTCCTTCATGCAAATGAAGAGACCTATAGGTCTATAAACTATGAGTGGAACCTTTCTGGAGTCGTGAGCAAAGGAAGAGGAAGAAGGTGATCCTCTCCACTGGCAGTGAGCCGGAGAGAGAGAAATAGGGAGTGACCCTTGGGAAAGCAGTGAGCTGACCCTAAACTTTTTAAAGGCAGTGGGCCTGGGCATAGAAGTGATCTAGCCTGAACTTTTTATCCACATCTAGTGAAGAATAGTGGAATTTGGTACGACCGGAAACTTGTCGGTGTATTCTCCTTGGACGTAGCCTAGTGAGGGTGAACCAAGTAAAAATCTTTTTGTCTTCTTGTTTACTCCCCTGCATTGCATTCAAAGCATCATCATTAGATAAAAAAGTGAAGAAGTGATCATAGTTTACACACAAGATCAAACAAAGTGACCCTTGTAATAAAGAGGTCAAGATCCAGTGGGGAAGGAAGAATTATTAAGAAAATAATATCCATACCCTGATTCACCCCCCCCCCCCCCCTCTCAGGGTATATAGACCCCTATTGGTCTTAATAGGTATTACTTTATATTCACTAAGGATTAACATGTATAAGAACAAAATGTTAGAAAACCCAAAGGAGATAAAGAATTTAGAAACCTTTTTGAAATGGGAATTATGGATTTCATTATTTTCTTAAGGATCTATAAAAAACATAACAAGAAAGGAAGATCCTACCTTTTTTCACTAAAGAATTGATCCTAAAATAGATTATAAATACATTAAAAATCAAATCTTTAATAAATTTGAGTAGAATAGTAATTAAGGATGAGGAATTTAAGAGGTCCATTGGTTCCAAATGAGGGGAAAATCCTAAAGGGATCATAAATGGGAATAATATTTTGATATGAAAAAAATCATTTTATCTTATTTTAAAAAAACATTTTGTTTTTTACTAGGTAATAGTACAAGGAAACTTGGTACTATATGGATACACTAATAGTATCTACATACACACTAGAAATAATTGGGTATTGGTACCCTTCTACTGGATACCCAGTGCTACTCCTACACCAATACCCTATTCTTAATCCTTACTACTTCCATCCATTTTCCTCTAAAACTTACTAAAATCATATTTCATTAGATAAAAATTAAATGAATTAAAAATTAAGGAGAAATTATAACCTTATATGAAATGGTTCATTATATATTTGGATTTGTTTTAGAAGCAATTCGTGGGGTTCTTGCATCTAAAATGGTTTTTCTTTGAAAAAGTTGCTATGTTGTCTTTGGAGCTTAAAGAACATGTTTTTATGACTTGATACCTCATGGTTAATATGTAATCTTGGTTGAAGTTTCACTTAGAGTATAGAGAATAAAAATAATTGTATGAATTATTATGACAGTTAAGGTAGTTTCCATTAGTTTCATGATTTATTTCTTACCGAGGGATGGGGATCTCTCAAAATCATGATCCAAACTAATCGTGTGGTGACATGAACATATAAAATGAATTGGTTATTGATTCTTCCTATAATGAATAGTTCAGGGAACACTAAAAAACATCATATATATAAATCTCAAAATCAAAAGTAGGAATAAAGATAAAAATTAAAATTTAAGAATGAGTTGATTTAGAGGCATCATGATGAATTTTAAAACATATTTTAGGTGTTCAAAAATAAATAAGGTGTTGATACATGGACTTGAAGTAATTTAGTGGAATAAATTTCTAAAAATAATATGGTGTAATGAGATTATGTTATGCCATTATTTGTTTGTAAATAAATTTGTTAATTATTATCATTAAATCAAGTATGGGATATTATGTGAAGATCACTCCTAAATATTTATTATTATGGTGTAATATTTTTTTTAGGTTTTATTAATAAAGTTCTCACATACACAAAAAAAAATCGCACCATGATATTTCATGGTTACACTATGATTAGTTCATGATATCATAGTGTTTGTGGTACATAAATATTATGACTTAAATACTACATAGTTATTACAATTCAATAAGATATCATAATTTTTGTAAAGGATCCCAGACTTTGAATTTTGAAGGATTTTAGTATAATGAATGACTGGTCATTATATAAAAGGAATAATATCATAGTTCCAAGTGTCAGGGTGATATGGTTTGGATTACACTAAAATTATATGTCATGGTTTTTGCATGCTGAAGGAGATGAAGTGGTAACATGACAAAGAATTTATAATGAGGTTTCACTCAATAATTTGGTGAATTTAATCATATCTCATAAAACTAATCCATAATAGGTATTCCATATAATATTTTCATAGCTACTTGAGTTAGATCTTATATAAATCACATCCTAGTTGTTTTATGACATGGTGTGATGGTTTTCTAGGATTACATTAGATTTGGAGTATGGAAATAATTGTGACATAATGATAATGATCATTCCATAATTATTGTGAGATATATTTTAATTTTATGGATCTATGTAAAGGTTTTTTTCATGATCCAATCATAATGGGGCCCATTTCATGACTTCCTCAAGCCTGCCTCCAATAATCTAGAGGATGGCGACCAGCATTGAGTAGGCATATCACTCACATGGGAGGTCATAGCCTAATGTACCTATACACACACATGCACATCTATAATACCATATAATGACGAAATATAAAACAACTAATAAACATGCATTAATACATATAAATCCCACTATTATAGTACAAAAACAAGTACTATAAAGAAAAAGGGTTAAATAAAAGCCCATAATAAAGAAACTGAAAAAAAAAACTCAACCTGTAGGATGGTGAGGACTACTGTCAAGGTGGTCATAGGAACACACCTCGGTCTTTCTGGATCACTATGTTATGCCTGGTCCTGGTCCATCTAGGACTCCTTCAAAAGGTCTATCATCTATATAAGACATGACATGTGTGGGAAAATCTCATGCAGGGGTGAGTATAAAAATATCTATTAGAACACCCCGATATCACTAAGCATATAAAATAAAGAATAAAAATCAATGTATCATAGGTATATTTCTACATCACATATAATAAGAATATCTAAATACAATCAAAAAATACCCACAGTGTCAGGGTAAATTCACAATTGTAATTCCAAACTTGGATTCCTATTCAAAGCTTCCACATAGCTCTCTCCTGATAGAACACACTCCATGAGTCACATAGCACTGATGGTGTCCATTTGATATGTCGTGCTCATTGGGTCTCACCATAATAAGTACATGTTTTAAGTCTAAAGATAGATATACATAGATGAGGATCACACCTAAGGCCATGGGGTATACTAACAACTCAATTTGGAATAACCTGCTAAGTAGAGGATCAACATCAGTATAGTGTTGGTCACGATGATACTAATAACTCCACCTAGGTAAAATATGATGATAGAGGATCTCACTTTGGGCCTCATGGAAGGATTATAACAACTTTAACCAATAATGAAGTCACTCTAAAGGGATCACCATCCTATATATAGGATTTGATTCCATATTAAACCCTTGGGGAATGGATTAAGGGAATGTACCCTAACAAAACTTTGTCCAAGATAAAGAGTAAAATGGATCTAATCCATGTTTTAAGGGGTATGTGATGTATACTAGAAATACACATCATGTCCCATTGGCACTGGGTCCTTTCTATGTTTCACGGCCCATCCCCATGTCTATATCTGAGTACATGGCATGTTCAAGATCATGTACTTCTACATGTGTCCATGTTTGGTTGGCCATGTTCGTGTATAGATAATCATGCCTATTATCATTCTCGTGTACCCTCAAATTACATACCAAGCCTCCAGGTAAGGGTAACATGCCATGTGATAGGGTTCACATGTCGTATGATATTTATCTTTCTCGTAAAAACCCTAGCACCATATTTAAGACCCTACACACTGTGTAATACCTAATTACACACTGTGTTCTACGAGATTTTACAGAACCCATAACTCTTCCTCCCACATCATCTTACACTCCTCTATCCTATGATCTAGCTAAAAATCATGCTAGAGAGTGTGAATTAGCTCTAATAAATCCTTGTTATCACTTATCTCTAGAATCTGGCCACCAAATTCATAAGAAATACCTTTGTCGCATCTCACAGTAGATATACACTGAACCCCTTCATGAATAAATATAATCAAGTCTAAATCTGTCATCATATCTTAATCCCTTCATTTATCCAAACCTAAATCTATGATAATAAATTGTTTCACCAAGAAAATGTTGTGTAACGATTGATTATCTGATATTTATCGAACCACGTGCTAAGGAATTTCCCACGATGAATGAAGAAAGGTGAACTAAATCAAAGAAAACATACAAAGGAGGAACAAAACTCATCCATTTTTAGTTGTCCTTGATATATTTCCATTATAATGAAAATAGAATATCTAATTTAAATAAATTATTATCTTAATAATCCCCATAGATAATCATGTACCCATAATACAATTGATCTGTGAATCAATCTATTTTTTTTATTGATTCACATTCATTGTAGAAATAAAAAATGGGGAAAGAATAAAAATAAAACAACATACAACCTTGATTTTGTTAAATCATTGGTGGAGAATTATTCTATGTCATTTTTATTGGCAAGATCCTCAAGTTTCATCGCACACTGATCAATGGTCCACAATCTGGTCATCGATCACCAACAAAATCTCCTTTAATTCTCTCTAATGTATCCTCTCAAGTTTCAATGTTATGTGGATAAACCTAAAAATTTTCCATAAAAACATTTATATAGACAAAACTTAGTTCAAGTAAATTTATTAAATAAATTAATTTATACAATTAATTTATTTAAACATTCACCCACGGTCATGCCCAACCCAAACATCCAATTATCTCTAAGGTTATATCATTACTAGGGGAAAACCCATGCTCTAAACTCAATGGAGTCCTCATATTTATAATATAATACTCTATTTAATATTTATTCTGATTTTTTAGGAAAACTACACATGTGTGAAATTTAATATATTTAATATATTTTAAAAAAACTAATTCTGGGAACATTGAGCCTCAAAATCTCATGACATCTCAGTCCCTAGCTCTTTAAATGATCCATATAATATTACAAAAAAAATACATGAAAAAATAATAGTCATTAAATTATCTCCACCTTGAGTATTTACATCCTAGAACTCCAAAAAAAGATACACAAAAATATTTTGGTACTGATCATGCATTTGGGTGTCCTACTCCCAGGTACTCTCTTGAATATTCGTGTGATTCCACCAAAAATTTACTAGGAAAATTGATCACCCATGAAGGATTATCTCCTAAAAATCCTTGATCTCTACTGGTTACTTCTATACTTGATTTCCAACTCACCCCATTCAATAACATGTGATGGATCAGGCACATACCTCCTCAGTTGTGACACGTGGAAGACGTCATTTTCCCCATATAACTGCGGTGGTAAAGCTAAGTGATATGCTACCTCACCAACTCTATGAAGTATCTGGAAAGGTCCAATGAACCTTAGAGATATAATGTTGCCTTGAACAAATATTTATAATCCACATTGAGGTAAGAATATTTAGAACACATGATCTCCCTCCTCGAACTCAAAATTCCTCCATCGTTGGTTCGCATATGACATCTGACAAATTTTTTCAGTCCTTATATGCTCATGGATAACATGTACTATCTTTTTATTGGATCAAACAAACTCTGGTCTCATAAGTAATAACTCTCATGAATCATTTCAACATATTGGTGACCTAAAGGGTCACCCGTACAAGGCCTCAAATAGTGTCATATCGATGGTGGAATGGTAGTTGTTATTGTATGTAAACTCTACCAATGGTAGTTGATCCTACGAACTATGTCCAATGTCTAACATGTAAGCTCGTAGCATTTCCCCCATGACCTGAATAGTCTACTTAGTCTGGCCATCGTTCTAGGGGTGAAATGTTGTGCTCAAACATAATTGATTCCCAAAATCCTCTTATAATCCCTTCTATAATCAAGATGTGAAGTGAGCATCATGGTTAAAAATGATCTTCAAGGTAACTCCATGGATTCATATTATCTCCTGCATGTAGATTCATCCAAATATCTCTACTAAAATTTTATCTCAAATAGATAGTAAGTGGTCTAAATTTCTGAGTCAGTCTATGATCACCCAGATGGAATCATGTCCCCTAGAAGTATATGGTAACACTATAATTAATTCCATGGATATCCCATCCCACTTCCACTCTATAACCTCAAGTGGTTGAGCTAAACCAACTATAACCTGGTCTTTATCCTTCACTTCTTGACAAGTAAGGCATCAAGAGAAAAACATGGAAACTCCATTCTTCATTACTAGCCACTAAAACTAACATTGGAGGACCTAGTACATCTTTTATGCACCCAAATATACCACCAAATGAGATGTATGGAACTCTCTTAGAACCTCCTCCTGCAACATCACTAGTACCATTTTTTTCCTCTAAAAAGAGTGATATTATCCCTAAATTTATCAAAACCATCAGGAGCATGTCTAGTGGATATTTGAGTATGTAGGGTCTCATATATAGTATCCCCAAGTTGTGTCTCCCGAACTCCCTGTAAAATCATAAGGGTAAAAACCATCCATTGGAGGTAAGATTCTCCATCTCTATCTACTAAGGATAAATACAACAAGTCCAACTACTTTGATGCCTTTCTCAGCAACTACGAACAAGATCTCCTTCTGATGATCTCTAATTAATTATCCTATAGTAAATCTATCCATCACATCTATCTCAAGTTAATATCCTTATAAGATAAAATACACTTGATACTATTATAATCAAAATAGGTGATAAACTACTCATTCATTAGGTAGTGTCTCCACATCCTCAATGCAAAGATTTTAGTTGATAACTTAAGATCATAGGTCCCATAGTTTTTATCATGTTGTATCAACTAAGATGAACCATAGGAAATCACGACCTGACTTTGAATCAGAACATAACCAAGTATGGTACTTTATGAGTCACAGAACACTAAGAACTTGACACCCTCCTCTAAAAATCTCAATATGGGATTGCTAGTCTACCTCTACCTCAACTCCTGGAAAGTATGTTGGAACCTCTCCATCCATGTGAAAGACTTCCCCTATTAGGTCAAAATTTTCAGGGGAGATGATATTCAGGATAAATAATGTATAAATCTATGATATTATCCTACCAATCAAATAAATCTATGCACATTTGTCACACTCTTGGGTGGATCTCAAGATAAAACTGCCTTAAACTTTGTTGGGTCCACTGCTGCACCATCTACTAAGATAACATGTCCCAAAAAGTGGACCTTATGAATCCATAACTATCACTTGGAGATATTCTCTTAAAGTTGGTTCTCTCATATTATGTTCATAACCATCCCCAAGTGTCTCTCATACTCCTCCTTGGATGTTGAGTACACTAGGATATCGTTGATGAAGACCACCATGAACTAGTCTAAGAAAGAATAAAATATCTAGTTCATGATTCATGTAAACAATTTTTGGGTGTTAGTTATGACAAAGGGAATAACCAAGTACTCAAAGTGACTGTAGTGACATCAAAATTTCATCTTCAGTATATCCTCATTCTGTACTCGCAACTGGTGATAGCCTGATCTGAGTTCAATCTTCGAGAACCATCTTGAAACTCTAAATTGATCAAAGAGTTCATGGATCCTCAATAGTTGACACTTTTTATTTATGGTCACCTAGTTTAGGAGACAGTATTCCACACATAACCTCAAGCTCCAATTCTTCTTCTTGGTAAAGAACATTGGGGTTGCCTAGGGTGAAATACCGGTTCTGACAAATCCCTTCCTCTACAAGTCCTCTAAATGCACCCTCATATCATGAATATCTATAGGATCCATATGATATTTTGGAATGTATATTAGTTTCATTGAGGGGTGTAGATCAATACATAATTATACCTCTCTATGGGGAGGTAATCTTGGAATTTTCTCAGGAAATATTTCATCATATTCCACTACCACTATAGGGAAATGAAAACTCATAGCATCCACTGCACAAAGGGTCATGCTAACCAACTGATGATAATTGGTTTCACCCTCCTATACATGATTCCATCCTGTGATACTTGGGTTTCCTTTTCACCCACAAAGGAAAATATTTCCCCATCACTACAGACACACTGCATCCTCCACCTAAAATGGTCTATCTGAGCATGAACTATAAATAAGAATTTCATACATAAGATGAAGTTGTAAGGCCTAATCTCTTCTACAAAGAGATCCTAAACAAAAATATCACCTCCAAGATTTAAGTCACACCATTGGAACAAGTTTTTGATCGCTAAGTCACCTCTCGTATAAGTCTCTAAGCACAAGGGTCGAGCCAAAGGCTCAACCAAAATCACTAGGTCTCAAACTATATAGGTGGAAATAAAGGAAGGACTTGAACCAATGACTATAAATACTATATATGAGGAATAAAAGACACATATTGTACCTTGTATCATCCATGGAGCCTCTGGGTCATAAGCCTCAACTGCCTACATCTACCCTCATCCCTATCCCCCAACTCCCTGAGCCTGGAATAGACCACCTGGGGGTGGTGGTGGTGAAAATTCCAAATGTTTACTACCTCTAAATACTCTCTCAGATCCTCTTACATGCCCACCACCCTACATAACTATATGTTCTTGCCACTTCATCTTCCTAGGTGGACCATCCAATGTCTATCTATCTGTCGTACAGTGAGTCAAACAATCCCACACAAGATATCCCTTGTCATCACATGATTCTCTCTAGGATGACTAGACTCATCCTATGAGCCATGAATCATAGACCCTCTATCCTCAGATCATATCCTAAAACATATCACATGTCTAGGTCCCTAAGTCTGACATTGATTCCCTGTCACCGAAGTCCCTGCTCTTGTATGACCATGGCCAATAACAACTTCACGTGTCTTATCAACTAGGAAACTCCCAACTACCAATGAACTCTCTATCACCCCAACATTGGTAGGAAATCACATAGGTAAAATGATGGATTTGATTTATTTGGATACTCCTCACTCAAACTTCCAAGCCAAAAATAACTGGTCTTAAACCATATCCATTGAGTACCTAGAGAGGTCAGTGAACATTGATGAATACTCATCCAGAATCTTACTTCCCTACTAAAGATATAGAAGATCCTAGATTTTCACATCCCTTAATATAGATGGCGAGAAATACTCTCTGAAAAGGAACTCAAACTTTAACCATGAAAGGGTTTCTTCGTAATATGAATGGGTCACTACACCCCACCATCATATTGTAGATCCATAAAGAATGATTGCTACTAGAACCATCATTGGTTCTGGTAGTGTTCTAATAATATGGATAACTCACATCACCGCCTTAAGCTAGTCCTCATCCACCTGCGAGTCAAGCTCACCTCGGAACCTGAGGCGCCGATGTTGTTGAAACTCATGAAGTGAACTCAGCCTATACACTTCATCTTCTAGTACTTATGGTACCATATATTTCTCAAAAGGTGGTGGTATGATAGGTGCACCACCTAGAGGGAACACCTCTTGAACAGGTCCATGTATTTAAGCCTCATTGTTATGGGGATCATCCTTGTGATCCTAATGTTGAATCCAAATGGTAAAATTTCTTGGAGGAATCCTAAAATAGATAAGCTATACCATAATCAATGAGTATATTTGGAAACATGACTCAAGAAAGAAATGAAACCCACAACCCATTCCTATAATATGCATGTACCAATGTTTTCCCTACACCAAATGTCTATATATACCAAGCCAAAAGGTAGGTAATCAGAGTCCTAGTTCATGGATGTGTTGGCCTCCACACCAAAACCAGAGCCCGTGGCCTAATAGATGAACTCAAAACACTTAACATGGTTTCCCTAAACTAGTCATGTAGACTCCAATTCTAAGGAAGAATTGAATCTATTAATACCACTCTATCATGACCCATCCCAACAGGGCCCATGTTGCAACTACCCCAAGCCCACCTCCAATAGGCCAAGAGATGGAAACCAACACAAAGTAGACATATCACTCACATTGTAGGCCTTATTCTAATGTACCTATACACATGCACACATCTCCAAGCCCATCCAATGTTGAAATGTAAGAAAACTAATAACCATGCATGCATACATCTAAAACCTGACATGAGAGTATGAGAACAAGTACTAGAAATCAAAAGGGTCAAATAAAATTCTGCCAAAAAAAATGCAAACAAGTCCAACCTATAGGATGGGTGAGGATAGTTGTCAAGGAAACATCAGGAACACACCTCAGCATGTCTGGATCACTATGCTCCACCTGGTCCCTATCCCTCTAGAACTCCATCAAAAGTTTGATCATCTACATAAGTCACAATATATACAAGAAAAGACCATGAAGGATTGAGTATAACAATACCCAATAGGACATCCTGAAATCACTAAGAATATAACATCAATAATAATATTCAAATCATCATAGGTATATGTATAAAACACATATAACAAGAATATTCATATATACTCAACAAATACACATAGTCTCAAGGTAAAGTCACAATATTAATACCATCCTAGGATTATTTATCGAAGGTTCCACATAGCTCTCACCTGGTAGAACACACTCCATGAGTCACATAGCAGTGATGGAATCTATCCAAGATTTAATTCTCATCAAGTCTCACTATAAGAAGTAAAAACTATAATTGTGAAGAGAATGATACATAGATGAGGATCACACCCAAGGTCATGGGGTATACCAACAGCTCAATCTGGAATAACCCACTCAGTATAGGATCGACACCCATGTAGTGTTAGTCACGAAGATACCAAGAACTTTACTTAGGAAAAATATTATTATAGAGGATCTCACTTTGGGCCTCACAAAAGGATTTCAACAACTCTATCTAAGACTAAAGATCTTATAAAGGGATTACCATCCTCTATATATGATGAAATTCCATAATAAACCCTCAGGGAATGGATAAATGTAACACACCCTAATGAAACTTGTTTAATTTGAAGATGAAAAGTCCTTTAAGCCATGTTTGTAGGGGTACATGGTATGTACTAGAAGTACATGGTGTGTCCCATTGGCATCAAGTCCTGCCCATGTATCACGACCCATTCCTATGTATGTATCTAAGTACACGGAATTTCTGATCCTATGTATTCCTTCATATGTTCGCATCTAGACGGTCGTATCCAGGTATGGCTAGCCTTGCCCATTATCTTTCTTGTGTACCCTCCCAGGTATATGTCAAGACTCTAGGCAAGGGTCATATGTTGTGTGATAGGGGTCATATTCTATGTGATATTTATCTTTATCATGGAAACCCTAGTTCCACATCCAGGGCTCGACATGTTGTGTAATCTCATATTATAATCTGTGTTCTATGAGATTTCATAGAACCCACATTTCTTCCTCCAATATCATCTTTTGTTCCTCCGACCTCCAATCTAGCTGGGAATCATGATGGAGAGTGTGGATCTAGTCTGGTCAATCCTTTTCATCACTAATCTATAGAATCTGGCCACCAAAATGCATGGGAAATCCCTTCATCACTTCTCCTAGTATCCTTAAATATAATCCCACATGAAGAACTCCAATTTAAACTCAATAATTCATCATAGATTGATATTTTCATCAATCTAAACCTAGATCCATGATAATAATATTTTTCACCAAGACACGGGTGTGCAATGATTTCTTATTCAATGTTTGTCGAACCTCGGGATAAGTAATTTCCTTGGATGAATGAATAATGGTGGTAGAAATCCATTAAAGCACACAAAGTTGGAACAAATCTCAGCCATGTTTGGTTGGCCTCAATTCATTCCCATTAGAATGAAAAAGGAAGATCCAATTTAAATAAAAAATTCTCTCAATAATCCTAATAGATAATCTTGTACCCACAATATGATCAATCTAATAATCAATCCATTTTTCTATTGATTCGTATTCATTATTGAAATAAAAAATGGAGAAATAATCTAAATAAAATAACATTATACCTTTATTTGGATCAATCATTGGTGAAGAATGATTATGTGTTATTATCATTGGTGAGATCCTCGAGTTTAGTCGCACACCAATCGATGGTCCATGATCTGGTCTTTGCTCGCCAATAGAAGCTCCTCCAATGCTCTCTAATGGATCCTATCAATGTTAAGTCTTATACAGTTAACTCTGAAAATTTTCTATAATAGCATTTATATAGACAAAAACCATCTCATGGAAATTAATTCAATAAATTAATTTATTCAATTAATTTTCTTAAACATCCACCCATGATCACGCCCAACCTGAATGTCTGATGTACTCCAATATTATACCATTCCTAGGGTAAAACCAATGCTTAGAACTCAATAGAGACCTTGGATTTATAATCTAAGCTTCCATTTAAGATGTATCCTACTTTTTCAGGAAAACTATGTATTCATTATATTTAATATTTTTAATATATTTCAAAAAATTAATTTTGGGTACACCAGTCCTCATAATCTCACATCGTCTTAGTTCCTAGATCCATAAATGATCCATTTAATATTCCAAAATAATGCATGAAAAAATCAGTGTTGTTATAATTTTATTGGTTAAATAATGAGATTTTATCTAATATTTTTGAATTTGAGTTTGTACATACATTACCAATGGGTTTAGGGGATCATATCATGATCATTGGTAGTGAAAACAACACATTAAATGGATTGATCTATCTTTAAATATTTAACATGTAAGGAATATTGAAGAATTCCTTACCTTAAAAGATTTTACAATATAGTCTGAATTCTTCTTTAGTTGATTAGGCTTCATGGTGATCACCATACTGAAAAAAGTATCTTACCTCAGTAGGTAATCCATTGGCCTTGTATCTTAGTTCATAACTTGAGGATTCTCATACACTAAAGGGTTTCTAAAGATTTCATTGTGTGATAAATGATGTACCAGAGAGAACAGAGTTTCAAAATTCTTCTCAAGAAATAGGAAACACCAATAGGAAATAACGATTGACTTATTTAGGCTATAACATCTACACCAAACCCATTGGATTTGATTATGTCGGAGGTGATACTAACCTTAGTTAACATTCCCTGAACACTAAAGTCTAGAAATAAATGTCATGGTTTCAAAAAATGAAGTCACAATGGGGTAAAATTTACCTTATTTAACACACACACAACCTTCCCATGATAAATAAAAAATAATTAAAACCAATGAAATATCTATAAATGATTCATGCAACAAAACACAATAATAAATAATAGTATTGAAGAACAATATCATAGTAATAGAGAAACAGTGTAAAAAGGAACACTGAGATTCCAAAATAGTAAAATAATCTGAAAAAATGATAGACCCACTCTATAATAACACACAAACTACTCCAAATATCCATCTCCACCAACTATGATAGCGAACTAAATATTCCCTACTATAGAAGTAATAAACCTACCCATTTCATGTATCATGGAAAACAAAATCTTCATAATCACTTAAGTGCATATATATGAAGTAAATAATCATACCCAGTAGGCATCCCCCAAGATACTTTTCCCATGTTCTACAAAGATTGAAAATAGGTTAGCTCATGGGATTATAAAATAGATAGAAATAATATCAAAAGTATATAAATAAGTTTCTACAATATTAATTTAAGTAGATGAACATATTTTCCAAAAATAATATAACCAAAGATGATTTTTAATATCAAGTAGTATAATAAATTCATTAATTTAAATTTTTAATAACCCACTAATGTTTTCAAACACACACACACATGTACATGCATGACCTGGACCTCCCTGTGCTCGATAGTGGTGAGTCATCCTTTCACCAAGTTATTTCTTAGTGACCTTATTCAATAGTGGTACTTATAACTATGATCCATCCCATGTTTCCCTATTTAATTATGGTACTTTTTACCATGATTCTACCCACATGCACATGAACACACACAACCTAATTATTCTAAGAACACATGTAAAAAACCAATTTTCATTAAGAAATCCATTTAATCAATTTTTCAAACACATTTCAGGAGATTCCCACAAACCATATTTCAAGAAACAACTAATAATATAAAATCTAGTATATATTTAGTAGGTTAAAACATTCAAATTTGAAAGATAATTCTTTAAAAAACCCAAGTTCCTTCTCATTCTAATAAAAGTGGAAAGAGGGAAAATACACCAACCTTGGATATGTTGGGTGCAACAAAACTCCTATGAATCCATATATCTAGGCTCGTTATTTCATTCCTATAATTAATCATAAGAAAATTCCATTAAAAATTATCTGACCTCATAGATTCAGTCATGAAAACATTAGTCTAAGATTTTGTTTGAGAGAAAATGAGTAGATCTAGAACATAAGAGAATAATAGTGTCCTTATCTTTGATTCCCAAGGTCAAAAGCTTAAATAATCAATGAAATTAGATTATAGAGGTTAAATATCATCAAAAATAATCTCAATGGTCACTAGGGTTCAAGAGAGTAAGATAAAATAATATATATGAGAGTTTTTGGGTAATTTTATGTTAAAATCTAATTTTTCATATATTAAAAACTCCATCATGAAGTTGGGACACAGAGTTTGGAAAATAAAGCACCAATCATGTGAATGTTTTTTTCCACATTACATGGTCATGATGAAAAATTTGGAAAACCATGCACCTACCCAAAACCTACTCTCCATAACCCACATGATTTCCTGTAGAACATGCACAGTTTCCTCTAACCATGCTCAAATCATGCACACTCCAAAACCATTTCAATATATCCAAAAAACATCCAAAAGTTTCTCGATACTTAAAAAACCATTTAATAACTTAAAATAATTAATTAAGTAGAGAAATAACTCAAAATGTGGGTGTTACATTCTCCCCACCATCTGGATTTATGTCCAGGAAAAGCCAGATATCAGCATTTCCCTTGAAGAGTTCTGGCCATTTCTCTGGCATAAATTTCTCTTGTTCCTATGTTTCCTCTTGAATATTACCATAATTACAAATTATTTTTACTAAAGGTGTAGTTTTTTTTATATTATATTTTCTTTTGTATCAATAATCCAAAGTGGTGCATGGATAAACATCACATCTAGCTTAAGAGTCACATGGTCCCAATTGATCACATGACTGAAATCTAGGTGATACTTATTTAGTAGAGAAAAATAGAAGATATTATGTGTAGTAATGAATCTCATTGATAAGGCTAACTGATACACAACATTACTAATCCATTCAACAATCTCAAATGGTCCAATATACCATGAGGCCAACTTACCTTTCTTTTCTAAGAATCAGTGACCAAGTCACAGTGACACTTTCAAGGATACATTTTCACCCACATTGAAATATAAAGGTTTTTTATGATGATCTGTATACAATTTCTATTGTCTATGAGTCATTTCTGTCTACTTTTAGGTCATTTATATCATCTATGTATACTTATAGAGAATACTAAGTCCAATCAATTAGGTTTCACATGTTTCCAACCAACATAGTGGATAACAACAAGTATGACCATATAATGCCTTGAATTAGGCTATATGTATTTTTTCCTAGTAGCTATTATTATAGTAGAATTACACCAAAGGCATATAATATTCCCATGAGCCACTAAAGTCCATAACACAAGAACTGAGTATAGCTTCCAACATCTGAATTGTGAATTGTGAATTACCATTCATCTGAGGATGATATGTGTAACGCCCTGACCCTAGTTACCCAGAGTCAGTGCATTGTTACATAACATTGACATGATCACAAATGATCAAGTCTCGAAAGACCGATTAGTTTAGTAGCCTTGGAAATACTATATACATTCATAAGTTTTACATTACATTATAAAATGAAAAACTAAAACAACATAGTCTCCATAGTCCACACTTATATCCCTTAGACAATCCCGGTAGTTCAGTCATAATATACTTTTTTCATCCTAGGAAAAAAACATAGAAATGGGTGAGATTAGATGCTCATTAAGGATAACAATATAGCGGAAACTTTTATAAATAAGCATAAACATTTAAGGCAATGTATAAGACTAAAACAAAAGCCTCTTAAACTTGAAATTAAACATAATATGGAAAATGTAAAATAAAATAATTCCATTTAATTGTTCCCATAGATATTCTACTATTCAAATAATCACATGCATTATCAATAGCCACTTTCATAATGATGGAATGCATAATGCCAGACTTCATAACCACATAGTCAAGGACTTGTTCCAAGACTAAAAATAAGATTTTTTCAAGGACTTATCCCAAGACACTAGTTTGTCTCATGAGACCTACTGATGCATCGAGGAACTATATCAGGCTCCACCCGTCTCTTACTAAGTCCAATGCATTCCTCATATGAAAAGGTTTAAACATAACATAAGCATTCATATTAAAACTCACATATGAAATGTCAATAATTTATCCATAAACCATTAATGGTGTGAAAATTACATATTCATAGTCAAACATATCACAAAACCTTCAATAAAATATGGAAGTTTTGAATCTTAATAAATCAACTTCAAATAAGCATAAAATTCATCAAAGGATGTTGACATAGATGAAATCAAAACTTTTTTTAGAGAAATATCGCTTTCTATTTTGAAATCATTTAAAAGTAATATAATTATAAAAGGAAACATTTATTATGAAAATATTCTTATAATATATAATGGAATATTCAATTATGTTATAATGGTGGAAAATAGGTGCACCTGTCGTATAAGAAAAAAACATTCTTACCTTAATTATGTCAAAAAGATCATAAAGTACCTTGTTTGGAAAATGACAGAAAGATACCTTTCAAAACATATAAGGTCAAATAAGGGTATAAATGACTTTAAACCATTTTATTGTAAATAGTAAAAATGTTTTGAAATACATTTTTTAAGAAAACGTGGATGTGGATGATAAAGAGGTCCCAGTAGATACTTACGTAAAAACAACCTCGGATAATAAAGAGGTTGTGAAATTAACCCTTACCTTGTACTTTTCCCTAGTCGAGGGTACGTTTACCTCCTGTATAATAGTTAAATCATTGTTATTAAATTATAAAAGAACTATATACATAAATATGATATCATATATGATCTTATAATATTTCTTTGTTAATGATATTTTAGTAGTATCATCATTTCGGGTGTTAACTGATTCATTTTCCTTTATATGATTTGTTACATAAGTAATGTTTATTATGGATAGGATGTATCTTATTCATATTAATAATGATATTAAGTCAATAAAAATTATTTTTAATCATAAAATAAAAAATATTCTTGAATGGATACAATGGGGAATGAATCTCATCGTGTTCGTGGAGACGGTAGTCCGTACGTACGCACGAGAGACAATATAATTATTTTGATATTAAAATCATATATAATTGGATGTTATATCATATATAAAGAATAATTATCATTTTATATTTATTATTTAAATCATTTATACTCATTATTATACCCATCCAAATGATGAAGTATTTGAATAACAAACTACACCACGACGTGGAGACAGTAATCCGTACGTACGCACGTATGGTGACTTTGTCATTTATAGGATGGATAGAATAATGATTATGGTTGTACCAATTTTATAATAACATAAAAGTATATAGAAGATACTTTATTTATTATTTTTTAATGGAAATAATAAAGAAATAGGATGTGGAAGAAGAAAAGAACTTGAAAGAGGTGATGAAATATTTACCTCTTCTTCGGGTTCTTCCTTTTTATTTGATCAAAAGGGCTCATTAGGTTGGATTTATGACTCAATTAAGGACTCTAGGATTAAGGGGAGAACTTTGGGAGGATATTTGGGAAGTTTTTGGCCAATTCAATTGGCTTTGAAGGTGTTAATTTGAGATAATGGGAAGTTCCCTTTTATAAGAGAGGTGAGGGTCACTTTAGGAAAAGCTTGAAATATTATTTTATAATAAAATCGTTTTTGGTTTATAATTTCTCAAAAATAAATTATTTAAAGGATAAGGTTGGTATGGGTCTAAAAATCTCAACGAATAGGTTTTAGACATGTTTAGGTCATCATATCAACCTTATCTTTTAGATTTAAATCTTAGTTAAATAGTTTGACATTTATCATGTCTCTTTGTATTTTTATATTATATGGTTAATAAACTTACAATAAACTTCCAAGAGAACCCAAATTGGTTCATTAATGACATATATAATTTTATTTAAGCCCTTTGGATAAACCTTAGATTTTTAGTAATATAATACCAATTAATAATATAATATTTGTTTTAAAAACTCTTTTATGTCAAATTTGACACTATTTGGTATTTTGTTTTTGTTAAATTCATAACAGCATTATTACTTCGAAAAAAATTCATTTAATCAACCCTAAAATGTCATATTAAACTATAAAATTATTTTAATTCATTAAAAGTCTCAAATTAGATTTATTTGGATATTTATAATATCAATTATTTTAATCTTTCATTAATAAGGTAATTATTGCATCATCATTGTGTCATAAATAAATTTAATTATTTAATGTCTAAAAATTATAAATAAAATAACATTATGTAGGAAATATTTTTATATTTATAATTAATATTTATAGTTTAATTTATCTTATGTATAACCCTATATTAAAAATGGTTTAGTTATTAAACTTTGATTTTAACTCTTTTAACTCTTCTTTAAATAAAATAATAATAAATGTCCTAATCTAATCCAAGTGGACCAAAAGGATCATATTTTATTCCTAAGGTTGTTTTTGGTCGAATTAAACTTATCCAATAGAATTAGGACATGTTTTAGGGTAATTATTATATCATTTTTACCCTTAATTACCCTATTTACTTTTAACCATGGTAAATAAAAGTAAAAAGTTACTATTCACAAAAAATTATTTTCATCTTATTGAACCAAATTTCACTTATTAATATTAAACAAGTCTCTCAAATTTTTGAAATTCAACTCACTGAAGTGGTAAAATTAAGTTTTATACAAATATGCAAATTCTCCTAGGAGGTGGGTAAAAGATGGTAAAAAGTTCAATGAAATTTTTATATATCTAAACTCATTATAAAATGACTCTAATGAATTACATTAAACTTATATAGGTATTATGTATCTATTTTAACCTAAAATAAATTTAAATAAAATAAATAATTATGTAAATAAAAATTCAGTTTTAAACAATAACTTGGTGTTTTCACTATTCATCAAAAATTGAAAGTTTTTAGAAAAATAACAAAAATTCACCCTAAGCTAATTTCAATATTCCGAATACAAAAATGAAGTCCATTTTGAAAGATAAAATTTATAAAATTTCAAAAAGTGGGTATCACTATTCATAATGGCTAGTTTGATTGGTTGTCGTGTGTTTGAACTCGAAGTTGCGTACAACACAAGCTATTGTATTATTCAAAGGGAAACGTACCATGGAAGCTTGGGGTGTTACATTCTACCCTATTTAAAATAATTTCATCCTCAAAATTTCTAGAATATTACTGTATAAAAAGATTTGGGTAGTTCTTCATCATAAGTACCTCAGGTTCCCACGTTGCCTCTTCCATCTTATGGTTTCTTCATAGAACTTTTACCTGATGAGTCATCTGGTTTCTCAACACCTGTTCTCTGGTATCAAGAATTTTGACAGGCTCTTCATAATAAGACAGAGCAGTTTCCAGTTCAATTTCCTCATAGGTGAGTACATGTGTTGAGACAGGCATGTATTTTCTCAACAATGATATGTGGAATACATCATGAACTTTGGAGAGACTTTGAGGCATTGTCAAATGATAAGCTACAACTCCAATTAATTCTAGAATTTCGAAAGGTCCGATGTACCTGGGACTCAATTTACCCTTCTTATCGAAACGTATAACACCCTTCCATGGAGATACCTTCAAGAAAAAATGGTCTCCTACTTGAAATTCCAAATCCTTCCTTCGATTATCGGTATAGTACTTTTTCCTACTTTGGTCTGCTTTGATGTGGGTTTGGATAACCTTCACCTTTTCCATTGTTTCCTCAAAAAGTTCTAGGCCTATGAGTTTTCTTTCACCAACATCATTCCAACAAGTTGGTGTGTGACATCTCTTGCCATATAACGCTTCATATGGTGTCATTTGAATACTTGAATGGAATCTATTATTATAGGAAAATTCTACCAGAGGTAAATATTGATACCACATACCTTGAAAGTCAAGTGAGTATGATCTCAACATGTATTTTAAGGTTTGAATAGTCCGTTCTGATTGTCCATCAGTTTGGGGATGGTAGGCAGTGCTCAAACAAAGTTCAGTATCCAGGTCTTTTTAAATAATTTTCTAGAATATTAATGTAAAACATGGATCATGATCAGAAACAATCGATAGGGGAACTCCATGAAGTCTCACAAATTCATTAATATATAGTCTTGCTATAAGTTCAAGTGGTAAATCTTCTCTTATAGTGAGAAAATTTTATGACTTGGTAAGACAATCAACAATGACCCATATTACATTGTTCCTTCTAGGAGTCTTTGGTAGTCCCATGAAAAAGTCCATCGTCATATTATCCCATTTCCACTCAGGTATGGGAAGAGGTTGCATGACTTCTCTAGGCTGTTGTCTTCCAGCTTTCACTTGTTGACAAACCATACATCTTGACACAAAATCAGAAATCTCCCTCTTCATATTATCCCACCAAAAATTTTCCTTCAAATCTCTATACATCTTAGTGCTACCAGGGTGTATAGAGAAATTGGAGCTATGAGAATCATCTAAAAATTCCCTTTTTAGATCAGGTATATCAGGAACACAAAGTCTCTTCCCAAATTTCAAAATCCCATATTCATATACGAAGTCGATCAATCTCCCATCATTCACATATTTAATATTCTTTTGAAATTATTCATCATCATCATGAGAAATTTTTATCCTTTATAGTAAAGATGGTTTGGAAACCATTTGAAAAAGAATTGATGTTTCACCTTCCATAGTTATTCCCATATTCATCTTTACTATATCCATAAAAATAGGATCCCTTTCAACTCTTATCCTATTCAAAACTCCATGATCCATTCTGCTCAAAGAATTTTCCACCTTATTTTCCTTCCCCGGGTGGTAGTGTATTGTGAAATCATAATCCTTGAGTAGTTTAATCCATCACTTTTACCTCATGTTGAGTTCTTTCTGTGATAAAACATACTTAAAACTCTTGTGATCGGTATATATCTCAAATTTTTCACCATAGAGATAATGTCTCCATATATTAAAAGTAAAGATTACAGCTGCTAACTCAAGATCACGAGTAGGATATTTTTGCTCATGAATTTTTAGCTGTCATGATGCATAGGCAATAACCCTATCATTCTGCATAAGGACACAACCAAGTCATTTCTTTGATTCATCACTATAAATAACAAAATCATCATTCCCCGATAGTAGATTCAAGATAGGATCATTGACTAATCTTATCTTCAATTCTTCAAAACATTCTCCACACTCTTTTTTACAAACAAATTTAACCCCTTTACATGTGAGATTCATTAATGGGTTAGTCAATCGGGTAAAATTCTGGACGAAACATCGATAATAACCTGTTAAACCAATAAAACCGCATACCTCAGTTATACTCATTGGTGTTGGTCATTCTTGGAGTCCTTGGTCTTAGAAGGATCAACAGAGATTCCATCCTTAGAGACAATATGGCCAAGAAAAGAAATATCCTGAAGCCAGAATTCTATCTTTCTAAACTTCCCATATAATTCATGACTTATAAGATCCTTTAGAATAATGCACAAGTTATTTTCAAGATCTTCATAGATTTTGGAGTATACCAAGATATAATCAATAAGTACCACTAAAAATTCATAAAGATATTCCTTGAAAACTCTATTCATTAGATCCATGAAGACAAAGGGTGCATTAGTCAATCCAAAAGGCATTACTGTAAACTCGTAATGCCCGTACCTGGTTCGAAATTCTGTTTTCGGAATGTCTTCTTTCTTCACACACAACTAATTATATCCACATCGAAGTTCAATCTTTGAAAAGTATTGGGCTCCATGAAGTTGGTTGAATAAATCATCAATGTGAGGTAGGGGATACTTGTTCTTTATTGTTATAGCATTGATCTCCCTGTAGTTAATGCACAACCTCATAGATCCATCTTTCTTCTTAACAAAAAGAATAGGGGCTCCCCATGGAGAAACACTAGGGAGAATAAATCCCTTATTACTCAATTCCTCTAGTTGTTTCCTTAGTTCCACTAATTCCACAGTGGCCATTCTATAAGGGTTATTCGATACGGGCCTTGAACCAGGAATTAAGTCAATGGAAAACTCAATATCTCGTTCTGGAGGATGTCCAGGTAAATCCTCTGGAAACACATCAACATATTCTTGCACAATAGATAAATCCTCTATTTGAACATTTATTTCCTCACCCACAGTTATTTCATTCTCTTCCTCCCCAATAATTGAATTTAGTTAAGCTACTGGGGGTGGATCTAGATAAGAATTAGGTGGTGTCGTTTCTGCTCTAAAGATAAGGTACTCCTTATCATCATCAAAAATTGTAAACTCCTTCTTATTATAATAAATTTTTACATAAAGGTCCAAAATAAAATATATACCGAGGATTATATCAAATTCAATCATGGGTATGACAATGATATCAGTAGATAAATAACATTTATATGCCTTAATGGGAACTGATTCACAAAACTTTGTTGTAATGATACTTCCCTTAGGAGTTTTTACTGATAACTCCCTTGTTAAATAAAATTAGAAATATCTAATTTTCTTATAAAATTGGGAAGATATGAAACAATGAGATGATCTAGAATCAAATAAATCATTGGATAAACTTGAGGAAACCATTAAATTACCTTTCACTATGTCTTTCAGAGCTTCAACCTCAGTAGTAGTGATAGCATAATCTTGTCCTTGATCCCCTGGCCTTTTATGAGGTAATTTCCCATGATACTTAGGAAATTCATTTGCATAATGTTCCCTTTCTCTACAATTGTATCATTCAACATTAACAGCCTCTTTATTCCCCTTGCAATCAAGAGTTTGGTGGCCTTTTTCAGCACACTTGTAACAGACTCACATTCCCTTCAGACAAGTACCATGGTGTTTCTTCCCACATTTACTGCAGGATAGATATTCAAATTTTCCCTTCTTCCCCTTATTTCCATTTCCAGAGTGTTCAGTAGATCTATTATTCTCTTTCTTTTCTTTAAAGTCATAACACTTAGAGAATTATTTTTCTATCTTGATAGCACATGAGACAATATCTCCGTACGATGAGAAGGATTGTGAGACTAATTCTCGATGGAGAAATGGTTTTAACCCATAAAAGAAATTATCAATCTTACTTCTTGGGTTGCGTATATAATATGTATCATGCGTTGCTAACCTTGTAAAGTTAGCTTCATACTTTGCGACATTCCCATCCTCCTTTTGCCTCAGACTCAGAAATTGTATTTCCATATCCACTCGATGGTCATAAGGAAAGTATTTTTCTAAGAAATTTTCTTTAAACTCCCTCCATTCCATATTTGATAATTCATCATCTTACTTTGTGTTTTGAATCAATGACCACCATTGATCAGCATCTCCAGTGAGGCGGTAAACTGCCATGAAAACTTTTTCCCTTTGGCTACTCCCCAAGGCATGGAATATTTTCTCTAAGGAATTTATCCATTGATCAGCTACTAATGGATTTGTACCCCCATTGAATTTTGGTGTTTGTTTCCTCATGAAGTGATCTAACATTGATCCTCCACGCTGCGGATCAGGGTTCTCCATACGCGTAAGGTTATTATTCATAACCTGAGTGACTTGTCCCAGTATAGTCATAAGTTGATCAACACCAGTTGTATCACCAGCTCCATTATAATTATCTTGAGCAGGAGGGAAATCCCTACATGGAGTTCGTGCATTGATACGGTTTCCATTCCTTCTACTAGGTTCCATTTCTAGATAATGGCATACACTAGATTAGTTTATGAATCACAATACATAAATAAAAAATTTTAAAACACTTAATATAAATTGAACATATTATGGATATAATCCATAATCATAAAAATGTTTTCTTTGAGGAAATATATACTCATAAACCCTTCATAATGGTTTGTAAAGAAAATGAGAATTATCCTAAGCATATCCCCTGGGAGTTCCGTAACCAAGAGTGCAGCAGGCTAGTTGTCATGCACCAGTTCCCGTTCGAGTCTAGCTCAAAGTTGTGTTTTCAAGTTTTACTCATAGGTACATATGTGATAGAGCCGCCTCTACCTGCTCGTATCTAGATAGGGATTTATTTCTTGGAAAACTCACAAAATCTCTATAATACCAAAATTCTAGTAAGTTCTTCTATACTAAACCTCAAATTCTATCTTAGGATAATGTTATCTAATCAGATTTTTTTAAATCTATCTTCCAAGGTTTGTACTAAAATTCCTATGATACCAACTGTAACACCTCGACCCCAAAATCCCAGAGTCAGTGCATTATAACGGAACATTTACATGATCACAAAATATCAAGTCTCTAAAGACCGATTAGTTTAGTAGACTTGAAAATACTAGATACATTCATAAGTTTTACATTACATTATAAAATAAAAAACTACAAAAAAATAGTCTCCATAGGCCACACTCATATCCCTTAGACTATCCCTGTAGGTCAGTCATAATATACTTTTTTGCATCCTGGGAAAAATAAAACATATAAAGGGGTGAGCTCAGATTCTCAGTAAGGATAACAATATAGAGGAAACTTTAATAAATAAGCATAAATATTTAATGCAATGTATAAGACTAAAACAAAAGCCTTTTAAACTTGAAATTCAGTATAATATGGAAAAGATAAAATAAAATAATTCCATTTACTTATTTACATGGATATTCTACTACTCAAAAAATCACATGCAATATCAATAGCCACTTCCATAATGATGGAATTCATAATGTCAGACTTCATAACCACATAGTCAAGGCCTTATGCCAAGAATACAAATAATATTTTGTCAAGGCCTTGTTCCTAGACACTAGTTTGTCTCATGAGACCTACCAATGCATCAAGGAGATGTAGCAGGCTCCACCCGTTACTTACTAAGTCAAATGCATTCCTCATATGAAAAGGTTTAAACATAACATAAACATTCGTATTAAAACTAGATTACGAAATGTCAATACTTTATCCATAAACCATGAATGGTGTGAAAATAAAACATCCATAGTCAAACATATCACAAAACCTTCAATACAATATAGAATTTTTGTATCATAATAAATCAACTTCAAATAAGTTTAAAATCCATCAAAGGATGTTGACATAGATGAAATAAAAACTTTTTTTATAGAAATATCTCTTTCTATTTTGAAATAAGTTAAAAGTCATATAGTTATAAAAGGAAACATTTATTCTAAAAATATTCTTATAATCTTGTAAGGGAGGCTTCAACTATGTTATAATGGCAGAAAATTGTCATACCCACTGTATAAGTTAAAAAAACATTCTTACCTTAATTTTGTCGAAAAGATCATAAAGTACCTTGTTTGGAAAATGACAGATTGATTCCTTTCAAAAAAATATATGGTCAAATAAAGGTATAAATGACTTTAACCCATTTTCTTGTAAATAGTAAAAATGTTTTGAAATAATTTTTTTAATAAAACATGGATTTGGATGATAAATAGGTCTCAATAGATACTTACGTAAAAACAACCTGGGATAATAAAGAGATTGTGAAATTAACCCTTACCTTGTACTTTTACTTGGTCGAGGGTACATTAAACTTTTGTATAATAGTTAAATCACTGTTATTAAATTATAAAAGAACTATATACATAAATATGATATGATATAAGATCTTCTAATATTTCATTGTTAATGATATTTCAGTAGTATCATCGTTTCAGGTGTTAACTGATTCGTTTTCCTTTATATGATTTGTTATGTAAGTAATGTTTGTTATGGATAGGATGTATCTTATTAATATTTAGAATTCTATTAAGTCTTTAAACATTATTTTTAATCATCAAATGAAAATTTTTCTTGAATGGATACAATGGGGAATGAATCTCATCACGTTCGTAGAGACGGTAATTCATACGTACGCACGAGCAAAAATATCATTATTTTGATATTAAAATCATATATAATTGGATGGTATATCATATATAAAGAATAATTATCATGTTATATTTATTATTTACATCATTTATACTCATTATTATACCCATCAAAATGACGAAGTATTTGAATAACAAACTACACCACGACGTGGAGACAGTAATCTGTACGTACGCACGTATGGTGACTTTATCATTTATAGGATGGATAGAATAATGAATATGGTTGTACCATTTTTATAATAACATAAAATTATATAGAAGATACTGTAGTTATTATTTTTTAATAGAAACAATAAATAATGAGGAAGTATAAGAAGAAAAGAACTTGAAAGAGGTGATGAAATATTTACCTCTTCTTCGGGTTCTTCCTTTTGATTTGATCAAAAGGGATCCTTAGGTTGGATTTATGACTAAATTAAGGAATCTATGATGAAGTTAGGAAAGTTGGGAGGATATTTGGGTAGGTTTTGGCCAAGTCAAATGGCTTTGAAGGTGTGAATTTTAGAGAAGTGGAAGTTCCCTTTTATAAGAGAGGTGAGGGTCACTTTAGGAAAATCTTGAAATATTATTTTATAATAAAATAATTTTCAGTTTCTAATGGCTCCAAAATGAATTATTTAAATTATAAGGTGGGTATGGGTCTAAAACCTCTCAACAAATAGGTTTTAGATAGTTTTATGCAATCATATTAACCTTTTATTTTAGATTTAACTCTTAGTTAAATAGTTTGGCATGTACCATGTCTCTTTGTATTTTATATTATATGGTTAATAAACTTACTATAAACTTCCAAGATAACCCCAAATGGTTCATTAATGAGATATATAATGTTATTTAAGCCCTTTTTTTGAACCTTATATTTTTAGGAATATAATACCAATTATAAATATAATATTTGTTTTAAAAACTCTTTTATGTCAATTTTGACACTATTTGGTATTTTGTTTTTGTTAAATTCATAACAGCATTATTACTTTGAAAAAAATTCATTTAATCAACACTAAAATGTCATATTAACCTATAAAATTAGTTTAATTCATTAAAAGTATCAAATTATATTTATTTGGATATTTATAATATCAATTATTTTAATCTTTCATTAATAAGGTAATTACTACATCATCATTGTGTCATAAATAAATTTAATTATTTAATGTCTAAAAATTATAAATAAAATACCATTATGAATTAAATATTTTTATATTTCTAATGAATATTTATAGTAGGATTTATCTTCTGTATAACCCTATATTAAAAATGTTTTAGTTATTAAACTTTGATTTTAACTCTTTTAACTCTTCTTCAAATAAAATAATAATAAATGTACTAATCTAATACAAGTGGACCTAAAGGATCATATTTTATTCCTAATGTTTTTTTGTTCTAATTACACTTATCCAATAGAATTAGGACATGTGTTAGGGTAATTATGATATCATTTTTACCCTTAATTACCCTATTTACTTTTAACCGTGGTAAATAAAAGTAAAAAGTTACTATTCACCAAAAAATATTTTCAACTTATTGAACCACATTTTACTTAATGATATTAACTGTGTCTCTTTTATTTCTGAAATTCAACTCACAAAAGCGGTAAAATTAAGTTTTATACAAATTTGCAAATTCTCCTAGGAGGTGGGTAAAAGACGGTAAAAAGTTCAATAAAATTTTTATATATCTAAAATCATTATAAAATGACTCTAATGAATTACATTGAATGTAAATAGGTATTTTGTATCTATTCTGACCTAAAATAAATTTAAATAAAATAAATAATTATTTAAATAAAAATTCAGTTTTAAACAATATCTTAATTTTTTCACTATTCATCAAAAATTGAGAGTTTTTAGAAAAATACCAAATATTCACACTAAGCTAATTTCTATATTCCAAATCCAAAAATTAATTCAATTTTAAAAGATAAAATTTATAAAATTTCAAAAGTGGGTATTACTATTCATAACGGCTAGTTTGATTGGTTGTGGTGTGTTTGAACTCGAAGTTGTGTACAACATAAGCTATTGTATTATTCAAAGGGAAACATACCGTGGAAGCTTGGGGTGTTACAATATGTCATGCTCATGGTTGATTGAGTTATAATATCCTATTGTAATGATTGCTGGAATTAAGAGTTGAATCAAGGATCTCTTTCATAGATGATCAAAACTATAATTACATGAAATTTACAACTTCTCTAATATATGTATTTTCCAATTCTTCTACTATATTAAACTCTCGGATTAAGAGGGAGTGTACCAACTTGGTGGGTTGATCCAAAATAACCCAAATAGCATCATTATTTCAAAGAAACCTCAGTAGACTAGTGACAAAGTCTATGGAAATATATTACCGCTTCAATAAAGGTATAGGAATAAATTAAAAAATATCAACCCGTCATTGATGTTCAGAATTTATTTATTGAAAAGTTAGATATTTCATAACATAATCTATAATCTATAATTTCATATATAACAACTATAAATTTTCTTTCAGATCCTTATATATTTTTTGAATAATTGGATGAATATCCTGTTTTTAATCGTGATACACCGATAGAATCTATTCTTAAAAATACTAAGGGATCATAATATTTTTCTAAAAGTATAATAATGAGTCTTAATCCTTTTTCCTACTATTAAAATTCTCCCCAATATTTAAGTTTGACCTAATGGTGGAGTAATAAGGATATAAAATTTTATACTCTTTGATAAAATCCATCAATTTAGGAACATGATTGACTGGGAAGAAAAATTCATTCTCATTCTGTTTAGTATGGTCCATATTCTTATCAGTAATGACATTCATCGATTTCCATTATTCATGAGACTTCCTAAAAACTTTTTTATATGAATTTTGACTCAAATCATATACCATGTGATTTCCTTTCCCATACATTACACAAAGCTAAAGTTAAACATATAGAGATACTCCATCCATCTTCATTGTCTCAAGTTTAAGTCTCATTAAGAGAAGATATATTTAAAACTCTTATGATCGGTAAAGACTATGAACTTTTCTCTAAAGAGATAGTGGTTCCATGCCATTAAGGCATGGACCACTATAGCTAATTCTAGATCATGTTTTGGATAGTTATTATCTTGTGTTTTCAATGGCCTCAAACCATAGGCCACAATATAATATCCCAACATGAGAAAAAAATCCATATTGGATCTATATGCATCATAATATACCACATAGCCCTGATATGGTTCTATAAATATTGATAAGGGTGTCAAAGTGAGATGAGATTTAAACTCTATAAATCATTTTTGATATTCATAATTCTATGTGATTGGGGCACCCTTTCTCATCAAAGAAAACATAGGAGAGTCAGTCCTTGATAAATCTAGAAAAAAGCAATGATAACATCCTATTAATCCCATAAAGCTTCATATATTGAGGTCTTTCTTTAATTTATTCCAAGAGATTATTGCTTAGATATTACTAGGTTCAAGTTATATTCCCTCTTTAAAAATTATGTTCCTAATGAAACAAAATTCTTGTGTTTATAATTCACACTTATAAAACTTTCCATATAATCAATGATCACACAATATACTTAGTACAATTTCTAAGTGCTCTTCATGGTCATTCCTACTTCAATAATAAACCAATATATCATCAAAAAATATAAAAAAAATAGAATCTAGGTACCTATGGAAGATATGATTTTTCAATTCCATGAATACTTTAGGTGCATTTATCAGATCAAAGGGCATGAAAACATACTCATAATGGCTATATTAACACTGTAATGTTATCTTTAGAATATCCTCTTTTCTAAATCTGAGATAATGATGTCTTAATCATAGATCAATCCTAGAGAACAACTTATCTTCCTTTAATTGATCAAATATATCATTGAATCAAGGAATAGGGTACCTATTTTTTATCATAAATCGATTCAATTTATAATAGTCAATGCATAATCTAAGGGAACAGTCCATCTTATTTATGAATAAAACTGGTGTAGCCGAAGGTGATGTGTTAGCTCTGAGGAATCCTTTACTCTCCAATTCTTCTAGCTTGACCTTTAATTCTTGTAACTCTATATTATCCATTCTATATGATGGGATAGAAATATATATTTTTATCGAGATTATATCAATAGAAAATTTGATTTCATGATCATGTGGTAACCTAGAGAAATGGTTCTAAAAGGTATCTAGGTATTTATTCACTCTGACTAGAAGAATCATATTTCTAGTTTCATATAGAGTGGCTAGATTCATTACTGTTGACTAACCGTAGATGATTTCATCCACTAATTCTAAATTTACTACTCTACCTGAATTTATATCCCAATTCTATTTTAATACCTGAAGAGTTCCATCAGGGGGTGTGAATGTCACTTTAGGATTATAATAGTAAATATGAGTTTTAAATTACACCATTCAATCCATTACAAAGATTATATCAAAGGTATCCATCTCTAGAACCATGAACTCTCATAAAAAATACATGGCATCAATAGTAATAGAACATGCTGTGTACTTGAATCCTCTATACTCCTGGGGTCTGATGGGTGTGCTAATACTCATTATGTGAGTCATCATTTACTTATGTAATCCCAATTATTTAACCACATAAGAATCAATAAAATGATGTGATTCACTATTATCAAACAAGCCATGCATAAGAGTTGAGATAATAAGGGTGGTACCTCACACCATAGAGGGACCCGTCTTCTCAGTCGTGAAAGCCTTCTCTGCTCTGTATAACTATTGATCAGCTACCATGAAATAGTTCTTGCATTATTGTTGAGGTTTTGACTAGAAACCTAAAGTGTTACTAGAGTTATCTTGTTTCATCTAGTTTTTTAGAAAATAAATATTCTAATGGTATTTTCTTTTATGAGCATATGAATCATGAGGCTGATCTGAGATAGCTCCACTTGTTGATTTAAAAAGTTTATGACAATACTTCTTGAGATGCCCTTTCTTAATACAGTGGTGGAAATTACTTAGTGGTGTAGTGAATTCCTTATTTATATTTTTAATTGATCCACATTAGAAATATATTGGTTCTTTGTTGCAGCATGGTTCATAAGAAGCTAGTCCGGTGGATTGATCTTCTGATTTCATGTTACCCCAGGAGTAACTATCCCTCTTGAATTTATTCCCTATGCTAAAATTCATACCAGCACCCAGATGGAAAAAGGTATCCCCTATACTTGGATTTATTGTAATATTCCTCTCTCCAACCATAATCTTATTCACTATTTCTTTATAATCAATAATACAGAATATTACCACTATTGAACGAACCTTGAGTTGGAGAACTACCTCAAAGATTCAAGATTTTAGCCTCTCACTAGCAACTACCACCGAGGAAAAGGGAACAAGGTGAGTGTATTTAGTATCATATTTAGTCACTAAAATACTTCCTTTTTTGTATTATTTTAGTTAGGTGTTTTATATTTTTAATTTTTAAGAAGTTTTATTTAGGTTTGAGTGGTGTCAGAGGTAATCTAAGGGGTTTTTATAGGACTTGGAATGAATGTCAACTAAAGGAACTAGTTCACATCATGAATTATACATTAACAACATGAATGAATTCTGGGAAGAATCTGTGATTCTAGTTCATAAATTTAAACTCGTTAATGATGTGAAAATTTTATTCACATCATGAATGGTACTTTTCATATTTTAAGTTGAGGCGATGCATTTTTTGGTGTATTGGCCATTGAAAAAGTTCACATCATGAATTTGTAATTCATGCTGTGAATTATATGTTTTTAGAACCTAAATACTTTATCATTTTCCTTAATCCTCTCTCCTCTGAACCCTAGGTCTTCTCTAGGTGATTTTGGGTGATCCAACTCCCACCAACCTCCTTTTCTTGGTGCTTTGATCTCTAGATAGTTACTTGCTCCTCTTTTGGTAAGTTTGTTCATTATATTCTTGTTTTCTCCATTTATCTTAGAATTATAAGTGGTTTCGAGCTTCATTTCTAGGATTTATTGATCATGTTATGATACTTCCCCAATATCATATATATCCCTTGTGTTATTGTCTTCCAGAGGCTGGATCTTATGTTGGTTGTGGTGTAGCACATGATATTCTTGAGGTATGTGTTAATCTAAATTATTCACCAAACATTTTTATTATAGAAACATGATTATAATAAGTAATAATTAATTATAGGTACTTCATTATTTATTCTTTCATTTCATCTCTTTCAGTGTGTGTAGATCTCATTGATGTTGGTGTACCACTCGATTTTGAGGTTGGTGGTTCCATCTCTAGCCAATGTTTGATGAACCTTGAATTCTCTTGATTTGTTAAAATATTTTCTAAATTAATTAGCATGGTTCTTGATTGATTTTTTTTGTGTAAACTATTTTTGGATAAAATATGATTTTTCCACTCATTTTGGTAAAAAAAATGTGTTTTTCAAAACATTGTAAACTAGATTGTGAAATTGTTTTTCAAAGCATGTTTTTGATAAACAAAAGGGTTTTTTAGAATTGTTTTTGAAATGTAAAATCCCTTTGAAATTGATTTGATATATACCAAACATGGGAGACTTAGTTACTTAAGTGGAAGGTGTAGTATTGAGCCTCACCCATTGGTATTATAAGGGGTTCACTTTATATGGTTCTCCTCTATTCTTATATCATAGATACATTGACTCTAAGAACTTGATTGATGTTATATGTTGTTTACTTTTAGGGGTGTTCTTATGTTCCCTGTAATTTGATGTATCAGATCTAGGTACTTGAGTGCACACTATTCTTTGACAGAAATTGAGGTACGAGTGACCCAACTAGCCTAACATTATGTTATCATTGGGGTGTTTTTCTTTATGTATTGTCTTTGTATTGATTAGTTTTATTTGAGATGATATATTATTTTATTTATGTAAATGATTATTGGAATTGATATTTAAAACTATTTTACCTGGTTTTGTGAAATATTTGAAAAATGGGGATGTTTTACCTTGCTTTTTATGTAAAACTGTGTGAAAATTATCATGTCATACTTTATTTAAATTGAGAGTATTGAGATTATTATATAGAGGCTTGTTATAGAAAACCTGGGTGGGATCATACTGATCATGTTTAACTCACACCCTGCACACTTCATTGGTAGTGTGTATACCTTGTTTTGTCTAATGTGGGAAAGACCAAGGCACTACATTGAGGCGATGAGGTTTTTAATTATTTGGTTATGGGTAGTTAGTGGTGAGATTTTGAGATGTTGTCCACATATCACATGGAGGTAGTATCACTAGATATCTTGGGTGCCATTTATTTTGGTATTTTTTCAGTATATATTGCAACTATTTTCATTCTTTTGTTCTGGAATATTTCTTTTATGGTTTTATTTCGATATGTGTGTGTGTGTGTTGTGTATATTGTTTAAGGTTGGCCAAATCATTCCAAATGGTTTTTGTTGGATGCATGGTTGCTAGTATCCAATCCATGGGGATCAGAAGTGCCTTTCAGATCTTACCGTAGTCTGATTCAGATCCTAGTTGGATGGTTTTCCTGGGTCAAGTCATGACAATTTGGTATCGAAGGGAGGTTATTCTCAATATTGGGAAGTTTTTAGGTATAAGATAGGATTATAGAGACTTGAGAGGTAATTTTAAATGAGTTACTTGATAATTATTTCCATGATGATCCTTAATTAACCATGGGATGTTGGGATGTGAGTCTCATATGTTGGGTTTTGACTTTGATCCCAGTATTTTCTTGTGTTATTCTAGTTTAAACATAGATTTTTTTACAATTGTTTCTTTCTGGTTTTGGTATATATAAACATGCCTCCATGATGTATTCCACTGGTTACTCAGAAGGGTGCAGTGGGAGATGCTCCTCAAAGGAATCTTCATCTGGATTCAAATCTATTAGAGGTTATCATATGGGAATTTCATGTCATGGACCAAAATGTACCACAAGTTCAAAACCAAGTTTTTGAGGCACAACTAGAATCTGGAGAGGGATCAAACATCAAAGTTCCTATATTGAATCCCCCATCCTTTAAGGGTGATAATGAACCCCAATGGGTGGAGGAATGGCTAGATAAGATCAATTAGGTATTATACTTCCTATAGAAAGCTGATTCTATAAAGGTGAAATGTGAAATTTTTAATATCAAGGATCCTAGAAAGCGATGTTGGGATTCCATGGTTCATGAAAACCATCATGTGGGATTAGAGTGGAAGGGATTCAAGACCCATTTCTTTTAGTAGTTCTTTCCAGAATATCTGATGATAGAAAAGTCCTTGGAATTCCTCTCTTTGCAGTAGGGAGAGAATTTGGTGTTGAATTACACCAACTGGTTTGTGAATCTAGTTTTCTCTTATCTTCTACCCAATGTCAGTTTTAGTGGAGTGTAGGGAAAGAAAAGGACGTGACATAATAATCGTAAGGGTGTGGAGGTGGTTTTCAATACCGGGCCTCCTCTACACCATTAGAAGCAACCAAAAGTGTTCCTATGACTTTCTATCAGTGTGAAAGGTAGGTCACACCTGACATTCTTGTCCCACACCCATGATTATTTGTAGTGCTTTTTTCCAATGAGTCCATATGCAAAGGTTCTACCATGATTTGTAAATACCCTTTTATAATCAAGATATTCTTCTCTAAAGGCCACTTTTTAATATTTAGAAGTTTAAAAATCTATAAGGATCTAGCCACAATCCTCAGGAGTGAATCACCTTTATGCAATGTAAATGTTTTTGATATAGTTTAATGTGGGCCTAATTATAATTAGAGATACCATATTTGTAACATATTCTATAAAAAATACTTTGTTTGATATAGGTACCTCATACTCATTTATATATTCCCATTTTTTATGGGTTATACCTTCTGACCAATCTCATTCCATTTTTTATACTACTAGTGATTCCTATTAGAAAGAGGAAGGAGTAGGGGTTTCACTATATTTCATGTTCTCTGTCGATATATGACATGGATTTAGTCTAGGATTTCTTAGTTCTCGGTCTGGATCTATTATACATCATCATCAGGATGGATTTTCTACTTTCTCATCATGATGAGATTGATTGTTATCATTGGAATGTCACATTATTTACTGTCAATGGGAGATCTTAGATATTCGATGGATAGTGGGACCTAAAGTCCAACCATGTAGGGCCTTCCTATATTGAACTCAAAAGTTTTTTGTTTGTCATTGTAGTTAATCCTAATTATTTTTATCCTCTTTCTAATATTCCATTGTGTTTTTGGTATTTCTATGAGGTTTTCCTAGAATAATTATCCAATCTTCATCCAGAGAGGGAGGTAGAGTTCTTGATCAATCTAGTGTTTGGTCAATAGTTTATTTCTCTACCCTATTATCATATGGAACCTAATGAGATAAAATATATCAAGATTTTGTTTTATTATATTAGTGAGTAGGGATTTATTTTTTCCAGTGTTTCACTATGGGACTCCCCCGTGATCTTTTTCAAGAAGGTCAGTGGTTCTTTACATCTCTATGTGGACTACCAAAAGTTTAAATAGGATATTATTAAGAATAAATCCATTTTCCCCATGTTGATGACCTGTTTGATCAATTGAATGGTGAGAATTGGTATTTGAATATCAGTCTTTGGTTGGGTTATAATCATCTTATGGTTTGGGTGTCAGATATCTCTAAGATCGCTTTGAGGAGAATGTATGGCCATTATGAATATCTTTTAATACCTTTTGACCATATCAATTCTCCTTTATTTTTTATATATTTGATAAATTTTATAATCTATCAATATCTCAACACCTTTTTTATGCTGTTTGTGGACAATGTCTTGGTTTATTGAAGATCATGTTATGAAAAGGATAACCATCTTAATATGGTTTTAGAAATCGTAAGGGGTAACTACCTATACAGCAAGTATAAAAATGTAATTTATGAATCCAATAAGTGAAGTTTTTGGTACATGTGATTTTAGATAATTTTCCCTTGGTCAATCCTAAAAGGTTGAAGTATTTCTTTTCATGGGAGGAACTACAAAACATCTTTGATATTAAAAGATTCTTAGGTCTTATTGGATACTATCGGTGGTTCATCAAGTATTTATCAAAGCTTATATCACCTTTGACTTCACTTACCAAGAAAAGGATGAATTTAATTGGGATGATAAATAATATAATTATTTTGAGGAATTAAAATATATTCTAACATTGGACTATATTCTGATCTTTCCAGAACCCAGTAAGGGCTATGTGGTATACTATGGTTTTTATGGTGATCATATGGGGTGTGTGCTTATGTTGGATAATCATGTGGTGTAATACATATCTCTTAATCTTTTGTTGAATGAGAAAAATTACCCCAATAATTATTTAGAGATCAACATTGTTATGCATGAACTTAAGTGTTAATGACACTATCTATTTGGAGAGTGGTTCATGGTATTTTTTGATCATTAGAGTCAGAGCTATATTTTTTCATAAGAACCTAAATCTCAGGAAGAGGTAGTAGGTGGGATACCTAAAAAAGTTTAACTTCCACATTCCTACACCTTAGAAAATATAAATTTCATTCCTAATGCTCTTAGTATGAAATTTACATCTCCAGTTGTCTTGAAATTGAAGGAGTTGAACATTATAAAGATCTTTGCTTAGTTTCATCTGGAAATGTAGGAGGATGATTTAGGTATGTTTTTAACTAGTGTTTAGTTATAATCATCTCTCCTTGAGTCTATTCTATAGGTCTATAAGTAGGATAATTATTTAAGAGTAATCATGGAAACCTTATATTATGGGGAGACCATTTCTAGTTGGTATCTCCCTTCTGATGGGATTCTCCACTTCAAGAATTGGTTTATCATCCCATTATCTATCAAGAACTCTATGTTTCATTATTTTTATAATTCTTCATGGGTATATCATATAGGAACTATAAATATGTATTATGACATGAGATAGCATTTTTGGTGGTTGAGTATAAAGCACGACATTATAGATTATGTGTCTCATTGTTACACATTCCAGAAGATAAAGGTAGAGCACCTGGAGCCTTCTATTCTACTCTAGCCTCTACCAATTATAGTTTATAAAATTCTATGAGGTTTACATGGACTTCATTATTATATTACCACATACTCCCCAAGGGAATAACGTTATCTAGGTGATGATTGATCGGTTGAAGAAATCATCTCATTTTATTCAAAAGTGGGAAAACACCAAGGTTGAAGATATATATAAGATATAAATGCAATATATAAGGTTGTGTGGGGTCCCCTATACCATTTTTATCTGACAGGGATCCCTTTCAATGATTCAATTTAGGAAGAGTCTCTAAGAGGTGATGGGGACTCAGGTTAGATTGAGTAAAGCTTACCATCCACAGATGGATGTACAAATAGAGTGTACAATATTGATTCTAGGGGATATGATCCATTATTGTGTATTAGATTTTAGTGGATCATGGAATATCCATCTAGTACTGGTCAATTTTTCTTATAATAATAGTTACCATTCATCAATTGAAATGGAACCCTTCGAGTCTGTGTATGGTCACCCATACAGGTCACCTCATTGTTGGTCTGAGGTGGGAGAGGCATCTCTCATGGGACTGAGTCTTGTTTAGAAGTTTTTGATGATAATTTGGGATATAAATCAATACTTGGATATATCTTAGAGTTTGAAAAAACATATAAATATCATCAACTTCAACCTTTTTAGTTTTCCATTGGTTACTGGGTCTTCTTGAAGGTTTCTCCTCAGTTGGGTCACTGTCAGTTTGGGAAACATGGGAATATATCTTTGAGATATGTTAGACTATTTGATATCACTAAGTATCTTGGTTAGGTTTCATATTATCTTTTTTATTAGTTCAATTGACATGTATTCCTTATTTTTTCTATATATCTCAAATCAAGATATACCAACCTGATCTATCCCATGTTCTAAGTTCAGAGGAGACTGAGTTTGGGGAAGATGTTTTTTTGTGAAGAAACCAATGGATATCATTGGTTCTTATATGAAAGTATTATATGGTAATTCTATTTCATTGGTTAAAGTTTTTTGGTGGAACAAATTAGATTCTCACAAGACATGGGAGCATGAATCATCAGCGAGGAGTAGTGGAATCACCTCTTTTTGGATCATCCTTCTTCTATATAAATTTATAGGGATAGATAGACCTATTTTTGAAAGAATTATAACATCCTAGTAAATTTACACGGTATTTTTAATGTTTAAGAGTCTCTTTTTGGGTTTGAGTGGTGTCAGAGGTTATATGGGGTTATTTTTTAAAGGAATTGCGCTGAAATCTAGCTACATGGTCTAGTTCACATCGTGAATCATATATTCAAGACGTGAATGACTTCTAGAAAGAGTCCATGTTTCTGGTTTAGTACATGAAAAAATTTAATGATGTGAAAATTTTATTCACTTCATAAATGGGGATATAGGATATTTTATGTTGAGGAGATGTGTTTCTTTGGGTATCATCCATTCTAAAAGTTCACACTCTGAATTTTTAATTCACACCATGAATTATATATGTTCTAGAAAATTAGATGTGTTGAGCACCCAACTCCTTTCTTATTCGCATTCCTTCTCTCTCCCCTAAACCCTAGGTCTGATCCAAGCAATTTTAGGTTATCCAACTCCCACTGACCTCGTTTTCTTAGTGATTTGATCTCTGGGTGGTTAGTTGATCCTCTTTTGGTAAGTTTAGTCATTATATTCTCATTTTCTCCATTTATATTGGAATTTTCAGTAGTGATAGGATATTTTTTGGGGATCTATTGATCATATTATAATCCTTCTCCAAAATCTTCAAGATACCTTATGCGATTTTATTCTATAGGCTTGATCTTGATTTGGTTGTTGTGTGGTGCATGAGATTATCGATGTATGTGTTCATATAACTTATCCACAAACACTTTTCTTATGAAAACATGATTCTAATATGTGATAATAAATGTTAGGGCCTCTAATAATTTTTTCTTCATTCCTTCCCTTTCAGTGTGTGTGGATCCCATCATGGTTGGTGTGCGACCCAAGTTTGAGGTAGGTGGTTCCATATATAGCCTATGTTGTATGAAAATTGAATGCTCTTGATTTATTAAATGGTTTTCTAAATGAATTATCATGATTATTTATTTAATTATTTGTATGTGTAAAAGGTTTTTTGATAAAATATGGTGTTTCCCATCATTTTGGTAAAAGAATAGTGTTTTTCAAAGCATTCTAAAATGGATTGTGAAATTTTTTTAAAACATTTATTTTATGAATAAAGGGTTATTTGTAATTATTTATGAAATTTTAAAGCCCTTGGAAATTGATTTGATATATTTAGTAGATGGTATTATTGGGTACTTAGGTGAAAGGTGTGGTATTAGGCCTCATCCGTTGGTATTGTAAGTGGGTTCACTTTCTGGGGTACTCCTCCAATCCTAGATCATAGATAAATTGGCTCTATGAACTTGATTCACATTATAAGGGGTCACTTTTTGGTGTGTTCCTATTTTCCTTGGACTTTTTTGTGCATAGGATATAGGGAATTTAGTGTGCATTAGTCTTTGATTAAGAGTGAGGCATGAGTGACCAATCTTTCCTAACCTTAAGTTATCCTTGGGGTATTTTCCTTTGTGTGTTATCTTTTTACTACTTGGTTTTATATGAGATGATATATGATTTTACTAATGTTAATGGTTATTGGAATCATGCCCTGAAATGTTTTTACCTATTTTTGTAAAATATTTAGAAAATGGAAACATTTTACCATGATTTTTTTAAAACTTTGTAATTGCTTAGAATTCCATATTTTCTTTAAATTGAGAATATTGGGATTATTGTACAAAGATTTTTTATGAAACACCTTGGTGGGATAATACTAATATTATTTATATCATGTCATGGACACTCCCTCAGGGTGTGTAGACTAATTTTATGATGCAGGAAAGGGAAATTACTGTAGTGAGGTGGTGAGGTTTTTGATCAACTAGTTTTGGGTAGTTAATAGTGAGACTATGGGATGTTTCCCACATATCACGTGGAGTAGCAGTGGATTGTTTGTGTTTCCTTTTTTTTGGTTTTTATTTTGATACCTTACGTTATATTACTATTATTTTTACTCTTTTTTTATGGAATATTTCTTTTATGGTTTTATTTATATATATATATATATGTTACGTCTCTTGTTTCAGGTTGGGAAAATATTTCCCACTGGTTGTTTTTGGATTCACTGGTACTAGTATCTATACCATGGGGATTAGGAATGCACTTTGGGTCTTTCCATGTTAAAGTTTGAATCCTATTTGGATGGGTTTTATAGGCCAGGTCATGACATTGTTCTCTATGAAATAAGTTTATCATCTTTAATATTTAGAATGTGTCTATAAATAATTTTTTATTGAACATTTACAAAAATAATTTCCAAGTGAGATCCCAATCCAAATTAGCTTGAACTACTAAGTCCCACCATGATATTTCCTAGTCCTCAAGAATATACATTTTTAACTTAACCTTAATTTTATCTAGATTCCCTAAGAATTCGAAAATTATGGTCATACTTCTCATCCATACCTCGGCTTTCTAAAGTCCAGAATCACTATAAAATGTTGGTATGTTTTTATTTAGGAATTATATAGATTGATTCACTGGACGAGGTTCCTCAATCTCGGGTCCCTTTTTAATTTCCTAAAAGGCTTACACAATACTCTGAACCAAATGTTGGTTCACCTATGTTTCAGGTGAAACCTCGTTCTCAACTACTCTCTCTCATTGGTTTCTCATTCTCCTTACTAGTGGAACTTTTGTTCTAAAAACCATTCCAAAAGATAAAAATTAATCACTTTTACTATTAATTTATCCATGGTTATATTATATATATAAGTAAAATAGTAACAATATCACTGTATCAAAATCAAATAACCTTGTGACAATGTAATTCTAGTGGTAAGTCTCTTTACTAATTCATGGTACCTAACACTCACTAGTTAAACTCGCAGCAATGAGTTGACAACACGCATAAAAGTTTTTTAGAACAATTTTTTTTACTTTTACTTCCCTAGTAACTTGAAGTTTAGTGTAAAATAGTCAATTGTGTATTTTTTTTGTTATACATAACAAGTCTCAATGCATTATATCTTCTTACTACCATCCCATCTGATAGAGTGACCAAACTAATACCATTTGTAACATCCCTACCCATTATATTGGCTTTTACCAGGTTAGAGGTGCTACTGACCTTAGGTGACATTCCCTAAACACAAAAACATGGTAATAAATGTTGAGGGTTTAAAAATAAAATTACAAGGGGGGATGATTTAACCTATTTAACACACGGGAAACACCTTCACATGATAAATAAAAAAATAAACCCAAGGATGTATTTATAAATGATGTAAGAAACAAGATCCAATAATAAATAAGAGTAATAGCATAATAGTGTGAAAAAGAACACTTAGACTCCATAGCAGTAAAAGACTTAGCATCAAGGTGGAACCACTCCAAAACAATACATTAACCACTCCAAATCTTCATCTCCACCAACTATGATAGTGACCTCAAGAAGCCCAACTAGAGAAGTAAGAAAACTATCACTTTCTTGTATCATGAAAAACAATATCTACATACACACCAAAGTTTATATTCAATGGGTGAGTAAGAATACCCAATAGGACACCCCCAATATAGTTTTCTCACATTCTAAGCAGATAAGAAACATGTTATATCACAAGATTATAAAATATAAAAAAAGAATATCAAAATAATATAAAGAAATTTCCAAAATATTAAATGAATTAGATAAATAGATTTTCCAAAAATAGTATAACCAAAGATGATTTTTAGTTTTAACTACAAAAATAAATTCATTAATCT
The DNA here is from genome assembly GCA_963277665.1 of Viscum album. Classification (NCBI taxonomy): domain Eukaryota; kingdom Viridiplantae; phylum Streptophyta; class Magnoliopsida; order Santalales; family Viscaceae; genus Viscum; species Viscum album. The sequence goes on from OY728160.1 coordinate 1,057,715,260, forward strand.
CAATTTGGAATAACTCTTCCATGTTTTCACACACACAAACACATGTATATGCATGAATTGGACATCCCTATACTCATGAGTGGTGAGTCATCCTTTCACCAAGTCATCACTTGGTGACCCAATTTGATGGTGGAATTATAACCATGATCTTTCCCATAAGAAAATGAAAAAATTCAACCTAGTTATGATAAGAACACATGCCAAAAACATTTTTATTTGAGAAACTCATTTAATAAAATTTTCAAACACATTGTGGGATATGGACACAACACAGATTTCAAGAACCAAACAGTAATAGAAAATATAGTAGAGTTCTAGAAAGGTAAAACATTAAAAAATATAAAATAGTTCATTAAGGAAACCCAAGTTCTTTTTCATTATAATAAAAGTGAAAAGAGAGAAAATCAACCTACCTTGGATATGTTCGGCACAATAAAACTCCTACAAATACATAGATCATGGATCATTATTCTATTACTCTGATGAATCACAAGAAGATCCCATTAAAACTTGTCTGGTCCCATATATCAGGGGATGGAATCCCCATTCTAGGGTTTCATTCAATAGAAAATGAGTAGATTGAGAATAGAAGGGGATAATAGAGACCTTACCTTTGATTCCCATGGTCAAACACTATAATAATCTACTAAATCAGATTATAGAGGTCAAATATCATCAAAAATCACCTAGAGGGTCTCTAGGTTTTAGATCCTAAGATAATTGAAGAGATATGAGAGTTTTCATGTAAGTTTCAGTTTAAAAATCCAATATCTATACATTAAAAACTTTGTCACATGGTTAGGCCACATGATTTTTAAAAACATGAACCAACCATGTGAATGGATCTATCTAAGGCTACACGGTCAGGCTTCATAGTTTAGAAAACTATGTGCTCACTAGGCCCCTTCCCTAAAACTCCACTCTCCATCCTGCATAGTTTCCTAGAGAACATACACAGTTTCCTCTAACTATGATCAAACTGAATTCCCTCCAAAACCTTTCCAAGACATACCAAAAACATCCATAAGCTTCCTGAGACTTAAATTCACCAATAAATAACTTAAAATAATAAGTTAAGTATAGAAATAACTCAAATAGGGAGTGTTATGTAGGATTACCTCATACTCTTCATTGAATGAAGATTTTCAACCATTTGGGTCTAACTCATGGAATGATTTTTACTTCTCATTGATGTGTTATTCATTGAACGCTTCAATGAATAGTGTAAAAGGCTTAAATGATACATCTTGTAGATTAGAAACTAAAAAAACCATGTGGGAGATGGGGTCTAAGTGAACACATTTTCATTAAATTCATATCATAGTTTTTTTATACTATACAACATAGGCAACAGAAGCATCCCATGATTCATTTATGATATATAAATATCGTATGGTATGATATAAATCTCATTCATATCATACAATATGATACAATTAGTCATATAATCTAACACAGTCCCTTTTAAGTGAATGTCCATCAATATCCTACTTGAACTTAAATCCCATAAGTACTTAATGAAAAACTTCACAACTTTTTTGAATCCATCTAAAACTCTTTTGGATACAGTTTATAAACCTATATTCATTTTGGAACAAACACTCAGTCCAAAACTTAACCCTTATCTAAATCCCTAACTGTGTGACCCTATAGAACTTAGTAGCATTCAAAAAAAATTGAAATCCTTATTTGATATATGTAATAAAAGATAAGTCTATAGAAAATCATTTGTGATACTTAAGATACTGAGGTGTCTAGTGTGATCTCCATCAAACATACTCATATCTCATATTAATATTTCTACTTCAAGATATATCATATACATCATATGTATATGTATATAATCCCTTTTCCTATGACACCTAGTGACCACTAGACATGGAATAATGTTAATTTAGTATATGGAATCTCATATTTCTTAATTCCCTAAAAAATACTAACATGGTTGATGAATACATCACATGTCGTTAATCTAGTGGATAAGAGAATTACATGTCCCTTGTACAAGTATTTAAACACATCTCATGTGACTAAACTAAGAATGGACAGGCATTTCCTCAGTCTAATTTAATCAAGGGAAAGATGTCTTTCCTCATCATGTGAGTATAAAAATATCATCTTAGTTGATCTCCAACTAATTACATGATTATAAATATACCCAACCACCCCCTAATTAGGTATATCACAATTAATTTCATAATAAAGGTATGAAATTATGAAATTCATCATGCTATGTATCTCTTTAACCCCATGTAAGAATAATTTATAATAAAAATACACCCCTAATTATATTGATAATTGTATGACATTCCATGGTATATACATGTTAGGTTGGTCTAAATAATAATTCTACACTTATTATCACATGAGTCTACTAGTCACACTAATCTTAACATATTATCACAACCCATACTACTATGTGATGATCATTGATTACAAAAAACTCAAATTCATACTTTAAGGAGATATTATCATTAAACTTCTCATGTAAGTGAATTATAGTACACAATAAATAATAATAAATATAGATTTCATTTATTATAAATAGATGATATATTTTTCAACTATTACATCAATATCTTAACTATTATTTGTAATGACCCAGGTATTTATAGAATAATACATTTTCATATATATTAATATTTATGAATAAGATATTAATTTTATTTTAAAGAGGACAGTTTGTCTAATAGCATAATCAACATGCAACAACAAGTTTCTTGAAAATCTTAAGTTGCACACAACTTTGAGTTATACCAAAAAAATAATATTATATTATTATTATTTTAAATGATAGTTAACGCTTAGAAATTGTATTGGTGATAATGAACATAACTAACTATAATAAGATTATTAAATTTCTTTAAACTTATCTAATAAATTTTAGAGTCTTAAAATAAGAATGAATCTAATTTTTAGCATGAAAAACTCTAATATTTTTAAAAGAACGTTTTACCGCCTTTTGATGGTGAACCCTTTTTAAATCTAAATTTTTTCACTTTTATATTTTTTATTTGAAAAAATGATATTATTATTTATAAGAGGGACATCAAAATCTACATTGGATGAAATTTTGGTATTTTTCTGATAAATTTCATTTTTAATGAATAGTGAAAATAGTGAATTTTAATTCAAAACGGGCTTTTAATATAATTTATTTATATAGTTAAATTATAATTTTAATTGGTTTTAAAGTGTAATTTGATTATATTTTTATCATTTAATCCAATTTTGGTCATTTTAAGTAATTTCACTTTGAAATTGGACATAAATGCATGTCAATCTTTTGGCAGTTTTTACTTCTCAAAAACACGCTTTTTGGTTTTGACAATGGGAATTAATTTTAAATTAACTTTTGAAACTTCTGTGTTTTGAATTCAGAAAAATGGAGTCCATATTTGGAATAAATAGTTCCAAATTGTGTAAATTGGTAACTTTTATTTTTAGACATTATGAATAGTGACTTTAGTAAATATTTTATTTACCATGGTTAAAAGATAAATCTGGTAAATAAGGGTAAAAAATAATATTATAATAATATTAAATTACCCTAACATGTGTCCTAATCCTATTTTATGAGATATATACGACTATGGTAATCCTTGGGTCTATTTTAGAACCCCATGGATCCACTTGTGTGTGAAAATGACATTTAATTACTTTTAATTTAAAGTTAAGGAAAATATAACCTAAACATGTATCTTTTGGTAAAACAATTTTTATATGGGGATATATAAGTTATATTTTCAACTATAAATATTCATTAGAAAGATAAAAAATATTTCATAAATCATGGTATTTTATTTATAATTTTTAGATATTAAATAAATAAATTTAATTATAACACAATGATGATGTGGTGATTTCTTCGTTAATAAAGGATTCAAATAAATGATATTATAAATGTTAAAATAAATTTAATTTGGTTATTTTGTTGTAATAAACAAATTTTATACATGATATTTACATTTTATCTTTATATTAATAAATTTTTTTCGAATAGATAAAGTTTTTTATGGAATTTTAAAAATGTCATTATATGAATAGTATCAAAATTGACATAATTTGTATTTTAAAATATAAAATATTTTATTAAATATTATAAAATTCCAAAAAATCTAATATTCGGCCAAATAGTTATCATAAGTCTTAAATTTTATTATTTACTCTTTAATTTGATATTTTTCATGTTTTGGTAACTATTTTGATTCTCAAAGTGTTAAATGCTTGATAAAGCGGTAAGAGTAAAAAAGGGTTAAATAAAAAATATAAGGATTAAAAAATATCCAAAACATATATAATTCTTATTGAATGATTTTATTTAGACTTATATTCATCTTATATTTTAAATAACTGAATTTGGACTCATTTATACTCTAAATAGAATTTATAATAAAACAATAATTCAAGAAATTCCTTAAGTGCCCCTCCTACCTCTTATAAAAGGATACCACCTCTAACCCATTACACACACCTATCAATCCCCTTTTTCTCATCCAAAACCTGCCTAAATAATCTCCCAACATCCCTCTCTTCATCATATAATCCTTCCCCTAGGAATAAGGCAATTCAATAAGTCCTTTTATCTTAAATCAAAAGGAGTTACCCGGTTTGAGGTAACATCTTCTCTCAAGTTCCTTTCCATTATTTTTCCTTCTTCACTTACTATGCTCTTATTATTCTTTGTTTATATAACAAAACTAGTATACTCAATATAATATGTTTTTTTATGATAATGATTATAAATACACTTACACACACCTCCGTATAATGGGTATAGAATATACTATTTCTGTGGATGGCGAACTACTACCTCACAAAACAATGATTGTTCAATATTCTCCTACCACCTCTCATGGTGAACATTATGATGGAACTATAATTATATAATATATTTATGATATATATTTTATCTCTATTCTTATGTAATTCTAATTTAGAACATACCTTTATGTTTTTCATGTTGTATAAATATGATAATTTCATTTGAGAAAGTGTGGACTACCACCCCCTCAAAGTGATATGACTCATTCATGCTATAAATGGAACATATAAAGGATGGAATTAATGAACTTATATGAAATATATAACATATATATTATAATTTAATTATAATATACTTATGTATCATTTATTTTTCATTCCTTTAAATATGAAAAATAAATGAAATTAGCATTCATGCGTACGTACGGCTTACAGTCTACATGAACGGTGCATTTCATTTCTTAAATCCAAATGTTATAGACTATTATAAATACATATATAATGGATATATATGATATATATGATATCTAATCATGAATATCATTTTATAGATAATATAATTTTGACAACATAGACAATTTTTAATTATAACAAGTTCATTTTTTACTCAAGTTTCGAACATCGACAAAATGTCAGATATGAACTCAAATAATTAACTTATTATTATAGAAACGTAATAAGTGATATAAAAGGAATAATAAACTTGAAAAAGGTTTTGAAGAAAGTATAAATTAACTTAGTTTTATTATTCAGTAATAACAAGGAACATACAAGACAAGTCAGACTTGAGGTAAGGGAACTTCTTAACCCTAATTTCCATTCTTTGGGTTAATTTTATACTTCTTGATTATGTAATGCTATGAATATATGAGAAATTAATTTTGATATCCTATCATGTATTTATACTTTATTTATGTGTACTTATAGTAAATAAACATTATTGATCTATTTTATTTACAAAATAATCTTTTTAAGGGACTTCGTCTCAATCACCTTTCCTTGAGACATGTTTTGATGATATACACATCCTTCTTTTACATGGTGTATAATAAAACCCTTTGAATTTTAATTTAATTAAAAGGGAATATTTTTTCTACGAAGCGGTTTACTAAACAAAAAAAGGAATGTTTTTAACGTATGTTGTGACAATGACCTCTCTACCTCCATAATCTTTATTTGGATTCATCTATAAGCCTTAATGTTTTTTAAATGAAAAAATAATCCCCTTATTCCATTTTTGGGTATTTTGGTATTGAAAATGGTTTTTTAAATGTATTTAGTATTTCAATATCATGAAATTATTTCTTGTGATTTCAAATGAAATGTTTTAAGTGAAATGTTTATATTTTCAATATTTTATGTGTTATGATTATATAATAGTACTTGTATATTTGACAGGTGGTTACGTGATAAACCAAATGACGGGTGGTTCTATGATAAACCAAGGACATGTGGTTACTTTATAACCTCCAATTCATTGGGTATGGAAGTCGGTCGTATGGATATTCCATTTAGTGATATGTGTGGAAGTCTACCGTATGGTTATTCCATTTAAGTATATTTATTTCCCAAGTTACATTTATATGTTATATGTTGTGTTCTATAGGATTATGGTAATATTTTGGTTAAAAAAAGGGTAAGCAATGAGATTATATTTAGTGAGGTAGTTTTTCTACTTCTTAAAGGTGAAAAGTGTTACTTTATAATAAAGTATTCATGGTTTTCATGTTATTTTAAGACTAACAGTTTTATTTCTTTATGTATCCCTTATTGAGCTTTTTATGCTCATCCTAAGTTTTGAAATTTTTTTCACAAGACATAAATAAGAATAGAGTCGAGTATGGGATCAAGGAAAAGTTATATTGTTAAAACATGAAACGATGTCATGTTTTGTTTTAAATTGATTTTGTTTTATGAAAAAAAAATGGATAGTGAGTTGAAGTATCTACTTGTAATATTCAAGATGTTATGTATAATTTATGACCTAATTCTCTAAATCTCTAAACTTTAAAAGATCCTCAATGTGAATTATTAACGTAATTCAAGATTATGTAATATTTAAGGTTAGGGCCTTATATTATTTACCAAGAGACTCTACATGACCCTCATGCTTCTGTTGTGATAATATTTTCTTCAATGGATCTACTATATTATCATCTTCATTCACCCAAAAGATCTTAACATCACCCCTCTCAATGATCTCTCATATAAGATGGTATTTTTAAATAACATTTTTGGTTCTTTGGTGAGATTGGGGTTCTTTTTCATGGGTTATAGATCCATTATTTTCATAATAAAGCTTGATTGATCCCTTAATTATAGGAACCACAACTAGTTCAAATATGAACTTCTTGATCAAAATAGATTCCTTCACAACATTTAATATAATGATGTACTTCAACTCTGTTTTTGATTCTACTATGGTGTTTTTTTTGGAACTCTTCTAACTGATAGTTCCACCATTCAGGAAAAATGTGAAACTAGATTGATATTTCATATCATCTTTTTTTATTTTAAACTTTAATCTATGTAGCCCTTTACACTAAACTCATCATTTCCTCCATAGATCAATAAAATATCCTTAGTCCTTCACAAGTAATTAAGGATGTTCTTCACAATAATCTTGTGACTCTCACTAGGATTTAATTGGTAACTAATTATAATTCCATGATCATAGTAAACATTTGTTTGGGAACATATGATGGAATACATGATATAACCTATGGAAGATGAATAGGTAATTCTATCTATCCTTATTAACTCCTTTAAAGGATATTGAATCACCCTAATATTTTTTCCATGTAACATTGGTAAATACCCCTTTTTGGAGTGTTATATGCTAAATCCCTTTAGCACGTTACCCATGTAAGTGTCCTTACTAAGTCCAGATATCCTCTTAGATCTATCTATATAGATATTCATACCCATTATGAAAGTTTTTCCCCCATTTCTTTCATCAAGAAGAACTTACCTATCCATGTATTCATAGAGTGAAGTGTCGGGATATCATTTTGGATAAGTAGTATATCATTCAAATACAATATCAAAAAATACTATAAAACTTCCATTAATCCACCTGTATACAAAAGAATCATTCGTTTTTTTTATAAAACCAAACTCTTTGATTTCATCATTAAATAGGATGTTCCAACTCCTAGAAGCATTATTTAATCCATAAATAGACTATTATAGATTTAAAACCTTAGTGGTCTTATTTGGAACATTAAAACCTTCAGATTGTATCATATACAAATCCTCAGCTAAATTATTCTTAAGTAGTTTGGAATTCTATTTGACATATCATATAATAAAAGTGATCCAAAATGGATATAAATATATGAATGGAATTTATCACCATAATAGGTGAAAAGGTTTTTCATAGTCAATTCCATAAATTTGATTATAACATTTTGTCATAAGATTTTATTTATAGGTAAACACTCTACCATCCATGTTAGTATTATTATAGAAAATTAATTTCACCCTATGGGTCTCACACATTTGGGTTCATATACTAGGTTTTAAATGAGGTTAGAGTATACAAATTCCATTTTAGATTCCATGTATTTTAACCATTTCTCAAAATAAGAACTCTTTATCTCCTCTCAGTAGGTATTATGTTCAGATACTATGAACATTTCCAAATTATCTTTAGATAAGATAAATCCAAATCTCATTATCTCTTTGATGAATCCTACTAGACCTTCTATGTTATTGTGTGGATTGATTCTATTATTCTTCCACAACTATTTATGGAACCGACTCAACTTCCATCTTAGGAACACTTCCTATTTTTTGGTATTAAACTTCTCTAAGTTCAAATTTCCTCCCACTAACTCCTCAAATTATGTGTTCCCTCTCAATTAAACCACCATATCAAGCCAAAAACACTTTTTACTTAGTAGGATTATAGAAATAATATCTCATAGTTTCCTTAGGATAACCAATAAATAAAAAAAATTAAAATTTAAAGTCAATATTATCATAAGCCAAATTTCGTATGAATTATTTTCATCCCAAAATATTTATAAAATAAATAATTTTATTTTTCTCAATCTATATCTCATATGGTTGTATTTATGACTACTTTATATGGAACATGGTTTAATAGAAATGTAGCAGTCTTCAGATCATAAGCACGAAATATAATAGTAAGGTCACACTAACTCATCATCGATCGAACCACTTATAACAATGTGCAATTACTCCTCTCATACACGCCATTCCATTATGGTGTTCTGAAAGGAGTGAGTTGTGAAACAATTACGCAATCCCTCATATGATCAATGAATTATTAACTCAATTTTTTCAACCCTGAACTTATTAGTATATCTTCATACTTTTTTTAGTTGATTTAGTACTTCATTATGAGACTCTTTGAACTTTTAAATAGTTTTATACTTGTGTATAATCATAGAAAAACACCCATACTGATTAAATTCATTAGTAAAGGTAAAAAATTGATTAAAACCACCACTTTCTTGAGTAATAATTGGTCTAAATATATCACTATATATGAGATCCAATAGTTCTATAATCATTTAACCATTTCTACTAAAAGTGTATTTGGTCATCTTGTCTGATAAATAATATTTTCAATTTTCAAATGATTCATAGTTGAATGGTTCCAATAATCCATCTATATAGATAATTTTTGTGTTTTTCTCATTTATATACCCAAGGTCACAATGCTAAAGGTAATTGGGGTTATAATCATCCATGAACTTCTTATTATGAATGTTACAGACTATATTATCTATATCTAGAATATATAGACCATTTATCATATTATTAATTCCATAAGACATTTTATTCATATATATAGAGAAATTGTGGTTATTAAAAGTGAATGATAACCCCTTATTATCCAAATAATATATAAAAAATCAAATTTAGATTTATAAAGTGAAAATGGTAATATTTCTCTGATTCTATTATTAATACACTTTGTAAAGTCAAATAATAAGTGTTAGCCTCAAATTTATAAACTATTTCTCTATTACCAACATGAAGATATACTTCACCCTTTGTTGATTCCCTCTTATCTCTAAATCTGTGTTTTTATGCACAAATGTGTGATGCACACTCTTTATCCAATACCCATGAATCAAAGTTAGTGAAATTAGCCTTTATAACATTCACATTTAAATTCTTAGAATGTTTATTTTCTATGATAACACTTATCAACCTTAGATACCAATTTATTATTATCTTATAGGTTATACATATAAGTGATCTCAATATAATTATCATAAATTATTCCATAATCTAAAATATATACATATATATGGGTGAGTATCATGTATTATATACTTTTATTGAGGAATTTTAATGAAAGTACTCCCACTTAAAATGATGACCTCATATATCAGATTCTCTAATACCCATGAGTCAATGTTAGTGAAATTGACATTTATAACATTCACATTCAGATGTCCGTAATTATTTTTTATTTGAGGTCACTTATCATCCTTATATAAAAATTTAGTATTATCTTATAGGTCATATATATAAGTGATCACAATATGATTATCATGAAGCATAAAACAATCTATAATATAGCCATATATATGGGTGAGTATCAAGTATTGTATCTTTTCATTGAGTACTTTTAATGAAATTACTCCCACTAAAATTGATGACCTCATACATCATATTTATTTAGTGAGGAAAGATCTATATTTCATCATGAATTGCACCAGTTTGATCATGTAAATAATCTATAATTATATCAGGTATAAAAAAACTTTTTCAATCATATCATATATTATTCTTAAATAAATAGGTGGATAAACTCTTTATCCAAATCCATTATATGTATTTTTCATAAACCAAGTTGGGATTCCATCCAAACCTACACCTAACCCGGTTCAAGACAAGGCTTGAAGAGTGTTCATGATCCCCACAGGCTGGAAACTAGTTCTTGGGTATCAACAATTCACTTTAGGAATGATTTAACTCATTAATATAACAATAAAAAACCATGAGAATAAAACATCACATAACTAAAAATCATAACCAAACAAGATATAACAATTTTCATACTCAAATTTTTACATATTTAACCAAAAATAAAAAAACCACAATGTAAAGGGGATAATAAAATCATCCCAAAAACCTCTATGAAACAAGAGTTAAATCACCATCAATCCACCACCTCCAACACCTATAAAGAAGTGGAACACTAGAAACCAGATCTACTATCACCACCATGAAACATTTTGTCTTTACCTGGGTCATACATAACAAATTCTACATTCACTGAAAGGTGCATATAGGGTATGATCCAAATACTAGTAGGATTTTATCCAAAATAAAGATTTCATGCCATAACATTAGAAGATAAATCAACATGAAATTTTTCATAAGAACTTTGAAAACATTTTTAAGGAACATTTCATGGAAAACATTTTCAGGAAAACACCCTTAAGGAAAATCATTCCTCAAAAGAAGATTGATTTGAAATTAAACATACACAAGGTCCACCATATACCGATGATTATCATAACATCACATAAGCATCATGTTACAATAGATAACCTTGGAAAATCCCTATAGGTAGATAGCACAAGTGGGACCCTATGAACCTCATACCTCAGTGATCAAAATCCTCCAACCAAAACCAACATTTTTCTCATGCATGAGCCACTAGAGGGGGACATCTCTTAAGGTCTATTGGTCTCCATATCATAAGAAAAAAAAATTCCCATTAATGATCCACTATAGGGGATCTCATACCAAGGTCTACTGGTATCTCATAATATTGCATGTCTAGTTAGTGTTATAGCATCAATCCTACTAGAAAAATCTGGGCCTCATCCCTTTGAATTAACTAGAGACCTAGTTCTAGTTCTCCCACCAAGATACCCAAGATTCCATTAGTGCTCAAATTCCATTTCACAAGTCACATAAATCATCACTTTCACATACACATGCAAAGAAAAATAATCACACCAATAAACCACCACTTTCATAATTCACACTAATCCAAAGATCAAAACTCACATGGAAACCACCATTTTCCATAAAAAACCACTTTCCATTTCCCACGCACACCAAAACCATTTATAAATAAATTTCACCCCACTTTAATAATTCATGAAACCCATTTGGAAATACAAAAATAATATTAAAAATGAAATCCAACCATTTCCATGGGAAAGGGACCTTTCCAATTCATACTCACACCAAATCTATTTTATAACATACTTGACATCATTTTCACAATTCACAGACAGATTTAAGGTGCACAACAAAGAAACTATCATGAAAAAAAATAAATTTCTTTTGGAAAACCAACTTCCAATGCATCCTCACCTCAAATTCATTTAAAAACACATTTCACAGCTTTTACACAAGGCATAAAACACATTCAAGAAGCACCACAATGAATCTTACAAGAAATGTAAACAATTTATTTTCAAAAACCAAATTCCATAACTTATGAATCTCAAAAAAAAATTAAGACATAGTTTTCACCACAAAAATAATTCATAGAACACATTTAAGAAATCAAGTAAGTATATCAAAATCATCTAATAATGTAAAATAAAGGAACCACCTACATCAAGCTTGGAAACTTCTAGAAAATAGAGGAAAACCATAAATTCACCATTAAGAGATCCTATAAAGGAAATATTGAACCATAAAAATCAATATTTCACCCCAAAACTCAAGATCAACCACTAATTAGGTCAAACAGCCTGCTGGAAAAGAAGAACCCATGAAAGAGGGAAGAGAAACCCTAGAAGAAGGGAGAAACCAAAGGAAAATAAACTTACTTGATTATTCCTTAATGAATCTACACCAAAACCACCCAAATATTAATTCTCAAAGACTCCAAGAATTTTTATAAGAATCTCCCAAGGATTAAAATACCATAGGGTTTATATTAGGGATAATTTAGGGTTAAATCTGAAGAGGAAAACAGAGTAAATTTCCCTTTTTTACTGACTTTGATAGGTTATATGGTTAGCCTATATGGTTTTCCAAACTGTGCGGCAACCATGAATCCTTTAATATCTAAGAGGGACATGATACATGTTTATCCCACATGGTTTTTCAAACCATGTGGAAACCATGCATTCCTTTTTTTACAAGAGGAATGAGGTTTCACAGTTTCTTGAAGAATGTAACACGGTTTTCCCTAACCTTGAGACACCAGTTGTCAAGCCCAAAAACTCCATTTTTATCCAAAAACTCATGAGGAACCCAAGGGATAAATACCAAAACAAAAATAAATAAAGGAATAACTAGAAAAATCATGTTTTTGACAATTCTCCCCACCATAAAAGATTTACATCCCCAAAAAATCAATCCAAAGATTGATCAGAAAACAAAAATGGATACTCATCCTCATCCCAAGACTTCCAATCTCATGTCTCATGTTCATCACTAATATGCTGCTAAAGAACTAATATATAAGTAATAAACTTCCCATGAATTAATTTCTCTAGAGAATCCACAATCTTCATTGGTCACTCAAAAACTGATAATTTAGGATCCAAATCCAACTCTTCCCAATTCAACACGTGATATAGATCTAGATTATAATTTTTTATCTATGAAACATGAAACACATAATGAATTGATGTAAACTAGGAGGGAAAATTAAAATGTTATTCCACTTTACAAACTATTTCAGTGATCTAAAAATGTATGACATACCTCAATGTTAGCTTCCCTTTCTTACCAAGATGACGGTGACCCAAGCGAGGATCTACTTTCAGAAACACCCGGTCACCCATAGAAAACTGCAAATATCATCACCTCTGATCAGCATAAGACTTATGGTGGATCTGAAATATTAAAAAAAATTCTTGATCAAGTTAATTTTATTATAGTTTTCTACACAAGGCATGGTTCCAACAATGAGGTCTCACCTACCTCATCCCAACATAAAGGGGACTAATACAGATGACCATAAAGTTCCTCAAAAGGATCCATTTTAATCGATGATTGGTAACTGTTATTATATGAAAACTCCACCAATTTAAAATATTTATCCCATAAACCTCTAAAATTCAAAACACACGCCCATATAATGTCTTCCAAAATATGATTTTCCCACTATGTCTGACCAACTGTTTGAGGGTGGAATGCCATACTCAACTTTACCTATGACCCCATCACCTTATTAAGACCTTCCCAAAACCATGAGGTAAATCAAGGTTCACTGTCTAAAAAAATATTTGACAGAACATCATGAATCCTTACTATCTATTGCACATACAGTCAACCCAATTCATCCACCTTGGATGAATCCCTTATTAAAATAAAATGATCTGATTTGGTCAAACGATCAATCGCTGCCCAAATGGAATTCCTTACCCTAGTTTTACGAGGTAAACCAACAATAAAATACATAGAGATCTTGTCCCACTTATAGGTAGGAATAGGTAGTGGCTGAAGCAAAATGGAGGGACTTTTGTGCTCTTCTTTAAATTGCTGACATGTATAACACCATGATATAAATTCAGTTATTCCTTGCCTCATACCTGGCCACTAGAACTTATGACACACATAATAAAACATCTTGGTGGTACCAGGATTAAAGACCCACTGAGACTGGTTTCTATCCTAAATAACCACCTTCCACAATGACAATGGAACCACAAAGAGACCCTTGAAGCACAAGACTCCCCCAAGATAAAATTACCACTCACAATTCACCACACAACCATTTAGAAAATGCATATAATGATAGCATAACTCATCACCTAGATTATATTTCTGAATCAACTCCATAAGGGAAGGTTTAAACTGAACGTTGTCCAAGAACACACATCCACTATGCTCCTTGGTCTCCAGATGCATCTGGGAAAAAGACCCAACAAATTCCACACAACATTGGATTCCTTTAATTATTTTACCAACACTTTCATGCTTAAGGCATCTAAAACTAAATTTCATTTTCCTAGGGTATACATGATATCAAAATCTAACCTCTAAAGGTACTCAACCCAATGATACTTCTTTAAATTCATATATTTATTGGAGAAAATATAGGGAAAGCTCTTATGATCAGAATAAACTATAAAATTCTCCCCAAAAGTATAATAATGCCACAACTTCATATCATGAATTACTATTTATAAATCTAGGTCATGGGTTGGGTTGTTCTATTCATGTGGATGAGGTTGGAGAGAACCATACACTACCACATGGTCATATTGGATCAGCACACACCCAAGACCCATACCTAAATCACCATAATAGACCATCTATCCCTTTATAGACTCTAGAAATATCAAAATAGAGGTTATGGTCAGCCGCTTCTTAAGATCTTCAAAGGATGTTTGACACTCTTGTCTCCATTCAAACTTCACCCCTTTCCAGGTGAGTTTCATCATGGGTGAAGCAAGTTGAGAGAAATCCTGAAAAAATTACATGTAATACCCTACCAAGCCCAAAAATCTCATGATCTTGAAAATATTCTTCGGCTTCTCCCATTACATCACTGCACTGATATTATCAGGATCCTTCAAAAACCCATGTTTTGACACCACATGACCCAGAATCTTCACCTCCTTGATCTAGAAGGTGCACTTGGAAAGCTTCATATAGATATGATGATCCCAAAGTGTTCCTAGTACAATCCTCAAATTTTGATCATACTCCTCCTCAATCCCAGAATATACCAAGATTTTATCCATGAATACCATGAAAAATAATTTAAGATAATGATGGAACACCCTATTTATAAGCTTAATAAAGACCGTTGGAGAATTTATCAATCTAAAAGACATGACCAAATATTCAAAATGGTCTTACCTGCTTCAAAAGTCTGTTTTCAGAACATCCACCTCTATAACTCTGACTTGGTAATACCTAAAATGAAAATATATCTTGGAGAAACACCTTTCCCCCTTGATCTAGTCAAATTGTTCATCAATATAGGGCAAGGGAAACTTATTCTTGATCATCACTTTATTCATCTTCTGTTAATCAATACACAACCAGAGAGATTCATCATCCTTTTTTGAAAATAGCACTGGGGAATCCCAAGGTGAGAAGATCTGGTGAATGAATCCTTTGGATTCCAAATCATCCATTTAAACCTTTAATTACCTCAACTTTATTGGGGGAATATGGTGTGAGGGAAGAGATATTGGTTGTGTTCCCAGTTCCAAATCTATGGTGAACACCACATACCAATTTGGGGGGAAACCCGATAAATCCTTTGGAAATTCCTTTGGGAACTTATCCACTATAGGAGTTAATCCACCCTTAGGAGAACCATCATCATCCTCCAACATGAGTGATGAGATCTAAAAAACAAGGTTTCCCAACTCCGTCAGTGGACATCCAACACGTCCTAATTGAGGATCCCATTCTCCCTAAAAAACCTAGGTACCTTCATCAGGTTTCATGAAACTCACTTTCTAATGATAACAATCTATGTGCACATGAAAACTCACCATAAAATCCATACCAAGAATTACATCAAAGATGTACCTTTCTAAAACCAAAAAATCATATTCCATATCGACCCCTAAGATGGTGAGCATGTAATATGGACACCTGAAACCCTACTCTCACTTCTTACTGAGTGGCATTACCAACTCTATTACATAAGTCATAAGTTTGGTTGGAAACTTTAACACATCCACAAGGTAGGAAAAAATAAAAGAAACATAAGCACTAGTATCAAATATAACAACATCTAATAATGGTGCCTCTAACTATCACAAACCCTGCATCTAATTCTTTCGATGCTCTTTCTACAGCATTAAGCTACCTCATCTTTGCCTAAGTTTGAGGATTACCACTGACCTGGAACTCTACCTTGAACTAACTCTACCCTAAAGAAGATCCACCCATACTTCCATGACCACTTAACCTAAAACCCATTTCCCTACATGGTTCTGATAGGTCTGACATCCCTTTGAAGGCTACAGAACTTGCACCACTCTAATAGGTTCATGCCACCTTGTAAAATTGTTGAAAGTGACCCATATATTCACACTAATGGAAAGGTCTAAGTGGATATGAACACATAGATCACATGTGTCCTACCTTCTCACACTAATGGAACACAGCTGACCCAACACCAGAATCCACAAAAGAAGACTGTCAGGGAAAATGGCCTGAACTACCACCACCCCTCTTCTCCTTCTTGTCCCTCTTCCTATTATTCTCAAACTAACTAACACTTCCCACTACTGACACTACACCATAGAAACCATAATTTCTTCTATGATCAATTCCTACCATAATGGAACAATCAACCACCTTAGCATAGGTTTCTAGATTAAACAAGAATGACTAAGATTGGATTTCCATTAACAGACCCATCTTGAACTTTTGAGCATTTATCTTCTCATTGGAAACTATAATGGGTGCAATTCAAACCAATTCCACAAGGTAGTTAGCATACTCCATCACAGTTTGGTCTCCCTGTAAAATATCCAAAAAATCTCAGGACTTGTGAAGACCAAAATATAATGACAATAATACTCATTCAAGAAAAACTTTAAATCTTTCTAACTCATCTTCTCATACATTCCATCTTGCATCACTAAGTCCCACCAATTCCAACTGGGACCTTCCAATATGAATGAATTACACTTCACCCTGACCGCCTCAAGAATGTCAAGAAACTAAAACATCCTCTCTATATTCTCAATCTTTTCCTCTTATTCCTATGGTTTTATGCTACCCCATAAATAAGGAGGCTTATTCTTGAGGAACTCCAGAGCTTTTTCCTTTCTATAACCTAGTTCAGGTTCTATAACCTGAGTAGGACTAGATCCTGCACCCTGACCCAATGCTTGGAAATAAAAAACCACAAATTCCACTAGTTTATGATCAATTAGTGTGGGAGAAATCTCTTTGGAATCTTCCCATGGTTTCATAGGGATTATACGGGGAGGAATCTTACTGCAACAAGAAATAACCACAAAGAAAAACCATCAATACAACCACCAACACATCATTCTAAAAATTTTCATCAACAAAAAAGATTCCAAAAACTTCCATAAATAAATAAAACCATATCCAATATAATAAAAAGTCAAAAAAACAACTACACCTCCACCCAATGTCCATATACAGTCTAAATCTTATACATCTCGCCTGAATGAGAATTCAAACCAAATTCTCCAACATCGCATGTGACTCAAGATCTTCCATGATGTGTGTTGACCAGACACCCCACTCACAACCAGAACCTCAAGCCCTAATAATACTAGATTCAGTCTATCCAGACTCTCCCAAATATCATAACCCAAAGAAAGAGTAAAACCTAACTTTGATTCCATTTTTTCATGATCCAAGTTGGGATTCCATCCAACCCGACACCTGACCTAGTTCGAGACAAGGTCTTAAGGGAGTTCCTAATCCCTACTGGCTAGAAACTAGTGAATGGGTATCAACAATACACTTGGGAATGATTTAATCTATGAATATAACAATAAATGATCCATGATAATAAAACATCACATAACTGATAATCATAACCAAACGAGATACAACAATTTTTAGATTCAAAGTTTTAAAACTTCAACCAAAAACCAAAATACCAAAATGGAAAGGGGAAAACAAAACCATCCCAAAAACCTCCATGTAATAAGAGGTTAATCACCCTGAAGACACCAATAAAAACACCAGTAAGAAGTGGAACACTAGAAATTATATCCATCATCACCACCACGAAACATCTTTCCTTTATTTGGGTCATACATAACAAAGTCTACAAACACCCAAAGGTGTGAGTAGGGTGTGATCCAAATCCTATTAGGAGTAAACCCAAAATAAATATTATATTCCATGTCATTAAAATATAAATAAAGATGCACGTTTTCATAAGAACTTTGAAAATATTTTCAAGGAACATTTCATGGAAAACATTTTCAAGAAAACACCCTTATGGAAAACCATTTCTCAAAATACTATTGCTTTTAAATTAAACATACACAAGGCTAAATATATACCAGTGGTTAGAACCACATCACATAATCATCATGAAATAATATATAACCATGGTAAATCTATATAGGTAGCTAGCACAAGTGGGGCCCTATGAACATCATACCTTATTTATCAAAATCCCCCAACCAAAACCAATAATGTCTTCATGCATGATCCACTATAGGGTAACATCTCCCAAGGTATATTGGTCTCTTATTATAAGAAAAAACCAATATAATTCCCATGCATGATCCACTATAGGGGATCCCATCCCAAGGTCTATTTTTCTCTAATCATATCGTATATTTATTTATTTTGGTAGTATCAATCCTTCTAGAAGAATCTAGGCCTCATCCCTTCTGAATCAACTAGTATACTAGTTCTAGTTCGCCCAACTAGATACCTAGGATTCCCTTTGTGCTCAAATTACATTTCACAAGTCATATAAATTATCACTTTCACATACACATGTCGAGCATCATAATCACATAAGGAAACCACTGCTTTCACAATTTACATTGATCCAAAGATCTAAACTAACATGGAAACCACCATTTTACATTAAAACCCACTTTCCATTTCATATACACACTAAAACAATTTATAAATATATTTCACACCACATAAAAAATTCATGAAACTCATTTTTAATCACAACATAAAGAGTATGTATGAAATTCAACCATTTACATTGGAAAATCCCTTTTCAAATTTATACTCATGCCAAATCCATTTTATAACATACTTCACATCACTTTCACAATTCACAAACACATTTAAGGTGCACGAAAAAGAAACCAACATGAAAAAAACCCCATTTATTTTGGAAAACCATCTTTAAAACACATCTTCACATAAAATTCCTTCAAAACACATTTTTCACCTTTCACACAATTCCTAAAACATATTCAAGAAGAACCATAATGAAGATCATAATAAATGTAACCAATTTCTTTTCAAAAACCAACTTCCATAACATATGAATATCAAAACATTTTTAAAACATATTTTTCACCAGAAAAATAATCCATAGAACACATTTAAGTAACTAAGAAATCATATCAAAATCATCTAATAATGGAAAATCAAGGAACCACCTACCTCAATCTTGGAAACTTCTAAAAACCAGAAGAAAATCACAATCACACCATCAAGAGACCCTATGAAGGAAAGATCAAACCAAAAATATCAAGATTTCACCCCATAACTCAAGATCGACCCATCATTAGGTCAACATCCCGCTGGAAAAGAAGAACCCAAGAAAGAGGGAAGACAAACCATGGAAAAATGAAAAAAAAAAGGAAATGAGACATACTTGATGATTCCTTGATGAATCCACGCCAAAAACACCCAAAGATTAATGCTAAAAGATACCAAGAAGGTTTGGAGGAAGCTCCAAAGGATAAAAATCCTATAAATTTCAGATTATGGGTGATTTAGGGTTAAATACAAAGAGGGAAAAATATTAAATTTTACATTTTTAATGACCTGGATAGGTCACACTATTATCCAAAATGGTTTTCCAAATCGTGTGGAAATCGTGTATACCTTATTATCCAAGAAATATATTCCACATGGTTAGCCCACATGGTTTTTAAAATTGTGTGGAAATTATGCATTACTCACTGTCTAAGAGGAATGAGACCACAAAGTTTCCTTAAGAATGGAACATGGTTTTCCTTAATCGTGCACCAATCGTTCACCACCTTCTATCGAGCCCAAAAACTCAATTTTTATCTAAAAACTCAAGGGGAGCCCAAGGGATAAATACCAGAACAAAAATAAACAAAGGATTGCCTAAAAAATCATATATGTGAAATGGATTCACTCAACACTATTTATCTAGTATCTTATCTATTAAGGTTTATCAGCTAAGTGTATCCCAAAGAAACCTTCAAGAACAAAGCACATTGTAAAGACCCCAAATCCAGTATCCCAGAGTCAATGGTTACTTTATTGTATTTTCAGTAGATACAAGTGATTTCATCCCAAAGTAATGAATAGTTTAGTAGTATTGGTAAACTATATATATAATTTAATATCACATTATATTTGAAAACATAAAATACAAAAATTGTATTTTCTTTCAGAAAATAATTTATTCTCTTTAGCATATCCTTGCATATCATTCATAGTAAAAATCCTATGATCCTAGGAAAAATAAAACATAAGAAAAGGGTGGTATTAGATACTCAGTAATGTAATGTGTACAGTAGAATATGTATTGAGTAAATAAGGCATAATCAATATAGAAAGGTAAATAACTAAAACACATTTCATTTAATTAAAACTTGAGTATGAATAATAACATGGCAGGAATAAATGATGGTCAAATAATGTCTTATAAATAATCTCATGAGCTTGAAATTTATCCATATGTATAATAACTATTAAAATAATCACATGGACATCAATAACTAATTTTATATTCATGGAATTCATCATTTTGGACATCTTAATCTTACCGTATAGGATTCTTTCCAAGACATCTTATATAAATGGGTATGGCCTTGGCCAAATACACAACCTATTTAATATCATTCTACATACCTATGAATAAAGGGGATATAAAATTATAATCCCAACTTTTCAATTAATAATTCCAATTCATTCATCATATTAATGAACAATACAACTTAATCACCATTCCTTAATAATCAATAACTATATTTATTATAAAAACTAGTATATGAAAATTCAATACTTTCCCCGGTCAAACTAATCATAAACCATCCAAAGAAAGAAAAAGTATGGTATCATTATAACATATCCCAATTAGATCATAAGTAAAATAATTGTATGTTTTTTATGAATATAAATACCATAAAAATTTCATTAAATCATTCTTCAGGAAAATTCCCTTTTAACTATGAAAATTACTTTTGGAAACTAAAAAATTACAAAATATTAAAGATAAAAAATCATTGAAAATAACCATGGAAAATTGTAAAATAATCTTCAAATTATTTAGTGATTATGACATTGGTAAATTTAATTCAATCTGAGTATGTTAAAACAAAGATCCCTTTCACATTTTCGATAAATAGTCAAAATTACCTCATTCAGAAAATGACAAGAAGATTCTTTTGAAAAAAATTATGGAAAGTAAAACATGGGTAAAAATAAATTTAAATAATCATATTATAATAGTAAAAAAAATTAAATGAAAGATTTATATGGAAGAAAAATATTCCTAACTAAATAGAAAACAAAGTTGGTTTTACCTAAAAACATTCTTTCGGTCTCTTGAGTACTTAAAAAATGAAAATAAAAAAAAAACATGTAATATTTATATAGAACCATAATAGAATAAAATATATTTGGTTTAATATTAAAATATCATATAATTACCTCAGTATAGATTGAAACATATACCATCATGAATAGTTATGAGATTGTGAAATAAACCCTTACCTCAAACTTGACTTTCTTCAAAATAACTTTAACCTCTTGTATAAAAAATTTAAATTTATTAAAATTATATAGAATAACCATTTAAATACTTATAATATCATGTATTATCCACTTATAAAATTTCAAAACCCATTTATTAATAATTCTTTATCAAAAATATCTATTTTTGAGTGTTCACTGTCTTGTTTTTCATGTAAGTTTCGGTTCGATTGTTTTGGTCCTTTAATATTTATCACAGTTAAATCATATCCATAATTATAATAATGATATAAATATCATATATATTTATCATATAAATATTTATAATCATCCATGAAAGGTATATATATATAAATGAACTACACTATTCTTGGAGGTGGTAGGTCATATGTACGCATGAACGTTGTTTCCATTTTTCGATGGATGGAATGAAAGAAAGGTAAATAATAATTCACCTTTACATAATAATAATAATATCATAAATAACTTATATATTAATTAAATCCATCATAATATCCATACAAGAAAAGTTGTGATAAAAAATTAATTAAACCATTATGTGAAGACGTTAAGTCGTACATACACACAAGCGATGTTTTTGTTTTCCATGAGATGGAAAAAAGGTGAATAATGGTAGATAAATCATAATGATAATAATTCAATATATTTAATATACTAAATTAATTATTTTATATGGATTCCATGGATTTATATAAGGTATAAGAATAAATAAATACAAAACATTTGGTTAAAAGTTTACTCTTCTTTGGAAAACCTCATTCCCTTTACACCTTAATCCCTCTAAGGTTGGTATTCTATCCAAACTAAGACCTTTTGAATGTGGTGGGTGATGTTAGGAAGAAATTTGGGAAGGTATTCTTCAATATAGATTGATAAAAAGGTATAAGGAAGATAGTATAGGAGGTTCCCTTTTATAAGTGAGGGGTGGGGCATTCTTGGAATTTCTTAAAGTATTAAATTAAGATAAATTATTTTCATGTCTAAGTGGATCCATATTAATATAACTATAATTTAGGATGATTATGGGTCCAAATTTTCTCATAAAATAAAATTTGGGCAGGTTTAGATTATTTTTTCACCCTTTCCTCTTGTTTTACCCCCCCCCCCCCCACCCCCATTAACCCTTTTGACAATTACCGTGATATTAATGTTTTTTACTCTTTAAGGGACAAGAAAGTTACTATAAAAGGAAAAATGTCCCATAAATATACCATGATTTATATTCTCAAATATATATAATTAAATTATCCAAATATATGTTTTTTATGAATTTTAAATCATTTAATAAAATATTTCTTATTATAAAATATCATTAATGTCATTTTTTGAAATATATGAAATATTATAATATAATGTGTCTAACTAATGTAAAATGGTTCCAAAATAAAATTGAGTATAATATAAGGAGTATATGGTCTTAGTTTAATCATCAAATAAAATTTAGACCAATTTAGATATTATTTTAAACCTTATTTTTGGTTTAACCCCTTGGTTAACCAATTTTAACCTTAACCGTATTAATGAATTTTTCAATATTAAAGGGTTATAATTTTACTTATAAGAAGAAAATTGGATTATAAATGGACACAGGATGACATTTTATACCATTTATAATTTTAGTTGTCATATTTCAATATTTTTATAATTTTTAAATAATTTAATGAAATATTATTTAACATAAAATATCATTAATGTTGTTTTTGACACTATTCATTTAATTTGACTTTAATGGAAGAAGATAGTAATGTATTGTGAATATAAATATTTCTAAAATCCCCAAAAAAATTATTTATATATAAAATTTATGGAATACAATAATTCATCCAAATTGAATTACTTTTAATATTTTTAAAATCATTTATTTTATTTTTTTATTAATTGAATAAATAATGTACCAACATTGCATAAGCATTTAAGGTAATTATTAAATCACTAAAAATTAAAAATAAATTACCATGATAAAAAATTAATTTATCTATAAAATGAAAATTTATAAATGAACTTATCCTCTTTTAATCCTTAAGTAAAAAATTTTAGAGATGTTAAAATCAAGAGAGTAACATTTTGTATTTATTCTTTTATTTAAATAATATAAAGGTCATAATCAAAGAAAAATAGGACCAAATGGAAAGATATTTGAGACTTGTATCAAGATGGATAAACTACAGTCATAAAATTTTATAAAGTCGAGTTTTAGAGAAATTTTAATGTTTTATCCCAAAATTTTAACCCTATTTTACCCATTTTACCATAACTGAGGTGTCAAATATTTACCAAGACTACTATTCATAATAAACAAAAATAAAAGAGAACTATTTATAAAATTTGATCCTAATGATTATAAATATGGAATCCATTTTTCAATATTTAATTAACAAAAGTACCAGAATTTAATTTAAAATTAAATCTACAAATGCAATGAAAAGCAGTTTTCCAGAAAAAAAAATGTTTTCTGAAGTATAAAAAATTTTACACCAAAATCCAAAATAAAATTAATTAAAATTACATTAATTATATTATTAATAATATAAATTAAATAATTTTAATTTTAAACGAATTTATAAAAAAATGGAACTTTGTAAATTCTTTAAACTAAAAGATTGTTTTCAGTAAAATCAGTATTTTCACTATTTATCAAAAAAGTCAATATTTTCAGAAAATTATCAAAAATTCAATCTAAAATGATTTTGATATTCTGAATTCAAAAATAAAGTTTTGATTTTCAAATAAATTTTATAAAAGTGGTAGAAATTAATTATATTATTTATTCACAAAAAGCAATAAAAACCAATTTTGAGGAAAAAAGTGTTTTTAAAGCATATAATGACTTTAAAAAAATATACTTGATTCATCTAAAACCTAAATAATTTTTTTTAAAAGATTTTATTCATATTTATTCTTTCTATTTAAAAACTAGGTTATGAAATTATACTATATTATACTTCATTTAGATTCAGGGTTTTATGTATCGCAAGCTAACAAAAAAAATTAATTTATTTGAAGAGAAATATATCATAAAATCTCAGGGTGTTACATTTTACCCCCCTTAAAAAAATTACCTTGAAATTTTATCTTGAAAATCAAAGGTTCAACCATTTTTGAAAACCCACATCATACATAGGTATAATAAAACTTCTTTTGAAAATGGAAAGTTGGAAACATAAAGGTTTCCTAAAATATCACATATTAGGGTTCTCATATAAGGATAACATTGGTGAGAAGTTAAAATATATACATGGAGGAGAATATTAACATCCAAGGACTAATATAGGGTAACAGAGAATATGGTCATGAGAAAATTAATGACCACAAAACCATAAATCAGTGAGGTTTGAAAAAGACCATTGATTCATAAAAAATGAATATAATAGATTAAAAATTTTATTTCAAGAACCTTTTTCTAAATTTGAGGGATTTATTTACCATATATACTAATAAGATATATAAATATACTTAATTTAAATGTACAATTTCATTATTTAATAAATTTCCACTAAAATCTCAGTTTTTTTCCAAACAATGAGTATTCATGTTGAATTTTCCATACTTGAAGCACTAAAATAATCTTCTAATGAATCACATAATCCAAAAAATAATGACAGGATATTATTACCATATTTACTAAAACCAAAATATTTATCTAAATTTAAGATAATAACCAAAATGAATAAATATTTATATGAATAAATAATATATTAATCTCCAAAATTCAATAATAAAATTAAAGGATTAATATAGATTATTCCATAAATAACTCTACATCCCAAATAACCTAAATAAAATCAACATTAAATAAATTTTTAACCTCAAAAGTTATCTCAAACCCTTTAGATTACACCAATATAAATGTAATATAATTATTCAAAAATAATTCTTTACATTAAACCTTAAGGTTATATATACCTCAACCCAATAAAATGTCTCCCAAAATATCATTAATCACCTCAAAATCTTAAAAATTATAAAATATTTAATCCTATAATATGATCCTCAAAATCAACTTAATTTTTATTCATTAAATAATTTGAGTAAAAAAATCATACTAACTAGGGCATCATATAGGCTAGTGGTAGGCATTGCACCCATGTTTCCCTTCAGTTGTGGGTTCAATCTATTCAACCTTGATAGATTTGATGTGTTATCACCCGAAATGTGGGGTTTCCTTTTTCTAAAACTATATTAATATATTTCCAACAAAAATTCCAAAAATATGATGAACATCCTCAAAAATAACATTAATCATAAAATCACTTTTTATCTACTAAGTTTTTCTATACAACTTATTTTTTTCAACAAAATAAAATATTCTTAATTGACTATTATTATCTTAACATAAATGATCATATTAACCCTAAAGTTTATCAATAACATTGAACTTATATCTAAAAAATATAAAATCATTATTCCTCAAATAACCTTCTCACTAAAATATATATTAAACCAAAGGGTTGTATTCCCATAAATGTCTCTCAAAATATCCATAATAATGTTAAACTTATATCATATAAAACCTCAAAAGGTGTATCTATTCCTTTAACATTATAATAAAACTTAGAATTATCAACCCAATACACATTAGGTTTATCCCATATCAGTATGGAATATTATAGGTTTCCATAGGTTATATTATCTCATTCATCATAATGGTTCATAAATAAAATGTGAATTAACCTAATAATATTCCTCAGGAGTTTCAAACTAGGTAAACAGTAATGGAACACTCATTGTTCTCCAAAATAATGGTTGTGATATATTTTACCAACACTTTTTGGGTCTATTACATCTAGATGAATCTTTTCCAAACCACATCCACTTATAGTATCCAAATAGGGATTTATTTCTAAAAAGACCACTTTATATCTACCTTATCAAAGATTTTATGATATTTTCCAACAATTAGACATATCCTCAAATTATATAATAATGTTATGTTCCTAAATATATGTTTTACTAAATATAGTTCTTAGTGTTTCTAATAAAATTATTTTGATACACACTATAAAGACATCAAATCCAGTAGCCCAGGGTCGGTGATTACTTCATTAAATTGGCACTAGATATAAGAGATCACACCCCAAAGGACAAAAATAGTTTATTATTCTTAGTAAAATAGAAACATACTTGAATCCCACATTACATTTTAAAACATAAAATACAATACAGTATTTTCCTTAAGAACATCTTTTATTCTCTCTAGCATATCCTTGCATATCATTCATAGTAAACATCCTAGGATCCTGGGAAAAAGGAAACAAAAAAATTGTGAGATCATATTCTTGGTAAGAGAATTTTTATGGTGAAGTTGATCTTGAAAAAATAAGGAAAAATCAATATAGAAATTTAAATAACTGAAACACATTTCATTTAATTAATAATTGGAGCATGAATAATAATATGGTAGGAATAAATGATGATTAAATAATTCCATATAAATAATCACATGATCTTGAAACTTATTAATGGATATCAAAATTATTTAGATAATCAAATGTACATCAATAACTGATTTTATAATGATGGAATTCATAATTTTAGACAACTTAAACTTATCATCAATCCCTTGTGCCAATTCATCTTATATAAATGGGTAAGGCCTTAGACAAATATCCAACATATTTTATCTCATGATACTGGTCAATGCATAGAGGGGCTATGTAATTATAGGATCCACCTATAACTTAATAATTTAATTCATTCATTATATGAATAAACAATAAAAATTATTCAATATGTGTTAACAATCAATAATAGTTAGTATTTGAAGAACTAGAATATGAAAATTCAATAATTTACCTAGTAAAACTAATCACAAACCATCTAAATAAAAAACAAGTATGGTGTCATTACAACATATCCCCAGTATAGAATAAGTAAAATTAGGGGTTATTATTATTTATGAATAGAAATACTATAAAATACCATTAAAAGATTCTTGAGTAAAATAAGTTTTTTAATTTGAAATTTACTTTTAAAAACTAAAAAATTCTTGATATTAGGAAAACAATCTTCAAAAATAACCATGGAAACTTTTAAAGGAATGTTAAAATAATTTATCAATCAATACAGTGGTAACTTCCATTTATTCCAATTATGTTAAAATAAATATTTCTTTCACATTTTTAATAAACAGTCAAAAGTACCTCATTCGAAAAATGATAAAAAGTTTACTTGGAAATATTTTTATAGAAATTAAAACATGGGTAAAAATGACTTCAAACAATTATAGTTGAATGGTAAAAATATTCTTAAAACATTTCAAAGTAAATATAGATATTTAATAAAAATATTCCCAACCAAATAGAAAACATGGTCAGTTTTCCTTAAAAACTTATTTCAGTCTCTTGAGTAAATAAAAAGGGGAAAATGAAAGGAAAAAATATAATATTTATAATAAATAGAGTAGAAAAAAATGGATGGGTTTTAAGATATAAATATTATATAATTCCCTCAATGGATACTTAAATATATACAATCACGAATAATGATGAGATTGTGAAAAAAAATCTTACCTCAAGTTCAACTTGGTTAGAAATCACTATAACCTCCTGTATAATAAATTAAAATTTATTCTAATTATATAAAAAATAATTTATATACTTATAATATCATATATTATCCACTTATAACATTTAAACACTAGTCTATTAATATTTCTTTATTAAAATCATCATTTCCAAGATTTCACTATCTTGTTTTTCATGTAAGTTTTGGTTTTTTAGTTTTGGTACTTTCATATTTAGTATAGTTACATAATATTTATAATTATAATAATTATATTAATATCATATATATTGATTATATAATTATTTATAATCATACATGAAAGGTGGATATAGAAAAATTAATTACAATGTTCTTGAAAATGGTAGTCATACATACGAATGAACGTTGTTTCCATTCTTTGATGGATGGAATGAAATAAAGGTAAATTATAATTCACCTTTCCATAATAATAATAATATAATAAATAACATATATATATTTATTAAATCTATCATTATAACCATCCAAGTAAAGTGAGGATGAAAAACGAATTACACTTCTACATAGGTACAGTAAGTCATTCGTACACACGAGTGATGTTTTCTCTTTCTGTGGGATAGAAAGAATGTGTATAATGGTTTTTAAATCATCATAATGAAAATTAAGTATAGTGAATATAATGAATTAATTATTTTAGAATAGATTCCATGGATTTATATGAGTTATAATAAGAAATAAAACTAAAACATTCTGTTAAAATTGATACCTCTTCTTCAGACAACCTCCTATGTTTTACTCCCTATAAGGTTGGAATTATTCCCAAACTAAGACCTTTAAAATGTGGTTAGAGATGTTAGGAAGGGATTTGATATGTTATTTTCCAAGATATAGTGATCAAAAGGTGTGATTAAGAGAGAATATAAGGTTTACTTTTATAAGTGAGGGAGGGGTGTTCTTGGAATTTCTTAAAGTATTAAATTAATATAAAATTATTTTCCTGTCCAAGTGAATCCAAATTGATATAATTTAATGATAATATGAGTATGAGTGTAAATAATCTCATAAAATAAAATATGGACAAGTTTAGATTTTTTTTTCACCTTTATCTCTTTTTAACCCCCCCCCCCCCACACACACACACACACGCGCGCATTAACCCTTTTGACAATTATCATGATATTAATGTTTTTTAATCATTTGGGGTCAAGAAAGTTGCTATAAAAGGAAAAAAAGACCCTTAAATGGACCATTTTTTATATTTTCAACCATATCTCATTCATTTGGCCGAATATGGGATTTTTATTAATTTTAAATCATTTAATGAAATATTGTTTATTATAAAATATCATTAAAGTCATTTTTGGAAATACATAAAATATTAAAATATAATATGTGCCTAACTCATGGTGGTTCCAAAATGACATGTATTTGAATATAATGAGGATATTTTCTTAATTTAATCATCCAATTAAATTTAAACAAGTTTAGATATAATTTTAAACCTTATTGTTTTGTTTACCCCCTTGGTTTACAAATTTTAACCTTAATAATGGTAATGAATTTTTCAATATTAAAGGGTTATAATTTTACTTATAAAGTAAAAATTAGCTCATAAATGGCCAAGGGATAGCATTATCAACCACTTATCATCTTAATTTTACTATTTCAAGATTTTTATATTTCTTAAATAATTTAATAAAATGTTATTTAATATAAAATATCATTAATGTCATTTTTGGCACTATTCATTTAGTTTGAATTTAAAGGTAATAAGATAATAGTGGATTTTGAATATAAATATTTTACACATCCCTTAATATGATATATTGATATATAAAATTCATAGAATATAATAATTCATCCAAATTGTATTACTTTTAAAAATTTTAAAATAATTTATTTTATTTTTCTATTAGTTAAATAAATACAAGGTTAATGTTGCGTAAGCATTTAAGGTAATTATTCAAATACTAAAAAATAAATAAAAAATACCATGATAAAAAAATTATCTATCCGATAAATATATAGAACCAAAATTATCCTATTTTTATCTAAATGTAAAATATTTATAGATATTAAAGTCAAGAGAGTGACATTTTGTATTTATTCTTTTTTAAAAATAATATAATGGTCATAATCAAAGAGAAATTGCACTAAGTGGACACATATTTGAGACTTGGATGGAAATGTCCTAATTTCAGACATCCAATTGGATAAAGTCAAGTGTTAGATAAATTTTAAATCCTTATCCCAAAATTTTAACCATATTTTACCCGTTTTACCCTTACCAGTGTGACAAATATTTATCAATGTCACTATTTATAATGATAAAAAATAAAATGGACCTATTTAAGAAATTTGATCCTCAGAATTATAAATATGGAATACATTTTTCAATATTAAATTCATATAAATGGAAAAAATTAATTTAAAATTAAACCCACAAATGCGATGAAAAGCGGTTTCCCAAAAAAATGTTTTTAGAAGTATAAAATTTGTTATTACAAAATACAACATAAAATTAATTCCAATGAACTTAATAAAATTATTAATAATATAAAGGAACTAATTTAACTTTTAAAACCATTTAAAATAGAATGTAACTTTTTAAATTCTTTAAATGAAAAGACTATTTTCAATAAAATCAGTATTTTCCACTATTAATCAAAAAATCAATCTTTTTAATAAATTTTTAAAAATTCACTCTAAGATAATTATGATATTTTGAATTAAAAAATTAAGATAATTTTTTCAAATAAATTTTATAAAATTTTAAAAAAATAATTATATTATTTATTCTCAAAAATTAATAAAAACCATTTTTGAGGATAAATTTATTTTTAATGAATATAATAACTTTAATAAAAATATACTTTCTTAAAACTTTATACATTTTTAAAAAAGTGGTTATTCCTATTCATTTAACCAATTTAACAGCTAGGTTATGATGGTATATTATATTATAGTTCATTTAGACTCAAGGTTGTGTGTATCATAAGTTATCAAAGAAATTAGATTTATTTGAAGAGAAATATATCATAAAATATCCTGGTGTTACATTCTACCCACCTTAAATATATTGCACCCACATAATTTTATCTCGGTCATCAAAGGTTTAACCTTTATTGGAAACCCGCATCATAGATAGGGATAACAAAACATATTTTGAAAATGGAAAGTGGGAAACATAGATTTTATATATTTAGATTCACAAATAAGGAGAAAATTGGTGGGAAGCTAAAATAAATATATGGATAATAATAATCACATCCAAGTACTAATATAGGTTTATAAATAACATGGTCATGAGAAATTTAATTACCACAAAACCATAATTGATGAGGTTTGAAAAAATTTTATTGATTCGTCAGAGATGAATGTAATATGATAAAATTTATATTTCAAGATCTTTTTTCTAAAGTTGAGGAATTATATTAACATATAAACTAATTATATAAGGAAATTTACTTACTTGATTAGTATAATTTCATTCTTTAATCAATATCTACTAAAATGTCATCCTTTTCTCCATATGATGAGTATTCAAGATGAATTTTTCATGATTGGAGCACTAAAATTAACTTCTAATAGATCACATAATTCATAAAAGAATAATAATTTCTTCCTCCAATATTTACTAAAAAATGGTTAGCACAATTTAATATAATACCCAAAATAAATAAACCTTCATATGAATAAATAATACATTTATCTCCAAATTTCAACAATAAAACCAAAGGTTTATTATAGATTATTTCATAAATAACTCTATATCCCAAATAATCTCAATAACATCAACATTAAAGAAATTTATAACCTCAAAGGTTATCTCCTACCCTTCAGCTTACACCTCTAAAAACATAATATAATTCATCAAAAATAATTCATTACATTAAATCTAAACTTTATATATACCTCAACCCAATAAAACAGCTCCTAAAATATCATTAATCTCCTAGAAATCAAAAAAAAATATTTTATAAAATAATTTAAGTAAAAAAGAAATTTTATACTAACCAGGACATCACGTAGGCCAATGGAAGGTGTTTCACCCTTATCGCCCTTTGGTTATGGGTTCAAACCCCATGGCCTTATCGAATGAAATGAGTTATTATCTAGAATGTGGGATATCCTTTTTCTAAAATTATATTAATAAAATTTATATAACATTCCTAGAAATATGATGAACATCCTCAAAAATAAAATTAATCATAAAATCACTTTTTTATTGTTGAGGTTTTCTATACAAAATATTTTTTTCCACAAAATAAAATGATATTAATTGAATTTTACTACCTTAACATCAATGATCATATTTTCCCTAAAGTTTACCAATGACTTTCAAATTATGTTTACAAAATATAAAATAATTATTCCTCAAATAACCTTCTCACTAAAAAATATACTAAACCAAAGGGTTTATTCCCATAAATGTCTCCCAAAATCTCATTAATCATGTTAAAATTCTATCAGATAAAACCTACAATGGGTATCTAGGAATTTAAACTTAATATCAACCTTAAACTTGTTAACTCAAGACACTTTAGGTTTATCCTATATCACTATATAATATCATAGGTTTCCACATATTGTATTCTCTCATTCATCATAATGATTCGTAAAAAAAATGTGAATTAATTCAAGAATATCCCCCAAGAGTGTCAAACTAGGTGCAGAGTAAGAGCACACTCACTATTCACCAGAATGATATTTTGTATATATTAGACCAAATATTTTTAGGGTTATTACACCTAGATGCATGTATACCAAAACCACATCCACGTGTAGTATCTAGATAGGGATATATTACTTGTAAGACCACATAATCTATACGTTAACAAAAATTTCTTGATATTTTCCTATAATTAGATATATCCTCAAATTCTGTCATAGAGTTATGTTCCCTAATCTATATTTTAATAAATCTAGTTCTCAATGTTTCTATTAAACTTCCTATAATACCAACTATAAATAACGTGAATCCAGTTACCCAAAGTCAAGGATTGCTTTATTACATTGGCGCTAGATATAAAATATCGCATCCCAAATGACCAGATAGTTTAGTAGTCTTGGTAAAATAGATACATACTTGAATCTCACATTACATTTGCAAACAAAAAATATAACACAGTATTTTATTTAAGAACTTCATTTATTCCCTATAGAATATCTTGCATGTCATTCATAGTAAACATCCCAAGATCCTAGGAAAAAGTAAACATAAGAAAAGGGTGAGTATTTGTGATGAAAAAATATCTCTCTAGCATTCTTGTATAATTAATTATGGGAGATTTAATACAGTTTCACAATCATTCACATCAGGTGGAAAATTTATTTTTCATCCCCTTTAAAGTAGTTTACAATGGGGTTTATTTTTTGAACCAAAAACACCCAATAGTTCCCTTATTCACGATGTTCATGAACATTCTTTCCAAAGGTAGGTGATCATAGGAAAATGGTTCCGACAATACATAGGAACTCAAATTAGTCGATAGAATGGGAGTTTGGTCTCATTACACCTTTTTTAGGGGAATTATTGTCTACTCTAGGACTCTATAATGGATTTAATACTTATTCGTGAATCCTTAATTAAATCCTAAATACAGACTGGGTCACCCTTATATTAACAATCAATTGTTAGCATGTATTGACTTTAGAATCATGTATTTGTATCTAAGATTCTTCATTGATGGATACATCTATATTTATCCAAGGTTCTCTATCAATATTACCCTTTTGTATATATATTATAGATTCTTATGTCATTCATTTTCATGATATTGGTTTTAAGATATGTAGTGGGGTGTTTTGGAATTTACTATCATCCCAAAAGATGGTAGTTGTTTTTATGTCAGGATTAGGCCCATTATATGGGATTCCTATGTATCCTTCTAAAAGGATTATGAACCCATGTAGTTTGGTTCCACTTAATAGGACATAGCGTACCTTTTAAGGCCATGTGACGAAGACCAAACTGTTTATTTTAACATCATGTGGCAAGCACATCTAGGCAGAAGGTTCCTAACTAAGGGATGGTGTGGGATTTATACCAAAGTGGTCCTACTAGTAGATCTAGCAGGCAATATGATCCTATATCGAGGTAAAATACATCATTAATTTGGGTTTACAAGGATAAAATAAATATAACCTAGAAGGAATGTGGCCTTCTGATTTTGGTGCATGATCCTACTGGGGATGTGGCTCAAAGAAGATCAAGGTGAGTTTGGGGTATTAGTTATGAACCTTATGGATCCTTCCTATGTATCCCATTTGGATAGGAATAAATCTCACATACTTTCCAAGGGTTAGGTCATACACCTATGGAGGAGGCACATTGGGTTACCTCATTAGGAGTATGGCCCTTTGAGGTGGTGATAACATGGTTGATGATTATACCAAATAGAAGACCCATGGGGTTATCTGATCGTGGTGATGAAATGAACATCACTAATATCTAAGAAAATGTGATTCATACTTGATGTGGGAAATAATAGGAAGTAGAAGATTTAGAAATCTATAAAATATCCTTCATCTGTTGATGAACGAGGGTGGGGATATCAAAAGTGGGGTAATTACCTATAAGAAAGGCTATGGGATTACTCTATGAGGGATTACCTAATGAAAATACCCATATACTCCCCCTTTAATAGATGGAAGAGAGGGATAGGGTGGTTTGAAGAATGGAAAGAGGGTATTGTAATATGATTCACTTCACATTTCAAGCAATCGATGTCGTCTCTTAGCTTGAGAAGTCATCCATCTCCATCCCTAAGTTCAGGATCCTCATTACCGTGAGAATGCAATACTTTGAAATTTTTGAGGATCCCTCCTACCAGGGAGGTTAAATGTTGGGCTTTGATTACTATGGTAATATAAGGCTGGATGGGGGATATGTTGGTGTGTCTTTTCCCTAGTTAAAATGAATCAGGTGTCTATGAAGGAGGTCTTAATGAAATCATTCTCTGGTTCTGGTAGGAGAGATGTGAAGACATTTGGGTAGTTTGTGAAGGGTCTAATATGGGGTTTAATGCTATGCAGAAATAGGGAATCAAGGTTGTAAGGGAAAAAACTTTAAGGATACCCCATTCTTCATACTAGTCTTTGTTATGTGGGTAGGGGATCGCCAAGGTTTCCTCAAAGCGGTCTACTTCACGGTGAGATTTTATGGGCACAAGGGCCCCCTTTGCAGGTGGGTAATAGGTCCTCTCACGAATGATCCCTTTTATAGGTATCCTTAATGGTATGTGGTAGGTGAATTACCTACAGAATTATTCTCTAGTCTTCTTTGATACCCATCCATACCTTTTTCCCTTTTCTAGAGACTATTTATTTATAGGTACAGTAAATAATCATTTTCCTGGGATAGCTGGTTGGCCGCATAGCATACATGGAGCTATGTGGTTAAGTGATAAAACTATCTTCTACATAAAATTTTGTGGTTTTCAGAATGATAAAAGGGATGTCTCATGCCTTAAATGAAAAATTCATTTGCAGGGGTCCTTAAATCACCGTCTTCCCCAATAAATGAAAAGGTTGTTTGTCGAGTGGGCATTAAATCACTGTCTGGTCCTGCAAATGAAAAGGTCATTTGTGTGGGTCATTATATCGCTGCCTCATGTTGTAAACAGTTTATTTTCATTTATAGGAGTGCCATGCAGAGTGGCAATCCCATATAGCATGTTCTATATATAGGAGGAATGGTATGATTTTTGGTTTTGGTAACTTTACCGATTATAAACTTTATGAATTTCTTAGTAATTAAAATTTTAGATTTTTAAAATTCATCATAACTTTATTAGATTATTTTAGGATCCTAAAAGGGCCAAAAAAATGGGCCCCTTCATAATGGGGTCTAATTTTCATGAATTGGATTCAATTTCAATGAAGAATTCATCCTAGTTGAATGATTTGTATGGTGCATGTGGACACAGAGAAGGCCATATGCCTTTAAAAGGTTTTTGGTGACCCATTTGGTACCTAGAGACCTGATAGTGTTTTTTGAATTACCCTAAACTCATGGATTAATATCTTTCCCTATATATTGATTTCCCTTTGCAAACAACATTTTCTGCATATTGAAGCCTTGTCGTCCATGAATTGGTATACTCACAAACTAATTAATTTTATTTTCGGTAGAATTGTCTCTTCATAGCAGTTTAAAATTATACATACTAAATTTTAGTTATTAAATGGGTTGTGTAACATGATATATGGGTTGTGAAACATTCTATGTAGGGTTTTTTAGTTTTATAAGTCTAATACTCTTTTTTCTCACTTTTTTGACATAGGGATGAAATGGATCTTGGTAAAAAAACCATTGTCTAGTTCAATGACTGCTTCAATGTAAGTGATTGAGAGGAGATTTTATATTATCGGGAACATCAAGATTGGCCCCCATTATCATATCATTCCTCAATAAGGTATTTTTAAGAGTTTACTTTCACCAAATATTCTAGATTATCCATTTTCTAACAAATTGACTCTATAAAACTTTGTGCTTCAAGATAATGCTCCAATTCCATCGGCTGATCAAAACTTTCCATCTGTTCAGTTTGAAATTTCCTTGGATCATGTTTAAGTGAAAATTTTAGCTATGGGTCACATCACTCCTAAATTGAGTCCAAGGGAAGGTTTTTATTCTGAATGGTTGTTTATGGACTCAAAGAAACCAGTATAATCACAACATATCCTTGCAGTTCATTATTCAAGACTACCCATCCATTTTTAACCTCTTATGAGGTGATTTCTCTAGAGGGTGGAGCTCAAAGTGGGATTTGTGGTTTGGACGGAGTTTTTATAATGAATGAGCCTAAGAATTATGGGTTTGTCATAATTGTATGGAATTTTTTTAATGGTTAGAGGATGTAAACTTATACCAAGAAGTATGGATTTTGTAGTTCATAGGGTATTCCCCAACTAGGATCTTTCCTGAATTAATCAGTATTTGGTGCTCAAGTAACAACACTTGTCATCTACCGTATGGTGAATTTGAGATCAGTTTGTGGTTTATCTATTGATTAGGGGTAATTATCATTATTAGTAATATGTATGATGAATTATTTCATGTATCTAGCACCTAGAAAAACACTGAATAGGTTTCTCCATTAGTGAGAAACCTACTGATTGTGTTAGAGAAGTCACTATTTCAACCTCTTCAAACCTATTCACTTATTCCATTTAGTGACTAGATAAAGTTATTCTTGAAAGCTAGTGGGATGATGCTGAATTTTTGGTGCACCATGTATCACATGAATCAACAATATTGAGGTGTTTTAGGTTCATATTGGGACATCTTGAGGTAGGAAAACATACTATGTGGGGATATAGGATCTAGCCAGATATATATCTAGACTTTGGGCTGGAAATATTTTTCACCATTTTTTTAAGTGGATGGAACTTTTCATCTCATGATGTTTATACTGGTGTTAGAGTCTGCACGTTGATTATGGCGGCCACATTAGTGAAGGGACAACCTATCAACCTATTTATACCCATACTCGCTCATATTTATAAGTTTTTGGGTCATATACAAGAGGTAATATCCCTAAATCACCTAAGAAGACCCTTCCAAATTTTATATGGATGTGTATAGAAACACTTTTTATGTTATGAATATAATTATACCACTATAATTCCTAATTCTTCCTTTCACCCCGCACTACTCAAAATTTTCATTTTTCTCGCAACATCCCTGGTCATCGACAGTGCTAGTGAGTTGTTAAAGGATCTTGCCTATGTTTTTTATTCCTTATTTTACACCTTCTAGAGTGGTGATAGATAATGATGGAGGAAATTCAGAAGAACACTCCTATAATGTCTCATTACTATATGGGATTATGTTATCTCATATAGATGGGGTGACCATTTTTTAGCCTTATACTCCCTATAGGTTCGTATGGAAATTTGGATGTTTGTAATAGGTTACATCATTACCCCTCGTCAATATTAAGAGGGAATCAGACCCATTCATCCTTTTCTAGTTGTGGTTTATGCTGATGCATGAGGTTTCTAGCATGGAAATTATTTTACCTTTCATAGAAGATCAAACCAACTTGTTATAGGGTTACTCCAAAATGTGGATGGAATATTATCTAGATGAGATGTAGGGGAAACTAGTCAGATGGGTGCATAAAATATTGACTTCTCTAATATCCTTTCCCATCATGCTTCTATCACAAATTTTTTTAGGAAGAAAATCATGCATCCAAATGTTCTAAGAATTCTAGAGGAGTTTCATCTTCAAGTTCCCCTTATGTTGGAAGTGGTGTAGACTTGAAATTTTTGGATGACATTGTTTCCCACCCCATTGACATTGGTCTCAGAAAAATAGTTTCGGGAATTTCACTGATAGACATCAAGCTTACCAGCTCAGTCCCAAAAATTAAAAAAGAGACAGTGGTGGAGAAATTCTCACCACTACATCGTAATTTGGATCAATCTCATCTACAACAAATGTGATCCTGGATTATATACCATTAGTAGTGGGTGAATAGGTTCTAGATCCAACTGCTATCATCGAATATAAAGCCATGCGGAAGTAGTCCTAGAACCAAGTTTATGTTATCATTACAGGTAATCATTTAGAAAAAATTATTGATAAATTGAACATACTTCATCAACTCTTCCCTAACTTAATCATAGGTGGGTTTGATTATCATCATTTTCATTTCCTTATTCATATAGTTATTATTTCTCAGTAGGAGTTGGTTTTTCATGAATGTGATATTATCCAGTTCAATCTTTCCAACCGTCATGTAGAAGCTTTAAAGGATACTAGTTTTGATCTTCATCATTTAGTTGTTGATAAAGCATGACTTAATGATTGGATCATTGTACAAACTACAAATTTGTGAGAATATGAGCCTCATGTGGCTGGAGTAAAGGCCTAGGTGTCATCAAAAAATATAGGGCTATAACCCATTAGATAGAAAAGTTAAGAGATAAACGCATTCATTAATAAAATGAATCCATTATCCGAATATGAAGTTGGGAAGATAACCAATCTCTAGTATTCCCTTAATGCCTCATGTTAGGTGTTATTCAATCTACTGAATAAAGGAGGTCAAATTTTACTATAGTCATTTCATTTACTTCTCATTTCCCAATAATGTTAATGAGAGGCTCCAGGATGTATAAATTACTCCTTTCAAAAAATTTCCAATGAATGGAAACTTGGTTGTTCTCGATTGCATAATTTTTTCCCCATCTTGTCACTTCACATAAATTTACATTATTTCAAAAGAGTAAAATCAAGATAACTCAAATCATTAAACTATTGAGTAACAGAATCATCTGTAATCATAAAAATTTCATTATATGTTCTCTATTTATTTTCTTTTTGGCATGGATTTCATATATATGTAGGTATGATTACCATCACTATAACACTAGAGTTGTCTTGTTTAAAAAAAGAATAATATTGTATCAAAAAATTTGAATATCTGAATTGAAATGTTGTGAATATATATTTATTGTGCTCTAATTTTTTTCCTAGGTTGATGTACCTAGTGATCATATTTTGACTATTTCTAGGGTCACTTGACAGAACCTACAAACTTTATGTCTCTTTTGTTACTGCCTTAAATTTTTCCTAAGTCTGATGTGAAGAAAACTTAGTGGATGTGACTCAGCTTTTAATCAATTTGACCTTTTTGGGTTTTTAACATGATGAGTTTTATGTCTCTTTACATTGGCAGTTTAAGGTCTTGCATTCCAGACCATTGTATCTTATGTTTTAGGTCGAACAACTTTGACCAAGAATTACCCAGACAAATATTCCTAGTCAAGAACACTTTGAAATATTTTGTATGTGGGGATATGGATCATAAGCCATGATCATGAGGCTCTCAAATATAGAAAGGATAATATGGGGTAGGAACACAAGAAATTTCCAAGGAACATGTTTGAAAGGAGGAACTTCTTATAATGTTGTTAAGGAATACAGAAATGAAATAATTCTCTCATATAAACAAAGAGTCCTCTGGTTGATAGGTCACATTTAGGGCACTCATTATACATATTTGTATCCGAGCATATTATACATATTCAAAACAAAGGTGTCCCTTATAGTTGAATACAATTATTACTGATAGCTAGGAGTTTTTATAGAAATTCAAGTTTTCCCAAGATAATGGAGTGTGGTTTATGAAATAGATAATTCATCCAATAAGTATGATGGGAAGAATCTTGGTCAGCATTGGCCATGGGTACAAACTTTATTTGAATGAAGGGAATAATGTTTCTTCAATCATGAGTTTGAAATTGAGGGGAACCCATGATGGTATTCCTTGAACAGATTGGTACATACCTTTTTTAGGCATCTGGTCTTAGAATAGATAATTCAAGCATCACTATATATCTTATTGAGATAAGAATCAAACTACATGTAGTTCTGGATTCAATATATGATGAGAGGCCACAAAAACACATAGTTTTATGTCATAGGATAGATATTTGAACCATTTTTTTTAAATCATGTGGTGAGGATGTTTCCCTACAGTTTAACATCATGTAACAAGGATGCCTTGTGTGCCTTTTAAGGTCTTTCATTAAGGACCAGCCATTTCTTAGTGATCCAGCAAAAAGTTCTTAGATATTCTCTAGGAATTAAGGGGAAGGTTGTAAGCCATGGACCTAGGGTCATCGTATCTAAGGGGGTGGGATGGGATATTCATGTAATGGATGACCACATACCATGTTTGAAAATTGGTTACCATTACAATGTTGTTAGAGCGTATGGGGATAAGATGATTTCATCCTAAGAAAAAAAGATGCCTTTGGTTGATGAGGTGTATTGGGTAGATCATTATATAGAGCCAACATGAGGGGTATTATGCATATTCAAACAAAGGTGTCCCTCAAAGTTGAATATTCTTATTACCGATAGACAAAGTAAATCTTATGTATATACAAATTTCTCAAGGTATGGAGTGTGTTCTATGAAAGGAACGTGCTTGAGTATGAAGGGAACATTTAGGATGAAATTGAACATGGGTAAAGTGTTCCTTACATAGTTTTTTCATGTACATGGTGAAGGGAGCATTTATGTCTAGACCTGGGATTTGAGATCCTATTGTCACTACATATCTTATGGTGAAAGGAATAAATCCATATGTAGTTCTAGAATAGAAAACTCCCATCATAGGTCTAATCCATACAAAGATATGGTGGACATTTTTTATATTTTAGTTAGACTTTAGATTTGAGTTTCAATTGTCACTACATATCCTATTTTAATAGGAATCAATCCACACATAGTTCTAAGATAGATTCCATGTACTGATCGAGCTCTTGTGTGGGGAGGGGAACTTTTATCATATTGCTACTAGACCAGGATGTTGGATCTAGGTATCACAACATATCCTATTAGGATGAGAATAAACCCACACATAGTTATTTAATAGAGGTGTGGTGGGAGACCAACTCCAAGGATAATGGTCCTCTAAAGTGAGGGCCATAATAATGCACAGTTTTATGTCATGAAATGGATGTCAACTATGCATTTTTAACATT
This sequence comes from Viscum album, assembly GCA_963277665.1. NCBI lineage: Eukaryota > Viridiplantae > Streptophyta > Magnoliopsida > Santalales > Viscaceae > Viscum > Viscum album. The sequence continues at coordinate 1,057,757,344 of OY728160.1, forward strand.
TTGTGGTAAATATGTTTGGTGTTCCTTTTAATGTATTTCGTACAAGACCATGCTAACCCTAATGTGAACTAATACATACTAATCATTTGGAGAACCACTTACCATAATTCATAATCCCACATGATCTATGCTTGGTGTGAGAAACAAGGAATGGAAAAGGTTTCATTCATCAAAAAAATTTATTACAAGAAACCACATGCTCATTTCTTTCACATTGAGGCTGGGTCGGGATGTAGGATCTAAGTGTCACTACATATCTTGTTATGATGAGAATCAATACACACATAATTCTTGAAACATAATGGGATAAATAATCGACACTATATGGGGGAACCCTATCTGATTTGGGATAAATTCATCACATGGTTTAAATTCATGTGAGGGGGATGTTTCCAAGAAGTTTAACATCATGAGGCCAGGAAAAATCAGTCCATCCTTTTATGGTCACATGAAAAGGACCTCTATGTCATTTATAGTCATATATAAAGGACTTCGGTTTCATTTATTTTTGGGTTATATGACTAGTACCATGGGGTTTATATTGTTTAAAGTCATAAATATTTGACCAATATGGGGGTGAAAAGATGTCCTTACCAGCTAACAAGAGAAAAACTGACATGAAGAGATTCCTTAGAGGACAAAGGTTGGTAAAAATATCTTTTAAAGGGGTGGATTTAGTTTTGGGGATAAGGAAAAGGCCCTAGCAATCACTAAGTATCTCTTCAAAGTGATTCCCTATATAGATATGAATCATGTGCAGAGAGAGGTAATTTTACTTAAAATGGGCCTATAAATGAAAGGACCCAATTGGAGTCCCCTATATCAATTTTGTTTGTATGCAGAAGAGGGGTATTTTTATTATTACACAATAAGGTCCAAGACAAAGTGTTTGGGTGTTACTACATATCCCATTGAAATTAGAATCAAACCACACATAATTTTGAAGAAGTATAGGTTGATGGTGCAGTAGTTGATCATCACCAAGAATTGTAGTCTTCTCAAGAAAGGATTGAATATTATGCAGTTTTACAACATGAAACAGGTACTTTAACCATGTAATTTTACATCATGTGGTAAGGAAATTTTTTTACAATTTAACATCTTATGACTATGACATTAGGCTATATAGTTTAGATTCTTACTGCTCAGACTATGGTGCCTTGAAATTTAGGGTCTTATGACTAGGACCAAGAAAAAAATTTGGGTCTTAGACCTATGGAGGAGGCCCATTGGGTTTGAATCACATGAAGCATTTATTGATAAATCTGTCATTATTAGGGGAGTGGTATACTTCCCATTAATGGTAACTAATGAATATTCACTATTGGGATAGACCTCATGAACAAATAGAGGTCCTTACCATTTTTTTCAATATTTAAAGGTTTCTTTCCACATATCATTGGAGATTTAAGAGGTAAAATAATTTCTCCTTGAATGAATGAATGAAGATGAACTCTCTTGTTAAAGGATCATGCTATATGATTTTGGTGAACTTCCAAGTGGTGCAAGGTATGAAACCTTTTCTCATCAAGTCACTCTAACTTGTACAACCACTTCTGTGATTGGTCATTACCTAAGATTTTTCTACAGATACCTATTCAAAGTGAGGTAAATTGAACCTCAATTAGTAGCACTGACTCTGTTATGCAAACCATCAAATATAGGGTTTCCCAATTAGTAGTGTGGGTTGTAATGTGGTAGGCCTACAAGGCATGTGGGGGATTTTAAAGCCAGGATTTCATGTACTTGTCCACCATTTTATGGAGTATATTTTATAGGTTTTTTTTTAAATGCTCTATATATCCATTCACTGCTACGTTATAGTGGGATAAATGGTTAGACTCAATGTTATATTCTTGGTACAGCCTACTCAATTTGGAAGAACAAAAGTTGGTGCCATTTTTCATTAGTATTGTGTGAGGGACACTAAATCATGTGATGATGTTGGTATTCATGAAATTGATAATTCTTTTGGTCCCAAATTCTTTGAGGGGTATTGCTTTATCCCATTTAGAGAATAAGTTGATAGCAGTGAGGATGTATTTGAAATTCTTAGCTGTGGCTGGAGGGTAGAATCCTACAACATCCATTCCCTATGCAGAGAACATCCATGAGTATTTAGTGGTGTGCAACAACTCTAGGGTTTTATGGATTAAGATGGAATGCACTTTGTAAGAATGACACTTTTTGACAAATTGTGTGCAATCCTATGTCATTGAAGGCTAAAAATATCAAAGCCTCCTAATTTAATGAGAAATCTTGGTTCCTAAGTGATGGTCACAATAATAACCAGTATGAAATTCCTTCATGGTGGTAGTTTTCTCCTTTATTTTAATGCATCTAAGGAGAAATCCATAAATGATTCTCTTATAAATAACCTTATAAGGACTAGGGCTATCATAGAGAGTGAAATTTACTTCTCATCATCAAATCTGTTCTTTTATAGATTTTTCTGGTGGAAGGATTCTATTTGGAAGGCATTCTAGAATGGGATTAATCCAACCATTTATAGAAGTATCTATTTTAGAGGTATAATTAACCTCATTTATCTCTTATATGCTACTCTGAACAAATGATGATATTGTTCTATGATGTGAAATATTGATTACTATTTTGTCTCTATCCAATTTTTCCAAAGTTGTAGTCATATTTTCCAATGTGTCTTGATGGTTATTTTTGTGAACATAGGATTTGAGTTAGTGTTGGCTGGGAGGGGAATTCTACCATTAACCCTTGAACATAATTGAGGAGGGGGATCAACTCTTCTTTTCTGATGGAATAATCACTATTGATCTTCTTAATCACTAGCTTAAACACACCTTTTATTATTTGGTGAGTTAATAGTATTTCCAAATCTAATTACAATCCTAAAATGAGGTCTTGGTATTCATCCTCATTGTTAGTGCGTCCTTTTGATAGCAGGAAGTAGTAGGGTAGAACTGCCTTTTCTGGAGAAATGAGAATGACACCCAACCCGAATTTGTTCAGTTTTGGGTCTTCCATCCTCCTTCTAATTAGGCTTTTGGATGTAACGTCAAAGTACATTTCCTGCATTTGGGTAGATTATTTAATGGATAATATCTCTTTGTCTGGAAGTTTGGTACTTTTTTCACTTCTTCTGTAAAGGGATGTTATTCTAGGAAATTTTATAAGGATTTACCTTTAATTTCCTTCTGAAATATGAACCAGATGCCGAACTTCTATAAAATGATCTCCCATCGCACAAAACATCCTTTAAACATGAAATAAAAGAGGAAATATTTTAGTGATCAATTTAAAGAGATCAAATAGACCACATGGTGCTATAGATAGTGCCTTAATTTTTAAACTTTGAAGATCAGTGCCAAACAATTCTTCTCAATATCTTAATATCGAGTATTAGTGTCGATCATGGTATGACTGAGATAATAAAGGTTTTTTTCACTACCAGCATCATTTTTCTATATAAGTAAGTCCCCCAACAACCATTATAGATGTTTCACATATAATATGAGTGGGTTTACTTCAACCAGAGGCATCATCACTAGTGGGTTCGTGAGATATTTCTTGAGATTGTCAAATGATTCTTGGAAGTCATCAGTTCATTGAAATGTGAATCCTTTTTTCATTAACCTAGTAAAGGAAAAACACTTTCCTGTGAGGTTTTATAGGTATAATTGAATGTAGGAAAGGTGTCCCCATTTTCCTCTCAAATCTTTAAGGTTTCAAGGAGGTGACATAACTAGGATTTCCTTAGTCTTCTCAGGGTCAAATTCAATTCCATTATGGAATACTAAGAATCTGAGAAATTTCCCTAAATTAATTACAAAATTACATGTTAGGGGGTTCATTTTCAAACTGTTTTATCATATTTTGTTGAAATAAATTTCCAAATTAGCAAGGTGATTAGAATTTTGTCATGATTTTACCACTAGATCATTAACATAGCACTCGACTGATTTTCCCACGAAATTTTTGAATATGTGATGCATGAAACATTTATATGTAGTACCGATATTATTTAAACCAAATGGAATCATATAGTAGTAGAATACTCCTTGGGCCCATAAAGGTAGTATCTTCTTCATATTCTAGGTCCATTCAAATTTGATTGTATCTATAATAGCCATTAATTAAAGAGAGGGCTTGATATCTAGCTATTTTATTGATCATAAGATCTATAATTGGAACCAAGAAATTAACTTTTGAACAGTTCAGGTTAGGGTCTTTGAAGTCAATGAAAACTCTAATTTTCTCAATTTTCTTCTTTACTAGGACTATATTGGTGAGCTACTTTGGGTACTAAACTTCCAAAATTAAGTTTTATTTGATGAACTTATAAACTTCGTCTTCAACCTTGGTAGTATGGTTCATATGTGTCCTTATTGATTCCTACTTGTAGTCATGATGGTCTTTTAGTAGACCTAGTTGATGGGAAGAAACCTCAGGATTGATGCCTGACATTTCTATATAATTATAGGAAAAAAAGTCCTAATGTTTCTTTAGAAAGGAGGTATATACATCTTGTTCTTAAAAAGACATGGTAACACCAATCAAAGTGGGTTGTGGGTCCTTATCTAAACCTAGATTTATCTATTTAAATTCATCAACAGTGGTGGACAATCCTTCCTCGAATGTAGGAGGAGTGTCTCTCATTTCAGATTCTTCCTCTTCTTCCTCTTCTTTCTCTATGCCATGTCTGGGTGGATGGGATAAAAAGGGGAATTATTGAGTTTAGGGGGGAATTAGTTTTTTGAGAGTCGACTTCCAATGGTGATATAACAACTTCCTTGGATTTGTTTTATGATATGGAGACCTGTTGAAGCAATGAGGATAATGTTAGGAAATTTTCATTTGAGGTATCACCACTAATGGGGAAATCAAATATTTTTTCAGTGACCTTGGATTATTCTAATGTGGTCGATGTTATGAAGATTGTAGATTACATCTCTTAATCTGAGCATATGTCTTTGACCTCAGTGATGGGTAGAAAATATTCATCACCAAGGACTTTTAAAAAGTTAGTCGAGGTCATTTCTAGACTATTTGAGGTGGTGACCTAAGTGAAACCATCAATTATAGGTTTCTTTCCCTCTCTGGTAGAATCTGAAATCAATATATTGGAATTCATAAGATTAAAAAAAGAGATTTATCACTATGTAACATCCCAATATTCCCATTGTTATAATATTTTAGACATTGATGGTATGATGAAGGTATCATCGCATGTTGGTGCAGCCAAGTCCTTCCTAGCAAGACATTAGAAGTTGTATCTTTCTAGATGACTAGGAACTTATACTTGAATACCAGATCTCAAAACTGAGTTCTAATCTTAATTAGGGTAAGGGTTACTATTGTATTTTATCATAACCTTGAAGTGTTATAGTAGAATGGGAAAAATCAGCGTTGATTTATCCTAGTCGATCGAGTTTCCTGACCGGAATGAGGTTGACCCTTGATCCATTATCAATGAAAGATAAATGGATTTCAAAGTCATATATTCTTCTAGATATGTACATGGGCCTGAAATTTCCTTTTATAACATCATCTCTATATTATTTTGTGATAGAGATAAATTCATGAAATTCTACAGTGTCAATCTCCATACAATATACTTTATCAATAGTAACATCAGATTCAAACTTCTAAGGGCTTAGAAGAGCCTTTACAAGTGATTCTCATAGGTCCTTTGACATGTTAAGACTGTCCATAATTTAAATTTTCACTAGAACCATGTTCAACTACTTTATGATGTCATATTTTTTAGTCAAATTCATACATTTTCCTATGGGGACCTTCTCACTAGTAGGCACTATAATAATTGATGTGCATTATGAGTTGGTTGATTGCACAAATGATGAAGGAATATTTGCTACTATATTGGACTATTTCAACCTACTTATTGGTCTAGGTTGTCAAGACTACTACATCGCTTCTGGTAGATCTTATAGAATGATCAGTCCTTGAAAACCCTTTGTGATGGTGGGTTCATTACCTTTTTTCTCCTATTCTTTCTAAAGGGCCCTTCCATGAGTCTCAGTAGCATAAATGACCCTGGTGGGGATTTGGCTGAGATATTAGTTATAACCACGAATACATATTCCCCTTCCTCTCTAGCTTATGCAACCTCTACATGTGTTTTCCTAGCTTGGTGCGGGGGATTTGAGCTCATGGTACTACTCGTTATTAGATAATGGATCCATTAAGTGAATAACGTTAATGGAACCAAAAATTAATTCTTCAACTGATGAGTATTTCTTCTGGTGGTATGATTCACATGGTACCATTTGGTTGTGTGGCACCCGTACTTTCAAGGATGAAGGAATATATTTTGAGAGAGTCAAGGATAAACTTGGCCTTGGTTCAGGTTCATCCTCCTACATTCTTTTTTTTTCTTCCAGCCATGTCATTTCTTAGAAGATTGGACTTTGGAAATCTGCGATGTTGATAGAGTTGATTATGCCATAGCAGAAGCAACTAGGTAAATAGTTGGTTGTTTCAACTATTCTTAGAGGATAGCATGAGTTCATTTGATTATTTTTCTATCCATCCAATCACTAAAAAAATTTATTCTTGCTTATAACTTCCTGTAATTCACGTGCTTCCTCTAGAGTGGCAAAGGAAACGTATGATATCTATGATAGAAAGTTTTATAAGTTTCAATTTCCTAAAATCAACCATCTTTTGCAGGATATATTTGAAAATTAAATAGTACTAGATGGTGTGTCCAAAAATTTGGTGAAATGGAAACTAATCTCGAAGTTCATCAAGACTTATAAGGTTAGGCCTTTTGGGTTTTTTAAGGGTTAACTGGTTGTTTTCCAAGGATTTTAAGAAGAGGCCATGAACCTAGTCATCATGGAAAGAGTATACTTTATTATTTAAGTATCCAAACTGGGAGTGTTTCATCTCTTTCCTTTCATCCCAACAAGGTTGTTGTTTCTTTTTTTGTGACCCAGGAAGGGGTTCCACATGAGGTGGTGTGGGATTTAAATTTGGATCTAGTGTAGAGGTAGGTTTTAAGGTAACCATTATAGTTTCCACTCTACCCATCCTTATATCTTGAGATACTAGGATGGTATGGGAGTTATCCTTGGTTCAAAAAATATAATCTTCCAACATTTTTTCTATTATAGAAAGATCATAAAATCCTCTTGGGTACATTATAAGAATAAGTAGTGTTTATAGCTCATTATGAGGATTTTCAATGAAAATACCCAGAAAATCTTCTTAATAAATCTTTAAATTCAAGGAATAAGTTGATCTCTTCCTCTATAGAAATGAAATATGAAACCCTATCATTTTATTATTGTATACACTTTTAGAGATAAAGTATTTTTATCTTTTACATCATAAATCCAAATTGATAGAGGAATTTTCAGTGAAGATATTTCCACCCCTTATTGATTTAGCAGGTAGACTAGTATACCAGGTGAAGGATGACCCCTCTAAAGTTTGCATGAAACATATGAGCTTATCTTCCTCTTATTATTTGAGGGTCCCCGTCATGGGGACAAACCTAGAAAAAAAAGTGCATCATATGTTGTTCTGAATCCCCTGAACCATTAAATATTGGGAACATAGGATTCTTAAAGTTTTTCTAGGGAATAGTTTCATCCCCCCATTCAGGATAAGGCTTCCTCTTAGGTTTTACTAGTTCACATCATCCTTCTATAGCTTCTAATAAATCTGTTGGTGTTTTAATAGTTTTAATGAGTAGGTGAAGAATAGTCAACTAGGTAGGAACCTAAACAAGGGGAGAAGTGGGTTGGGCTAGTTATGGTGGCTCTTCTTGGACTTGTGGTGGGTTACCTATAGGGACCGGCATGTTCAGATGTGTCTGAACTAGCCTTGGTTGTGTATCCAGTGGAGGGAACTCCTGATATATTGTTTTCGTGGAGTCCAAATATATTGGTTATCGGTACCCAACATTGAGCAGGTGTTCTGGATCCATTTCAGTTGTTGTAATGAACCCTCTTTCTTAAGGTATGTCGACTAGGAACATGGGGTGAGGCTATTCTTGTATAACATATCTAGTAGGAATATTTCCTTGGATTAGTTATTCATTGAGTTTTCTTAACTCCTTCATTCTATCCTCATGTCGATAAAATCTTTCATCAAGTGTGAAGAGTTCAACCTCTTCAGTTGGTGGGTGAGGTATAGTTATACCTTTATCCTTTTCATTGGAAGATGCTCTATTTGGAGGTAATAGTGGAGAAGTCAATGGAATCTAAAAATTCATAGAAATCCTCTGGTTTAGGGTATGCACACCTTCTTTAATTATTTTGGTGTAGACTTTATTACAAATAGAAACCTCCTCTTATTCCTCTGTATCAGCCTCATGTTCTGTATAATTTTCAAGGGTAGTGCTAATGATGTTTACTTATTCATAACACATTACGTTCATTTTATCAGCCCCTAAATAATAAGAGAGTCGGTTGTATCTAGGATATCTTCCAAAATAACTATGATCTCTAATAAAATTTGCACCCCTGAGATATTTTTTGTTTTATGTCCACCAAGGGGCCTTGTCCTATACTTCATTGGTCCTCTTGGAAATATTTGAAAAAATGTGGTCCGAAGTAAATATATGGAAATAAATCATGCATGTTCCTAGTGAGGAAGTCAGTTCATGGGATAGGATGAACTGGGAGGATTCATTATACAGTTCTCCTCCTAAATAGGAAAAAACTAACTTTTGTTTTGGAGGTGGTTAAGGTAAAAATTTCCCTAGCCCTATAGGATGGGGATGATCTTGTTCTTTGTTCACAACCTCTCTGTCTTTTTTTAGACTCGAATTTTGTGTTAAAAATAACCCCATCCATGTGGTCTTGGATTGCTCCTATATTGTCACAAATGTAGTGGTCATGGATACTCTTTTGATTTTATAGAGATTTGTTCAAATATGGGATAGGTGAATTGTATGATTTTCACCTGATTCGCCTTCTTATAATGATATTGGTGCTACTTGATGATTGGATTCTCTTAAGTAGGATTATTACTCAATATTTTCATATGCTTGATGCAATATTATTCTGATGTATCACTCTCTTTTGGTTCAACATCATTAAGAGTTGTTTAGGGTTGGTTTTTGTTGAGAATAATGTATGTTGTGAATAGATAATGTTTCTAAAATATGTCATAAGGAAATAATGTTACATGATTTTACCTCAAGAGAGATTTGTCGATTGGGTATCAAGGTGAAATGAAACACCCCATTTTTTCCCATCCTCCAATATGTACACCATATGGGGCGTCAGTGATCATCTAACACAACACTTTCAATGCATCGAGGCATGCATGCTGAATGGATCCTTAGTTTTCTCCAATACTGGGTGTTTTGTATCTAGAAGTTCTACCAAGTTGATTTATTGACATATTTCTTCCATTACCTTGATGTGGTATAGATATTATTCATAAGGAAAAAAAAATTAGGTGATGAAGAGTAGTTCATAAATTTAGGTATATTTCCTACACACATTCTTCCAAAACTTTATATAGAATGTTGTATTGGGTAGTAGATAAATTCCCTAACATGAATCATATATTGTTTTTATCCAATAGTCACCTCATGATCAATATGTCTTCTTCATATTTGGAAAGATGTTCCTCAACCTAATCTAAACAAAGTAGAAATTCCCATGCTACTTTATTGTAAACATCAGGTTTGGTAGTGATTTCATCTATTGTATTAGAAGTCAAGTGATCCAAGGGTGGTTTTTAGAATTATCAGTGCATTGGTTTGTCTTCCAGATAAGGAAGAATGTCACTTTTAAATGGAAATTCATCATGTATAACTAGCCTCATTTTCCCAAGTGCCTCGCGATAGGAGGGATTTCTTATAGTTGATTCGACAAGGGGAGAAAATTGTTGACAAAATGAAGTATTACTACAGGGAGAACCTTCTCAAAGAATATCATTATGGGAAGGAATACTATCATAACTTAACATTCATCTACATGGGGAACTCCTACAATGTATACCCTAATTAGGACCTTTAGTTTGGATAATATAATGGGGGGTACCTTCTTACTGTTTGATCTTCTAGCCATAAGAAGGGATGTTTTGGCACTCATCAGGAGATGGGATCTCATGATCGACTAAATTTTGGACATGAATTTGGTCTTCATGGTAAGATGTCTATGGAGGACCTCCAGAACTATTGGTAGAAATTTTTTGGGGAGGACATTCATAATTAAAACTACTATCTTCATAATTTGGTAATGGATATGTAAGATCTTGAGCTGTCATAGATAAATGTCTAAGGGATTCAAGAACACCATCATTGAGATAAACAGTTTTATAAACCATCTCTTCATTTTCCAATTGCCTTTGGTGAGGCTTTTTTTTATTTTCTCTTACGGGTGAGTGGGGCCACTTGTTGTGGATATCATCTTTCATATATGGGGGCCTATTTGAATATATAATGTGTTATTTCTGGAATTTTCCAATATATTTTTGGAATTTTTATAGGGATATATGTTTTCCTTAATGTTTCCACTAGGATGGATCGATGACCTCTAGTTGGAACGGGGATATAGGTCCAATTTAGTTATCCATTTATCATGGATTTTTCTAATGACCCTCCTGTATAGGAGAAGGTTTATGCATCTACTCTAGAGTGACCCTCTCATTATGTTAATGAGTCACACAAATTGTGGGGATGGAGTTGTGTGTCTTACCTTCAACCACTACCACTGTCGTCATTCTATCTTGTTAGGTTTGCAGGATGTGGATAGGAATTTGCGACTTCCCTTTCATAATTGTCAAGATATGTGGGTTAGGGATCTAGGCCTTATCCTATCCTCTATTTTCTGTCAGTATATACTGATAGTCTTCATGTGTGGTGGGGAGATGTGGGTCTACCCCCAATTTACTACCTGAATTTTCTAGATGGTTTCTTTGAGTACTTCCAGATCATGCTAGCAGGCTTGATATACAGAAGTGGGGATTTTTATTTTCTCATCATTTTACTCCATATTTTTTTAGTGGGATTATTTTTTGTGAATAGGGATGTGAGTCTTCCCCCGGTTGTATGATTTTCACCCATAATAGGCTACCCTAGGTGCCTGAGTCTGAATGACCTGATCTAGATCTCGTGGGGTGGTTTCCTCATCATAATAAATACTTTGTCATGTGGCATTGATGGTGATTCTAGTAGGATCCCCTTGGAAGGACCCATGTGTTATTTGTAAGAGGTCATTCCTAGCCTCTTGATCAACCTCCCTAAGGTAAGAGAGTAATATTTTGATTCATTCTAGAGAAAGGATCTCGAAATAGTTTGAAATGGAAACTAGTTTCATCTATTTCTTCACCATCAATCGTTGTTGAATAGACAGCTGGTGAGGATTCATGTCATGGAGGGTGTCTTCTACATCCTCTAGAGTCCTAATAGTACCATTGAGGTGGTACACCCAAATCATTGTGTTTGATACCTGGTGTTTAAGGTGCTGGGTTAGAGAAAAAATCCTCTAATTAGATGAGGATCCCACATCTACAATAGTTTAATCATATGTCTTCTTAAAATGGTAATATGCCATTTGGATTGAAGATAGTTCTGGTAAAAGTTATTGGGTATACGTGAAAAACACAAATAAGAAAACCCCATAAAAGTATAATCTTAATAAAAGAACACATACATAATTGATTTTTTTAAATACATGTTTATCCTTATTTCATTTTGTGATAATGAAAAAGGGGCATGACATGTGGTAGATGCAATAGTTTTGGTTAAGTATTCACATTGGGTTCACCATTTTTGTTTCCGAAAAAAATATATATATCTCTCTCTCTAGAGTGCTCATACAATTGATTGTGAAGAGTTGAATATGGTTTCACAATCATTCACATTGGGTTATAATTTTATTTCTCATCCCATTTTGGGTGGTTTCCAATGTGGTTTATTTTTGGAACTGGAAACACCCAACGGTTCCCTTATTCTTGATGTTCATGAACCTACTTTCCAAAGGAATGTGTTCATTAGAAAATGGTTTCGACAACACTTAGAAACTCTATTTGGTTAATAGGATGGGATTTCAGGCTCACTGCACATTTTGGGGGGGAATTATTAACTACTTTAGGAATCTCTTATAGATTTAAGACATATTCATAAATCCTTTATTAAATCCAAAATACAGACTGGGTCTCCCTTATATTAACAATCAATTGTTAGCATGTATTAAATTTAGAATCATATGTATATATCTAAGGTTCTTCATTGATGGATACATCTATATGTATCTGAGTTTCTCCATCAATAGTACCCTTTTGTATACATATTATAGATTCTTATGTTGTTTATTATCATGATACTGGTTTTAAGCCATGTAGTGGGTGATCTATAATTTACTATCATCCAGGAAGATGGTAGTTATTTTGATGTCAGGATCAAGCCCGTGATATGGGATTCCTACATTTCCTTTTTAAAGGAATCAGAACCCATGTAGTTTGGTTCCACTTAAGAGGACACATTATACCTTTTAAGGTCATGTGATGAAGACTAAACTATGTAGTTTAACATCATATGGAAAGAACATCTAGGAAGAAGGTTCCTAGCCAAGGGATAGTGTGGGACTTAGGATAAAGTGGCCCTACTAGTCGATCTGATAAGGAATATGACAATGTATTGAGGTAACTTACATCAGGAACTTGGGATGATAAGGATAAAATAAGGAGGAACCATAAGGAATGTGGCCTTCTGATTTGGGGGCATGATCCTACTGTGGATATTTCCAAGACAATATTAGAGTGAGTTTGTCATGTTGGATTTGAACCTCAGGGAGGCTTGCAATATATCCCATTTATATAGGAATCAAGTAACATTTATTTTATAAGGTTTCAGGATTACACCTATAGAGGAGGCCCATTGGGTTACCTCATTCAGAGTATGAACCTTTGAGGTGGTGATAACATGGTTGGGGATTATACTGAATATGAGAACCATTGGGTTATCTGATCATGTTGATGAAATGATCGCCACTAACCTCTAAGACCATGTGATTCATGTTTGGTGTGAGAAACAAGAGGAAATGGAATGTCTCACAATCCACTCAATATTTTTCATCCACTAGTGGGTGGGGGTGGGGATATGGAAGGCAGAGGAATGCCCCTAAAGAAAGACTAGGGGCTTACTCCAGGAGGGATATCCTAATGAAGATCCTCTTATACTCCCCTTTTTATAGCTGTAATAGAGGGATAAGGTGGTATGATGGATGATAATAGGGGATTTTTATACAATTTTCTACACATTTCAGGTAATTGATGTCATCGTCCGGCCCAAGAATCCATCCTCCACCATCCCTAAGGTTGGGATCGTCATTACTATGATAATTCAAGGCTATGAACATTATAAGGATCACTCCCACTAGGGAAGTTAAATGTAGGGATTTTATTACCATAGGGATGCAATAGTGGATAGGGGGAATGCTAGTGTATCATATCCCTAGGAAGAATGAATCAGGTGTCCATGGAGGAGGTCTTAATGAAAGCATTCTCGGGTTCTGATAGGAGAGACGTTAATATATTTGGATAGTTCATAAAGGCGCCAATATGGGGATGAATTCTATGCGGAAAGAGTGATGCAAGGTTTTAAGGTAAAATTCCTTAAGGATATCCCATTCCACATACTGGTATTTATTATGTAAGGTGAGGGATCACAAAGGGTTTGGTGATGGGGTTTACTTTATGGTGAGCTTTTGTGGGCATAAGGGCACCATTTGTGGGTTTCTAGATAGGTACTCTAATGAAGGATCCATTTTGTGGGTCTCCTTCATGGTATGTAGTAGGTGAATTACCTATAGTATTGTTATATAGTCTTCTTTGCTATCTTTATGTACCTTTATCCCTTTTAAAAAGACTAGGTATTTCTAGGAACAGTAAATAACCATTTTCCCAGGATAGCCAGTTGGATGCATAGCATGCCTGGAACCATGTGTTTAAGTGATAAAATCATTATCTATATAACATTTTGTTTTTTCCAAGATGATAAGAGTTTTGCCTCATGACGAAAATGAAAAAGAAATCTACAGGGGGACTTAAATTTCCACCTGCTTCTGCAGATGAAAAGGTCATTTATGGGGGGGCATTAAATCACCACCTACTCCCACAAATGAATAAGTCATTTATGGGGGGTTCTATATCACCACCTCGCACTGAAAATGATTTTTTTATGGTATTTATATACAGATCGGTGATCCCATATAGCATTAATGATATGCAATAGGAATGGGATGCTTTGTGGTTCTGGTTACTTTACTGATTTTAAACTCTATGAATTCCTTAGATATTCAAATTTACAGATTTTCTAAATTCATCAGATATTTATTGTATTATTTACTGATTTTACCAATCCCAATAGTGATCTTTGATGCTTAGCAAGTAAATTCATACAATGGAATCAATTATAGTAAATAAGGCATAATCAATATAGAAAGGTAAATAGATGAAATAATTTCATATAAATAATCACATGATATTGAAACTTATTCATGTATATAATAACTATTCAAAGAATCACATGGACATCAATAATTTATTTCATAATGATAGAATACATAATTTAAGACATATTAAACTTACTGTAGAGACCTCATTCTAAAACATCTTACATAAATATGTAAGGAATTGGAAAAATATCCATCATATTTTAACTCATTAAACCTACCTATGCATTGAGAGGATACAAAATTATGAGTTACACCTATAACTTAATAAGTCTAATGCATTAATAATATAAATAAATAATACAAAATAATCAATATTCCTTAACAATCAATAATTGTCGGTATTGGAAGAACTAGAATATGAAAATTCAATATTTCCCCCAGTCAAACGTATCATAAAACATCCATAGAAAGAACAAGGATGGTATCATTACAGTATTTACATAGTGGATCATAATTAAAATAAATGGTTTTTGTCTTTGATTATTATAAATACCATAAAAAGATCATTAAAATGTTCTTTAGGAAAATGCTCTTTTCACATTGAAAATTACTTTTACAAACTAAAAAAAATCCAGAATATTAGGAAAAAATTTTTGAAACGAACCATGAAAACTTATAAAGAAATATATAAATCATTGATTGGTCTTGGTGGTGTAAAATTCTATTCATTCCTAGTATTTTAAAATAAATATTTCTTTCTCATTTTTGATAAACAGACAAAAGTACCTCATTTGGAGAACGACAAGAAGATTCCTTTGAAACATTTTTATAGACATTAAAAAATGGATAAAATTGAATTTAAATAATAATATTATAATATTAAAAACATTATTAAAAATATTTTAAAGTAAATATGGTCATTGAAGAAAAATATTCCCGATCGAATAGAAAAAAAAGTTAGTTTTCCTTAAAAACATTCTTTTAGTATCTTGAGTACATAAAAAGAGGAAAATTAAAGAAAAATTATAATATTTAGAAATTTATAGTAGATATTAAAATAAATGGGTTTTAAGATATAAATATAATATAATTCCCTCAAGATAGATTTAAATATATACAATCAGGAATAATGATGAGATTGTGAAATAAATAATTACCTCAAGATCGACTTACTTTGAAAGCACTCTAAACTCATTTTTATTAAATTTAAATTTATTATAATTAAAAAATAATAATTTAAATGCTTATAATATCATAGATTATCTACTTATGACATTTCAACACTTTTTTATTAATAATTATTTATTAAAATCATCATTTTCAAGTGTTCACTGACTCGTTTTTCATGTAACTTTTAGTTTGGTGGTTTTCATCCTTTAATATTTCTTATGGTTCCATCATCTCCAGAATTATAATCACAATATAAATATAATATATATTCATTATATAAATATTTATATTCATCCATGAAATATAAATATATAAAATTAAATTACACCATTCATATAGACGGTAGGTCGTACATATGCATGAATGTGGTTTCCATTTTTTGAAGGCTGGAATAAAAGAAAGGTAAATAGGAATTATCCTTTATAGAATCATAATAATATCATAATTAAAATATATATTTATTAAATCTGTCGTTATAATCATCCAAGTGAAGTGGTGATGAAAAATGAATTACACCGCTATATGGAGACAGTAAATCGTATGTATGCATTAGTGATGTTTTTACTTTCCATGGGATGTAAATAAGGTGGATAATAGTTCTTTCCATTATAATAATAAAATTTAAGTATATTTAATATAATTAAGTCATTATTTTATAATGGATAACATGAATTTATATGATTTATAAGAAGAAATCAAACTAAAACACTCGGTTAAAAGCTATACTTCTTCTTCAGACAACCTCCTTTGTTTTACACCTTAATCCCTCTAAGGATGAATATATTCCCAAACTAAGACCTTTAGAACGTGGTTAGGGATGTTTTTAATGTATTTTTAAAGTTATTTTATGATCTATAGTGCTAAAAGGGTGTTATTAATAGAGGATAGGAGGTACCCTTTTATATGTGAGGGGAGGCATATTCTTGGAATTTCTTAAACTTTTAAATTAATATAAATTAATTTTCATGCCCTGGTAGCTAAAAATTGATATATTTAGAAGATATGATGATTATTCGACAAAATAATATCATAAAATAATGTTTGGACAAGTTTATATTATTTTTTCACCTTTATCTCTTTGTTTAACCCCCCCCCCCCCTCCTCGTTAACCCTTTTCACAATTATCTCAATATCAATATTTTTTACTATTTTAAGGTCAAAAAAGTTACTATAAAAGGAAAAATTACCCATAAATAGACCATAGTTGATATTTTAAACTATATCCCATTCACTTGGATGAAAATATTATTTTTTATTAATTTTAAATCATTTAATAAATTATTTTTTATTATAAAATATCATTAATGTCATTTTTAGTAATACATGAAATATTATAATATAATATGTTTATAATTCGTATAAAATGGTTCCAAAATGATATGGATTAAAATATGAGGAGTATAATGTATTAATTTAATCATAAAATAAAATTTATATAGGTTTAGATATTATTTTAAACCTTATCTTTTGGTTTAGCCTCTTGATTAACCAGTTTTAACTTTTATTGTGGTAATGAATTTTTCAATAATAATGGGTTATAATTTTATTTATAAGGTGATAATTGGATAATAAATGTTTATATTTTCAACTATTTTACATCCTAATTTTCTTATTTCAAGATTTTTATATTTTTAAAATAATTTAATAAAATTTTATTTAACATATAATATCATTAATGTCATTTTTGACATGATTCATTTAGTTTGAATTTAAAGGAAACAAATATGGTAATGGATTTAGAATATAAACCATTAAAACATTCTATAATATTTTATATTTATCTATAAAATTTTTATAACACAATAATTCAACCAAATTTTATTACTTTTAAAAAATTAAAATCATTTATTTTATTTTTTCTATTAATTGAATAAATACAATGTTAGCATTGAGTAAGCATTTTAGGTAATTAATCAAGCACTAAAAATTAAAAATAAAATGTCTTGATAAAAAATTAATTTATATATTAAATAAACATTTATAAACAAACTTAACTTATTTTTATCGGTATGTAAAAAATTTAAAGATATTAAAGTCAAGAGAGTGACATTTTGTATTTATTCTTTTATTTAAATAATATAAAGGTCATAATAAAAGAAAAAATTCACCAAGTATAAATATATTAGAGAATTGTACATAAATGGATGAACTCCACACATCCAATAGGATAAATACTAGTGTTAGAGAAATTTTAAACTCCTATCCCAAAATTTCAACATTATTTTTCCCATTTTACCCTTACACTAGTGACAAATATTTACCAATGTTACTATTCATAATGACCAAAAATAAAAGGGTCTTATTTACCAAAATTTTGTCCTCATGATTATAAATATGGAGTCAATTTTTCACGATTAAATTAAAAAAATAGGAGAATTTAATTTAAAATTAAACTCGAAAATGCGATGAAAAGCAATTTTCCAGAAAAAAATGTTTTCTAAAGTATAAAAGTTTTTATCCCAAAATACAATATAAAATTAATTCCAATGAACATAATTAGATTATTTATAATATAAATGAACTAAATTTACTTTTAAAACCATTTAAAACAAAATTTAACTTTTTAAATTCTTTAAATGAAAATAATTTTTCAATAAAATTGGTATTGTTCACTATTCGTCAAAAAATCAATATTTTCATGAAATTATAAAAACTTCACTCTAAGATAATTATGAAATTATGATTTCAAAAATGAAGTTATTTTTTAAAATAAATTTTTCTAAAATTAATTGTAATTAATTATATTATTTATCACAACAATCAATAAAAACCATTTTTGAGGAAAAAAGTATTTTTAAAGTATATAAGGAATTTAATAAAAAAATACTTTCTTAATCTAAAACATTTATATATTTTTTTTTAAAAGTGTTTAGTCATATTCATTACACTAATTTATCTAGGTTATTACAGTATAGTATATTATAGTTCATTTAGACTCGGAGTTGCGTGTATCACAAGCTATCGAAGAAATTAAATTTATTTGAAGAAAAATATATCATAAAATCTAGACCTCTTACATATACCCCCCCCCCCTAAATAAATTATACCCTCAAAATTTTATCTCGGTCATTAAAGTTTTAACCTTTATTGAAAATCCACATCATATATATAGATAATAAAACTTCTTTTGGAAAGGGAAAGTGGGAAACATAAAGGTTTCCATAAATATCACATATTTGAGTTCCAATGTAAGGAGAACATTGGTGTGAAATTAAAATATAGACATGGAGGAGAATAGTAACATCCAAGGACTAATGGACGGTTATACAGAACATGGGAATAATAATGTTAATGGGCACAAAATCATAAATCAGTGAGGTTTGAAAAATACCATTGATTCATTATAAATGAATATAATATGATAACATTTTTATTTCAATATTAATCTTATAAATTTGATGAATTATTTTACCATATAGACTAAAAAATGAGTAAATATACTTAATTTAAAAATATAATTTCATTCTTTAATCAATTTCCTCTATAATATCATCTTTTTCTCCAAATAATGAGTATTCAAGATGAATTTTTCATGCCTAGAGTACTAAAATCAACTTCTAATGTATCACATAATCCAAAAAAGAATAATAAGCTATTCATCCTATATTTATTAAAACCAAAATGGTTAGAACAAAGTAATATAATACCCAGAATGAATAAAACTTAATATGAATAAATGGTACATCAATACTCAAAATTCAATAATAAAACTAATGGTTTAACATATATTATTCCATAAATAACTCTATATCCCAAATAACCTCAATAAAATTAACATTAAAGAAATTTTTAACCCCAATTTTTATCTCATATTATTCATCATACACCTCTAAAAACATAATAGTATTCTTCATAAATAATTATTTACATTAAACCTAAAGGTTATATATACCTCAACCTAATAAAATATATCATAAAATATCATTAATCACCTAAAAATACAAAATTCAAAAAGATTTGATCCTATAACATGCTCCCCAAAATCAAATTAATAATTATCCATCAAATTTTTTAAGTAAAAAAATATCATACTAACCAAGACATCACATAGGGAAGTGGTAGGCACTACACCCATGTCTCCCTTAAAATGTGAGTTCAAGCCCCACAACCTTGACGGATGTGACAGGTTGTCGCATGGCCGGTGGGTTGTTCTTTTTCTAAAAATACATTAATATAATTACTATAACATTCCCAAAAATATGATGAACATCCTCAAAAATAACATTAATCATAAAATCACTTTTTAACCACTAAGGATTTCTATACAAATTATTTTTTCCACAAAATCAAATAATAT
This sequence comes from Viscum album, assembly GCA_963277665.1. NCBI lineage: Eukaryota > Viridiplantae > Streptophyta > Magnoliopsida > Santalales > Viscaceae > Viscum > Viscum album. The sequence continues at coordinate 1,057,777,174 of OY728160.1, forward strand.
TAATTGACTGTTATTATCTTAACATCAATGATCTTATTAATCCTAAAGGTTATAATTAAATTTAAACTTATTTACACAAAATATAAAAGTATTATTCCTCAGATAATCTTCTCACTAAAACATATACTAAACCAAAGGGTGGTATTCCCATAAATTTCTCCCAAAATATCTTCAATCATTTTAAAATCTTATCACATAAAATTTCAAAGAGGGTATTTATGCATTTAAACTTATTATTGAACTTATACTTATCAATACAAGACACTTTAGGTTTATCCCATATCACTATGGCATATCATAGGTTTACATAGATTATATTATCTCATTCATCATAATGGTTCATAAAGAAAATATGAATTAACCTAAGTATATCCCTCGGGAGTGTCAAACTAGGTGCGTAGTAAGGGAACACTCACCGTGCACTAGAATTATGGTCAATATATATTCGATTAACTCTTTTCAGGTTTATTAACCCTAGATGCATATGTGTTAAAACCACATCTACTTATAGTATCCATATAGGGATGTACTTTTAGGAATACCATATAATCTCTACCTTATCAAAACTTTTATGGAATTTTCCTACAATTATAAATATCCTTAAATTAATTCATAGGGTTATGTTCCCTAATCCATGTTTTACTAAATCTAGTTCTTATGGTTTCTAATAAAATTCCTCTGATACCAACTATAAAGGCCCAGACTCCAGTAGCTCAAAGTCAATGGTTACTTTATTACATTAGAACTAGATATAAGCGATCACATCCTAAAAGATTAAACAGTTTAGTAATCTTGGTGAACTATATACATACTTTAATCTCACAATACATTTGAAAAAATAAAATAAAAAAATTATTTTATTTAAGAACATCATTTATTCCTTCTATCATATCCATTTATATCATTCATAATAAACATCATGGAATCCTGAGAAAAAGGAAACATAAAAAAAGGGTGAGATCAGATGATCGGTAAGGAATGTGTACAGTGGAATCTATCTTGATTAAATAAGGCATAATCAATATAGAAAGTTAAAAAACTGAAACATATATCATTTAATTAATAAATTAAGCATGAAGAATAATATGGCAGGAATAAATTATGATCAAATAATGTCATATAAATAATCACATGATCTTGAAGCTTATTCATGGTTATATTAAATATTAAAATAATCTCATGGAAATCAATAACTAATTTCTTAATGATGGAATGCATAATGTCGATCACCTTAAACTTACTATCTTGGTCTCATACCAAGACGTCTTATATAAATGGGTAATCTTAAATCCAAATACCCAACCTATTTTATCTCATGATATCTATCAATGCATCAATGGGTTATGTAATTTTTATCCTCACCTATATCTTAATAATTCCAATGCATTCACCATATTAATTAATAATACGACTTAATCAAAATGCCTTAAAAATCAATAACTATCAATATTGGAAGAATTAGCATACAAAAATTCAATAATTTACCCAGTCAAAATGATCATAAACCATCAAGATAAAGAAAAAGGATGGCATCATTACAACATATCCCTAGTGGAACATAATTAAAATAAATGGTTATTATCATTGATGAATAATAATACCATAAAAATCATTAAAACATTTTTTAGGAAAATACCTTATTCACATTGAAAATTACTATTAAAAACTAAAAAATATATATAATATTAGGAAAAAAATTTATTTTAAAAGAACCATGTAAATATTTAAAGTAATCTTCAAATCATTGAGCAGACATGATGGTAATAAATTATTTTCATGTTGAGTATGCTAAAATAAAGATTTCTTTTATATTTTTGATAAACATTAAATAGTAAATCATTAAAAAATGATAAGAATATTACTTTAAATAATTTTTATAGATTCAAAAATATGTAAAAATGAATTTAAAAACTATTAGTACAATATTAAAAACATTTTAAAGGAAATATGGACATGGAAGAAAAATATTCCAAACCAAATAGAAAACAATGTTAGTTTTCCTTAAAAACATTTTTTGGTATCTTGAGTACTTAAAAAGATGAAAATGAAAGGAAATTTTGTAATATTCATAAATAACCATAGGGTAATAAAATATATTGGGTTTAAGATATAAATATCATATAATTTCCTCAATTAAAACTTAAACAAATATAATCATGAATAATGATGAGATTGTGAAATAAACCTTTACCTCAAGCTCATACTTTGAAAGAACTCTAAACTCCTATATAATAAATTTAAATTTATTATAATTATATAAAATAATAATTTAGATAATTATAATATCATATATTAACCCCTTATAATATTTCAACACTCATTAATTAATAATTCTTTATTAAAATCATCATTTATGAGTGTCCACTGTCTTATTTTACATATAAGTTTCGGTTTGGTGATTTTTTTCCTTTCATATTTCTCATGGTTCTATAATATCCATAATTATAATAACTATATAAATATAATATATATCTATTTTATAAATATTTAAAACCATCCATGAATGGTAAATATAGAAAAATTAATTACTTCATTCATGGAGACGATAGGTCATACGTACGCATGAACGCTATTTTCATTTTTCAACGGATGGAATGAAAGAAAAGTAAATAATAATTAAAATTTAAATAATAATAATATTATCATAAATAAAATATATATTTATTAAATTAATCATTATAAACATCCAAGTAAAGTGGTGATGAAAAATGAATTACACTACTACATGGAGATGGTAAGTCGTGCGTACGCGTGAGCCATGTTTTCGCTTTCCTTGGGATGGTAAAAAGGTGAATAATGGTTTTTCAATCATCATAATAAAAATTAAGTATATTTAAGATAATAAATTAAGTATTTTAGAATGTATTCTATAGATTTAGAGGAGGTATAAGAAGAAATAAAGCTAAAACTTTCAGTTAAAAACTATATCTCTTCTTTATACAACCTCCTTTATTTTACACCTTAATCTCTATAAGGTCAAAATTATGCTCAAACTAAGACCATTAGAATGTGGGGAGGGATTTTAGAAAGTTATTTGGGTATGTCTTTCCTAATTTATAGTGATAAAATGATGTTAGGAAGAGGGGACATGAGGTTACCTTTAATAAGTGAGAGGAGGTGCATTCTTAGAATTTATTAAAGTGTTAAATTAATACAAATTAATTTTCATGTCCAAGTGGATCCAAATTGATATAATTAAAATATAGGATGAAGATAATTCAAAATAATCTCATAAAAAAAATTTCACAAGTTTATATTTTTTTCACCTTTATCTCTTTGTTTTAACCCCCCCCCCCCCTAACCCTTTTGACAATTACCACGATATCAATGTTTTTTACTCTTTAGGGGTTAAGAAAGTTACTATAAAAGGAAAAATGGACCATAAATATACCATGGTTGATATTTTAAATATTATCTTATTCACTTGGAAAAATATAATTTTTTTATGAATATTAAATCATTTAATAAAATATTTTTTATTATAAAAAATTAATGACTTTTTGAAAAACATGAAATATTATAATATAATATGTGTCTAACTCATGTCAAATAGTTCCAAAATGATATTTATTCGAAGATAATGAGGATATTGTCTTAATTTAATCATTAAATTAAATTTAAATAGGTTTATATATTATTTTAAAACTTATCTTTTGATTTAATCCTTTGGTTAACCAATTTTAAACTCAACCGTGGTAATGAATTTTTTAATATTAAAGGGTTGCAATTTTACTTATAAGAAGAAAATTGGATCATAAATGTCCAAGGGTTGAAATTTTTGAAAATTTATCAACCTAAATATCCTATTTTCATATTTTTATATTTTTTAAAAAAATTAATAAAATATTATGTAACATAAAATATCAATAATTTCATTTTTGACACTATTCATTTAGTTTGACTTTAAAGGAAAAAGAGATAGTAATGGATTTAGAATGTAAACATTTCAAACATCCCCTAATATGTTATATTTATCTATAAAATTAATATAACACAATAATTCATCCGAATTATATTACTTTTAATATTTTTAAAATCATTTATTTTATATTTTTAACAATTGAATAAATATAGTGTTGGCGCTGCATAAGCATTTAAGGTAATTATTCAATCACCAAAAATTAAAAATAAATTACCATGATAAAAAAAATTAATTTATCTATAAAATAAATATTTAGAACTAAACTCGTACCCTTTTATTCTTATGTAAAAAATTTAGAGATATTAAAGTTAAGAGAGTGGTATTTTGTATTTATTCTTTTTTTAAAAATATTAAGGTAATAATCAAAGAAAAATGGCACCAAATAGACATATATTCGATACTTGGACACACATGGACGAAATACACTCATATAATAAAATAAATAAAAGTTTTATAAAAAAATTAAAGGCTTATCCCAATGTTTTAACCTAATTTTACTCGTTTTTTCCTTACTAAGGTGACAAATATTTACCAATGTTACTATTCATAATAACCAAAAATAAATGGGACCTATTTACTAAATTTTATCATCATAATTATAAAAATTTAATTCATTCTTCAATATTCAATTCAAAAAGTGGTAGAATTTAATTTAAAATTAAACCCACAAATTGCGATGAAAGGTAGTTTTCCTGAAAAAAATGTTTTCTGAAGTATAAAAGTTTTTATATCAAAATCCAACATAAAAATTATTTAAATGAAATTAATTAGATTATTAATAATATAAATGGAATAATAATACTTTTAAAATCATTTAAAACAAAATGTAACATTTTCAACACTTTAAATGAAAATACGGTTTTCGATAAAATCGGTGTTTTCACTATTCATTGAAAAATCAATCTTTTCAGGAAATTATCAAAAAATCAATCTAATATAATTATTAAATAATGATTTCAAAAATGAAGTTTATTTTTTCAAATACATTTTCTAAAATTGGAAGAAATTAATTATATTATTTATTCACAAAAATGAATAAAAACCATTTTTGAGGAAAAATATATTTTTTAAAGCATATAATGAATTTACTAAAAATATACTTTCAACTAAACATTTATAATTTTAAAAAAAATTGTTATTATTATTAATTATTCAAAATTAACGATTAGGTTTTAAAGATATACTATATTACGGTTCATCTAGACTCGGGGTTTCATGTATCCCAAAATATCAAAGAAATTAAATTTATTTGAAGAGAAATAAATCATAAAATCTCAAGGTGTTACATATGTAACCATTAAGGTCACCTTATTATTTTATTACCTTGAATAATATAATTCATGGGCACCTATTGCATCTCATGAAATCTTTATTATCTCATGTTTTATTCCTTTGTGTATACATGCTTCTAAAGATTTAGTTTTGGAATCATATTACATCAAAAAAATTAATGTGTTCACACCACATTAATGTGTAACTCTTAACATAAAATATAGAGTTATATAAGTTTGAAAATATCCACATGAGTAAGCTCATAATGAAAGATATTCAGCCCCTTTCCTTTCTCAAATAAGACATAAGTCTCCAAGTCGGTGGGTAGTCCAACCCAAAGTCCCTCTCCACAGGGAGACTTTACTCATGATATAATTCAATTCATGATATCTCTAAAACCTAAAATACAGAAACTATATTCAATAGATATTATCAAGATTATAACTTTAAAAACAAATCAGGTTCATGGTAGATAAAAACTAAATCTTATGATATTGTTGTTGTAATAGTGGGTGCCATAGACCCAACTTGAACAGTACTTTTTTATTACCATATCATGTATAAACTGATTGATTTATGAATCCAAAGGATTTAAATACATCCTCCAAGCATGATCAAATTAGAAATTTATAATGTCCCAAACTACACTAGTTACAAAGTTATAGCATAGCAGCAGTACGGGGCGATCCCACAGAGTGTGGGGAATGCAGAGATGAAAAATCTTGATCAAAGGTTGGGTAATCCTAATTTCAATTGATTTTATTTTAAATAATTAAATAACATAAATTAAATAATTAAAATGCAGACAAAAATATAGGAAAATGAAGAAAAGAGGGAAACCGACTTCCATGGGTAGTTTTTCTAAAAAGAAATCTTGATTGCACTTGAAAAAATATAATACTCATTGGTTGTGCAATAAATCAATTTTATCGATAGATGATATGATAAATATATATCAATCTAACCAAGAACCCTAATTCTTTATGGCCAAATGAAATAAAATACCAGGATGTTTTAGGATCATATTGAAAAAGTTAAAGAATAATCAAATCCAGTGGTCGTGAATTAATTACCTTTATCATATTGGATTTTTTATACTATAAAATGAACTTATTATATGATTTAATAACAAATGTGAATATAATTTTTCTCAACATAATACCAAATGAATAGAATCATTGAACAAGTGAAGAAAGAAATAGAACAATTTGGTACACACCTATTTTGACTGATTCCTCTCTCCCCTACAGATTTATCCATTCATCATTGGGTGATTGCCAATGATGAATAAACCCTAAACCATAGGAAATAAAATATAATATAAGGAATAAATAAAATCATATCAATTGGAATTAAACTAATAATAATCCAACATTACATCAAAGAAGAATAAAGTAAAGTAGAAAGAAAAACCTAACTACGGCGGGTTGGAACCCTAGCAGCAGGCTCCTGGTGGTCGAACCTCCACACCTAGAATGAATCTATTTTTTCTGAATAGAACCTATATTTATAATACTATAAGTCAACCTTAGGGTTTCTAACCCCAAAATGCTGATAAATGGAAATTCCAGGTCATCCCGATGAAGTCCTGTAAAAAGATAAGTAAAAACAATCATATCAAGGAATATCTAGAATGTTTAATGGTGTGAAATATATTTACACCTTGAAAAGTATGGTCTCACCTATTTTTTCTTTTATTAATTCACTCTCTATACTTGGTTCATTAATTTTAAAATATTAATGTTCTGAACTTGATTCATGATGTGAATCATGTATTTCCAGCATAGGAAGCCTCAATTTGATTAGTTTCTTCAATTTTGAGCCTCCATAACATCCCATAAACAATCTACAATGGGGATCTTGATCCATTTAGATTCAATATTCAATCACATCTTCATAATATTTTCATTTTCGTGTTGCGCTACTTCTCATCGCAGTGTGATGTGCCTTTATCTTCCCAAAATGTCATGATTTCCTTCATATTTTTTCAAATCATGCTATAATGAAAACCTCAAGATGCTATGACATTAATCTTAAGAAAATTTAATATGGTCTAGATAAATCATAACTAACTAGACATAGTTGATGTTTGAATATTAGGTGTTGGGGGCTCATAATCATTGAGACTTCTTCTCATGAATTTCACACTTGATGATCTCTAGTAAGTGAGATCATGAGGAAAAACCTACCAATAGAAACACCACATGTTTCATGTGTCCTTGGTTGTTCCTATATATGAACATGTGTATTTGTCTCCTAAATTGAGATCATTATCACAGTGTGCCATTTGATCACGCACTTTGATGTGAGTAAAAACCATGACATTGAAGTCATGGTGAGGTAGCTTGTGTTGGTTGCATCATTGGTGGTATGGAACTGGTTGAATGGTCAAGATAGTTTTTTTCTCTTCCAAGTTGAGAAAGTAATATGTCGAGCCTAGTTGATCAGGATGGTATTACCTTCATAAATCATTTTCCAAGGTAGTCATAGGTAAGTCCATCTAGTTAGATCAACAAACAATAAAGCAATAAAGGACGATGAAATAAGTGTGCATCCTTCTTTATGAGATATCGTGAGACAAAGAGATTATATTGAACATTGTGTGTTCATAATATGGTTTTTATTCATATGATTATTCTTTACCTCTTTAGGGGCCTTGATGGGTAGCAATACTCTGTTCTTGGTCTGTAAATTATATTCTATATTATTGAGATAATGACCTAGATGGTCACACACAATATCATATTTAAGAATCTTCTCTATTCTGGTGAATAGATATAAAAGACACGGTGGGATCATCCATGGGGTCTGGGAGTTTTCCAAATATTATCAATCAAAAATTAATAAATAAATTCATTATTATTCGAGTATATAATAATTGGGTTGAATTTATTTATTAAAATTATTCATAAGATATTAAGTGAATATTTTGAAAAATATTTTACGGATGAATATTATCTTAATATTTAAGGTTCGTTTAATATTTAAGGAAATTACAAGTTGAGTTAATGACTCATATTTTATCATGTAATATATTTATTTTATATTACAAGGAGGTTCTAAAATATAAATGAAGTTAACGATGCAATTAGTTCATCATAACGTATCATTTACTACTTATTTATTGGGAATTTTATTTCTAGAGGATAGGTAACCCTTGCTGGGTATTTGAGCCTCCCACTATATAAGAAGGATAGAGACTCTAATTTAAATACTATTCATTTCAATGGAATGAGAGCCTCTCTCTCCTCCCACTTCCTAGAGAGATAAATTCGACGTCCGAGCATTCAATCAAAGAATGACTTCATGGATCGAATGGATGGGATCAAGGTGATCATCATGATATCGAATGAATCATAGGAGGTCTGTGATAGAACCCATAATTCGACAATCAGCTTCCATATGGATTCTTTTAGTGTGTGTGGATGATCTAGAGGGATTAGGTTTCCGATCCTTTGAGCAATAATCATCGGTGACTAGATGTAGTCGAATGCACTTCTGAATCGAACGAGTTACTCATTTATTTATTTTTTGTGGTTTGAAATATTCACATGATATCCTCGGACCTCTACTAGGGATTAGATCACCGGCGATGATGAAGTTTTGTTGCTCTGGTGATAAAAAATATATAAATACATAACCCATCGACTTCTGATGTGAGACCCAGTAATAGAAATTGGTATTGAAGCAATCACATGAATTTTATAAGCCAAAAAATATTTATTTACATTAAATTAAATAGATGGATTTAATATGGTCTCAAAGGATATGACCGCACATCGATTTGATCTCAAACGACCAAGTTATAGTCATCTGAAAAAATTGATTTGTATTGACCATGAGGTTTTATGGGTATAAATTTTGCAGAACAAAAATTTAATAGCCTAATTCCAATCTTCGATGATCTTCTTAGTCACCCTAAAATTTCGGCTAGTATCTATCCATATTTTGGTTACTAGAATAGTTCTCACCGGAGGTATTATTTTCCATCGATAATGGAAATGTTGAATTAAAAAATTAGTTTAAATATAGGATGAAGTTGGGGGAGGCTATATTTTTTGGGAGAGGTCAAAAAACAAAAATGAATTATTGGTATGATTCACGGGTGTTAATAAAATTGATAAAACTTTATAAAAAAGGGACTTTTCAAAAGGGGGTGAGGATTCCAACAATAAGAACAAGAAAAATGGTCCACTAACTTGGGACTGGGGTGGCTATTGTAAAAAATATATTTTATTTACAAATAAAAAAATGTAATATATTTTTAAGAAAACCATCATCTTCCTCAGGTCGTCATTCTCCCCATCCCAACTTCCCCACCTCACTGTCGTGTGGTCGTCATCCAGTCGTTGTGAAGTTGTCGGCGCTCACCATCATGACCTCTGTCCCCACCGTTCTCTTTGGTGATCCTCTCCAGTTGGATGTCGTCATCAGGATCATCCCCCTCGTATGTTGTGGCTAACCTCAGTCCTCCTGATTGGACCCTTTCAGAACCCATGGTTGTCGCGCAGTTGATCATCATCACCGCACTCGACGCCACCTCTTCCAACACCGCCTAACCTCATCAGTCACCACCACCTACATCATCATGTTGTGTGACATTGACCCTGGTGACCCCCTCCTACATGGGTGGCCTTCCCCTAGCCACCGGCATGACCAGTTTGACCTATGCCCCACCCCCTCCATTCACTGCTCACCAATGTCTCTCCAACCCCACCGTCATGAACTGCCATATCCCACAAGACCACATGCCTCGATCGGGCTTCTTCTAGGGTATTGTGGGTTCTAACTCATCCATATCAGGTCAAGGGAAGGTATTCCCAACCTAGAATGGGTCAGGGCGGGTCTACCCAACCCGGTATAACCTTGCACGAGGTCTGTCCGACCCACAATGGGTCTACATGGGTTCAACCAAACCCGCAATGAGCTTGGGTGGGGTTTTAGGACCCAGAATAATTTTAATATAATCAAAATTAATTTATTAATTTTGGTTTAAAAAATAATAATTTTTATATTCTTGAAAATTAATTTAATTTTTTTTATAGAATTAAATTAAATTAATTTTTGATATAAAATTAAATTAAGTGATTCATTTAATTTTTGGAATAAAATTTAAATTAATTTAGGGACCAAACGTAATTGAATTATTTGAATTTAAATAATTAATTTAATTTATTAAATGTCCTTGTACTTAAATTTATTTCATTTTAATTTTTTCACACTTTAAATTTACTCAAAAAGGTCTGATTACGAGTTTGAAATCCAACCCACATCCACCAAATTTATTTGAAAAAAGTTAAAGTACAAAAAAGAAATTAAATTGAGGCTTGATAATGTTAAAACACCCATAACAATGAAAATAAGAGATTGACTCTTTTCACTCCCTTTGGAACCCAAATTCCTGGTATATTGACCTTTTTCCATTGGATTTCGCCCTCTTAACCATGACTCAGTCCATTGGGGATGCACAAGCTCATCACTCGACAAAGAATCTAAGGAGTCCTCTGGAATGATGTTGCTCAAGTATTTCCGTGAAATATCCTAAAAATCAAGCCTCGAATTATGCAGAAAACTATCTTCAATGTGTTTTTATAATAATTTTAGGACTATCAAATAATCCCTATATCCAAAAACATTCGATTTCATTTTGTCAAATGTAACTTTGAGTTATAAATAAAACCAATTTTTCATTTCATCTGTAAGGCTTTGGGGGTACCTATCACCCTCATAGACCATTAGAGGAGCCTTGAAATTTTTTTTTCTTATAGCTTCACATTCCATGACTGAAGCCATACCAAAAGAGTTATAAGTAGATTTCATGAGCTCAAAAAAATTGAGATGGGTATTGGAAGTCACTTCGGCCTATATCATCCTTTCTACAACCCTTAGCATCATAAGATCTTACCTATACAATTGATGGAGGTTTAAACAGTAACAAAACTATTGATCATCAATAACATGAGAGGCCATTTTATCAATAGGCTAAAGAAACCCCTGCAGAGTAGGTTTTTCACCTCTGTCTCCAGCCTTCATGCCTACCTACACTTGGGCAGACTGAATGATATCGTCCTCACTGGTACCAGCATTAGGGACATCCACCACCACACATGTCTGACTAATCTTCCCTTGAAAATAATTTTGAACTGTTGTAGACTAGTCTTGAGCATTTATCATACATGTCTGGTTTCAATTAATTATTTATTACAATTATGTGTGATGTTTTTAATAATTAGTTAGTTTTTATGACGGTTTTCACACCATCCTATTTTATTCAATATGTATAAGGGCTTGCGAATCCACCATTATCTATATATATATATATTGTGCTTCTTAAGACCCCATAGTTTTTATGTGATTACATTTTTATTTTGATGATGACAATGTAATACATGGACCGCACCAAAACAGGGTGGTTTACCAGATGAGAACAAAAAAACTAGACTAAGGGGTCAGCTACATCATGAGTCATAACTTGACTCTGATATGATTTCCCTAGGTCATGTTTGATCTATTAAATTTAAATGGATCTAAAAATATTATATGTTCAATACCAGTCAGGTAATTTTATTTCCTTTATGCATTGTTTATTATTTAATGTATTTGATTTTATGTGGGAAACACATAAAATAATAAATAGAAAAATACATAAATAATTAGTGAATGTATTATATTAATTTTCAGTTGTGATAATGACAACATAGTATGATCATAATTAATAAAAAAGGAATACATTTTTTGATAAATATTAAAAACCCTCAAATAAATATTAAGTCGCAAACTTCTTCTGTCGTTTAAATTTGAACACAACCAGGTGTACGAGGTGATAATCAGTCATATTTGAGGGTGTATCCTACTACTGAGGAGTTATTATGAGAGTGATGGGTTGAATAAACTAATTATTACAGCAAAGAAGTATTAATAGCTAGCTTGTTTCATCTTTAGAAAAAATCATTTAGTACATCAAATTTTTTATTTTAGAAGTTGGTAATTCACTCAACAGATCAAGGAGTCATGAGTTAATAATGTTTTCCATTCAAACACCTACCTTGAACTCTTCAAGTAGGGTGTATCCATAGATTTTAGGCAATGAGGATATATTTTAAATATATTTTCCACTAGAATACTCAAGCAATGGAGTATTCCGATTCTAGTACATAGGATTTCTAGATTTCAATAAAATAGTGGGAGACATATGATGATTAAACTAATCAATAATATCTAATCAGTAATAAAGATAAAAGTACTAATATTCTAGATTTTTTTATATAAAATTTAAATATCACAATTTTACTACGATAATATTAGAAAAATAAACTTTTTAAACTAGAATTAGTTTCCAAAGAGTAGTACAGGTGCTTGTGCAAAGTACTACGACATCAGAAATTCAAGGTGTTGGTGTCCTCAATACTTGTTAAACCACCTCAGGAAGATATTTTGTAAAAATTATTACCATAGACTCATGTATAATGTATATGATGGTTATTCCATAATTATATCATCAAATTATGATGTGATTTGTGGTTTCAACATTAGGACATGGATGGTTCAACCTGTTATCTCACCTCCAAGAAGCTTGCGAGGAGAAAGAGAAGCAAGATATGAATAAAATAATGTTTACACTGGATATGTGTAAAATTGAAAGATGGGTCATGATATTTTAATATATAACATTATTATATATTTTTCACCCATTTAATTCATTTTTATTTAAAATTTAAAAATGAATATAATGGATAAAATTATTTACTACCTTTTAGGTATGGTTTACTAAATAAGAACTTAAAAGTACGTTTATTTTTTTGTTCTTATGGTGAAAAGGTTGAAAGATAAGGGAAAAGGCCAATGTAAAGTGTGAAGTTAAAGGAACCTTCACAACATCCTTAAAATAAAAGAGTAAAGGCATTAAATAGGAGTTTATTTTCTTTGCATATCATGAAATAGAATCTATTGAAGTTTAAATTCTTTGAACTAAATTAAATAAGCAAGTAATTGCTTCTTATTCATGTATATTCATCAATATTTAAGTAATGTTTTTATTATACTTATTAAGTATTAAATAAAATATGCTTTTCACATATGTGTATTGAAATATAGCAACCAAGTAAGTATAGAAACATTATAATAAGTGAGGTGTGTTATCCAAGTGGCTAATAAAGGGTGGTTCCTAAGTCAGTAGTGAGAATCACACAACTTCTAATTGTCAAGTAAATGTTTCAAATTGAACTTTTATTATGTATTAACAAAAAATTAATATCATGTGTCCATTGGAAACAATGAGACATTATTTTAGTTTTTAAATGAATTTTGTTTTTGGTGTTTAATACTCAACCAATAGTTCAGTAATGCTCGAATCATTGGAAATACCTAATGAATATAAAATGTAAGACTCTAATACCTAGTTGTGGCAAGAAAATATTTGTCAAGTAAAACTAAAATTGGATGTCAAGGATATAGCCAGTATGGTATTTAGACTCTATAGAGTTAAAGACCTTAGGTATTATCGACACAGTTATGTACTTAGTTTTGGATAAATAAACCTTTTGAAATAAAGGTATGTCACAAAGATTTTGAAATTAGTTTAGTTAAAGAGAGTGAAATATTACAAGGGTAAGCTAGTGGTAAATATACTTCATTATATTCCTTTAAGTGTTTATTAAGGAATGTAAAAGTGAATTATGGTATATTAATGGTTAGAACATATGAGTTTCTTTAGTATGGTGTGCCAAAGAATATCTTGACTAAGAATTCATCGATCAATATAATATAGCATAGAATAATTCCTAAACGCACATTACCTTATCCACATCAAAGGTTTGATGATAATAAGGAGGATCAATGAAGATTCTTAAATTATAACATTGATCAATAAAATTTAGCATGGAGTGATTCCTAAATGCACATTTCCTTATACACTTCAGATTCATGATGTAAGTAAAAACATAATCAATGTTAAATCTTATTTCCATTGTAAATACTTCCATTATTTTTAAAGACATGCATCACAAATAATAGCATTATCACATAACCATATGCCATATATAATGAAAAATGGATATTATATGAGTCATAATATGATATAAATCCATTATGTCATAAGAACATGTGTTTATATGCAAAGATTTTGTTAGGATATAAACAAACTCGCATTAAGAGAAACACAAAGTTCATATAAAGTAGTTATCCTAAAGTTTTCTAAGGATATTACTTAAAACCCTAAGATAGAAAAGAGATAGTAAAGTTATAAACTATATTTTTATAAAAGGGTGCGCATATCTATTTGAGATAGTGGGAACAATATTGACTTGCATTTAGTCAATGCCAACATAGGAACAAGTTCCCCAAGAATGTGGGGAAAGAGATTGTTATAGAGACACATACTATGTAGGAAGGATAAAACCAAGGTAATGGTTTTATATTTACCATAGTTGATGATACATTATTCATTGAGAATAATAAATCCTACAAGAAAACATTATATGGAAATAATCTAATATTGATAAGATCAATTAAAATTTAATAATGGATTTCATGTATCAAAGAACATGGGATTATTATTATGAATATTGTGATGGGTATTCAAGTGAAAATATACTTGGATGGTATAAGTGTGGTACCAATAAGGCTCAATTGGTAACACCAATCCATTATTCCTAAATATATTATAATTTTACTTGTCATAGCTAATTTCTATGATCACTTTATTAAGCATTGGATGTCAAGACTAGCAATCATGGAAAGTATCTATATGACCTAACTAGAAAGGGATGATGACATCATAGAATTCCAATAAGGGGTGAAAGTTACTAAAATCCAGTTTGGGGTTAAAGTAAGAAATAGAAATATATAATATTCATTTGGAATGAATTTTTTCCATGTTTCTACAAGAGGTTAGTGGGATCACCACTATTTTCCAAGTAAAATATATTTGGTAAAATATGAAAAAATAGTTATTGGTATTACAGTTAGTTAAGACTAGAATGAAAATGATTCTCTAGAGATTTACTTAAAGTATCAACCTAAGTTCTAGGGAACATTATCAACTGAGGTAGGTCTAATGGTTTCTTAGACCTAGTCAATAGTACATATACTGATAGGGTATTGAAAAATACAAGTTGGAACAATTCAAGAGAGAATTGTTACCAATGTCACATGGAATAAATCTATCCAAGAAGACATGCATGGGAATAAAAGGATATTAATATGGTGAGTTGAATTCCATATGCTTCAGTGATAGATCAATCACATATGCCATGATATGTACAAGAAATGATATTTACAACATAAACTTTATGGTAGGAAAATATCAGTTGAATCCAAGAGAACTGTAAGGGAATCAATTAGAACTATCCAATTGCACTTGAGCAAGTAAAAAATTTATGTGCCTGGTGTGTGTAGAGGAAAGGATAATAGTTATAATGGTATACATACTATTCTTCCTTTAGATTTATATGATCTAATATCTTAATATGGCTATGGTAATAAGCAAGATAATTTCATTCAAGCTAGTGGTAGCCATACCTAAAAATAACGAGTGTGTTGCGGCTTCTCATAAAGATAAATAAGTTGTGTATAATATGAAATGATTTTTTCTAGTTCTTGGAATTGAACCTAGTAAGTAAATTTTTATCATAATATAAATTATGATATTTCTATTACTATTACTAGAAAATATTTCAAGTTATGATAGTGTACAAAAGAGAATATAATCAAGGATATCATCTCTTGAGAAGTCTTACTCAAGGAGGTGAGGTTATAGATAGTAAAATTTCCATGCAACGGACATGTGGAAGGCCCAACAACTAAATCTGCAACTTAACAGTTTCATGATATTATCATTTTATAGATAACAAAGATAGTTATAAAGTTGGTTCTAGTGCAAGTGGGAGTTTTATAATAGTGGGTGCCCTAGACCCGAATTAAAAAATAATTTTTTATTACCAAACCATGTATACAATGAGTGATACATGATGTACACTTAACATTATAGTGTTGATATTTCTGCATCCACTATTTAAATGGTAATGTTTATAGATTATTTTTTATATCAAAAGGTTATAGCGGTTCTTGGGATATAATGAGAACCTCAAGAAATTGTGACATTAATTTTATGAAAATGTCATATGGTCTAGAAACATCAAAACTAAATGGACACAGTTGATGTCTGAATATTAGGTGGTAGTGGATCATAATCGTTGAGAATTCTTCTCATGAAGTTTACACTTAGTGATCTCTAGTAGGAGAGATCATGAGGACAGATCCTCTAATAGGAACACAACATATTTAAAGTGTCATTAGTTGTTCCAATCTAATAATATGTGTATTGGTCTCCTAAATTGTGATCACAATCAATGTGTACCATTTGATCATGTACTTTTATTCAAGATAAAAACTATGACATTGAATTCGTGGCAAGGTATCTTGTGTTGGGTGCGTCATTAGTGGAATGATATTGGTCGAATGGTTAAGATATATTTTTTATCTTCCAAGTTTAGAAAGTGATATCTTGGGAATATTTTATCATTATTCTAGTACCTTCATAAATATTTGGACAGGGTAGTTGTTACTTTGTTGTTTTTGGTGGTTGGAGGTGTTCGGGGGAGATTCTAAGAGTTTTTTTGTGGAGGTTGGAGTTGCAGCTGAGTTGCAGTAAGAAATACACATCATGTGAGTGTATAAAACGATGTGTATTAAATTGGATATTAAAATCATCCAAGGCAATTCATTTTTATATTAAATCTAGAATTTTTAGGAACCCATAAATTATAAACCATGTAAATTTATTACATGATGTGTAAACAGAGGGATCTATGTTTTAAGTTCTTTTTCTTAATTGAACTTTCATTTATTTGGATTCCTCTTTTCCTATATCATTCTAGGAAAAAACTAGGTTCCCCAAGGAGTCCTTTAAACCATCCTTCCTCCCTCTTTGATCTATTGGTTTTGGTGGGTGTTCGTTGGAAATATTTGGTAAGCTCTTCCTTCTTCTTGGTTAGTTTCCTCTTGTTCTCCTTCGTAGTTTCACTACGGTGGTGTGGTTTGGTTTAGGTTGTGTGTTTGGGTTGAGTTTTTATGGTCTTTGGGTGAGTTGTAGGTTGATCTATAGTTTCTCATGGTGTGGTTGTGGTTTTCGGGCATTCTTCTTTTCCCTGGGGTGTGCAGCGAATCGAAAAAGCTTCCTTGAAGTAGGGAATCCCTATTTTATCTTATTTTTGTATCATGTAGGATGGGTTTATTTTTGTTTACCTATGGGTTATGGTTGTGTTGAATTAATTAGCTCAAATGGCCTGAAGGCCTTCTTTTTTATTTTATTATGGATAATCCCCCTTTTAAGGGTTAAAGGGGAACCCGTACATGACCTGTAGGCCCAAGGCACAAGGCCCGACAAACCAAAAATACATGACCCGAAGGCCCATAGGCATACCATGCCCAATACATGACCCGTAGGCCCATCCCACTTGAACTACCCCTCCCCAGCTTCCTGCATCATTGATCACCTAGCTACCCACCTTGTATTGCTGACCGGCTAGCATTGTCCCGTATAAAGCTGCACGGTGCCTGGTCCCGATAGTGGCTGTCATACCCTCTCATTCTTGTAATCTGGTTAGCTCTGCATTTGGTGGCTGCTACTCATGTTGCTCTGATCCTCTTCTGGGGCTTGTTCTGTGTGAACCGGGCTACTCTTATTGTCTACGTGACCCGAAGGCCCTATGGCCTGAAGGCCTTTGATGACACGAAGGCCCTGGAGACCCGTAGGCCCAAACTGGTGGCCCGAAGTCCCAAATCAGGTGAATAGTTCCTATTGCTACACTACCGAATAGTAACTGCTACAGTACTGAATAGTGACTGCTACAGTACCCCGAAAATTCTCCTCCACCCGGTTTTGAACCCGGGCCTCTTGGATGCCAAGCAGGAGCCCTTACCACTCGGGTACGGGCTCGTTGTCTTGTGTTGGATTAATTAAAGATAAAGAATTGGTTAAATTGAAATTGAAGGGTAAAGGGGTTTGATTCGTATATTGTTTACATCTTATTGTTATTGTGATATTATGGATTATACGGGCTTGATACCCCACTGAAAATTGTAGTTGTCGGGGGCTTTGTTTATGATGGATATATGTATTGTGACTTTTGTAGCTGTTGTGATTGTTTTGATATCACCCTAAAATGTAAATTGATTAATCAATTATGTTTGGCTACTGAAATGGTTGCCCAATGATTATGGCTTGTGTGATAATGTACCTATAATTGATTGGAATTTGATAAAATCCCCTTTGTAAATTTATAAAATGCTCTTGATGTTTTTTGATGTGTGGTCGTGCTTTTAGGGTGGTGAGGTGGTTAGTTGGAAGCAATTTTAGGGCAGTGAGGTGGTTTTTTGGACGTGATTTTGGGGTGTAGAGGTGTTTTGTTTAGTCGTTCTTTTGGGGTAGTGATGCGTTGGTTGTGTTGTGCTAGATGTTTGGATAGTGATGGAATAAATTATTAATAATGATTGAAATTACATGGGTTGGTTTGATTAATGGGTTGGTTTGATTAATTGGTTGGTTTGGCTAATGGGTTGAAAATTGTTCAAGAATAATCAAATGATCATTTGTGTGGTTAAATTTGGATGATACTAAATAATGAAAATAATGGGATGATTAAATGAAATTGGTTGGAAATGTGAAATGGGGATTGTGGCTTGTTGTGTGGTGTTATGCATTTAGAGGTGGAAGCAAAAGTGACGATGTTGTGAGTTGGTTAGTGGTTTTCTGTGAACTCATAGGTTGGTATTGAGTGTTTGATACTCTATATATATATATATATATATATTCATTGTGATTTCTATACGCACCACACCCACATCAATCATTATGTGTCGACCCCTGCATAGTCACATGGGGGGTGTTTTTTCCAACATCTGGTGGGGAAGAAGGATGGATGGGTACCTGCTCTCTCTTCCAAGTGAGGTAGTCATTGCATAGGTTGTGATGGTCAAATTTCTGTTAATGAATTATATGGTGGTTTTGATAGATCAGGTTTTTTCGGGTGAGATGTTATTATTCTTGTGGGGTGGTGGCCCAGGTGTTTTCGAGCGAGATTTGATATGATCGGGCTTATGGGGTGAATTCTAGTAGAGGTCGTGCATAGTAAGAAGAGGTCATGAGGTTGATGTACTAAATGTTCATGATACCCTACTACTTTGGTTATGGTAGTGGTTGTGTTGTGGCCTAGTTGTTTTTGGGTGAGATGTGATGTGGCTGTGCTTGTGGGGCGGCGAGCCGAGGTGTCTTCGGGTGAGGTGTGTTGTGACGGTGCTTGTGGGGAGGTGTGGTATATGGAAGAGATCGAAGCGCCAGGGCATACGATGTTGGGTATTGAGAGTGTAATACCAGTGGGAAAGTGGTGTAGGGTACCCTTATCGATGTGAACATGTTATATTATATTACTTGACTTGAGTTATTTGGTGAGCATGCCTTGGTGAGGTTGGTTATGGTTAGTATACCTATTTATGTGTTGTTTGGTTCTATTTTATCATAGGTAAATTAATATTCTCTTTTCACATATTTATGAGAGACTTTGGTTTTCCTACTGAGTGTACTTATATGCTCACCTTGTGTATATAAACTTCTTTCAGGCTTCTAGGAGTATTACATAGACCATGTCAGACATTACTAGCTTGGACCTTTGTATTATGCCGCTACTTTATTTTTACTTTTGGGTATTTACTTTGGTGACTTTTATCTGTATCAATTTTATTTATACATGCATTTGGGATGGTTTTGGTTTCTTTTTATATTATTTCATGGAGTTTATTGTGGATGATTCATCTTATCTCCTGATCCTAGTTATATTATAGAGGGTAATGTCTCCCATTCATGAGATGTTAATACCCTCGGTGCTAATTGCCAACCCATAGCCTACTATAGGTGGGACTTGGGGGTTCATTATCTCTCCCTCTCCTCATTATGGTATCTTTGGAGCAAGGGGGTCATAATAGAGTGGTATCAAATGAGATGGTTGAGAGATAGAATATATTTTGGAGTTAGCAATAGTAAGGTTTGCATGTTTTGGTATGGAAATAGTGTTAGGTGACCTTGGTATGTGACATAGGCTAGGGAGAATGACTAGAACATGGGATTTTAAAGCCACCCATGATCTAGTACGTAGAGTCTAAGCTTATTAAGTGACTAAGTGAGGTTTTCCTATTAGAAGGTTAGAGAACTAGGATAGTTACATGCACTATAATGACTTGTGTTCTTTTTTGAATTTGGGTTATTTTGGGGAAGTTAAAATGGATAAAAATGAATAAAATGAATTAAAATTAATCTTGATAAAATTATACACTATCAGGATTAGTAAGTTCCCATTTTTTCAACTATGGATCTTGTTTTTCATGCGCATGTGGATCAGGTAGTTGATATTCAGCAGGCTGATCCAGTTGATCGTCGTAGGGTTGATCAGGCAGAGGAGGATGAGGCTTGGTAGAGGGCCTTGCGTGATTTCCATTAGAAGGATTTGGGAAAGTACAGGGAAAATTTTTCATATTTGGAGACAGAGAGATGGATAGAGGAGATTAAGATCTATTTTATCTTGATTCAGGACCCAGTGGAGTATTGGATCCCTTTGGAAGACACCCAGATGCGGGGAGCTGTGTGTCGGTGGTGGACAATTTACCTAAGAGAGTGGAAGGAGGAAAATGTTTTATGGGTTGACTTTTAGAAATATTTCGGGGTAGATTTTTCATTGGTAGGTCTCAGGCACCAGTACCTTCGAGGTTTTGACTAGCGGGGATTTGACCTCAGCAACTTCATTTCCATCCTTTTTGGGCCAGTGGTTTCTGTGCTTTTCCTGAGGGATTTTTTATAGTATGTTTTGGTTTTGGAGTTTGTTTCCATCACCAAAACTAGTTCCCAATGGTTCCTAAAACTCAGTTTAGTGTAGAGAGATAGGTTCAACATCATCCTCAGGAGCAATTTCTAGTGAGACCATTTCAGCGGCAGGGGAAACAGGGTTATGCTCCCTCAAGGGGAGATAGAGAAGATAGTGGTCGACCTCAATATGTTCCTCATGTTTAGGGACATCGACCAAAGAATGGTCATAGAGGTGGTCATCAGAAGAGAGGTAGAAGATTTGGTCATGGTAAAATGCACACAGTAGAGGTAGCAATTCCAAAGGGTCCAGATATTGTCAAAGGTACGAATAGTTTTTTAGTACCCTTGTTTTTATCTTGTTTGATTCAAAAACTTTTCACTCCTTTGTTTCACCTACTCTAGTATGTGATTTGGGACTAGTCATAAAAATTAATTTCATGTCTCTGGTGTTGACTACACCATCCGGAGGCCAAAACATCTTGTTTGATGTGTTCCAGGGATGTAGACTAATGGTGGGGCCACATCAATACCATGGGGATCTTTCCTCACTATAGATGCAGTCATACTATGTTATCCTCATCATTGATTGGTTATATTCCATATATGTTTTTACTGACTGCTTCTGGAGGAGAGTCTTGTTATCGAATGTGGATGGCTAGCATGTGGTTTTCATTGGCGAGTGGGGTTCTTAGTTAGGAAGTCTACATGTGGAGCCCCTTATTTCTTTGATGGTTGAGTTGCCTATGAAATCAGAAGATGCTGGGATAGTATAGGTTCCCAAGTTTTTTGGAGATTTCCTGGATGTTTTCCCAGAAGAGGTTGTGACGATACCCCCTCTATGTGATGTTGAGTTTAGGATAGACTTGAAAACTAGTGCTTATTCGATTTTGATGTCTCTTTATTAGATGGAACCTTCTGAGTTGTAGGATTTGAGGATTCAGATAGATGATCTGATGTAGAAGGGTTTTATCCAGTCTAGTGTGTTGTCATGGGGTTCTCTAGTGTTGTTCTCCAAGAAGGTGGATGGTAGTCTAAGGTTGTGTATAGACTACCAGAGGTTGAATCAGATGACGACCAATAATCTTTACCATCTTCCGAGTATAGATGATATTTTTGACTTGCTGAGAGGGGTGAGTTGGTTTTCAAAGATCGATATGTGGTCAAGAAATAACCAGTTAAGGGTGAAGGAGGGTGACATCCCAAAGACTACCTTCAAATGTAGGTATAGGTACTTTGAGTTTATATTCATGTTGTTTGGTGTTACGAACATGCTAGATGTGTTCATAGGGATTATGAACTCTGTGTTCTATGGGTTCCTAGACTAGTTCTTCATCATATTCATAAATGATATCTTGATCTACTGGAAGTTAGAGGTGGAGCATGTCAAGAATCTCAAAGCTGTTTTGTAGGTCCTTTGATTCCATCATCTCTATGGAAATTTTTTCAAGTGTAAGTTTTGGACATGAGAGGTGAATTTTCTCAGGTATGTGGTGTCTCAATGGGGTGTGGTAGTAGACCCATAGAAGGTTGAGGCAGTTTTTTCTTAGGATGCACCCAAGAATGTGGTAGAGGTTCACAGTTTTATTGGTCTTTCAGGCTATTATTAGAGGTTTATACCTAATTTCTCTCAAGTCATATCCCTGTTGACATCTTTGAGTAGTAAGTATCAAGATTTTTTGTGGATTGATTAGTATCAGGCAGCGTTTAGTTACCTGAATGGGAAGTTGGTCAGTACTCCGGTTCTTTAGTTTCCTAGGGAGGTGGTGATGTTTGAGGTGATTTGTGATGCTTACTGTCTATTTTTGGGATGCATATTGATGCATAAAAGGGAAATGATCTCTTATGGGTCTTGAAAATTACATCCTCATGAGCATAACTAGGTCACTCGTGATTTGGAGTTGGCAGCAACTGTGTTTGTGCTGAATTTTTGGCAGAATTACCTTATTGGGGAGCTCTTTATAGTATTCATGGATCACAAGAGCTTGAGGTATATATTTTATCAGTACGATTTGAATTTAAGGTGGTATATGTGTATGGATTTTTATCAGGATTACAATTTTGAGATCTCATACACCTTAGGAAGAGAGAATATTTTAGCTGATTTTTTTAGTAGGAAGTCATGGAAGGGTGTTGTTCAGGAGTCTGGGGGTGTTTGGAGAGCAATGGAGGAGTTGGAAGACTTGAACTTAGATGTGAGGCTGGATAGTGGTAGAGGATGTTTGTTTCATATGATGATGTAGTATTCTTTGGTGCATAAGGTGGAGGAGTCTCAGTGGGGAGACTCAAAGGCATAGTTGATGTGTGATCATGTTGTCCATGGTGATACTATGTAGGGATGGTCGGAGGATAATCAGAACCAAATGTTGTTTTTTGGTAGGTTGTTTGTTCTGGTCGTGATGCACGATTGAGTGCTTTGTGAGTTTCATAGAACACCTTTGGTGGTAAACCCAAGATTTTTTAAGATGTACTATGGATTGAGGATATATTTTTTGTGGCCATAGATGAAATAGGTAGTGGTGGAGTTTGTGGCGAAGTGTTTGGATTTCCAATAGGAAAATTCTGAGCATCATATTCCCGGTGGTTTTTTACAGCCCTTGGATGTTCCTTAATGGAAATGGGATGAAATATTGATGGATTTAATCATAGGGTTACCCAGAGCTCAGAGAGGTTGTGATGTTATCTGGGTGATTGTGGATCGGTTTAAAAATCGGCCCACTTCTTAGCGATTAAAGAGTTGGCACTACTAAAAATTCGGCCTATAGCGACCGCCACTGGTGGTCACTATAGGCCTCTAGAGACCGCACAGCGACCACCAATGGAATTCGTTATAGGCCCGACACTGTTGGCCTACAGAGACCGCCATTGGCAGTCACTGAAGCGGGCCGAAATATTGGCCTACAATAAACATCATTGGCGGTCGCTGAAGCCGGCCGAAATGTCGGCCTACAGCGATTTCCAATGGCGGTCGCAAAACTGGAAATACTTTTTTTTTTAAATTTAATGGTAAAGAATAAAAAAACTGCATATAAATCAAAAAAATGTAAAACAAATCCAAACACCATAAACATCAAGATCATCATAAACAATAAATGATAGACGTGCTTCAACGATCCACATCCATATGCTTTAGAAACCTACAATAAGATACAAAGAAAACAACTACACAAAACAAACTTAAATTTGACATATTTATTCAGTTATTATATACATATAATAAAATGAAATCTGACATCTCATGGATGATTAATAATTTAAAACCCCCAATTTAAGAAATGTTATCATTTTAGAATTTTTTTTCTTGTTTTGGAGTCTTTGCTTTAGTTTCTGAAAGTGTTTTGTTGTCTAAAAAGGAATGTTTTCCATGTGTACTGCACTTTTTATGGACGTGTAATCTCCTCCTACATGTCATGAATAATATTCCTATCGTTTTCGTGTGGTTTCAGGTCAATCGGAGCACGTTTTCTCTGAATTCGATCGTGACATGCTTTTTTGGTCTTTTATGACTCTGGAAACGTGTTTCCGGTCACCGTAGACAAAAGGAACCTCTGAATGGCATGTCTACTACTTTACCATTTCAAAATTCACACATCAGTTGTTTTCGTATGATTTCATGGTATTCTGAGGTCATTCGGGTGGTTTTGACCACCCAACGCGCCCTTTTAGAGCGCGTCGAACTGTTAAAAACGACACATTCGGTCGTACCGCACGCACCGCATATCTGATGGACGTACCCTCTCCTCCCACATGTCAAGAATAATATTCCTATCATTTTCGTGTGGTTTCAGGTCATTCAGAGCACATTTTCTCTGAATTCTACCGTGACACGCCATTTTGGTCTTTTATGACTCTGGAAACGCGTTTCCGGTCACCGCGGTCAAACAGAACCTCCGAATGACATTCCTTCTACCCAAACATTTTACAATTCACACTTTGGTTGTTGTCGTATGATTTCATGGCATTCTAAGGTCGTTCATGTGGTTTTGACCACCCAACGCGCCCTTTTAGAGCGCGTTGAACTACTGAAAACGACACATTCGGTCGTACCGCAAGTACCACACGTCTGATGGACATTTCATCTCCTCCTACATGTCACGAATAATATTCTTATAGTTTTTGTGTGGTTTCAGGTCATTCAGATCACTTTTGATCTGAATTCGACCGTGACACGCCGTTTTGGTCTTTTATGACTCTGGAAATGTGTTTCCAGTCACCGCGGTCAAAAGGCACCTCTGAATGACGTGCGTTCTACCTGACCATTTCACAATTCACACTGTGGTTGTTTTTGTATGATTTCATGTCATTCTGAGGTCGTTCAGGTGGTTTCGACCACCCAACACGCCCTTTTAGAGCGTGCCGAACTGCTGAAAACGACACATTCAGTCGTACCGCGCACACTGCAAGTTCGATGGATGTGTCATCACCTCCTACATGTCACAAAAAAATATTCCTATCGTTTTCATGTGGTTTCAGGTCATTCGGAGCACATTTACTATGAATTCGACCGTGACACGCCGTTTTGGTCTTTTATGACTTTGGAAACGTGTTTCTGGTCACCATAGTCAAACGGAACCTCTGAATGATGTGTCATCTGCCTGACCATTTTACAATTCACACCTTGGTTGTTATCGTATTATTTCATGGCATTCTGAGGTCATTCGGGTGGTTTTGACCACCCAACGCGCCCTTTTAGTGCGCGTCGAACTACTGAAAATGACACATTTGGTCGTACCATGCGCACCGCATGTCCAATGGAGGTTTCGTCTCCTCCTACATGTCACGAATAATATTCCTATCATTTTCCTGTGGTTTCAGGTCATTCGGAGCAAGTTTGATCTGAATTCGACCGTGACACGCCGTTTTGGTCTTTTATGACTCCGGAAACGCATTTTTGGTCACCGTAGTCAAAAGGAACCATTGAATGACGTGTCGTCTACCCGAACATTTTAAAATTCACATCGTGGTTGTTGTAGAATGATTTTATGGAATTCCGAGGTCATTCGGGTGGTTTCGACCACCCAACGCGCCCTTTTAGAGCGCGTCAAACTGCTGAAAATGACACATTCGGTTGTACTGCATGCACCGCACGTCTGATGGACATGCCGTCTCCTCCTACATGTCACGAATAATATTCCTATAATTTTCAAATGGTTTCAGGTCATTCAGAGAATGTTTGCTCTGAATTCGACCGTGACATGCCGTTTTGTTCTTTCATGACTCCGGAAACGCATTTCTGGTCACCGCGGTCAAATAGAACCTCTGAATGACTTGTCGTCAGCCCGACCATTTCACAATTCACACCACGGTTTTTGTAGTATTATTTCATGGCATTCTGACGTCATTCCAGTGGTTTTGACTACCCAACACGCCCTTTTAGAGCGCGTCGAACTGCTGAAAACAACACATTCGGTCGTACTGCGCGCACCACACATCCGATGGACGTGTCGTATCCTCCTACATGTCAGAAATAATATTACTATGGTTTTCGTGTGGTTTCAGGTCATTTAGAGCACATTTTCTCTGAATTCGACCGTGACACGCCGTTTTGGTCTTTTATGACTCCGGAAACGCGTTTCCGGTCACTACGGTCAAACAGCACCTCCGAATGACGTTTCGTCTGCCCTAACATTTCAAAATTTATACCGTGGTTTTTTTTGTATTATTTCATGGAATTATAAGGTCGTTTGGGTGGTTTTGACCACCCAACACTCCCTTTTAGAGCACGCCAAACTGCTGAAAACGACACATTCGGTCGTACCGCGCACACCGCACGTCTGATAGATGTTTCGTCTCCTCTTAAATTTCACTAATAATATTCCTATAGTTTTCGTGTGGTTTCAGATCATTCGGAGCACATTTTCTCTGAATTCGACTGTGACACGCCGTTTTGGTCTTTTATGACTCCAGAAACGTGTTTCTGGTCACCGCGGTAAAACAGCACCTCTGAATGACATGTCATCTGCCCGACCATTTCACAATTCACACTACGATTTTTGTCGTATGATTTCATGGCATTCTGAGGTCGTTCGGGTAGTTTTGACCACCCAACGTGCCCTTTTAGAGTGCGCCGAACTGCTGAAAATGACACATTCGGTCATACCGCGTGCACCGCACATCTGATGGATGTGTTGTCTCCTCCTACATGTCACGAATAATATTCCTATCGTTTTCATGTGGTTTCAGGTCATTTAGAGCACGTTTTCTCTCAATTCGACCGTGACACGTTGTTTTTGTCTTTTATGACTCCGGAAACGCGTTTCTGGTCACCGCAGTCAAACAGCACCTCCGATTGACGTGCTGTCTACCCGACCATTTTACAATTCACATCTCGGTTGTTGTTGTATGATTTCATGGCATTCCAAGGTCATCGGGTGGTTTCAACCACCCAACGCACCCTTTTAGAGAGCGTTGAACTGCTGAAAATGACACATTCGGTCGTACCGCGCACACCGCATGTCTGATGGATGTTCCATCTCCTCTTACATGTCACTAATAATATTCCTATCGTTTTCATCTGGTTTCAAGACATTCGGAGCACGTTTGCTCTGAATTCTACCGTGAAACGCCGTTTTGGTCTTTTATGACTCCGGAAACGCGTTTTCGGTCACCGCTGTCAAACAGAACCTCCGAATGATGTGTCGTCAACCCGACCATTTCATAATTCACACCGCAGTTGTTTTCGTATGATTTCATGGAATTATGAGGTCGTTCGGGTGGGTTTCACCACCCAACGTTCCCTTTTAGAGTGCGTCGAACTGCTGAAAACGATACATTCGGTCGTACCACGTGCACCGCATCTCCGATGGACGTGTCGTCTCCTCCTACATGTCACAAATAATATTTCAATCATTTTTGGGTGGTTTCAGGTCAATAGGATCACGTTTTCTCTAAACTCGACGGTGACACGCCGTTTTGGTCTTTTATGACTCCGGAAACGCGTTTCCGGTCACCGTGGTCAAACAGTACCTCTGAATGATGTGTCGTCTACCCTACCATTTCAAAATTCACACTTCAGTTGTTTTCGTATTATTTCATGGCATTACGAGGTCATTCGAGTGGTTTCGACCACCCAACGCGCCCTTTTAGAGCGCGTCGAACTGCTGAAAATGACACATTCGGTCGTACCGCACACACCGCACGTACGATGGATGTGTCGTCTCCTCCTAAATGTAAAGAATAATATTCCTATCATTTTTGTGTGGTTTCAGGTCATTCAGATCACATTTTCTCTGAATTTGACCGTGACACACCGTTTTGGTTTTTTATGACTCCGGAAACGCGTTTCCGGTCACCACGGTCAAATGGTACCTCCGAATGATGTTCCATCTACCCGGACATTTCACAATTCACGCTACGGTTGTTGTCGTATGATTTCATGGCATTCAAAGGTTGTTTGGGTGGTTTTGACCACCCAACGCTCCCTTTTAGAGTGCGTCGAACTGCTGAAAATGACACATTCGGTCGTACCACATGCACTGCACATCTGATGGACGTGCCATCTCCTCATACATGTCACGAATAATATTCTTATCGTTTTAGTGTGGTTTCAAGTCATTCGGATCACATTTTCTCTGAATTCGACCGTGACACGCTGTTTTGGTCTTTTATGACTCCAGAAACGCATTTCTGGTCACCGCAGTCAAACGGCACCTCCGAATGACGTTCCTTCTACTCGACCATTTCACAATTCACAATGTGGTTGTTGTCGTATGATTTTATGGAATTCTGAGGTTGTTCGGGTGGTTTTGACCACCCAATGCACCCTTTTAGAGCGCGTCGAACTGCTGAAAACGAAACATTCGGTCGTACCGCGTGCACCGCACGTCCGATGGATGTACCGTCTCCTCCAACATGTCAAGAATAATATTCCTATCATTTTCGTGTGGTTTCAGGTCATTCGGAGCACGTTTTCTCTGAATTCGACCTTGACACGCATTTTTGGTCTTTTATGACTCTGGAAATGCATTTCCAGTCACTGCGGTCAAAAGGCACCTTCGAATGAAATGTCGTCTGCCCAACCATTTCATAATTCACACCGCGGTTGTTTTCGTATGATTTCATGGAATTATTAGGTCATTCGGGTGGTTTCGACCACCCAACATGCCCTTTTAAAGCGTGTCGAACTGCTAATAACGACACATTCGGTCATACCGCGCGCATCACACGTCTGGTGGATGTGTCGTCTCCTCCTACATGTCAAGAATAATATTCCTATCATTTACGTGTGGTTTCAGGTCATTCAGAGCACGTTTCCTCTGAATTCGACCGTGACATGACGTTTTGGTCTTTTATGACTCCGGAAATGCATTTCCGGTCACCGCGGTCAAACGAAACCTCTGAATGATGTTTTTTCTACCCGGCCATTTTAAAATTCACACAGCGGTTGTTGTCGTATGATTTCATGGCATTCCAAGGTCATTCGGGTGGTTTTGACCACCCAACGCGCCCTTTTAGAGCGCACTGAACTGCTGAAAACAACACATTCGGTCGTACCGCGTGCACCACACGTCCGATGGACATTCTGTCTCCTCCTACATATCACAAATAATATTACTATTTCTTTCATGTGGTTTCAGGTCATTCGGAGCATTTTTTTCTCTGAATTCGACCATGACACGCCGTTTTGGTCTTTTAGGACTCCGGAAACGCGTTTCCAGTCACTGCGGTCAAACGACACTTCTGAATGACGTGTTGTCTGCCCAACTATTTCAAAATTCACACCGTGGTTGTTTTCATATTATTTCATGGAATTCTGAGGTCGTTCGGGTGGTTCGACCACCCAAAGCACCCTTTAGAGCACGCCGAACTGCTGAAAACGACACATTCGGTCGTACCGCGCGCACCGCACGTCCTATGGATGTGTCTTCTCCTCCTACATGTCACGCATAATATTCCTATCATTTTCGTGTGGTTTTAGGTCATTCGGAGAACCTTTGCTCTGAATTCGACCGTGACACACCGTTTTGGTCTTTTATGACTTCAAAAACGTGTTTCCAGTCACCATGGTCAATCATCACCTCCAAATGATGTGTCGTCTGCCTGGCCATTTCACAATTCACACTGTGGTTGTTGTCGTCTGATTTCACAGTATTCCGAGGTCGTTTGGGTGGTTCTGACCACCCAACGCGCCCTTTAACTACTGAAAAAGACACATTCGGTCGTACTGCGCGCACCATGCGTCTGATGGATGTGACGTCTCCTCCTACATGTCAAGAATAATATTTCTATAATTTTTGTGTGGTTTTAGTTCATTCAGAGCACGTTTTCTCTGAATTCGACTGTGACACGCTGTTTTGGTCTTTTATGATTCCAGAAATGCGTTTTCAGTCACCCCGATCAAACGGAACCTCCGATTGACGTTCTGTCTGCCCAACCATTTTACAATTCACACTTCGGTTCTTGTCGTATGATTTCATGGCATTTTGAGGTCATTCGGGTGGTTTCGACCACCCAACGTGCCCTTTTAGAGCGCATCGAACTGCTGAAAATGACACATTCGGTTGTACCATACGCACCGCATGTCCGATGGGCGTGTCGTCTCCTCCTACATGTCACGAATAATATTCCTATCATTTTTGTGTGGTTTCAAGACATTCGGAGCATGTTTTCTCTGAATTCGACTGTGACACGCCGTTTTGGTCTTTAATGACTACGGAAACGCATTTCCGGTCACCCTGGTAAAATGGCACCTTTGAATGACGTTCTATCTGCCTGACCATTTCACAATTCACACCGCGATTGTTTTATTATGATATCATGGAATTCTGAGGTCGTTTGCGTGGTTTTGACCACCCAACGCGCCCTTTTAGAGCGCGTTGAACTGCTGAAAACGACACATTCGGGCGTACCGCGCGCACCGCACGTCCGATGGATGTTCCATCTCCTAATACATGTCACGAATAATATTTTTATCATTTTAATGTGGTTTCAGGTCATTCAGAGCACATTTTCTCTGAATTCGACCGTGACATGCCGTTTTGGTCTTTTATAACTCCAGAAACGCGTTTCTGGTCACCACGGTAAAACAACACCTCCGAATGATATGTCTTCTTCCCGACCAATTCACAATTCACACTGCGGTTTTTTTCGTATGATTTCATGGCATTCTAAGGTCGTTCGGGTGGTTTTGACCACCCAACGCGCCCTTTTAGAGCGCGTCGAACTGCTGAAAATGACACATTTGGTCATACCACGCGCACCGCACATCCAATGGACGTTTCTTCTCCTCCTTCATGTCACAAAAATTATTCATATCGTTTTCATGTGGTTTCAGGTCATTCAGAGCACGTTTGCTCTGAAATCGACTGTGACAGGCTGTTTTGGTCTTTTGTGACTCCGGAAACGCGTTTCCAGTCACCGCGGTCAAAAGGAACCTCTTAATGACATGTCGTCTGCCCAAATATTTCCCAATTCACACTGCGGTTGTTTTCGTATGATTTCATGGTATTCCGAGGTCGTTTGGGTGGTTTCGACCACCCAACGCGCCCTTTTAGAGCGCGCCGAACTGCTGAAAATGACACATTCGGTCGCACTACGCACACCACAATTCCGATGGACATTCTGTCTCCTTATACATGTCATGAATAATATTCCTATCGTTTTCGTGTGTTTTTAGGTCATTTGGACCACGTTTTCTCTGAATTCGACTGTGACACGCCGTTTTGGTCTTTTATGACTCCGGAAACGTATTTCCGGTCACCAAGGTCAAACGACACCTAAGAATGACGTGTCATCTGCCCGAACATTTCACAATTCTCACTGAGGTTTTTTTCATATGATTTCATTGAATTCTGAGTTCGTTCGGGTGGTTTTGACCACCCAACGCGCCCTTTTAGAGCGCGTCGAACTGCTGAAAACAACACATTTGGTCATACCACCCGCACCGCACATCCGATGGATGTGTCGTCTCCTCCTACATGTCACAAATAATATTCCTATCATTTTTGTGTGGTTTCAGGTCATTCGGAGGATGTTTTCTCTGAATTCGACTGTGACACGTTGTTTTGGTTTTTTATGACTCCGGAAACGTGTTTCCAGTCACCGCGGTCAAACTTCACCTCCAAATGATGTTTCGTCTGCCCAACCATTTCACAATTCACACCTCGGTTGTTCTCGTATGATTTCATGGCATTATGAGGTCGTTTGGGTGGTTTTGACCACCCAACGCGCCCTTTTAGAGCGCGCCGAACTGCTGAAAACGTCACATTCGGTCGTACCGTGCACACCACACATCCGATGGACGTATCGTCTCCTCCTACATGTCACTAATAATATTCCTATAGTTTTCGTGTGGTTTCAGGTCATTCGGAGCACGTTTTCTCTGAATTCGACCGTGACACGCCGTTTTGGTATTTTATGACTCCGGAAACGCGTTTTCGATAACCGCTGTCAAATGGCACCTCCAAATGATGTGTTTTCTACCCAAACATTTCACAATTCACACTGTGGTTGTTGTCCTATGATTTCATGGCATTCTGAGGTTGTTCGGGTGGTTTCGACCACCCAATGCGCCCTTTTAGAGTGCGCTGAACTGCTGAAAACAACACATTCGGTCGTACCGCACGCACCGCACGTACGATGGACATTCTGTATCCTCCTACATGTCATGAATAATATTCTTATAGTTTTGGTGTGGTTTCAGGTCATTCAGACCACGTTTTCTCTGAATTCGACTGTGACACGCCGTTTTGGTCTTTTATGAATCTGGAAACATGTTTCTAGTCACCGTGGTCAAACGGAACCTCTGAATGATGTTTTTTCTACCTGACTATTTCAAAATTCACACCGCGGTTGTTGTCTTATGATTTCATGACATTTCGAGGTCGTTCGGGTGGTTTTGACCACCCAACACCCCCTTTTAGAGCGTGTCGAACTACTGAAAACGACACATTCGGTCATACTGCATGCACCAAACGTCCGATGGAAATCTCGTCTTCTCCTACATGTCAAGAATAATATTCATATCTTTTTCGTGTGGTTTCAGTTCATTCAGAGCACGTTTTCTCTGAATTCGACCGTGACACGCCGTTTTGGTCTTTTATGACTCCGGAAATGCGTTTCCGATCACCGCGGTCAAACGGTACCTCCAAATGATGTGTTGTCTACCTGAAAATTTTACAATTCACACCGTGGTTGTTTTCGCATGATTTCATGGAATTCTGAGGTCGTTCTGGTGGTTTTGACCACCCAACGCGCCCTTTTAGAGCGCACAAAACTGCTGAAAATGACACATTCGGTCGTACCGCACGCACCGCACGTCCGATGGATGTGTCGTCTCCTTCTACATGTCATGAATAATATTCCTATCGTGTTCGTGTGGTTTCAGGTCATTCGGAGCACGTTTTCTCTAAATTCGACCGTGAAACGCCGTTTTGGTCTTGTATGGCTCTAGAAACGCATTTCCGGTCACCGCGGTCAAACAAAACTTCCGATTGACGTTCCGTATACCCAATGATTTCACAATTCACATCGCGGTTATTTTCATATGATTTCATGGCATTCTGAGGTCGTTCGGGTGGTTTTGACCACCCAACGCGCCCTTTTAGAGCGCACCGAACTGCTGAAAATGACACATTTGGTCGTACTACACGCACCGCATGTCCGATGGACGTGTAATCTCCTCCTACATGGCAAGAATAATATTACTATAGTTTTCGTGTGGTTTCATATCTTTCGGAGCTCGTTTTCTCTGAATTCGACCGTGACACGCCATTTTAGTCTTTTATGACTCCGAAAACGTGTTTCTGGTCACCGCGGTCAAATGGAACCTTCGAATGGCATGCCGTATGCCTGACCATTTAAAAATTCACACCTCGGTTGTTTTAGTATGATTTCATGGCATTCAGTGGTCGTTCGGGTGGTTTTGACCACCCAACGCGCCCTTTTAGAGTGCGCCGAACTGCTGAAAATGACACATTCGGTCGTACCGCGCGCACCGCACGTCCAATGGACATGCTCTCTCCTCCTACATGTCACGAATAATATTCCTATATTTTTCGTGTGGTTTCAGGTTATTTGGATCACGTTTGCTCAGAATTCGACCGTGACACGCCGTTTTGGTCTTTTATGACTCTGGAAACGCATTTCCAGTCACCACGGTCAAACAGAACCTCTGATTGACGTGCCGTCTGCCCGACCATTTCACAATTCACATTTCGGTTGTTGTCGTATGATTTCATGGAATTACGAGGTTTTTCGGGTGGTTTTGACCACCCAACACGCCATTTTAGAGCGCGCCGAACTAATTGGCCTAACGGACAATTGGCCTATTGTATAGTTATACAATTAGAATAATGGCATAATGGCCTAATGTCCATTTGTTCTAACATCCAACTAAACAATTGGCAAACTGACCAATTTCCCTAATGGCCTAACAGCCTAATGGCCAATTGGTCTATTGTATAGTTGCACAATTGGGGGGGGGGCTGTCCGAGGGTGCGGGGGGGATGTCCAGGGTGGGGGTGTTGTCCGGGGGTACGGGGGTTGTCCGGGGTGGGGGGGCTATCAAGGGTGGGGGGTGCTGTCCGGGGGTGGGGGCTGTCCGGGGGTGGGGCGGGCTAGCCGGGGTGCGGGGGGGCTATCCAGGGTGGGGGGTGCTTTCCGGGGGTGGGGGGCTATCCAGGGGTGGGGCGGGCTAGCCGAGGTGAGAGGGGGGCTATCCGGGGGCGCTATCTGGGATGGGGGTGTTGTCCGGGGGTGTGGGCTATCTGGGGGTGGGGCGGGCTGTCCGGGGGGTGCGGGGGGTTGTCAGGTGTAGGGGTGATGTCCGGGGGGTCTGTCCAGGGGTGGGGCAGGCTATCTGGGGTGCGAGGGGCTGTTCGGGGGGTGGGGGGGCTATCCGGGGTGCGGGGTGTTGTCTGGGGGTGGGGGTCTGTCTGGGGGTGGGGCGGGCTTTCTGGGATGCGGGGGGGGGGGGGGGGGGGTTGTCCTGGGGGTGGGGGGGATGTCTAGGGACTACAAATAGTGAACCTAAGCTCAGTCATCAAAAACAAGTTTCATGGATTATATTAGGAATCACATGGTTTTTTCAAAACTATTACAGAACATGCAATTTAAAACATTAAAGAATTAAATGAACAAAAAATATCCAAATCATTAATCAGTTTCATGGTTATTTATCAATTCGTGCACATAAACATTGCATCAGGCCAAAACACAAATGATACCCCCAAATCACAAAAAAAAATCTCACTAGAAACCCAACCTAAACATCAATAACAACCCCACCAGTAAAAACAGAAACACACCTCATGAATATGATGCGTCATGCATGGTCATGACTGCTACCTCCATCCGGTAGGCCAAGGGCCTTCAACAAATAAACATTATCAATATTTTCATAATAAAAAAAATATAAATTAAATAAATAAATAGAGTATAAACCTACGTTTTATGATCCCCTACACCATCACCTGGATGCACATATTCCTGCAGTGCTCTAACCTCAGTGGTCAATTGCACATTTACCCCCTTGGAAGCGCACAGCCATGCCTCGAAATCTGACAACTGATGTGTCATCTGAGCAACAGTAGGACTGACAACTGCAGCACATGAAACTACAGAAATAGGAATCCATGTTCCATAGGTCAAACTATATCCATGCCCTTCCTGACCAATAATGCGATGAAAGATCTCATCCCTTCGCATGGGAAGCTGTCACTGGTCCTATGGAAGATGTGCTAACTCAGCTTCAAATTGATCCCATGAAATATTTAAATATATATACATATATATATTAATATACAGATTTATGTAAGTATTGGTAATTATAAGCACTTACTATCAATGCTTCAGCCTCTGGATCATTGCGATCACGAGTCCTCATCCACACCAACATTTTATCAGTCGGTGCACCTTGCTCCTGAAACTGTATATGAATAGAATATAAACACAAAATCATATTAATTAATAAATTAAAAAATGAATAATAAATACCTCATGTCGGATCTGAGACACGTGATGAGTCCTGAGCCTGTGAGGTGGTCCCTGCAACGCTCAATTCTCAGAATGGCGTGCTGACACCTCCTACATTCAATTCATTCAAATTTCAAAAAAATCACACATTCTTGAAAATATATATACCAAAATAAATATACAAACCACAACACACTCAGTAGACCAATATGAAACTAAGTCACGCCACTGAGCCGGGAGGACACCTCTCGGTACTTTTTCTAGAATGTCTGGGGCACCCACATTTGGTACCCAGTGGTCCCTCTTCACTTTTCCTTTATAGTCTTTCCACATCTTACGGTATTTTTTCATACACATGGGCCAAAACTCATCAGGTAATACTTTCAAATTTTTCTATTAAATAAAAAAATCACACATATTAGTATTGTTTATACATAGAGAATAAAGTAAAATGGTCTTCTTACCTGAACCTCCCTCCAAAGACGATCTAATGTGTCCTGAGGGACAGAAGCCCAGTCACATGTGGTCAATGGAAATCGATGTGGGTCATGTATGATATGACCCAACTGACGAATAAATGCATGGGAATTCAATCCCATAGGATGAAATACCTCATCAAAGGAAACATCAATCGTTGTTTCGAAATTCCATGATAAAATGCCACGACCAAGGCCTCTCTTGCGAGAGGAAGAAGCAATCGAGTCTGATCCTGTTGAAAACAATTTTATATATAATTTAACAGATGTTATAAATATATATATATATATATATGTTTATCAATTACATAAAAAATAGATACAATTACATTCAAACATACCTCAACCCTGAGACATAGATGTCTCAGATGGATGATGTGGATCTGCTGCCTCTTCCCCTGACATGCCTGAAGTCATAGAAAACATTAGTAAGGGGACTATCCAAAGTGTCCAAAAGATAAATTGGATTGTTCTTAAAAGAATAAAACTTGTACAATTGTTAATCAAACAAAAAGGGATTGAATAATTAGTTGTGAATGAATTTTAAAAAATCAGAAAGTTAACAAAAAAGATATAAAAATTATGTACAAAACCAATCAATGCATAGCCAAATTTCAGATTGAATTAATAAAAATTCAAGAAGCACATGGACTAGATGAAGAATGCCTCAGTGGGAAGATATACCGACAATAACATCAATATACCAAGAGTTAAATCACCCTAAATATTTATAACTGAATAAACTTCCAAAAGTGAGGATTAAAACTTACAAGGATTTATAAAATGGTTAGATAATTTATGATATCCTAGGACATTCAATACTAAATAGAAAGAAAACAATTATACCTTTCATTAAGCATGAAAATAGACCGTTTCTCCTTCAACAGCCGCTCTGACCCAATAAATATCTTCTTCACGTTGAACTACGGTATGTTGATCAAGCTATTAGGAAACAAACAGAACAGTCTCGGGTTCATCTTCTTCAAATAAAAACACTCCTTGCTGAGACATTTTGACAACAACTTGACAACTTGGATTCGAAGGCAAAGTAACAAAGAATACTTGTTCCGCTTGTGATGTCAAAATTAAAGGTTCATTCTCTACTCGTTCATTTCTGTATAACATATAGTTAAAATTCACCAATGAAAACTGATATTGATTGATTTTACATCCACACACTGGATCAACCCGATTACACTTTAACAATATGTACTTCAACACATTTGTGTATAAAACTTCAATGATGTCTATCAATTGACCATAGTAATAACCAGAATCAACAAATAGACAACTGATGCCACTATTTTGTGTTGCTCGTTTGTCCACAACATCTTTAATGCGAAATCGAAAACCATTAGCATCTATAGCTTTATAACGATGTGTCGTTATAGATGGACCCTCATCCAGTTGGATAAATTATTCATTTAGCGTGGGGTCCCCTAACTCCCTCAGCTTATGAACCTACATAATTTATAAAATTCAATACTGATATATGCAAAAATAAATTAGTATAATACTTTACTCATAATGAAAATCAATTTATACGTACATAATCCTTGAACCAATCATGAAATAACGCATAATGAGATTGTTTAATTTGCAACTCAGTTGCACGATACATCCCTTATTTTATCTCATTAATGTGTTTCCTGCAAATGATAACGCGATGTTTAAATGATCAACTTATGCAGACAAAACATGAAAAATTTAAACAATAAAAGTGATAAGATACTTACTGCATTAATGGTGCAACTGATGGAGTATTGAACAAGATATATCGATGTGCTTGTATCCACTCGATGTTGCCTATATCAAATGTGGTACCTTCTCCAAATGGACCACCATGAATTCGAGAGGGCTTATCTAATTTTGTTTCAACATCCATAAGATATTATGCACAAAAAGTAGTACACTCATCCATCAAATAACCATTGGATATTGATGCCTTTGGACGAGCTCTGTTGCGTATAAATTGTTTCAATGTACTCAAATACCGCTCAATAGGATACATCCACCTGAATTGCATTGGACCAGCAGCCATTACTTCATCAGTTAGGTGCACTATCAAGTTGACCATAACATCAAAAAATGAGGGGGGTAAAGGTTTCTCAAAGTGAAAAAGCATAAGTACAATTTGGTCCTGCAAACTTTTTAAATCACTCATTCGTTGATTTCTTAAACAAAACTGTCTAAAAAAATACTCATCTCAATCAATGGCTAAACAACATTGGGGGATAAACAATCACAAATTGTGATTGGAATCAACTGCTGAAGTAGTATGTGATTGTCATGACTTTTTAACCCTTTCAATGTCTTGCTCGTCAGATTCACACACTTTGAAATATTATAAGAGTGACCATCAGGCACCTTGAGCATCTTCAAAATGGAAAGAAATGTCTATTTCTCCTTTGTAGTCATTGTATACTGTGAAGCAGGCATATATTCCTTGTTTCCCTCAGCTAACTGTAAATGCAACTGTTTCCTTAAACTCATTTCTTCCAAATCACAGCGTGCATTAACATGGTCCTTTGATTTTCCACGAACACCTAAAATGGTTCACAATATGTTATCACAAAAAAAAATTCAATGTGCATGACATCCAAATTATGCCTCAGCATGTTAGTTTTCCAATATGGAAGACTATAAAAAAATACTTTTCTTTTTCCAATTGTGACTGCACTGCCTACCCGCAGCACGAATATTACGTACTGGAGGAGCCACTAAATCCTAAATTTCATATACTATACGAATGTTTTCTTCCTCAATCTGCGATAACATTTAGACTCCTGTCATGATATTTGGTGCTAGTTTGAACTCTTTAGAACCATCAAATTCCACTATGTCCTTTCTGAACCTGTGTTGAGGGGGGAGAAAACATTTGTGACCCATGTATGCCCATTTTTTGGAATGTTTAAGCCATACAGATTTTTTACTTTTATTGCAACAAGGGAAAGAAAATTCCCATTTTGTACTCCAGCCTGATAAATTTTCATAAGCTGGGAAGTCATTGATTTTCCACAATAAAGCAGCCTGCAATTTGAACATTTCATTCGTTTCACATTCATAAGTCGTCACACCATCACCCCAAAATTCATTCAACTCATCAATCAATGTATGAAGGTAAACATCAATCTTATCCCCCGTACTTTTAGGTCCATCAATAAGAGTGGAAAGTAATATAAATTTTTGCTTCATACAAAGCCACGGAGGAAGATTATACGGAACCAACACCACGGGCCATGTGCTATGAGTTGCACCAACCATAGACTTGAATGGATTGAAACCATCTGCTACCAATCCCAATCGGACATTACGAACATCTTTAGCAAATTCGGGATGTCTCCTATCAAAATCCTTCCATGCATGAGAGTCTATCGGGTGGGTTAACATATCACTTTCATGAACTCTTTATGCATACCATCTCATTAAATTAGAAACTTTAGATGACATAAAAAATCTTTTCAACCTCGGTTTAAGGGGAAAGTAACGCATTTGCTTTATGGAAATCGGTTTCCCCTGTATCGCAATATGACTTTGATGAGTCTGATTTCCCCTGTTCTCTTTTCACCTGGAAGAACCAAAAACCGTACAAATATCCAAATGGGAAGTTTCCTTTCTAAACAACATACAGTTGTTTGCACATGCATCTATGGTCTCATATGTAAAACCTAAGTTCTCTGTAAAATTAAGAGCATGGTAATATGACTTGGGAATCTTAGTGTCAATAGGAAGAACCATTTTCAATAACACCAAAATCACGTCGAATGATGTGTCTGACCAATTATTCAAAGTATTCAAATGCAACAACTCCACGATAAATGACAGTTTATTGTAATAAGTACATCCAGGATATAATTCTATTTTCGCATCATCAAGTGCTTCATAAAACCTCCTCGAATCAAGATCTGCACTAGAGAGAAGATTTATCTCACCAGTCTCAAGATTCTGGATGTCAATTCCTTCAAGATCTAACCCACATACCATTTAAATAAGCATTTCATGCATTGGATCATTCATCCTTGCATTAACATCCATCTGAACTATATCCGTATTTTGACAATGAATATATTCTTCTCCATAACGAGTCCAACTCTTATAATTTTTCAGAAATCCATTAAAGAATAGGTGCTCCCTCATAGTATCTCATGTGAATTGATATTTTTTAGCACATTTTCTACATGGACAACTATATAGTCACTTTAAAATCCTCTGGTGAAGTCAATAAACAACATAATTCCATTGAAATATTCTCTAGACGTTCGATTTGGAAGATCAATCCAACTCTTATCCATAATAATATCTGTATAACAAACATTTACACAATACTTATTACATTTTCATTTTTAAAATTAAATATATTTAAAATAAATACTAATCAATTGTTTGTGAACTATTGATAAAATAATAATGTAAACGAAAGCCCATGTCATACCTGATTGCGCTAAAAACCTGGAAGAGAGGGGAGCTGAAGGTGGTGCTGCGAGGGAGAGGAGAGGAAGCTAAGGGGAGTCGGAGCCAGAGGCGGTGCGGCGAGGGAGGGGACGGGCGACGGCAGTGGCAAGGAGCCGGAGGAGAGGAGGCGGTGAGGGGATGGGGGATGGGCAGCGAGGGGGGGGCTGTCTGGGGTGGGGGGTTGTCCGGGGTGTGGGGAGGGTTGTCTGGGGTGCGGGGGGTCATGTCCGGGGTGCGGGGGGGGGGGGGGGCTGTCCAGGGTGTGGGGGGGCTGTCCGGGGTACGGGGGGGTTGTCTAGGGTGCGGGGGGGATGTCTGGGGTGGGGGCTGTCCAAGGTGTGGGGGGTTGTCCGAGGTGCGGGGGGG
The DNA here is from genome assembly GCA_963277665.1 of Viscum album. Taxonomy (NCBI): domain Eukaryota; kingdom Viridiplantae; phylum Streptophyta; class Magnoliopsida; order Santalales; family Viscaceae; genus Viscum; species Viscum album. The sequence goes on from OY728160.1 coordinate 1,057,818,425, forward strand.
CCTGTCCGGGGTGCGGGGGGGGGGGGGGTTGTCCAGGGTGTGGGGGGCTATCTGGGGTGTGAGGGGGATGTCTGGGGTGGGGGGAGGGCCGAGGGGGCGGAGGGACAAGGCCGGAAGCCAGAGGGCAGAGGGGTTGGAGACTGGAGGGGGCGGAGGCCGGAGGGCGGAGGCCATCGGGCGGAGGGACACCGGAGGGGACGGAGGGAAAGGAGGAGGATGGCTGGAGGGCGGAGGGCGGCCAGAGGGCGGCCGGAGCCGGAGGGATGAGGGCGGAGGGCGGGCGGAGGGCGGAGGCCGACGAGGGTGGAGGGTGGAGGGTGGTGAGGGCGGTGAGCGGTGTAGGGCGGTGAGGGTGCGCGGGGGAGGGTGGAGGGCGGAGGGCAGCGACGGGGGAGGGCACGCGGAGGGTGGAGGGTGGAGAGGGCGGCGAGCAGTGGAGGGCGGCGAGGGCGGCGAGTGGTGGAGGGCGGAGAGGGCATGCGGTGATGGGGGAGGGCGTGTAGGGGAGGGCGGAGGGTGGAGGTCAGTGACGGGGGAGGGCGCGCGGCTAGGTCGAGGGCAAGGGAGGAGGTGGGGGCGCCGAAGCCCCCTTTTTTTGTCAAATCTCAGCGACCGCCATAGGCGGTCGCCCGAGTCAGGGGGCTTCAAATCCCAATATTGTAGTAGTGTGGGTGCAGTGTGTGTTTTGGCTAAGAGGTATGTGGATGAGGTGGTGTGGTTTCATATAGTTCCAAGGTACATTATCTCGAATCGGGATGCTCTTCTTACCTCTTAAGTCTGAAGGGTATTACAGCATGATTTTGGAACTTAGTTACACCTCCGTACTATTTTCCACCCTTAGACATATGGAAAGATGGAACAGACTATCCCAACATTGGAGGATATGTTGCGGGCATGCATCTTGGAGTTTTGGTGGATCATGGGTATGACATTTTCCCTTGGTTTATTTTTCTTATAATAATATTTATCATTCATCCATTGGTATGGATTTGTTTGAGGATTTTTATGGGATATCGTGTCATTCTTCATTGTGTTAGTCATAGGTTAGGGAGGCAGTAGTTCTTGGTCTCAATTTCATGTAGATCACAACAGAGAAAGTTTAGCTTGTCCGTGAGAGGATGAAAGCAGCATAGGACCAGAAAAAATCTTATGTTGATCGCAAGAGGAGGCCCTTGGAGTTCTAGTTTGGAGACCATGTGTTCTTGACATTTTCCCCTTGTCCTGGATAGTGTAATTTTGGTAGAGGGAGTAAGATTTATCCCAGGTTTGTTGGGCCCTTTGAGGTGTTGGGGTGAGTTGGCGATATGGCATATCGATTAGAGTATCTACCATGGTTTTAGAGGATCCAAGACGTCTTCCACGTCTCTCATATTTTTTGGTATATTCATGATGACTCTCATGTCATTAACTGGGGAAAGTTAGAAATCAAGGATGTAGCAACCCGACCCCAAAGATCCTAGAGCTGGTGTCTACTACCATTACATTGTCATGATTATAAGGAATTAAATCCCAAAGGAATGAATATTCTAGTAGTATTGGTAAACCAGATACATAAATGATTCTTGTATTACAAATGAATACACTAATTACAACGTAATTTTTTTGTTTTGAGGATAACTTTATTACATCTATTGTATCCTTGCATGTATTTCTTAGTATACTTCTTAGATTCCTAGAGAAAAAAAAAATAAGGGTGAGCTCAAATGATAAGTAAGGGTAAAGTATAGCAGAATCAATAATTAATCAATGGGAATAATAATTATGTCATGGTAAATAATCGAACACACATACCATGTAATCAATAAACTAAGAAGGAAGAGAATAAAGAATATGTAAAGGTAAAAAACTAAAACACATTCCATTCTAATAATGAACTAAAAATGAAATGAATCCATATATATGTCGACCCAAAATCTCATGGGTGAATAATTACTGAAACTAAATGAATGAAATGCTTAATTATTGGACTTCATCTCTAAGGCATATAAAAACATCTACTTTTAAGATTTATCCTCCGGATAGTTTAAAACTATGGGTAAAAATCCTTCTATTCTACTTGGAAACAAACTCAGTGTTTCTCACCAACTAATTTCATCTGATGAGACTACTGATGCATCGAGGGGCTTTCATTAACCGATCCCCAACCCATAGGGCTTACCTTATATGGTCTCCAACCTTTATCTTTCATATCCCAATCATTCCTCATATCAAATAATCAATATGCCTTATCAAATATCCTTATTGAATAAAGGATACATATTTATCAATATTTCCCCCAAATAATCAAATAATTTTCAAAGTAAACATTGTATGAAAAATGGTATACAATTAATGTAATAATAATATCCATGAAAATGATATGGATATTTAGGGGAAATTCAATATAAAATGATCATAGTAAATTGAATATTTTAAAGGGACTAAAAGGAATCAAGGAAATGAATGTGAATATTATCCTTGGAAAAATAAATCATAAACCATCCAGATGAAGATTACGGATGTTATCAATACAACATATCTCAAGTAGAGTAAAATAAAGTTTTTTTGTCATTGATGAATGGAAATATTATAAAAATATCTTTTAAAAATATTCTTGAGGAAAATATCCCTTTTATATTGAATAACATTTTGAAGATCCTTTTCTTTGAAAATCACTTTTGAAAACATTTTCTTTAAAAAGTAACATTTTAAAATTACAAAGGAAACTTTGAATAAATGATGTCATGTAAATCTTTACATTCTATATGAGGTAAAAAGAAAATTCCTTTTGCATGGTAAAAAATTTATAAAAATGCAATGTTCGGAAAATGATAAGAATACTCCTTTGAAAACTTTTTTAAAAGACAAAAAGGGTAAAAATGTATTTTAAAAATAATTTTGGAAATGTTGAAAACTTTTTTTGAAAAACTTTTTAGAAAAAAAAGGTTTTTAGAAGAAAACAGGTTCTCTGAATAAAGAGAGAATGGAGTTTGGTTTTCTTAAAAACATTTTCAAAAACATTTTGAGTACCAAAGTGTAGAAAATGGAACTATTACTTGAAAAGATCATTAATTACCGAAGGATAAGAAAATGAAAATGTTTATTAATCAATGATCAAATAATTTTCTCTGATAGAAATTCAAGTGTTAACAATCCCGAACAAAATGATATTGTAAAGTAAACCCTTGAAAAGATTATAATGTTGAAGTGAGAATCAATCAAAGAGTATATTATGTGTATAAACTATAAATCCACATAAGGAAGTGTAAATACATCAATATATAGTCAAATTCATTAAACACATAATCATATAATATTAACGATAAAGAGGTAGTAGTGTAACCCGATGAAAATAAATTGGGTTATGAAATTCTTTTCCACTTGTCAAATTTTAACTCACATCCCCTTAGATGAAATTATTAAAATTAAAACTCAAATTATTATGAAGAATGGACGAATCATGATATTATATGACAAAGTGGTAGTATGTACACCATATATAATAAATTAGGTACACAAAAATAAAGCGATCGTTTCAATAGAAAGTTAAAAAACACAAAAGAAAGTGATATTGAAAAGATAATCATTAAAATGGTCTCAAGGAGAATAATCTTTAAAGATTTCAAAGTGTCTCATACTACTTTGAAATATTTGAAACATAATATCTATTAAGTAATAATATTAAATGAATCTTAGAATATCATGAGAATAAAGAGATTCATTATATAACATATAAAAGGTTAGTATATACACCATATAAAGGAAATTAGGTGCATAACAACAAATAAGTCTCAATGGAATGTAAATTGAGACAAAATCTCTTACTTTGCATTTCCTTTTTGGGTGAATGTCCTTTAACATCCCGTATAATGATTTTAAACATGTCACTAACTAATACCAAAACCATACTCATATTAATAATATCATATATTAAATTCTTATAATATATTATTTCCCATTTGTTAGTAAACTTTCATTATTTTCACTATTTTGGGTGTTAATTGCCTAGTTTCTCAAGTATGTTTTGACTTGTTACTAGTTGTTCTTAATATGTTTATCATGTTTTAATCATTTAAAATTTTTAAACCATGATGTAATTATCATATATATTCAGTATATATGTATTTAGAATAATCTATAATATTTTGAGATAAGAAATGAAATGCATCATTCATGGAGACGGTAGGGCGTACGTATTCATGAACACTAATTTCATTTCATTTTCATATTAAAAGAATTAAAAGTAAATTATATATATGTATATTTTAATTATAGTATAATATCTATTTCATATATATTATATATTTTTATTAAAACCACCCTTTATACATTTTATGTATAGTATTAATGAGTAACATCGCTTTGAGAGGGCGATAGTTCACACTTCCACAAACAATGTTATTGTTTTCTCAAAAGATGAAAAGCATAAAGGTATATTCTATATAAAAATTTTAGAAGAATAAATAAATTATAAATATCATATATATGATATATAAATAGAGTGTTCATCATAATTCCAAACCATGAGAGGTGGTAAAGGAAAATTGAACAACTTCATTTCGTGAGGTGGTAGTTCACCGTACACATAAACAGTAAGTTAGTTACCCATTAGATGGATGTGTGTGTAAGTATAGGTCAAACCATTAATATAAAAAACATCTCAATATATTAAGGATATTGGTGTTGTTATATAATCATGGAATAAGGATAGTTGAGGGGTGGATAATGGAAATAAAACTAAAGAGCTTGAGGGAGGAGGTCATCTCTTATTCTGGTAACACCTTTTGGTTTACACCAAAGGTATTTCGTGGATTGATTTTTAAACAATTTGAGACTATAACACCCCAAGATTTCATAGTAATTTATTTTCTTTAAAGTAATTCAATAGCTTGCGCTACATGCAACACCGAGTTCGAGCGCACCACGACTTACCAAACTAGCCGTTCAAAAAGCAGTTATGAATAGTATTAAATGAATTTTGAATTTTATATACTCCATATAATTTTATAATCCATATTATGTGTTTCTTAGACATAATATAAGAACAAATTCATTTTTTCAGATAAAAGAAGTATTTTTCAAAAAATGAAATTTTACCACCTTTTAATGGAAAAACCTTTTTAAGACCAATATTTGACACTTTTATATATTAAATTTAATGAAATTAAATTCTTATTTATAATCGGTACATAAAAATTTATTTTGGATAAATTTTTATTACTTTTCTGATAACTTTCATATTTTGATGAATACTGAAAAATACTAAATTTTAATTGAAAAAAACTTTTTTAATCAAAATAATTTAGTCTTAAATTATGAATTTGAATGGTTTTTAAGTATAATTAGATTATATTTTTATCATTTAATACAATTTAGTTCATTATAAGTAATTTCACATTTAAATTTGACATAAACACATGTCAATCTTTTGATAGTTTTTACTTTTTAAAAACTCATTTTTCGGTTTTGAAAATGGGAATTAATTTTAAATTAATTAATGAAACTTCTATGTTTTTAATTTGGTAAAATAGAATTAATTTTTGAATTTGGAATATCAAAATTATCTTAGGGTAAATTTTTGGTATTTTTCTGAAAACATTCAATTTTTGATTAATAGTAAAAAACATTATGTTATAGTTTAAAACTGACTTTTTATTTAAATAATTATTTATTTTATTTAAATTTATTTTAAGTAAAAATAGATATATAATACCTATATAAGTTCAATGTAATTCATTGGAGTCATTTTATAATAAAATTAGATGTATAAAATTTTATTGAACTTTTTACCGTCTTTTACCCGCCTTCTAGGAGCACTTGAAAATTTGCATAAAAATTAATTTTACCACTTCTGTGAATTGAATTTTAAAAATATGAGAGACACAGTTAATATCAGTAAATAAATTTTGGTTCAATAATATGAAAATAATTTTTGGTGCATGGTAACTTTTGACTTATTTACCACGGTTAAAATTAAATAGGGTAATTAAAGGTAAAAATGATATTATAATAACCCTAACACATATCCTAATTATATTGGATAAGTTTAATTCAACCAAAAACAACCTTAGGAATAAAATATGATCCTTTAGGTCCACCTGGATTAGATTAGGACATTTATTATTATTTTATTTAAAGAAGAGTTAAAAGTTTTAAATTCAAAGTTTATTAACCAAACTATTTTTAATATAGGGTTATACAAAAGATAAATTATACTATAAATATTAATTATAAAGATAAAATAATTTCCTACATAATGGTATTTTATTTATAATTTTTATATATTAAATAATTAAATTTATTTATGACACAGTGATGATGCAGTAATTACCTTCTTAATGAAATATTAAAATAGTTTATATTATAAATATTAAAATAAATATAATTTAAAGGTTTTGATGACATCCATGAATTTTATAGGTTAATATAACATGTTAGGGTTGATTATATAAATTTTTTTCTAAGTGATAAGGTTGTTATGACTTTCACAAAAACAAAATACCAAATAGTGTCAAAATTGACATAAATTAGTTTTTAAAAAAAATACTATATTATTGGTTGATATAATATTCCTAAAAATATAAGGTTTGTCCAAAGGGGTTAAATAATATTATATACATTATTAATGAACCACTTGAGGTTGTCTTGGAAGTTTATAGTAAGTTTATTAACCATATAGTGTAAGAATACAAGAAGACACAGTAAAAGTTAAACTATTTAACTAAGAGTTAAATCTAAAAGATAAGATTAAAATGGTAACCTAAACTTGTCTAAAACCTATTGGTTGAGAGTATTTCGACCCATACCTAACTTATATTTTAAATAAATTATTTTTGAGCCATTAGAAACTGAAAATGATTTTATAATAAAATAATATTTCAAGATTTTCCTAAAGTGACCCTCACCTCTCTTATAAAAGGGTACTTCCCCTTCTCTTAATTTCACACCTCCAAAGCAATTTGGCTCGGCCAAACCCTACCCAAATATCTTCCCAACTTCACTAAATTCAACCTAGAGGCCTTAATTTGATCAGAAATACAACCTAAGGATCCCTTTTGATCAACTCAAAAGGAAACACCCGAAGAAGAGGTAATAATTTCACCACCCTCTTTCAAGTTGTTTTCTTCTTCCACTTCCTATTTCTTTTTTGTTTCCATACCAAAATAATAAATTTAGTACCTTATACATACTGTGATGTTATTATAAATATGGGACAACCATATTCGTTATTCTATCCATCCTATAAATAAAAAAGTCACTATACGTGCGTACGTACGGCTTACCGTCTCCACGTCATGGTGTAGTTTGTTATTTAAACACTTCCTTATTTGGATGGGTATAATAATGAGTATAAATTATGTAAATAATAAATATAACATGTTAATTATTATTTATATATGATATACCATCCAATTAAATACGATTTCACCATCAATATAATGATATTGTCGCTCGTGCATATGTAAGGATTATCGTCTCCAAGAACGCGGTGAGATTCATTCCCCATCGTAATCATTCAAGAATAATTTTCATTTTATGATTAAAAATAATTTTTAAGAACTTAATATCATTCTGAATATGAATCAAATATAGCCTATACATAACAAACAAGACTTATGTAACAAAACATATAAAGGAAAATGAATCAGTTAACAACCAAAACAATGATACTACTGAAATATCATTAACAAATAAATATTATAAGATCATATATGATATAATATTTATGTATTTGGTTCTTTTATAATTTAATAACAATGATTTCACCATTATACAGTAGGTTAACCTACCTTATACTAAGTAAAAGTACAAGGTAAGGGGTTTTCATCTCACTTTTATTCCCGTGCGATTCATGTTATATTTTCCACTATTACCTTTTGTGTGGTGTATGTACTACCCATGATTGTATTTTTTGCATAATATACTTTAATTTATGGATATTTACATCATAATTGGATGATACTTCTTTCATGGGGTGTATGTTTGGTAATTTACCAAATCACTCAGGGAATTTCAAATTTCAATTTCCACTCATTTGGTTTTATGCAAACTTCATTGATTACTTTACTCCAATATTATGTGTAAAATCACTATTTATTTACTTATGTATTAATTTCCAATCCCCTTTATGTGGATATAATTTTGATACACATAATCACTCCATTTATAAATTCTCAGGTCATCGATATAAACTTTATAAGAGTAATTTTAACTCAATTTATATTCATTGAGTTAAAAATCCAAGTCATTGGTGTTGTTTTTACAAGAATATGTGTGAATTTCCTATTATCGATTTACACTGAATATCCAATCATATTGAGTTTATATATATTTTTCACACATAATTATTTTGTTGATTTATCCTTAACCTAAGGATACGGTCTTTATAAAGGAATTCATCTCAACTTACATTCCATTGGGACATCTTTGTTGTTATGCACCAATTCACTTTTATTTGGTGTATATAATATACTTGACATAGTATATCATTAATCCCTTTATTATCATGATATTATAAATTTTTTATTACCTCAATTATTTGTATTCAAGAATCTCTCATTTGGTTAGGAATTCTAACAAAAATATCATTTTAAATGTTTTAAAATTTTATTCTTCTAAATATTTCCCATTAAAGTCCATGTTTTAAAAATGGTTTTAAGGTTTCATTTATATGGAAATTAATTTTTTAAAATTGAAATTCCTTTTAAAAGTTTCAAAGTGGTATGGGACACTTTGATTCAAAAATCTATTTTAAACAGCTTCTTGATAAATAGTGATACTTTTAAATGTTTTCATGAAAAAGGGATATTTCTATCAATGATTTTTACTGATCATTTTCAACTATGTCAACATCCTATATGAGATATTATTCTTGATCGAGGTTGATTTATTATGATACAAATATTCTATACTGTATTAAAGGTTTTGTGATATGTTTGACTGTGGATATGTTATTTTTATATCATTCGTGGTTTATGGATAAAGTATTGATATTTCGTATGCTATTTTTAATAAAAAAAATTACGTTATGTTTAAACCTTTTCATATGAGGAATCCATTGGACTTAGTAAGTGATGAGTGAAGCCCACTATAGCTCCTCGATGCATCGGTAGGTCTCATGAGACAAACTAGTGTCTTGGCACAAGGCCTTGACAAAATCTTATTTGTAGTCTTGGCACAAGGCCTTGACTATGTGGTTATGAAGTTTGGAATTATTCATTCCATCATTATGAAATTGGCTATTGATATTAAATGTGATTATTCGACTAGTATAATATCCATGGGAATAAGTAAATGGCATTATTTGACTTATCTTTTCCATATTATGCTGAATTTTAAGTTTAAAAGGCTTGTGTTCTAGCCTTATACATTGCCTTAAATTTTTATTCTTATTTATAACAATTTTCGCTATATTGTTATCCTTACTGAGCATCTAATCTCACCCCTTTATTATGTTTTATTTTTCCCAGGATGAAAATAAGTATATAACGATTAACCTATAGGAATAGGCTAAGGGATATAAGAGTGTTCAAAGGGGACAAAATGTTTTTTTTTTCATAATGTAATGTAAAACTTATTTATGTATCTAGTAATTCCAAGGCTACTAAACTGATCGGTCTTTTGAGACATGATTCCTTGTGACATGCCAATGTTATGTAATAATTATCTGATTCTGAGTAACTGGGGTCGGGGTGTTACATTTGGTATCAGAGGAAGTTTAGTACAAACCATGGAAGCTAGATTTAGAAAAAAAAAACTCTGATTAGGAAACACTGCCCTAAGATAGACATTGAGGATTAGTATATAAGAACATCCAAAAATTTTGGTAATGTAAATATTATGTGGGTTTTCCAAGCAATACATCCTTGTCTGGATATGATCAGGTAGAGCCAGCTCTGGAACAGATGTACCTAGGAGTGAAAACTCCGACAAGGAGTTTTGGGCTTGACCTGGGGTATCCTGGTACACGAAAACGGGCCTTGCTTCACTCTTGGTTATGACACTCCTGGGAGATATGCTTAGGATAATTCACATTTTCTTTACAAACCGATTTGAAGGATTTTAATATAAGATGAGAATAAATAACCTTGGTTAATCCTAAGGTTTTTTAGATTAAAAATAAAGTGTTATGATATTATCTAAATGGTTTTATGACTCACACTATGCTTTCTTATGTTAGTCAATGGATGGATTCCAAGGAAGTCATAGTAACATTGAACATTATTTACAAGGTGGGCACGATGGTGGAAATAAGAAATGAATTGGAATGTTGATAGGTGTAAAAGATATCATGTTCATTCCAAATCAGTTGTCCAAAAATATGATCAACAACATATATATTAACCAACTCCTGAACTCAACAAAGAAGAGAAAGTCGGTTAATGATAAGAGCCCCAAAAGTGGAGACCATGGAGGAAAAAAGCTCAATTTCTATCATGCAGGAAATGTGGAAAGAGACACCTTGGAAAGTGTCTCAATGGAACAAAGAAATGATTTATGTGTGGGAAATAAGGACATAAATTAAATAATTGCCGAGGAAAAATGAATAGTACTATGGAAGAAAATAAAAATGATCCCAAGAATCCATTTATATACATTTGTCGTAAATGTAGGGGACCTGGGAATTACCCGAGTGAATGCCATATTCTATAGGATAACCTCTTGGTCAAGGAATAACCTATGTGTAAATAAATGGATGGTGAAATGTTTAAAAGTATTAGTGCTCTTTGTTGATGGGATTACTTTGGAAGACTTTTCTCTTGTATGTGTAACCCTACAGTTTGTTATATGAAAATGTTATTTTAGTAAAAATTATATTTTCTATTGTTAATATAGTTATAAATAACCATTTGGGTTTATATTATCCTTGAATTTTATGCAATTACAAGTTATTAAATTTTGGGATGAAAATGTGAGGTATGAGATAACATTTGTGGTGAAATTATGTTATTGTTATTTTGATGAGTTTATCTCATTTTATGAATATTTTAAAATATAGTTTTTGAAAAAGGACAACACGCAGACCGTGTGACAACTCATCGCATCGGACAGAGCTGTGAGAATCGAACCCACAACCAGAGTGCGATTGGGATTTATCGACTACCACTGGACTACGTGAAGTCCCTGGTTAGTGTGACTAATTTTGTTTAGTTATATGATTTTATTGATCAATAATAAGTTTATTTTGGATCTTCTGTCTTATCAAATGGATATCCTTATTATAGGAAAATGATTTGGTGATTAAGTGATAAATGATATTTTGGAAGATGCTCACTCTGTTGGGAACACTATATACCTAAGGAAAATAGAATACTATGGGATTTAATTTTATGATTAATGGTGGATTTTTATCTATGTTTTTATTGTGTATTTATAGTGATTTGGGTTATTTATGGAAATTATTAACCTATCATAGAGAATATGTGATTAGGTTAATTACTTTTAAGTATTTTACTTTAAGAGTAGTCGATGTTATTTAGAGATACAATTTAACGTTGAAGACTATGTAATATAATTCTTCTAAGTTTTGGGTTTCAATACTATTTTGGATTATATTGAAGGATTTTAAGAACAATTGTTTATTTAATGGTATTTATTGAACTTTGGGTATTGTTGGTTTAATTTTAGAAATTAAGATTAGTATTTCTTTCTCAAAAGGATTATCCTTTTTGGGGATCATCTGATATTGTACTAACCATTTTGGTTTTGGTTAATCTCTAAAGACAAGGTAAATATATAGTTTATCCTTTGTGGATTATGTGATTCTCTAGAAGTTGATTCTAGCACTTCAGGTGTGACCAAGTCATCTTGAATACTCATTGTTTGAAAAAAAAGATGATTTAGTGGTAGAAATTTATTAAAGGATGAAACTCTGATTAAAAAGTAAGTATATCTCTTTATTTTATTATTCAATATCATAAATAAATTCCTCAACTTTATTAAATGGATCTTAAAACAAAAAATGTTGTCTGTTTACTTTTCCTACTGGGAAACTAATGACCGTTTATCCCATCACAAGTTTGTGGTTTTCTTGTTGTTAACTTTATTCTTATCATGTTTTCTATCACTCTCCATCAAAAATTGACACTTATTTTATCTTCCATATCCATGTTTTCCTACATGGAATCCTAGTATGAGTTATCTCGAGTGACCTTTGTACTTCTCTTTCTTTATTTTAAAGTGATAGTTTTATTAACTCTTTTTCCGAAGTGGGACTTTCAATGAAGTTATCAAGCCCAATTTTAAAATTTAGAGGACCCAATTTCCAAAATTGGGGAAGAATGTAACACCTTAAGATTTCATAGTAAGTTATTTTCTTTAAAGTAATTCAATAGTTTGCGCTACACGCAACACCGAGTTCGAGCGCACCACGACTTACCAAACTAGTCGTTCAAAAAGCGGTTATGAATAGTATTAACTGAATTTTAAATTTTATATACTCCATATAATTTTAGAATCCATATTATGTGTTTCTTAGGCATAATATAATAACAAATTCATTTTTTCAAATAAAAGAAGTATTTTTCAAAAAATGCAATTTTACCACATTTTAATGGAAAACCCTTTTAAAAAAAATATTTGAAACTTTTATATATTAAATTTAATGAAATTAAATTCTTATTTAGAATCAAGACATAAAAAATTATTTTGGATAAATTTTTGGTACTTTTCTGATAACTTTCATATTTTGATGAATACTGAAAATACTAAATTTTAATTGAAAACAACTTTTTTAATCAAAATAATTTATAGGGTTAAATTATGAATTTGAATGGTTTGGAAGTATAATTAGATTATATTTTTATCATTTAATACAATGTAGGTCATTATAAGTAATTTCACATTTAAATTTGACATAAACACGTGTCAATCTTTTGATAGTTTTTACTTTTTAAAAACCTGCTTTACGGTTTTGAAAAGGGGAATTAATTTTAAATTAATTAATGAAACTTCTATGTTTTGAATTTGGTAAAATATAATTAGTTTTTGAATTCAAAATATCAAAATTATCTTAAGGTAAATTTCTGGTATTTTTCTGAAAACATTCAATTTTTGATGAATAGTGAAAAACACTACGTTATAGTTTAAAACAGACTTTTTATTTAAATAATTATTTATCTTATTTTAATTTATTTTAAGTCAAAATAGATATATAATACCTATATAAGTTCATTTTAATTCATTTGAGTCATTTTATAATAAAATTAGATGTATAAAATTTTATTGAACTTTTTACCGTCTTTTACCCACCTTCTAGGAGCACTTGCAAATCTGCATAAAAGTTAATTTTACCGCTTATGTGAATTTAATTTCAAAAATCCTAGATACACGGTTAATATCAGTAAGTAAAATTTGGTTCAATAAGATGAAAATAATTATTGGTGAATAGTAACTTTTAACTTTTATTTACCACAGTTAAAAGTAAATAGGGTAATTAAAGGTAAAAATGATATTATAATAAACCTAACACATGTCCTAATTCTATTAGATAAGTATAATTCAACCAAAAACAATATTAGTAATAAAATATGATCCTTTAGGTCCACTTGGATTAGATTAGAACATTTATTATTATTTTATTTAAAGAAGAGTTAAAAGTGTTAAATTCAAAGTTTATTAACTAAACCATTTTTAATATAGGGTTATACATAAGATAAATTAGACTATAAATATTAATTATAAATATAAAAATATTTCCTATATAATTGTATTTTATTTATAATTTTTAGAGATTAAATAATTAAATTTATTTATGACAAAATGATGAGGCAATAATTACCTTCTTAATGAAATATTACAATAGTTTATATTATAAATATTAAAATAAATAGAATTTAAAAGCTTAAATGTCATCCACAAATTTTCTAGGTTAATATAACATGTTAGGGTTGATTAGATAAATTTTTTTCGAAGTGATAAGGTTTTTATGACTTTCACAAAAACAAAATACCAAATAGTGTCAAAATTGACATAAATTAGTTTTTAAAACAAATAATATATTATTGGTCGATATAATATTCCTAAAAATATAAGGTTCGTCCAAATGGATTAAATAATATTATATATGTCATTAATGAACCACTTGAGGTTCTCTTGGAAGTTTAGAGTAAGTTTATTAACTATATAGTGTAAGAATACAAGAAGATACGATAAAAGTTAAACTATTTAACTAAGAGTTAAATCTAAAAGATAAGGTTAAAATGGTAACATAAACTTGTATAAAACCTATTGGTTGAGAGTATTTCAACCCATAATCACATTATCTTATAAATAATTCCTTTTGGATCCATTAGAAACCAAAAATTATTTTATTATAAAATAATATTTCAAGCTTTTCCTAAAGTGACTCTCACCTCTCTTATAAAAGGGTATTTCCCCTTCTCTTAATTTCACACCTCCAAAGCCTTTTGGATCAAACAAACCCTACCCATATATCTTCCCAACATCCCTCACTTAAACCTAGAGTCCTTACTTTGATCATAAATATAACCTAAGGAGCCCTTTTGATCAACTCAAAAGGAAACACCCGAAGAAGAGGTTATAATTTCACCACCCTCTTTCAAGTTCTTTTCTTCTTCCACTTCCTATTTCTTTTTTGTTTCCAAACCAAAATAATAAATCCAGTACCTTATACATAATTTTATTTTATTATATATATGGTACAACCATATTCATTATTATATCCATCCTATAAATGACAAAGTCACCATACGTGCGTACGTACGGCTTACCGTCTCCACGTCGTGGTGTAGTTTGTTATTCAAACACTTCATTATTTGGATGGGTATAATAATGAATATAAATTATGTAAATAATAAATATAACATGTTATTGATTATTTATATATTATATACCATCCAATTACATACTATTTCACCATCAATATAATGATATTGTCGCTCGTGCGTACGTAAGGCTTACCGTCTCGATGAACGCGATGAGATTCATTACTCATCGTAATCATTCAAGAATAATTTTCATTTTATGATTAAAAATAATTTTTAAGAACTTAATATCATTCTGGAAATGAATCAAATACAGCCTATACATAATAAACATGACTTATGTAACAAAACATATAAAGGAAAATGAATCAGTTAACAACCAAAATAATGATACTACTGAAATATCATTAACAAAGAAATATTAGAAAATCATATATGATATCATATTTATTTATTTGGTTATTTTATAATTTAATAAAAATTATTTCACCATTATACAGGAGGTTAAATTACCTTATACTAAGGAAACGTACAAGGTAAGGGGTTTTCATCTCACTTTTATTCCCGTGAGATTCATGCTATATTTGCCACTATTACCTTTTGTGTGGGGTATGTACTACCCATGATTGTATTTTTTGCATAATATAATTTAATTTATGGGTATTTAAATCATCATTTTATTATCCTTCTTTCATGGGGTGTATGTTTGGTAATTTACCAAATCAATAAGGGAATTTCAAATTTCAATTTCCACTCATTCGGTTTTACGCAAACTTCATTGATTTTTTTACTCCAAGATTATGTGTGAAATCACTATTTATTTACTTATGTAGTGATTTCCACTCCCCTTTGTGTGGATATACTTTTGATACACATAATCACTCCATTGATAAATTCTCAAGTCATCGATATAAACTTGATAAAAGTAATTTTAACTCAATTTATATTTATTGAGTTAAACATTCAAGTCATTGGTGTTGTTTTTACAAGAATATGTGTGAATGTCCTCTGATTTATTTACAATGAATATCTAATCATATTGAGTGTATTTATATTTTTCACACATAATTATTTCGTTGATTTATCCTTAACCTAAGGATATGGTTTTTATAAAGGAATTCATCTCAACTTACATTCCATTGAGACTTATTTGTTGTTATGCACCAATTCACTTTTATTTAGTGTATATACTGTACTTTGAAATAGTATATCATGAATTCTTTTATTATCATTATATTATAAATTTCTTATTACCTCAATTATTTTTATTCAAGCATCTCTTATTTGGTTAGGAACTCTAACTAAAATATCATTTTAAATGTTTTAAAACTTCATTCTTCTAAATATTTCCCATTAATGTCCATGTTTTAAAAATGATTTTAAGGTTTTATTTATATGGACATTAATGTTATAAAATTGAAATTCATTTTAAAAGTTTCAAATTGGTATGGGGCACTTTGATTCAAAAATCTATTTTAAACAAATTCTTGATAAATAGTGAGACTTTTAAATGTTTTCATAAAAAGGGATATTTATCTCAATGATTTTTACTAATCATTTTCAACTATGTCAACATCCTTTATAGGATATTATTCTTGATTGAGGTTGATTTATTATGATACAAATATTCCATACTTTATTGAAGTTTTTGTGATATGTTTGATTGTGGATGTGTTATTTTTATACCATTCATGGTTTATGGATAAAGTATTGATATTTTGTATACTAGTTTTAATATGAATGTTTATGTTATGTTTAAACCTTTTCATATGAGGAATGCATTGGACTTAGTAAGTGATGGGTGGAGCCTGTTATAGCTCCTCAATTCATCGGTAGGTCTCATGAGACAAACTAGTGTCTTGGAACAAGGCCTTGACAAAATCTTATTTGTAGTTTTGGTACAAGTCCTTGACTATGTGGTTATGAAGTCTGGCATTATGAATTCCATCATTATGAAATTGGCTATTGATATTATATGTGATTATTCGACTAGTAGAATATCCATGTGAATAAGTAAATGGGATTATTTGATTTATCTTTTCCGTATTATTATGAAGTTTAAGTTTAAAAGGATTGTGTTCTGGTTTTATACATTGCCTTAAATTTTTATTCTTATTTATGACAGTTTCTGCTATATTGTTATCCTTACTGAGCATCTGATCTCACCCCTTTCTTATGTTTTATTTTTCCAAGGATGCAAATAAGTATATTACGATTAACCTGCAGGAATAGGGTAAAGGATATAAGAGTGTTCAAATGGGACACAATGTTGTTGTTTTTTTGTTTCATGATGTAATGTAAAACTTATGTATATATCTAGTACTTCCAAGTCTACTAAACTGATCAGTCTTTCGGGACATGATTCCTTGTATCATGCCAATGTTATGTAATAATGCACTGATTCTGGGTAACTGGGGTTGGGGCGTTATAGAGACTTTTATATTTAGTGGAGTTATGTTGAGGAGATATTTTGGTAGATCTTAGTCAATCCAAAGTATCTTGATATGTGTAAGGAAGTGGGATGAGAGAAAGTCTTTTTATAGTGGAGGAGGAGTGGCGCTCTAGTAAATTTTGAAAAAGAGAATATCACCCACATTTTTTCCATTGAAAGTGGCTCTAATAATGGACCAAAATCGATAAAATGGATGATAGGGTTTAAATATGGACATCCAATGGATTTTTAACTAGTTTCTAGGTCATTTGGACACTTAAGATTAAGGTTTTATCTCTTGTTAAGCATATTTCACCTAAATCATTGTAATTAATTTTAATTACTTTCACTAATATTTTTAGTCAAAAACTAATTTGACCTTATTATTCATGATAAATTATATTCATTCCAAATATGGAATCCATTTTCCCAAATTCCAATCACATAAGTGGCAGAAATTAATTTCAATTTAATCTCACGGACAGGACTACAATGCGGATTTTTAAAGTAAAAACCTTCAAAAGTTTGAGATGTGTTTATATTCAATTTCAATGTGAAATTGATTCCAATGAACTAAATTAGATTAATTGATAAAATATTTATCTAATTAATCTTTAAAACCAGTTTAAAATATAATTTAACCTTATAAATAAATTTGATGAAAAGGCGGTTTTGAATTAAAATTCATTATTTTTCACTATTCATAAAAAAATGAAACTACATAGAAAAATACCAAAAATTAAACCTAACCTAATTTTTATGTTTTTATTTCAAATATGAAATTTATTTTAACCAATAATATTTATAAAAGTTCTAAAAAATTGGATTTAAAATAGGTTCTCCATTAAAAGGCGGTAAAAGTGCCTTAATAAAAACATAGGTTTTTATGCGAAATATTGGGTTTATTCTTATCTTATGTTTATCAAATCTATTGTATGAATATCAAAAATATTTGATTGAATATAATATATATATACATATATTACATTAATATAACTCAATAATTTTAATTAATTTAATTTATTAGGATAAAAAAGCTTTATCAGCATATAAATAGTTTTCTATAAAAACATTCCTTTTATATTCAATTAGTTCTTATATTCATTTATAATTGATTTTTAACCAATTAATTAATTTTATATTTTGTGTAAACCACATATTTTAATAAGTTAGTTAATCTTATTCATAATCTATAATTTAATATCTAGGTTATATCTTATTATATTAAATAATTATATTTTAATAATATATTATTGTTCAGTAAAACTCAAACTTGCGTGTAATGTAAGACATTGAAGAAAATCGTTTTTGTGTGCAAAGTATGCTAACATGGTTTCGCGTTCATTGCAAGCTATAAAATATATTTAATTTGTTTAAAATAGTAAATATATTATAAATTCTCATGATATTATATCCCCTTACGTGCTTTGTGTTGTGTGTCATACATGCTATCGAATACAATGTTTCTGATTTATATTTTCAGGGTGTTACATTATCTCCACCTTAATTAAATTATTTCCTCATAATTTAAACTCAATATTGATGATATATTGTTTGATATTTCCTATGTTTAAAATCTCACATCATGATAAGGGTTCGTAAGAAATTATCTAGAAAAAAGAGAATGGGAAGTACAAAGGTCACATGGAATAACATATAACTATGTCTCTAAGTAGGAGATCATTAGTGGAAAGTAGAGATAAATACTTGGAGTAAAATCATAAATATTTATAAGGAGTGATTGAGGTCATCAATCACAAACAATTGAATGATTAGTGGAAAGTTGAGGGCCTCAAATCCATAAATCTGTGATGATTTAGAAGTCCATCAGTTCAACAAAAATTAAGGTATTAGGACAACATTTTGTTAAGATCATTTTCCTCATGTTGAGAAATTCATTTACTACCTAAGAATATAAGTAAATTTACTTACATGATACATTTTAGTTTTATATGAACAATTCCATCTTTTGGTTATGCTTTGATCAAATTCTAATTCATCCCTTACTTCAATAAATGGATATCCAAAAATTAACTTTAATTCTTGAAGCACTAAAATAAATATTTAACGGATCATAAGGCCCATAAAAGAGTGAAACTTCTTTACATTTGTCTCTAACTATTCTCCAAATCCAATATGGTTAAGACATTAATCTCTAAACCTAAAATGTGACACTATTGGTTAATCAATAATATTTATTTATTAAATTGTTTAACTAAAAATAATGACATATTAGCCAGGATATTGCATAGGTTAGTGGTTGTTATGAAACCCTTATCGTGCTTCGGTCATGGGTTCAAGACCCATGACCTTGTTGGATTTTATGGGTTGTCACCCGGCATAAAAGTTTTCCTTTTCTAAAACCATATTAATATAGTTTCCAAAATAAATATGATGGATATCCTTGAAATAATGTTAATCACTAAATAGTCTTTTAACTGAGGTTTTCAATACAACCCCAATACATAAATACTTTGTCCATTTATTTCCACATAAGTCCTTTGTCTATGTTTTATCCTATACATGATGTAATTTCCTAAAACCAAAACCATAGTGTGAGCATCAATTATCATATTAGAAAAACCATATAATATTTTTTAGGATATCTAAATCTTGGCACATTATTTTCAATTTAAGACACCTCTGTTTTAACCTAGGTCATTCATTGTTATTATCTATTCAAATTATTTATAATGGTTTTTAAATAAAATTTGAATTATCTTAATCATTTCCCCAAGGAGTGTCAAGTTAGGTGAGAAGTAAGGCCCATTTTCATGTACCAGGTTACACTGAGTCAGGCCCAGAACACCTTGTCAGAGTTGTTACTCCTAGGTACATCTATGTCAGAACCATGTTCACTTATAGTATCTAGAAAGGGGTGCATTTTTAGGAAAATACTCATAATATATACTTTACAAAAAATTTGGGGTGTTTTTATATACTTATCCTCAAATTATACCTTATGGATATTCTCTTTAATCTATGTTTTCCTAAATCTAGTTCTCAAGGTTTCTACTAAACTTCCTCTGATACCAACTGTAGAGAACCGACCCCAGAGAGTTTGGAACTGGTATCTAGTATCATTACATTGTCATGATTACAAGGAATCAAATCCCAAAGTACTAAAAATTTTAGTAGTCTTGGTAAACGAGATACATAAATAAGTGTTATATTACAAATGAATACTCTAATTACAAGATAATTTTTTTCTTTTGAGGATAAATTTATTCCATCTAGCGTATCTTTGCATATCTTTCTTAGTTTACTAATTTTATTCCTGGGGGAAAATAAAAAAAATAAGGGTGCACTCAAATGCTCAGTAAGGGTAAAGTATATAGGAACTGATAATGAATCAATGAGAATAATAATTATGTCATGGTAAATAATTGAACACACATACCATGTAATCAACAAACTGAGAAGGAAGTGAATAAAAAATATGGAAAGGTAAGAAATTGAAACACATGTCATTCAAATAATGAACTAAAAAATAAATGTATTCATAGATATGTCGAACCAAAATCTCATGGATGAATAATAACTGAAACTAAATGAATAAAATGATTAATTATTGGGTGTCATGTCTAAGGCACGTGAAAACATTTATTGTCAAGATCTATCCTCTGGACAGTTTAAAACTATGGGTAGAATCTTGTACATTCTTCTTGGAAACAAACTCAAACACCAACTAATTTCATCTCATGAGACAACTGATGTATCAAGGGGTTTTCATTAACCGATCTCTAACCTGTAGGGCTTACCTTAAATGGACCCCAACCCATATCTTTCATTCCCCAAGCATTTATCATATCTAATAAACAACATGCCTTATCAAATATCCATATTGAATAAAGGATACGAATTTAACAATATTTCCCTAAATAATCAAATAAATTTCAAAGAAAACACCATATGAAAAATGGTATACGATACTGGAAATAATCATATCCATGAAAAATGATATGGATATTTAAGGTAAATTCAATGTCAAATGATAATAAGAAATTGAATATTTCAGGGAGACTAAAAGGAATCAAGTAAGTGAATGTGAATTTTATCCTTAGCCAAATAAATCATAAACCATCCAGAGGAATATTAAGGATGGTATCAACACAATATAACCTAAGTGGAGAAAAATAAAGGGTTTTTGTTATTTATGAGTATAAATATTATAAAAATATGTTTTAAAAACATTGTTGAGGAAAATATACTTTTTATATTGAAAAAAAATTTGAAAATCCTTTTCTTTGAAAATCACTTCTAAAAACATTTTCTTTAAAAAGTAACCTTTCAAATTTTCAAAGTAAGCTTCAAAGAAATGACAGAATGTAAATATTTACATGTCATGTGTAATAAAAAGAACATTCCTTTTTCACAATAAAAAGGTTAAAAAAATTCCTTATTTAGAAAGCAACAAGAAGATTTCTTTAAAAAAAATTGTAAAAGACAAAAGGGGTAAAAATATTTTTAATAAGTCATTTTGGAAAGGTTGAAAACTTTTTTTTGAAAACTTTTTAGAAAATAATGTTTTTAGAAGAAAATGGGTTCTCCGACTAAAGAGATAATTAAATCAGGTTTTCTTTAAAACATTTTCAAAAACATTTTGAGTACCAAAGAGTGGAAAATGGTATTATTACTTAAAAAAGCTAATGAATAACCATAGGAGAAGAAAATTAATGGGTTTATTAAACAATGATCAAATAATTTCAACTGATATAAATTCAACTGTTAACAATCCCAAAAAAATGATATTGTAAAGTAAACTCTTGAAAAGATTATAATGTTTAAGTGAGAATCAATCAAAGAGTAGATTATGTGTATCAACTATAAATCTACATAAGGAAGTGGAAATACATAAATATATATTCAAATTCATTAAACACATAATCATATGATATTAATGTCAAAGATATAGTAGTATAACCTAATTAAAAGAAATTGGGTTATGAAATTCGTTTCCACTTGGTAACTTTTAACTCAAATCCCCTTAGATGAAATAATTCAAATTGAAACTCAAAATATCCTGAAGAATGGATGAATCATGATATTATATGACAAAGTGGTAGTATGCACACTATATATAAGAAATTAGGTGCACAAAAATGAATTGATTATTTCAATAGAAAGTTAACAATCACAAAAGTAAGTGAGATTGAAAAGATAATCACTAAAAATGTTCTTGAGAAGAATAATATTTAAACACTCCAAAGTGTCTTATACCACTTTGAAACATTTGAATCATAATATCCATGAAGTAATAACATTGAATAGAACATATAATATCATGAGAATAAATAGATTCATTATATAACATGTCAAAGAATAGTATATACACCATATAAAAGAAATTAGGTGTATAATAACAAATAAGTCTCAATGGAATGTAAATTGAGACAAAATCGCTTACCTTGTGTTTCCTTTTTGGGTGAACGTCCTTTAATATCCTGTATAATGGTTTTAAACATGTCACCAACTAATAATATAACTATAATCATATTAATAATATCATATATTAACTTTTTATAATATCTTATTACCCATTTGTTAGAAAACTTTCATTATTTTCACTATTTTAGGTGTTAATTTCCTAGTTTCTCAAATATGTTTTGACTTGTTACTTGTTGTTCTTCTTACATCGATCATGGTTTAATCATCTCCAAAATTTAAATCATGATGTAATTATCATATATATTCAGTATATATGTATTTATAATAGTCTATAATATTTGGAGATAAAAAATAAAACGCACCATTCATGAAGACGGTAGATCGTACATACGCATGAACGCTACTTTCATTTCATTGTCGTATTAAAATAATTAAAAGTAAATGATATATATATATATATATATTATAATTCCAGTATCATATATATATCATTTATATTTCATATTTTTATTAAAACCATCCTTTATATGTTTCATGTATAGTGTGAACAAGTCACATCGCTTTGAGGGGCAGTAGTCCACACTTCCACAAACGATATTATCGTATTCCCATAAGATGAAAAGCATAAAGGTATGGTCTATATAAAAATCACAGAAGCATAAAGACATTATAAATATCATATATATTATATATAAATAGAGTGTCCATCATAATGTCCAACCATGAGAGGTGGTAAAGGAAAAATGAACAACTTCATTTTGTGAGGTGATAGTTCACTATACATGTAAATGGTAAGTTCGTTATCTATTAGATGGATGTGTGTGTAAGTGTAGGCCAAACCCTTAACATAAAAACATCTCAATATATTTAGGATACTGGTGTTTTTATATAATCATGGAATAAGTAGATTTGAGGAGGTGGAGAATATAAATAAAACTAAAGAGCTTGAGGGAGGAGGTTACCTCTTATTCGGGTAACACCTTTTGGTTCGCACCAAAGGGCTTCCATGGATGGATTTCTGACCAAGGTTAGGATTATAGGTTGAGGGGAGGGATTTTGAGGATATATTTGGGCTGATATTGTTAAATCCAAAGTGGCTTGAGAGGTGTGTGGAAGTGGGAGGAGAGAAGGCCTTTTTATAGTGGAGGAAGAGTAGCACTCTTGTAAATTTTGAAAAATGGAATCCCACGCACATTTTTTCCATTAAAAGTGGCTCGAATAATGGAACAAAGTCTAGAAAATAGAGTATAGGTTAGAAATATGGTAATATAATGGATTTTGGACAAGTTTCTAGGTCATTGGGGCTCTTGATATTAAGGTTTAGTCCCTTGTTAATCTTAATTTCACCTTAATCGTTGTAATTAATTTTAATTACTTTCACTAATCTTTTTGGTAAAAAAATAATTTGGCCATATTAAACATTATAAATTATTCTGATTCCAAATATGGAATCCATTTTTCCAAATTCCAATCACATAAGTATAGAAATTAATTTAAAGTTAATCTCGTAGATGGGACGACAATACGGGTTTTTAAAGTATAAACGTTCAAAAGTATGAGATGTGTTTATATCCAATTTAAAATTGAAATTGATTCCAATGACCTACATTGAATTAATTAATAAAAAATTTATATAATTAAACTTTAAAACCTATTTAAAATATAATTTAACCTTATAAATAAATTAAACGAAATAACAGTTTTGAATTAAAATTCTGTATTTTTTACTATTCATCAAAAAAATGAAACTTTAGAGAAAAATATAAAAAATTGACTCTAACATAATTTTTATGTTTATATTTAAAATATGAAGTTTATTTTAACATATAATATTTATAAAAGTTCCAAAATTGGATTTAAAATAGGTTTGATATTAAAAGGTGGTAAAAGTGTCTTAATAAAAATATAGGTTTTTATATGAAATATTGGGTTTGTTTTTATCTTATACTTATCAAATCTATTGGATGAATATAAAAAATATTTTATTGAATGTATAATGTATATATTAAATTAATATAACTCTCTAATTGTAATTAATTTAATTTATTAGGATAAAACACCTTTGTGAGCATATAAATAGTTTTCTATAAAAACGTTACATTTATATTCAATTGGTTCTTATATTAATTTATAATTTATTTATAAACAATGAATTAATTTTATATTTTTTGTAAACTGCATATTTTCACAATTTAGTTAATCCTTTTCATAAACACCAATTTAATGGCTAGGTTATGTCTTAATATATTAAATAATTATATTTTAATAATATTTTATTGTTTAGTAAAACTCAATCTTGCGTGTAATGCAAGTCATTGAAGAAACTCATTGTTGCATGAAAAATATTCTAAATCATTTTCATGTGCATTCAAATCTATAAAATATATTGAATTTATTTAAAATAGTAAATATATTATAAATTATTGGGATATTATATCCCTTACATGCTTGGTGTTGTGTGTCATACACGCTATCGAATACAATGTTCCTAATTTAGATTTACAAGGCGTTACAAAGGATGATGTGACGTTTGTGGAGCGGCTAGTAGAGATCTGGGATCACCAAGAGAAGGCATTGCGTGGATAGACCATTTCTTTGGTTCGGGTGTTGTGGAGGCGTGGTGGCCTTTAGGAGAGTACTTGGGAGCGATATACGCAAATGTGTTCCCATTACCCAGAGTTGTTTAAAGTTTTTCTTTGCACTATTTTGCTTTGTGATGTGATGTTTGGATCTTGTTTTATGAGATGAATTGTTTTCCTTAATTTTTGACATATAATGTGTGATGAATTCCTGACATTTGAAAAGGGGAGAACCTGATTCCTAATCGCAACACATTAACTGTGATGTGATTAAACCCATGTGGGAGATTCAATGCCGCCCAGAGCGGATGGTATCTTGACATGGAGGATGACATTTCCTGATTCATTTGTTCGGGATGATGCGGTTCATTGGTTGTAGTGGTTGTTGGTTTGGGCAGCATGGAGGTTTAGATAGTTGTTTGGTGGTGTGGTTGTATGAGATGAGGTGGTTTGCGGTTGTGTGGTGATGAGGTTGTGTGAGATGTTTTGTGGCTATTTAGTTTGGAATGTTTGGCTGGTGGTAGCATTTGAGGTATGACAAGATCCTTGAGAGGTATCATGCAGGGTGCTTATTCGGACCCCTTTCCTTCTTGGCTTGGTTTTGGATTCTCGAGGTAAAAAATCATTTGTGTAACACCCCAACGTTTTAAAAATAAATTGAAATTCATGAAACTTTGTTTTAAGTAGATAGTTACAACTAACCTTTAAACATAATTTTTCTGCTTCTATGATTTGAATTTCAAAAAACGGTCATCTACAGTTGTGATCAGTAAGTTATTTGGAGTCTGATAGAACCAACTTGTTTTTTGGTGAATAGTAACATACCCTTATGAATAGTAATATGACCCTTATGAATAGTAAATCATATTATTATTTTATTTTCTCAAGTTTATAAGATAATAAGATGTTGATTAATTTTTCAAGCTGTTAAAAAATGAGTTATAGATTTAAATTTGTTGTTTTTGAATAAATCATGGTTTTATTTAAAAAATAAATTAATAATATTTAAAAAATTATTTTCAAAAAATGAAGTTCATTTTTGAATTATACACATTGAGAAATGGTTAGGGTGAATTTTTGTAATTTTTCTGAAATTCTTGAATTTTTTATGAATAGTAAAATACGATAAATTACGATAAATGATAAATACTTGTTTTACTGCATTATAGGTGATGCAAGGATGATGTAAGCCCACTTATTTCAAACTCACATTCTCTCTTTACTATTTTTATCACATGAATCAAGACTATTCATAGTCTTGAGCCAAAATATTTATATAATGATTAAAATAATGTAAAATCTCTTCTCTCCTCCGCTATAAATATCACCTTCATTCCCCTCTTCCTCTCACACCTCTCAAGACTGGAGCATTGTCTAAGTTCTACCAAATCCCCTCTCCAAGGATCTTCCTCAATTTCAAGACCTTATGGTCTCACCAAAAGGGAAAAACCAAAGGCCTTAAGGAAGATCTCAAGGAGAAGAGATCAAGAGGTAAGAATCCTCTTCCTTTTTCATGTGTTTTCTTTTTAATTCCTTTCTTTTCTTATACTCTCTTTCCCTCTACTTATCCAGGAGGTATGAAATATCCAGAATCTTATATATCCTGTATGTTATCATGTTCATGTAAAATATTCATCATCTCTCTTCCTCTCCTCTCCCTCTTATTCTAAAAATAAAAACACCATCTACAATGTGCCGATTTACCAAAATCGTAGACGATGTATTTCCAATTTCCATTACTTCATTAAAAGCTGATCATAAAACCATTTTAATGGATGAATCAGAATGTAAATTTTATTTTTTAACCTATTTTATATTTTTTAATTAACTTCTATGCATGAAATTAAATTATATAATGAAACAAGTTCATGATTATCGAGGAACTGCCAAAAATGATCTCAACAAACATCATTAATGTTTTATCTAATGATCTATCATCATATATGATTACAAAATTATTTATGGTATTATTATATATTCTGAAAACATATGAATACCATTTCATTCCACTTCTAGAATTTCATTTCCATATGACAATAAAATCAAATACAAACCAACCATGGAAATCATGTAAAGAACACACCCAAAACAATGGAAGGAACATAATACTAATAATTAAAGGGTGAAATAATGTTATGAAATGATCATATAAGATTTTATAAACATTAATATATTTCTGTAAGATATTAATAACACTCTTTTAACCATTATACATGAGGTTTAAACAATTTTTAAGTAATACAACCCTGAGGTAAGGGAATTCTTAACCCGATTTCCATTCCTTGGGTTAATCTTCTACTTTATTATTTATGTGGTATTAAAATTGTTTGTGTGATAAATTTTGTTTATATTATTTTTATTTATGTTTATTTACGATGTATATACATATTTAATTCACTCTATTATGTCTCACTTCAATTATATGATATTTGTAAAGGGATTTTCTTTTAAAATCCTCTTTTAAAATTATGTTTTACAAAATTCAAAAGTAATATTTTTATGAAAATATTCATGTTGTATGATTATTTTCTGGTTCTTGTGAATTTTTTATGATGAAGTGTGGGACCTATATCTCCCTCCAATCCATTGGTTATGTGTAAGTTGGAGGCCGGTCGTATGGTTTCTCCATGTGTAGCTATGATGGTTACACCATAAGGTAGCCGTGAGGGTTGCATTGTAAGGTAGTTGTGAGGGTTACAAATCATAAGGTAACCGCAAGGGTTACAATATAATTAATTAATGACCCAATATAACTTTATGGTTCTATTTATGTTATATATGTTTTGTGAAAATCTCATGGAAATCTCAAGTTTCACAAAATAAGTTTATATGGGTAAAAAGTATGTCTTTTTGAAAATGATTTCATACGTTACAAGTATTCATTGACTAATGCTTTCTTTCCTTCTTTTTATATCCCTTACTGAGATTTTTTTGCTAATCCCAAGTTTTTAAATTATTTTCATAAGTTATAAGGATATTTAAGACAAATAAGGAAGCCAAGTTAAATGTTTTGAAGATTTGTCAAAAAAATCATATTTTATTTGAAAAGTTTTATATTTTGGAAGAAATGAATACTATTTTTATGGTATCCAATCTGTATTAATGTGGAATTTTATGAATTTATTATTTCCCAATTATCTAAATCTCTAAACTTTAAAAGATTCTCAATGTGAAAGGAAGTGAGTTCTTGACTAAAATTCTAGATTATGTAATGTAATAAGGTGGGGTCCTTATAGTTGGTATCAAAGGATGGTTTAGATAACTTTAGGGGTTAGAATGATATTAATAGAATACCATAAATGATTTTTACTCTATAGTTAATTTGAAATGTTATAGAATTTAAATATTACCATTTTTCTTCGACTAATATATGTTTGTTTAGAATGGTTTTCCGCAGAAGAAATAGGGAATCTGAAGAGGAGAGGCACTAACAGAACAATATCCTTCCAAATCTGCAGCTCAAAATGGTAGGGATTGGAATCGAGTAGTTTGTGAAAATAATGGATCAACTAACATAGAAAATAAATGGTGGTGGGATCCATGCAAGAGAATAACCAAAGGTACCACAACGGAACATGATGATAGTGAAACATTTCATGAGACAACACCCTCCTGCATTTAGTGGATCTTTAGACCCGGTAGTGGATGAAGGATGGATTAAAGCCCTTGAAAAGATATTTGATGTTATGGGATGTTCATATAATCAAAAGTTAAGTCTTTCCATTTATCTATTTTAAGGTGAAGCTGATCAGTGGTGGTCAATGGTCAAAAATATCAAAGATAGAGAGGAGATTGATACCTTAGAGTGGGATGAATTTAAAAGTCTTTTTCTTGAAAAATATTTTTCTAAGGTGGTGCGGCTTAGGATAAAGAAGCAATTCCTTGAATTGAACCAAAAGGATGAATATTTAGTAGTTTTTTATAAAGAAAACTTCACCTGACTGGAGAGGTATTCTCCAAATATTATTTTGGATCTTGATAGAAAAATTAACCACTTTTACTCAAGATTAAAATAAAGGTATTGAAGGTAATTGGTCTCCCATGAATTCAAAAGTTATGAGAAACTTTTCTGATGTGCTGAGAGGGTGGAGATGGAGTTTACTGATGATCACATGCATTTTGAAAACAAGGAGAAGAATAGGTCCATATGGCAAGCGATGTGTAAGAATCAAACAAAGAAATCTTATGGTAAGAAATTCCAGTTTCCAGTTTGTGAAAACTATGGAAAAAATCACCCTGGGGAATGCCTTACCAAAAGTGGGAAGTGTTTTCGATGTGGTAAGTTTGGACATATATCCCGAGATTGTAATGAAATTGATCCTAAGACTAATATTGATAAGAAAACTGTAAAGTGTTTTAAATGTGGTGAGATGGATCATTATGAAAATGCCTACCCAAAGAGAGATCTAAATGATGCAAAGAAGCCATATTATAAATAGAAAGGTGTAGTGAGATCCTTTGCGACTATGTCAGCAAATGTCGGGTCATCCAACAAAGTGGTATCAGGTACCTCGTTTTTTTACTCAGATTTTGCTAAAATTTTGTTTGATACAGGGTCTACACATTCCTTTATTTTTGAGAAATTTTCTAGTAAATTGGAAATATCACCTGAACAAATGAGACTGGAACTTATTGTTAAAACACCAGGGGGAAATATTATAGAAAATAGGAATTATAAGAGTCTTTCTATTGTGGTCTGTGGAAATAATTTACTTGAAAACCTTGTTGTTTTTACCTTAGTAGAGTTTGATGTCATTCTAGGAATGGATTGGCTTTTTATTTATCATGCTAAGATTGATTGTAGAGATAAAAAATTCAAAAAGAGTTTCAGTTTGTATACAAGAATGAACACATATAATTGATAACATATCAGGAAGCTGGGAAACTTTTGAAAGATGGAAATGAAAGTTATCTTGCTCATATTGTTAAAAACAAGAGAACTATTCAAATTAATGGTGTGCTAGTGTTAAATGAATATCTTGATGTGTTTCCTGATGAGTTACCTGGTGTTATACCTAATCAAGAAGTTGAATTCACAATTGACTTAGTTCTTGATAGTAAGACAATTTTAAAAACCCCTTACCAAATGTCTCAAATGAAATTTTTAGAGTTGAAAAATCAATTGCATGAGTTTCTTGATAAAGACTTCATTCGTCCTAGCACTTCACCATGGGGTGCTCCTGTTTTATTTGTTTAAAAAAATATAGTTTCATGATACTTTACATTGATTATTGAGCCTTAAATAACATCACTATTAAAAACAAGTATCCTTCACCTCATATCGATGAATTGTTTGATTAGCTCTATGGAGCACAGTACTTTTCCAAGATTGACTTGAGATCTGGATACCATCAGCTAGAGGTGAAGGTGGATAACATCCCGAAAAATAGATTTTTGTACTAGATATGGGTATTATGAATTTATTGTTATGCTTTTTGGGTTAACTAATGCACCTGATGTATTTATGGATCTTATGAATAGAATATTTCATGAGTTTTTGGAAAAGTTTGTGGTTGTGTTTATTGATGAAATTTTGGTATTTTCTAAGAGTAAAGAGGAGCATGAAAAACATCTAAGGGTTGTTTTTCAAACCTTAAAGGAAAATAAACTGTATGGAAAATTCAGCAAGTGTGATTTTTGGTTACAAAAAAATTCTTTTCTTTGGAATATTATAAATAAGGATGGAATAACAGTTGATCTTACCAAAATAAGAGTGGTTGATGAATGGAAAAGACCTAAAAATGTTATAGAGATTTGTAGTTTTATTGGATTATCAGGTTATTACCAATGTTTGTTAAAAACTTTGCACGGTTATCTATCTCGCTAACTAAGTTAACACGAAAAAGGGTTAAATTTATTTAGATAGAAGAATGTGATGTTTTTTTTTCAGGAACTGAAGAAGAGATTGGTGAATGCTCCAGTTGTGGCCTTGCCTTATTAAAATGGTGAGTTTTTCATCTATAGTGATGCTTTATTGAAGGGACTTGGTTGTGTTTTGATGAAAAATTATCAGGTAATTGTTTATGCTTTGAGACAACTAAAACCTCATGAGTTAAATTATCCCACACATGATTTGGAATTGGCAGCTTTGGTTTTTGCTTTGAAAATTTGAAGGCATTATTTATACGAATCCAAATGTCAAATATATACTGACCATAAAAGTCTGAAGTATATATTCACTCAGAAGAAATTAAACATGAGTCAAATAAGATGGCTTGAATTGATGAAACATTGTGATTTCACGATCAATTTCCATCCAGGAATAGAAAAAAAAGTGGTGGATGCCTTGAGCCAAAAATATCACGCATCATTAACCATGTTACGTTTGGAACATGATCCCTTGATTAATGATTTGAGGAATTTTGGATTAGAAGTTGTTGGTGTAGGAAATACATTTTTTTTGTTTCATATTTCAATATAGTCATCATTATCAGACAGAATTAAGCAAGCGTAGAAGGAAGACCATGAGCTACAAAAAAATGTAGAATTGGTTAAAATGGGTAAGTTTCTAGAATTTAACCTTGATAAAGATTGTGTTTTGAGATTTAGAAAAATATTGTGTGTTCCTTGTGATTCTCAGTTGAAGAAAATTTTGTTGTGTGAAGCTCATTGTTCCCCATTTTCAGTTCATCTTGTAAGTACTAAGATGTACAGAGACCTTCGGGGGTATTATTGGTGGGATAGAATGAAAAGAGATATTACAGATTTTACTAAGAAATTTTTGACATGTAAACAGGTTAAAGCATAGCGGTAGTTACTAAAGAAGATGCTTCAGCCTTTTCCAATGTCATAATGGAAATGGGAGAATATATCCATAGACTTCGTGGTGGGACTACCTAAGACTTCTCGAGGTAAAACTTCGATTTGGGTTATTGTTGATCGGCTGACTAAATCTGCACATTTTATTTCTATTCGAGATACAATATCTTTGGATCAACTTTCTCGATTGTACCTCAAAGAGATTGTCAGGTTACATGGAGTTTCTCTTTCCATTTTATCTGACCTGGATCTCAGGTTTACTTCTAACTTTTGGAAGGGCCTTTAGAAGTCTTTGGGCACCGAATTAAATTTCAGTACAACTTTTCATCCTCAATCAGATGGGTAGTCAGAATGAATGATTCAGAATTTGGAGGATATGCTTCAAGCTTGTTCAATAGTCTACTAGGGAATTTTGAATCAGCATCCTTCTTTATTTGAGTTTTCTTATAATAACAGTTTTCATTCCAATATACAGATGTCACCTTTCGAGGCATTGTATATAAAGCGGTGTAGAACTCCGGATTTTTGGTATGAAGTTGGGTAAAGGAAGTTGATGGGACCATAATTAGTAGAGGAAGTGGCTAAGAAAGTGAAGATGATCCAGCAAAACATGAGGACAGCTTAGAGTAGGCAAAAAAGTTATGCAGACAATATGAGGAAAGACTTCTCTTTTGAGGTAGGTGATCAAGTTCTTCTTAGAATCTCACCATGGAAAAGTGTTATGTGTTTTGGTAAGAAATTAAAGCTAATTCCACGGTTCATTATACCTTATGAAATTATGGAGAAAGTTGGATCGGTCGCCTACCGAGTAGCTTTGCCTCTGAGTTTATCTTAGGTACATAATATTTTTCATGTTTTGATGTTGAGAAAGTATGTGCCGAATTCATCTCATGTCTTGAGTCCAGAAGTAGTTCAGCTGGAGGAGAACCTTTCTTATAAATAGAAACCTATTCAGATTCTGGATCAAAGAGAACAAGTATTACGGAATAAGGTAATCCACCAGGTAAAGGTTTTGTGGAGAAACCACATGGTTTAAGAAGCAACATGGGAATCTGAAAATGTTATGAGGCAAAGGTACCCTCACTTGTTTAATAAGTAAATAAAATTACGAAGACGCAATTTCCAGAAGGTGGGGATAATGTAACACCCTAAGGTTTTAAAAATAAATTGAAATGCATGAAACTTTGTTTTAAGTAGATAGTTATAAATAGCCTTTAAACATAGTTTTTCTGCTTCTATGATTTTAATTTCAAAAAATAGACATCTGTGATTGTGATCAGTAAGTTATTTAGAGTCTAATAAAACCAACTTGTTTTTTTTGTGAATAGTAGCATACCCTTATGAATAGTAATATGAATAGTAATATTACTCATATGAATAGTAAATCATATTATTATTTTATTTTATTAAATTTATAAGATAATAATATGTTGATTAATTTTTCAAAGTGTTAAAAAATGAGCTATAGATTTAAAATTGTTATTTTTGAATAAATTATGATTTTATTTAAAAATTAAATTAATAATATTTGGAAAATTATTTTCAAAAAAAGAGTTCGTTTTTTAATTCTACATGCCGAAAATGGTTAGGGTGAATATTTTGGATTTTTCTAAAATTCTTGAATTTTTTATGAATAGTAAAATATGATGAATTGCGATAAATGGTAAATACTTGTTTTACTGCATCATAGGTGATGCAAGACTGATGTAATCTCACTTGTTTCAAACTCACATTCTCTATTTACTATTTTTATCACATGAATCAAGACTATTCATAGTCTTGAGCAAAAATATTAAAATAATGATTAAAATAATGTAAAATATCTTCTCTCCTCCACTATAAATATCACCTTCATTCACATCTTCCTCTCACACCTCTCAAGCCTTGAGCATTGTCTAAGTTCTGCCAAATCCCCTCCCTAAGTCTCTTCCCAACGTCCAAGACCTGCTTGTCTCACCAAAAGGCCAAAACCAAAGGCCTTAAGGAGGACCTCAAGGAGAAAAGATCAAGAGGTAAGAATAATCTTCTTTTTTTATGTGTTTTCTTTTCAATTACTTTCTTTTCTTACTCTCTTTTCCTCCACTTATCCAGGAGGTATGAAATCTCCAGAATCTTATATATTCTGTATTTTATCATGTTCGTGTAAAATATTCATCATATTTCTTCCTCTTCTCTCCCTCTTATTCTAAAAAAACATTGTCCGCGATGTGCTGATTTACCAAAATCGTGGACGATATGTTTCTAATTTCCATTACTTCCTTCAAAGATGATCATAAAACCCTTTTAATGGATGAATAATAATTTAAATTTTATGTTTTAACCTATTTTATGTTCTATAATGAACTTCTATGCATGACATTAAATTATATAATGAAACAAGTTCATGATTATTGAGGAACCGCTAAAAATGATCTAAACAAACATCATTAATATTTTATATAATGATCTATCATCATATATGATAAAAAAATGATTTATGGTATCATTATATATTTTGGAAACATATTAATACCATTTCATTCCACTTCTGTAATTACATTTATATACGACAAGAAAATCAAATTCAAACTGGTCATAGAAATCATGTAAAGAATGCACTCAAAACAATGGAAGGAACAAAATACTAATAATTAAATGGTGAAATGATGTTATGAAATGATCATATAAGGTGTTATAAACATGAATATGTTTCTGTAAGATATTAATAACACTCTTTCAACCATTATACAGGAGTTTTAAACAAGTTTTAAGTAAGACAAACCCGAGATAAGGTAATTCTTAACCCGATTTTTATTCTTTGGGTTAATCTTCTACTTCATTATTTATGTGATATTAAAATTGTTTGTGTGATGAATTTTGTTTATATTATGTTTATTTATGTGTATTTACAGTGTATATACATATTACATCCACTCTATTATGTCTCACTTCAATTATATGATATGTGTAAGGGGCTTTTCATTTAAAATCCTCTTTTAAAATTCTGTTTTAAAAAATTCAAAAGCAGTGTTTTTATGTAAATATTTATGTTGTATGATTATGTTCTGGTTCTTGGGAATTGTTTATGATGAAGGGTGTGAACTATATCTCCCTCCAATGCATTGGTTATGTGTAATTTGGAGGTCAGTTGCATGGTTATTCCATGTGTAGCTGTGATGGTTACACCATAAGGTAGCTGTAAGGGATACATTGTAAGGTGGCCATGAGGGTTACAAATAAAAAGGTAATTGTGAGGGTTACAATATAAGTAAGTAATTCCCCAAGATAACTTTATGGTTATATTTATGATCTATATGTTTTGTGGAAATCTTATGAAAATCTCAAGTTTTACAAAGTAAGTTTATATGGGTAACAAGTTTGTCTTTTTGAAAATGATTTCATACGTTACAAGTATTCATGGACTAATGTTTTCTTTCCTTCTTTTTATATCCCTTACTGATCTTTTTTTTCTCATCCCAAGTTTTTAAATGATTTTCACAGGTTATAAGGATGTGTAAGACAAATAAGGAATTCAAGTTAAATGTTATGAAGATTTGTCAAATAAATCATGTTTTATTTTAAAGGTTTTATATTTTAGAAGAAATGAATACTATTATTATGGTATCCACTATGTATTAATGTGGAATTTTATGAATATATTATGTCCCAATTATCTAAAACTCTAAACTTTAAAATATCCTCAATGTGAAAGGAATTGAGTTTTTTACTAAAATTCAAGATTATGTAATGTAATAAGGTAGGGTCCTTATAGTTTAATAGGTATCTGATGTAACAGTTCGTGTCTTCTCGGTCCATTACTTTGCTATTTTTGGTGGTTGGAGGTGTTCAAGGGAGGTTTTCGGAGTTTTTGATGGATATTGGAGTTGCAACAAAGCTGGTGCAAGAAATACACGTCGTGTAAGTGTATTACACGACATGTATTAAATCAGGTGTAAAAATCCTCTGAGACGATGCATTTTTCAATGAAAGTGGAAATTTTTGGGAATCCGTGAATTAAACACCATGTAAATGTATTACACGATGTGTAAATGTATTACACGACGTGTAAATGGAGGGATCCAGGTTTTAAGTTCTTTTTATCGTCTGAACTTTCATTCATCCGGCCGCCTCTTTTCCTCTCTCATTTTGGGTGAACCCTATGCACCCTGAGGAGTCCTTCAATACCTCATTCCTCCCTCTTTGATCTGTTGGTTTCAGTGGTTGTTTGTTGGCAATCCATGATAAGTCATTCCTTCTTTTTGGTTAGTTTCCTCTTGTTCTTCTTTGGAGTTTCATTACGATGGTGCGGTTTGGTTTGGGTTGTGTGTTTGGGTTGCATTTTGATGGTATTTGGTAGTAATTTAGGTTGATCTATGGTTTCTCATGATGTGTTTGTGGTTTGTGGACGTTATTTTTCTCCCTGTGGTTCGCAGCGAGTCGGAAAAGCTTCCTTGATCTAGGAAATCTCTCGTTTATCTTGTTTTTATATCATGTGGGATGGGTTTACTTTTGTTTACATATGGGTTATGGTTGTGTTGGATTAATTAAAGATAAATAATTGGTTAAATTGAAATTTAAGGATAAATGTTTTTGATTCGCATGTTTTTTACAACTTGTTGTTATTGTGATATTGTGGATTGTACGGGCTTGATGTCCCATTGAAAATTGTGGTCGTTGGGGGCTTTGTGATGTGTTGTCGTGTCTTTGGGGTGGCGAGGTGGTTTGTTGGCCATGCTTTTGGGGTGGTGAGGTGGTTGATGTTTGGTCGTACTTTTGGGGTGACGAGTTGGTAGTTTTGATGTGCTAGATGCCCAGATAGTGATGGAATAAATTATTAATAATGATTGAAATAACATGGGTTGGTTTGATTAATCGATTGGTTTGATTAATGGGTTGGTTTGATTAATGGGTTGTAAATGGTTAATGAATAATCAAATGATGGTTTGTATGGTTAAATTTGGTTGATGCTAAATAATGAAAAGAATGGGATGATTAAATGAAATTGGTTGGAAATGTGAAATGGGGCTTGTGGCATGTTGTGTGGTGTTATGCATTTAGAGGTGTCAGCAAAAGTGACAATATTGTGAGTTGGTTAGTGTTTTTTTGTGAACCCATAGGTTGGGCTTGAGTGTCTGATACTATATATATATATACTTGTATATTTATTGAGATTTCTATACGCACTCCACCCACGTCGAGCACTATGCGCCAACCCCCGCATAGTCACACAGGGGGTGTTTTTTCCAACATTCAGTGGGGAGGATGGATGGTTGGGTACCCTCTCTTTCCTGCTCCCTCTTCCAACTGAGATAGGCATTGCACAGGTTGTGATGGTCGGAGGTCTGTTAGTGCATTAGATGGTGGTTGTGATAACCTAAGTGTTTTTGGGCGAGATGTGACTGTGCTTGTGGGGCGGTGGCCCGGGTGTTTTCAGGCGAGATGTGATATGACAGTGGTTTTGGGGGATTTTGTTGGAGGTCGTGCATGGTAGGAGGAGGGCATGAGGTTGATGACCTACATGTTCATGATACCCTACTACTCTGGTTATGGTAGTGGTTATGTTGTGGTCCATGTGTTTTCGGGAGAGATGTTGTATGGTCGTGTTTGTGGGGCGGTGAGTCCAGGTGTTTTCGGGCGAGATGTGTTGTGACCATGCTTGTGGGGTAGTGTGGTATACGAAAGAGATGGAGCATCAGGACGTACGACGTTAGGGAGTGAGATCGGCATACCAGCGGGAAAGTGGTGTGGGGTACCCTTATCGATGTGATCATGTTATATTCTATTACTTGACTTGTGTTATTTGGTGAACATGCCTTGGTGAGGTTGGGTGTGGTTAATATATCTATTTAGGTGTTGTTTGGTTTTTTGTTTTCTCATGGGTTCATTAGTATAATCTTTTCACATGTGCATGAGAGACTTTGATTTTTCTACTGAGTATACTTGTATGCTCACCCTGCGTATATAAACTGTTTTTAGGCTTCCAGGAAGATTAAATGGATCGTGCTGGACATTACTAGCTTAGACCTTTGGATAGTTATTGTGTCGCTGCTTTAGCTTTACTTTTGGGTATTTACTTGGGGGACTTTTATCTGTATCGGTTTTATTTAGAGATGCATGTGGGATGGTTTTGGTTTCTTTTTATATTATGTCATGGAGTTTATTGTGGATGATTCATCTTATCTCTCAATCCTAGTTATATTATAGAGGGTAATGCTTCCCATACATGAGATTTTTATACCCTCGGTGCTAGTCGCTAACCCGGGGCATACTGGAGGCGGGACTCAGGGGGGTCATTATCTCTCTCCCCTCATTGCGGTATCTTTGGAGGGAGGGAGTTATAACAGTAGTTGGAGGTAAGTTCGTCTAGTAGGATCAATAAAAAATAAACCAAGAAAG
The DNA here is from genome assembly GCA_963277665.1 of Viscum album. Lineage (NCBI taxonomy): Eukaryota > Viridiplantae > Streptophyta > Magnoliopsida > Santalales > Viscaceae > Viscum > Viscum album. Next base: position 1,057,856,662 of record OY728160.1, read on the forward strand.
GACGATGACACAAATGTGCATCCTACTTTATGAGATATCACGAGACAAAGAGATTATGTTACACAGTGCGTGTTTGTGGGATGGTTGTCGTTGTTATGACTATTATTTATCTCTTTAGGGGCCTTGATGGGTTGCTAGACTATGCTCTTGATCTGTGAATGATATTCACTATAATTGAGATAAGGTCCTAGAGGGTCACACACAATAGTGTATTCAAGAATCTGCCATATTCTGGTAAATAGGTATATAGGACATGGTGTTCCCCACCACGGGATCTGAGAGTTGTCCAAGTATTATCGATCACCAAAGAATAAATAAATTCATTATTATTTAAGTATAGAATAATTGGGTTGAATTTATTTATTAAAAGTATTCACAATGTATTAAGTGAATACGTGGAAAAATATTATACGAACAAATATTATTTTAATATTCAAGATTCATTTAATATTTGTGGGAATTACAAGTCGAGTTAATGACTTGGGTTTTATCATGTAATATATTTATTTTATATTACAAGGAGGTGATAAAATATAAATGACGCGGTTAGTTCATCATAACGTGTCATTTACTACTTATTTAGTGGGAATTTTATTTCCGAGGGACAGGGAACCCTTTTCAGGTATTTGAGCCTCCCGCTATATAAGCAGGAGAGAGAATCTCATTCAGAGACTATTCATTCCAACGGAATGAGAGCTCCTCTCTTCTCCCACTTCTTAGAGAGATAAAGTCAATGTCCAAGCATTCAATCCAAGAACGTTTTCACAAATCGAAGAGATGAGATCAAGGTGATCATCACAACGTCGAAGGAATCATCAAAGCACCGTGCTAGCACCCAAAATTCAACAATTGGCGTTCGCAAACATTCTTGGAGCGTGTGTGGACAATCTAGATGGGTTCGTCTTCGGATTCTTCGAGTAAAGATCATCGACGAATAGCTACAATCGAACGCATTGTCGAATCGAATGAGGTACTCGTTTATTTATTTATTTATTTATTTTGTGCTTTGGAATATTCACATGAGATCCTCAAACATCTATCGAGGCTCGGATCACCGGAGACGGTGAAGTTTCATTGCTCTGATGATAAAAAATTTAAATCACCGGTCCACTGGATTCCACTACGCACTCTGGTACCAACAATCACACCTAGCATGTAATGCAGAGCTTTATCTCTTAGAAGTAATTTTTCATACAAATTTAAGCATACACATTATTCTCATTCGATAAACAATTCATTAACATGAATAATATAAAGTAATAAATAAACACTATTTATTTTCAAAAACATGAGATAAATATAAACATTTCATATTTGATTTAGGCATGAAAAAAATATTATTTTTGCATGGCCCAACATTTTTAATTTATAAACATTTTACAAATCATATGTAAGTTTATCAAATATAAAATTATTATGGACCAAAACGGCTTCCACCATGCCATGGTCCAAGTGTGGTGATTATTTTGACGACACTGCAGGGAGGCCCATGTCGTGGTGCATGTCGTGGTGTGTGAAGAAACTCCCAGCCACAAAACATCATGGTCCAAATGTATGGTCATTCTGACGAGCCCACGGGGAGTCACATGTCGTGATGACAATATAAAATTCTTCTAAAACCAATACAATCACTTGTTGAATCCTTGAAGAACCTAACTTCGATACCACTAATAGATTTTAGGGGATCATCTCGTGATCTTTAGCAGTAGAATCAACCCATGAAATGGCTTGGTCTATCTTTAAAGATTCAATGTGTAAGGAATATCGAAGAACAACTTACCTGAAAAGTTGTAACGGTAGATTACATATTCTTCTTCGGTGGAGTAGGCCTTATAATGATCACTAGAGTGAAAAAAGTATCTCACCTCCATAGGTAATCCACCTGGCTTGGATCCCAATTCGTAACTTGAGGATTCTCATACACCTAAGGGGTGTTAGCGCCTTCATTGTGTGATGAACGATGCACCTGGGAGAAGAGAGCTTCAGCGGGCTTTGTAAGCAACGAGTGACACCAACATGAGGGAACACTTCCCTAATATGGGCTTCCCTGGCGCTCTTCATTGAATGATGAGTGTCAGTCATCGGGTGCCAACTCATGGAACGAGCATTGTTGCTCGTTAATGTGTTCTTCGTTAAACACTTCAATGAATGGTATACAAACCTAAAATAATCCATATCGTGGATTAGAAACCAATAAAACCATGTGGGAATGGCAATCATGTGGACGCATTTACATGCAATTCATATCATAATGCATGACGTACTATACGACATAGGCAACAAAAGCATCCCATGCTTCATTTAAGATATATATGTCATAAGGTGCGATATGCATCCCATGTATATTATACAATACAATCCAAACAATCATACAATATGACTCAACCCTTTTAATTGCATGTCCATCAATTACGTCATAATGCAGCGTGTTACACCGTGATTTGGACAATTCCAGAAAACTTTGACAAGGGAATATATGGACGTTCCAAATGGACCAAGGTGACGCCATTCGGGATTCAAGGATTGATCATGATCGTCGATGAATACTTAGATATAAATTATCTCTATATTGTAACACCCCAAGTTTTCACAGTACGCTTCTCTTTGAATAATACAGTAGCGTGTGTTGTACGCAACTTCGAGTTCTAACACACACCACAATCAATCAAACTAGCCGTTATGAATAGTAATACCCACTTTTTGAAATTTTATAAATTTTATCTTTCAAAATGGACTTCATTTTTGGATTCTGAATATCGAAATTAGCCTAGGGTGAAATTTTAGTATTTTTCTGAAAACTTTCAATTTTTGATGAATAGTGAAAAACACTGAGTCATGGTTTAAAACCGAATTTTTATTTAAATAATTATTTATTTTATTTAAATTTAATTAAGGTCAAAATGGATACATAGTACCTATATAAGTTCAATGTAATTCATTGGATTTAGTTTAGAATCATTTTAGATATATAAAAATTTTATGGAACTTTTCACCGTCTTTTACCCACCTCCTAGGAGAATTTGGAAATTCTCATAAAACTTAATTTTACCGCTTCTGTGAGTGGAATTTCAAAAATCCGAGAGACACAGTTAATATCAAGGAGTAAAATGTGGTTCAATAAGATAAAAATAATTTTTCATGAATAGTAACTTTTTACTTTTATTTACCACGGTTAAAAGTAAATAGGGTAATTAAGGGTAAAATCATATTAATATTACCCTAACACGTGTCCTAATTCTATTGGACAACCAAAAACAACCTTAGGAATAAAATATTACCATTTAGGTCCACTTGGATTAGATTAGGACATTTATTATTATTTAATTCAAAGAAGAGTTAAAAGAGTTAAAATCAAAGTTTAATAACTAAAACATTTTTAATATAGGGTTATACATAAGATAAATTCGATTATAAATATTCATTAGAAAGCTAAAAATATTTCCTACATAATGGTATTTTATTTATAATTTTTAGACACTAAATAATTTAATTTATTTATGACACAATGGTGATGCAGTAATTACCTAATTAATGAAATATTAAAATAATTGATATTATAAATATCAAAATAAATGTAATTTGAGACTTTTTATGAATTATAATAATTTTATAGGTTAATATGACATGTTAGTATTGATTTAATTATGTTTGTTCGAAGTAATCATGCTGTTATGATTTTCACAAAAATCAAATACCAAATAGTGTCAAAATTGACATAAAAGAGTTTTTAAAACAAATATTATATTATTAATTGATATTCAATTCCTAAAAATCTAAGGTTCGGCCAAGAGACTTATATAATGATAGGTGTATCATTAATGGACCACTTGGGGGGTCGTTTGGAATTTTATAGTAAGTTTATTGATTATATAATATAAAAATACAAAGAGACGTGGTAAGTGTCAAACTAATTAACTAAGAGTTAAAACTAAAAGATAAGGTTAATAAAGTGACCCAAACCTGTCTAAAACCTATTGGTTGAGTGGTTTTCGACCTATCCTCACCTTAACCTTTAAATAATCCACTTTGGAGCCATTAGAAACTGAATATGAATTTATTATAAAATAATATTTCTAACTTTTCCAAAGGTGCCCCTCACCCCTCTTATAAAAGGGCATTCCTCCTTCTCTCAATTTCACACCTTCATAGCATTTGGGCTCGGCCAACCTCTGTCCAAATACCCTCTCAAATATCCTACCTTAATCCTAGAGGCCTTCCTTTAGTCAGAAAGCCAACCTAAGGAGCCCTTTTGATCAAATCAAAAGGAAGAACCTGAAAAAGAGGTAATGTTTTCACCACCCTCTTTCAAGTTCCTTTCTTCTTCAACTTCTTCTTTCCTTGTTATTTCCATTCTAAAATAATAACTCCAGTATCTTTTATATACTGTGATGTGATTATAAATATGGAACAACTAAATTCATTATTCTATGAATGACATGTCACCATACGTGCGTACGTACGGTCTACCGTCTTCACGTCGTGGTGTAATTGTTATTCAATTTAGATGGGTATAATAATGATGTATAATTCATGTAAATAATAAATATAACATGATAATGATTCTGTATATATGATATACCATCCAATTATATATTATTTTAATATCAAAAGAATGATATTGCCGCTCGTGCGTACATACGGACTACCGTCTCCACGAACGCGATGAGAATCATTCTCTGTCATATTCATTCAAGTCTAATTCTCATTTGATGATTAAAAATAATGTTAAAGGACTTGATATCATTCTGAATATGAATAAGATACAACATATCTATAACAAACACGGCTTATGTAACAAAACATATAAAAGAAAACGAGTAAGTTAACACTCAAAACGATGATAATACTAAGATATTATTAACAAAACAATGTTAAAAGATCATATATGATATCATATTAATGTATATGATTCTTGTATAATTTAATAAAAATTATTTCACCATTTTGCAGGAGGTTAACCTACCTTCAACCAAGAAAAAGTACAAGGTAAGGGTTTATTTCACAATCTCTTCATAGTCCGAGGTTGTTTATACATAATTATCTACCGGAACCTCTTTATCATCCACATCCATGTTTCTTAAAAATGTATTTCAAATCATTCTTAATATTTTAAAGACTATGGGATAAAGCCATTTATACCCTTGTTGACCTTTTATAAGAAGTTTATAAAGGAATCTTTCTGTCGTTTTCCAAACGAGATCATTTTTAACCTTTTCGACAGAATTAAGGTAAGAATGTCTTTTTTAACTTATACGGCGGGTGTGGTTATTTTCCGCCGTTATAAAATCGTTGAAACTTCCCTTACAAGCTTATAAGAAAATTTTCAAAGTAAATGTTTTATTTTATAATTATGTGACTTTTAAATGATTTCAAAAAAAGAGATATTTCTCTCAAATAGTTTTGATTTCATCAATGTCAACATCCTTTGATGGATTTTAAGCTTATTTGAAGTTGATTTATTGTGATACAAAACTTCCATATTGTATTGAAGGTTTTGTGATATGTTTGACTGTGGATGTATTATTTTTATACCATTCATGATTTATGGAGAAAGTATTGACATTTCGTATGCTAGTTTTAATATGAATATTTATGTTATGTTTAAACCTGTTCATATGAGGAATGCATTGGACTTAATAAGTAACGGGTGGAGCTCGCTATAGCTCCTCGATGCATCGGTAGGTCTCATGAGACAAACTAGTGTCTTGGCACAAGGCCTTGACAAAATCTTATTTGTAGTCTTGGCACGAGGCTTTGGCTATGTGGTTATGATAGTCTGGCATTATGCATTCCATCATTATGAAAGTGGTTATTGATATTGCATGTGATTATTCAACTAGTAGAATATCCATGTGAATAAATAAATGACATTATTTCATTTTATCTATGGCATATTATGCTGAAGTTCAAGTTTAAAAGGTTTTTGTTTTAGTTATACATTGCCTTAAATATTTATATTTATTTATGAAAGTTTCCGCTATATTGTTATCCTTACTGAGCATCTGAGCTCACCCCTTTCAATGTTTTATTTTTTCCAGGATGTGAAGAAGTAATTTATGAATGACCTGTAGGGATAGTATGAGAGGATATAAAAACAAGACGTTGTTGTAGTAGTTTTCACCTTATGATGTAATGTAAACTTTATGAATGTATCTAGTTATTCCAAGGCTATTAAACTAATCGGTCTTTCGAAACTTGATCTTTTGTGATCATGTCAATGTTATGTAATAATGCACCAACTCTGGGTAACTGGGGTCGGGGCGTTACATATATATTTGATGATCATGTTGTTGTGCAAGGTGTAAGATGATAAATTAGATATTATAGGGTCACCCAAACTAAGTTGTGGTTGAGAAACGAATAGTGCACACAACATCCATTGAGCGGAGGCACTTGAGGAAGGTGGAGGAAGACCACACATACCAATTATGTTTCTTTATTGGTTGTATTTCCCTTGTACTTTATGCATACTTGTAGGGTTTAGGAAAATCTTTCTACTCCAGCCGCTTTGTTCTTCGTTGACAATAAAATGTTGACGTGTGGTGCAGGATCAAAATCATCGAACACTAAGGATATAGCCACTCAATGTGGGAAGGGTGTTTCAAAAGTGAGCAAAAATCATTTTGAATAAAGTAATAATAAACACTTCATTTTTATGATTTTTCAAATAGAAATTTCCTAAGGACCAAAACAACTTCCACTACGCCATGGTCCAAGTGTGGTGATTGTTTTAACAGGACCACGGGGAGGCCCATGTCATGGTGTGTGAAGAAACTCACAGCCTCAAAACATCATGGTCTAAATGTAGTGGCCATTCTGACGGGCCCACGAGGAGTCACACGGCGTGATGATGATAAAAAAAAATTCAAGAACCAATAGAATCACTCATTGAATCCTTGAAGAACCGGACTTTGATACCACTAATGGATTTTAGGGGATCATCTCATGATGTTTAACAGCATAAACAACCCATGAAATGGCTTGATCTATCTTTAAAGATTCAATGTGTAAAGGATATCGAAGAACGATGTACCTTAAAAGTTGCAACGGTGGCTTACATCTTCTTCTTCGATGGAGTAGGCCTCATAGTGATCACTAGAGCGACAAAAGTTTCTCACCGCCATAGGTAATCCACCGGCCTTTGATCCCAATTTGTAACTTGAGGATTCTCATACACCTAAGGGGTGTTAACGCCTGCACTGTGTGATGACCAATGTACCGGGGAGAAGAGTGTTTCAATTGGCATTGCATGCAATGAGTAACACCAACATGAGGGAACACTTCCGACTTCCCTGATGATCTTCATTGATTGAAGAGTGTCGGTCACCAGGTGCCAACTCATGTGTTCTTCATTAAACACTTCAATGAATGGTATGCAAGTCTTAAATGATTCATCTCATGGATTAGAAACCAATAAAACCATGTGAGAGATAGTGGTCAAGTGCACACATTTACATGCATTTCATATCATAATGCATGTCGTACTATACGACCTAGGCAACAGAAGCATCTCACGCTTCATTTAAGATAGATAGATAGATAGATATATATATTGTAAGATACAATACAATCCGGGCCGTTTTAATTTCATATCCATCAATTACATCATAATGCACCTTCTTACGCCATGATTTGGACAATTCCAAAGAGTATCCATGATTCAAATATCCTATCTACTTAAGATGAATTGAGTTTAAGGAGGATCATTTGATAACTATCCAAACACCATTGACTAGGGAATATATGGACGTGCCAAATGCATCAAGACGAGGCCATTCAGGATTCAAGGATTGATCGTGATCTTTGATGAATACTTACATATATAAATTATCACTATAAAAGGATGATCCTATCATCGTGCAAGGTGTGAGGTGATAAATCAAATGTTAGAGGGCCACCCAAACTAAGTTTGGTTGAGAAAAGGATAGTGCACACAACATCCATTGAGGGGACACTTGAGAAATGTATAGTGAACATTGCTTATTTGTGTCCATGTGCTTCGCTTTTTGTTGCTCTCTCATCATCATCAGCACCATTGCACTGATTGTCATTTAATCCAAGCAATAACCAGGAATGTGGGCACGGTATTTCAAAAGCGAGCAAAGATCATTTGGTTAGACCTCCCCACCCAGTGGTCGAGCTTCTAGCCATGATGTCATGTAAATTCAAAACAGAATCACTGGAATACATAGCCTTGGAAGCACTTATCCACATTCTTATCTTTGTACCAAATTAACCATGAGTTCAATAAATATAAAATGTTTTATGTTCTATGGTCTATGAACGAGGTAGAAATTTTCAACCTTAACGTTCTGAGCATATGCTGTTTCAGGGAAGTCATTTTTCTTCATTTTGTTTAAAACCCCATCCAAAAATTAATTACGAATTAATCCTACGATTTAAAAAAAAAAAAAACAAGGCACAAGAAATAGGTGTTTTATACCTCTTTCACTCCAGTATATCAAGATTCAACATTTTATCATGGCAACTTAAATTTTAATATGGTTCATAAATTATAGATTATAGTCATCGCTTGTATAATCCCATGAGACGTTTTATTTTAGTCTTGTATGCTGACGCTCATCCTTCTTTAAACACGTTTATCAAAAAAGATCATTGTTTTGACTTTTCATACAAGTACTTGACAGGATGGTTGTAAGGGGAATAGAGAAAGGTGAATTGCGTTGACTCAATCCATTCATAACAATCAAGCTGAATGCAATTGTGCATAACACATTACAACCTCCTGACATGTACAAGCAACATCATCCTCAAACCTCTTTAAAAACTACTTTATGGCAACATTATCATAGACAGCCATAGCCATGGAAGGGCAATAGAAGCAAAAAATACCCAATAAATAACATTTACTCTCCTGTACATCAACTCTGAGAACACTCGTGCACCTGAAACTGCTCCAGAAGCTCAATAGGTCTGTAACAATATTATGAATGAATTAAATTTCACTTTTCAAATTTCAATACTACCATGATATCCATATCTGAATGCATAAGGGAAGGGAGATTTGAGAAGCCAACGCCAACAAAATAAAGCTTTTGAAATAATCAAGAAGAAATTATGCAAACCATCGGTCTTAGCCCATGTTTTTGAAGTGAAGTGCTGTGCTCATTAAAAGCAGGCGTCCTATACAAGAAATTAAATGATTCAAGGAAAAAAATACAGCGCCTATATGACAAGGAATTCTATCCTACTGTAAGATCATTAAATCATTGGTCTCACTAATTGAGGCCAAAGCAATTAGTTAATCATTCAGATCGCAAAACATTAAGATTCATCAAAGGACAGCACTAGTTGAGTTCAAGGCATGCAAAATGGATGGGAGTTCAATCATTTTCATCTCACTCCAAGTACAAGCAAGTGAATGACAGCATTGTTGCGGATGCACTGTCACGAAGCTCACATTACATCAAATTATGGACAGAGTATCCTTGATTTTCAATTGATGAAAGTTGTCAGGAAGGGAGTAGATAATCCTGATTGACCCCGTCCCCCAATCTTGCATACATATCACAAGGAGGGGGAAGTGAGGTTGACGTGGCAAGGTTGTTAGTCGGTTAATCATAGGGTCCGTCTATAAATAAACCTGGCAGTCATCCAAGTTTATTGGCAACCTAACAGTTTGATGCTCTCATTGAGAGGTGCGGTTGCGACTTTGGTTTCTGTTGGAGATCGTTTACGGCGGACAAACCTTTCCTGTTTGGCTGGAGGTGAGTTCGAATTTAGTGGATTTATCCAGTCGGCTGACGGTTCATGCAAACTAGGATGGACACTAGGATAGCCACCATAGAATCGGCTTGGGAGAGTTTTTTGCAGAAGCAAGAAGAGAGAGACCTGGCGTGTGAACAAAGAGAGCAGGCGCAGGAACAGCGGGAGCAAGTGTGTGAACAGTGGGAGCAGGCACACGAGCAGACAGTGTCAACCATGCAAACCAAAGTTGATAAGCTGATTCACAGCCAAGCTGAAAACCAGCATTTGGTGCTCGAGCGGAAGCAACGTACCGAAGAACGTTTGTCCCACAAGACATGGAAGAACAAAAGATTGAAGGATTAAGGGGCTTGAATAGCTAGTGAATCACAGTTCAGATACCGAAAAACAGAGCAAGACCGCAGCTGAATATCCGAGCAGTAGTGGAAGCAGGTATGAGGAGATCGGAAATATATATGGCGAAGAAATAATACCTGAAAAACCAGTATGGGTAGACAGTCTGCAAAATGCGATGAGGAAAATTGGGCTACTGACCTTCTCGGGCAAAGATCCTTTCGGTTGGATTACAAAAACAGAGACTTATTTCCAGATTAGCCGGACAACGAAGGACATAAAGCGGCCTCTAGCACAGAGCTGTATGGAGAACACAGAGCTGTATTGGTTTTTGTCTTAGCAAAAGACCAATCCAGTATTGAAGTGGGATCCATTGAAACTGACGCTCTTGGAGAGATGTGGAAAGGCGGCAAAGGGGGGTCCATTGAGGTGCCTGAAGACCTTACGAAAAACTGGAACAGTGGAAGAATGCATTGAAGAATTTGAGCATGCGACGTTAAGAATACCACATTTCCCTGAGCCAAGGTTTATGATGTTGTTCATGGGAGAGTTGCAGCAGGAGATCAAAAACAGAGTTTCAACTCATGAGCCGGATAACAAGCTTATAGGCTGATAACTTTGGCCAGGAAGGTTGAAAGGGAGTTAGTGGGGGAAGGTGTGTTGAAAGGAGTGTGTGAAACCAGTGCCTCCTCCAGTTTTCCATGGCACTGGATTTACTCAAGACCAGTTTTCAAGCCAGTCGGTCAGCGATGGAACAGAATAAAAAGGAAGACCCAAGGAGAAATGTTAGTGATGGAAGGTGGAATGGAATGAGATCGCTTAGCAGGCAAGAAAGAGAAGATCGTCAGCTGAAGGGATTGTGTTACCGCTGTGGGCAACCTAATAATCCGATGCATCGGTGTCCCAATAAAAATCTGAGGTTATTAGTCTGGGAGCTAGAAGAACCGGAATCTGAAATGGTGACTGCTGAGGAAACATGACTCGAGAACGAGGATACAAATCTGGAAAAAAGTCCCGGTGGTTGAGCAGATGGAGTTTAGAAGTATGGGAGAGTGGCGAACTGAATCATTGATGTTCGCTGGATTCATTTTGGGGGTACCAATAGAGGTCCTAGTGGACAATGAAGCTAGCCACAATTTTGGGTCAAAGGCCCTAACTAAGGCAGCCAATTTGGAGGTTGGGATGACTCGGCCATTCGGAATTAAGCTGGGAGATGGGCGGCGAGCCAAATCTCAAGGAGTTTGCGAGGAGGTTGGGGTCAACTTGGGAAAAATTCCTTTCATTATTAAAGCCTATGTGTTTGACACGAGGGGGCCAGACCTGATCCTTGGAATGAAGTAGTTAAGCACGTTGGGATTAGTTCTAACGAATTGGAACCAGATAACTATGGAGTTTCAATGGGAAAGCAAATAAGTCAAGCTACAGGGGATCACAGAGACACAGGGAAGGACAGTGGACTCGCAGCAGCTATTACAGACTTCAACATGTCAAATAGAAGGCTGGATTTGGAAAACAGAATTAGAATTTCCTGAGAAAGGGAGAACTTCAGAAGATCAGGGTTACCAGCAACAGTTGAGGAATTAATGTGTGAATATCGGAGCTTACTTGATGAACCGAGAGGGCTAAAACCATGCAGGCTAACTGATCATACCATTACTTCGGTGGACGGGGTAGCCCAGTGAATATCGGACCTTATAAATTAGCTCACTACCCCCAAGGATGAAGTTGAGAAACAGGTGGCAGAGATGCTGGAAATTGGAATCATGCGACACAATAACAGGCCCTATGCTAGCCCAGTAATTTTGGTCAAGAAAAAAGATGGGGGATGGAGAATGTGTGGATTTCCGAGCCCTTAACAAGCTGACAGTACCAGACCGGTACTCTATTCCGGGGATAGAGGAACAACTTGATGAGCTACAGGGGGGTAAAGTACTTCACTAAGATGGATTTAAAGTCTGGTTTTCATCCATGCTTTGCCCGCAAATACAACCTGTAGAATGATAAAATAGGAGAAACTGAACCCTCAAGGTTTACTCTCTAAAGAAGCCCTTGAGGTTCTTTTATAACAAATAATTAAGACCACACCGAACCTCAAGTCCGATGTGGGATGCAGACTCCAACACTCCCCCTCAAGCTAGGCACCTAGCTTGAACACATAAAGAAAATAAAACAAAGCTATCAACAAACTGCAAACACTCTCCCGCAAGCTGGACATACCCAGCTTGACGACAAAACAAGGCAAAACAGAATAAAAGATAAAGCTGCAAGGCTGCTGCTCCCCTTCACGATCGCAGCTCCCCCTTCTGGATGATGAATGGATGAAGTTGTCGCGGGGGCAGCAAAGGAACCACAGAGACCGGGCCGGTTGACGGAGCGCCAGGAATGTCGCACTAGTGGGGCCGGTCGATGAGATGCCGGGAAATCCACACTATCACCGGGAAAACCGCACTTGCGGGGCCGGCGACAGGAGGCGGGGATTCCGCAGAAGTGTTGCGGGATCTGGCAGCACCAAAGGGCCCGAATCCACGGTGGTCGAGCTGCTGCGCCTCGGTGGAGGAAGTGCGAAGGTGTGCCGGCGGACAAGGAGGCGGCTGCCGGGAAGATGCCGGCGACGGGAGGCGGGGATTCCGCAAGAGGGGCCGCAGCTCCGGATCTAGAAGCAGGGCAGCCATTGGGAGGAGGCCGACATGGAAGTGTCGGATGATGAGATTCGCCGGAGTGGAGCAGATGAATCCGGCCGGAGGGAGGGCTGCCTTGCAGGAGGAGACCGGCAAGGAGGGAGCAGTGGACGGGGAACCTGGTCCGTCGGGAGTCGGGCACAGGTGGAGCAGCGGGCCGGTACGGTCCCGCTTCGAAGGCAGAGGGCCGGGAGAATCGCGAGGAGGCGGAGCCGGGAGAGCGCAGGGGGGCCTAGCCAGCGCGCTCAGAGGAGGCCGACGCGAAGGTCGCGCCTGGGTCGAGAGCGGTAGGCGGAGGAGGCCGCCTGCAGAAGCAGAGGCGCAGGGATGGATTCGCTCAAACGGATGGAGGTCTGCCACAGAGGAGGGGCGTCGAGGAAGCAAGCGCGACGGGATAGGGAGTGTCAGGTCTCGCGCATGGGAGGAGACGCCGGAGGGGCCGCGGGCGAGAGAGGTTCCGCTGGCCGGGATCGGCGCAGAAGGGCCGTCGCGCGGGAGCGGTGCATGGCAGACGGGAGCGGACAGCGGGAGGAGGGCGACGGGATGCGTCGCCCTGGAAGCTGGGGGGAATCAGGCGCCGGCAGGGGGGAGATCTGCCGGGAGGGAGGGAGGCGGGCCTGGAAGTCTGCACAGGGGGCCTGGCCGGCACGCGCAGAGGAGGCCGGGAGCCGGGAAGGGTGTCGCGTAGGGCTGGCTGTCGGGACACCGCGGAAGGAGATGCCAACAGGGGGGAAATCCGCCAGGAGGGAGGGATTCCGACGACCGTCACGCGGGAGGGGATCCGCGCAATCGAGAGCCGCGAGAGGTGGGCCGCCAGGAAAAGCCGCAGGAGGCGGGCTGCCGGGAAAAGCCGCAGGAGGCGAGATCAGGCAGATCCGAGAATCCGCAGGGAAGGAGGCAGCGCCGGGAGGGAAGGAGATCCAGCAAAGGGGCCGCCTGAGAAACGAGCCCGGAGGGGCAGCGACAAAAAATGAACCTAGCCCTACATGGGGGCCGCCGCCCCCCACGGGGGAGAACCTAGAAAAATCTAGGGCTGGAAAAAAAAGAAGAGGAGGGTTCGGGATTAATTTCCCTTTGATACCATGCAGAATGATAAAATAGGAGAAACTGAACCCCCAAGGTCTACTCTCTAAAGGAGCTCTTGAGGTTCTTTTATAACAAATAATTAAGACCACACCGGACCTCAAGTCCGATGTGGGATGCAGACTCCAACACAACCCAAAATCTCTGAAAAGTTAATAAGGGATTTTTGCTAACATGAACAAGCCATTATTCTAAAAACATATGATATGACAGGATGGAATTTGTGTGGTTAATACAAAAATAGAAAATTAATGATAGCAATTTAAGTAGGCATCTTCTAACCATAAGAAGACAAAATGAAATTGACTAGGCAGTTGAGAATTTTGACAGGCAAACCAATTCAGGGTTAAGGTAAACACCAATAATATAAACAAAAAACAAAACCAGTATAATCAAATGCAAATAGGTATCATATTTTTTATAACAAAAAAAAATCTTTCTTTTCAGACCTTTTTTTTTTTTTTTTTTTTTGAGAAAATAGGGTTTCTTCACTTACAGGATTGCATCTGTATTGCGAACCAACTTGCGTTGATTGCTTTCCATAACATCCACCACATCAGCAGTTTCTGGCCCGGCTGTTCCACCACATACCATGGATGGAACAGAAGCACTTGGAGTCCATATCTAAAATATTTCAAGGTCAGGAATCCCTTCTTCACATGTTGACGATGACGTCAAACAAATCCATTCTTTACTGACCTTTATTGTGTTATCAATTCCACTAGTTGCCACAACACAATCAAATGGATGACATTGCACACAGTTCACAACTGCACAAGAAATGAAGATAAATGCTTTTAATTCGACTACAGGACACCACCGCGTACAATGAAAGCATTGAAAAAAAATAAAGATATATACATATATAAAACTAAAAGATACACACCAGTTTCGTCTCCTAAGAGCATTTTTATCAGCCTACCAGTTTTCTTCTCCCAAATGAACCACCTACCATCATCACTTCCACTGGCAACATACTCACCTGTGGATTGACAATAGAATACATCAAATCCATACGTGTATCTCAAAATGTTGAAGAAAAATAAGAACTCGTCACTCCACCAGAATTTCCAACTATGTGAAATTATTAAAATCAGAAACTACATAACGCGGAAGACGAATACAAAATAACCTACCTTTATGACCAAGAAAGCTGGCCTGTTTAATGTCAGTCCCAACATTGCAGTGGCCAACATATCTCTGCTTCATATCAATTCCAACCACAGGCTACCATGAAAGCAAAAGACGACTGATTCAATGATTCAAACTAATAACATAAGCATCACTGATGCAGAGGGTTCACTAGACAAAATAATGAAGCCAATTCTGATGAATTCTTTAGCACGTATTTTGACAAAGCAGTAACATACAACAAACAAAAAAATCAAGTCAGTAAGCACTGTGTACTCAACTACTGGAATCCAAAGAAAATTCTTCCAAGTATATATAATAGATTGACTGGGTGTGTTCCATTTCATCCTTCCCAAACATGGCAGCATGATTCGTTAAAACCTAGCTAAAAACTAAAATGATGACTTTCATGACAGATAGATTTGAACACTAATTGCCCCTATTCTGGCATGCAGCTCTTACTGATATCAGGTCATCCTCCAGCCCAAAAATAGATAACTTTTAGAGGACAAATACATACAAACTAGACACTGCATAACATGAAATATCTATGAAAAGTACAAGCAGAAGTTTATAATCACATTAAAGAGCAAAGGGGTTAATGGGTAACAACAAACCTGATAGCATTCATCATTTTGTGAGGAAGACGTAGGCGATTCACATGAATTGTTTCTACCACCCGTTTCTCTAAATGAGCCACTTCTTATCCGCAGATTAAAACTTCCATGAAGAACATTGGATTCCAAGTCAGGACTTTCATCCCTTGGCATAGCTGCTGTTTCAAAGTCCAACTCCAGTTCATCATCATAATCAGAATCATCTCTTTCAGACCCTGGAGCATCCTGTGAAGCATCACTCTGTGCATCAGACCGATTGAGAATGTCACTCAATGATAAAATTCTTCGGAACCGAGGTTCAGACTTTGATGAACCATCATCTGCCTTATTATTTCTCTCAGATTCAGCTGCAAATAAGTGGGTTAAAATGAATAGAGTTAGAAGAAAATGGATTTGAATAACTAGAAATAGAAGAAAATGGCTTCGAATGTCAAAGTAAAACACGCACCTCCATCCACCCCAACCCACCCAATCTCCCTACAGAACATTCTCAAGGACACAAATGGAAAAACACACACAAAAATATGAAGTGAAAAGGCGGTGCCAAAACGGCTGTTAAAAATACTGAAAAACCAGAAGATGCATCTGGCTAATACACATTTGCAAGTACATCTGTCTGTCATTTCCATAAGGCATTCAAAGAAATGCATCAAGTTTGTGATAACTGTTTATTGAAAATAAACATTGAAAATACACACCCACGCTGGGGAATCAAAACATAGTCCTGGTATTGAAGAAAGTGAATTGCTGTCACGATTGACATAGATAATGCCATGAAGATGGGTCTGTGTTCAGGATAAAATACCAAATCATTAAATCAAAACCATCACAATATACAAATATACAAATGTGATCGAGTTCAACAACATAAGCATAAGAAACATTTGGCATCTGATGAAAGAGCAGTGGGGATGGGAAGCAAGATTCCCTTCCCACACTAAAGCTGTTTGGTAGATCCAAAACTAAAGAATCCAAATTCATTTTAACCCTCTCGTTTATTATATATCAAACACGATACTAAATAACATGATTTCATTTAATTTATTTCTATTCTAATCTAACCCAGAATCTGAATTCCAAAAAGCAAACAGAGAATTAGTGGTTTTAGGTTTCCCATGTTTACTTTTTTTCTTAATTAGTATCAGTTGCAGAATTGTTTCAATTAACAAGTGATTATTATCCAAAAAATATATCATTTTCTTCCAATTGAGACTTCACATCGTCACTTGGGTATTAAAAATACCTAGAAATTGAATTTTTCACCAACATCGAACTTATATAGTGGCTGTTCTGAGTTTCAAATCCCCAGAAACCTTCCAAGTTACCAAATCCTCCAGTTGTGAACCACACACGCACATTTATATAGAAATAAAAAACTCCCATACAAAATTTCAATTATTTAGAAACATGAATTGGGAAAAAGAAAGCAATATTATCATGCCTATTAAGGGTGATTGGATAATCTCAAATAGTAACAATTCAACAAAGCACATCCCATTTTTCTTTTATAAAAAGGTGAAATTGATGATCATAGAATTTATTTCAAGCAGGCTGGAGCTGTTCTGTTGAGGAAAGCAGGTATCATTGGCTTTAAAGGGTGTCCAACCTGAGATAGTGATGAGCCAAATAAAGATATTGAGGGCCCGTCACTCAGTCCAAGGCCAGAAAGAATCAAGCTAGACTTTTAAAATATGTTGGCCCCACTGAAGACTTTGGAAAGGAAACAATATGGAGAAATGTTATTAATTGCCACTCGCTTTAAAGCGTTTTTTACTCCAATCTGCTTTGGAACTCTCATTTGAACTAATTCACAAGTATTTGTCTTGCACGCATACCTCCTCATTTAATGCTGCAGTAGCAATATGGAGGATTAAATCCGTGTTGTTCGAAAAAGTAAAAGGTCTCTTTAATGCGCAATTTCGTTTTCCCATGCCATGATGGTTGTTCATGGTTATATATTCACTTGTTATGTTTTGGAAAATCAGCCTTGGATAGACTGAAAATAATGGTCCTTGTACCCCTATGAAATTTCTCATTTGAGTCCTTCAAATCAGTGGAGAAACCTTTAATTTTTATCACTGTCTCTCTCCCTTTCCTAGAATGCGGCAAGTCTCTCTTGTCAATCTTAACTGTAGCGTTTCAACATATCAATCAAGGCTTATGGGTTCTCTTGTTTACTATCAGATAGCTTCATCTGAAGTGCCTTCATCTGTCTCCTACAAAAGCTTCATCTAGAATATAGCTAGAGGTATACAAAGAGCCTGATAGCCCAATCGGGCCAGCCCGACCCAGCTGCTCCTCTCGTTCTTCATTGCGCAAGCCTATGACATCTACTTCTGTAACTTTCCACCAATCTTCGTCCTCAGTTGCTTTCACAACCACTGACTTTCCCTTCACATCATTCCGAGCAGAACTCTCAAACTGAGTAATTAGAGTCTCCTCACCTCTGTCCATTGTCGCACTACCATATTTCCGGATAATCTCTTCTTTGAGTTGAGACGATGAGAGCTCAGGCTTTGACGCTTTCAACAACATAAACCATTCACCAAACGTTCCAGGCATATGTAGTCGTGTTGTCCAAATCTTCAACTCCTCCCGTGTTCGATTGTACGAAAAATATTTCTCAACTTCAGCGATCCAAGATGTAAGATCATCTCCAGTAAAAATCAGCATCCTTGGGATCACCTGCCACTCCTCCAGCCTCCTAGACAATCCGGACAGAATCAACCTTACCTCCTGCATCGGATCCTCCTTGTGCATGGGAGTAGGGTTGTTGTGTTGCGAGTCGTACGCCTCTGCTGCGACATGTTCTCTGCTGCTGTGCATCGGACTCCACTTCTTGGAGTACATAGCTGCTGCATCAGTTCAAGACTCGCGAGTGTTGTGTGTCATTGCCTCTTCTGCGTATTGTGTTTTTGTGCCTCTAAAACTGTACCTACACTGCTACGCCTTCTCCAATCCTCTTTGTACGGCGTCAGTCTCAATTTCCAGATCAAGATTCGATTTCTTGAATTTTCTCTCTCAATAACTCTTATCCGTATAGCCTACACTCCTCTCAATGAAAGCACCAATTGATAGGTGCAAAAGAGAGAAAACAAGTAATTCTATTGTTTTACAGCAACAATAGACAGGTTTTGCAGGAAACAGAGAAGGAGATGATGAAATGGAGAAGAGAAAATAGAAGAGAAAGAAGAAGAAAGATAAAAGAAATGGAGAACTCCCCGAGAGACACCGCTCCCTGGGCCTGAGGCCTCACCCTCCGAACTGCCAAGCTGCCTTCAGCCAAACAATTTGTACCCCAGCCCTCTCCCCAACCAGCTTAAAAGGAGGATTTCCTTTAACAACTGGAATCTTCTAGAGAGTCCTCTCCACCTGGTAATTACAGCTGGAGCTACTTAAAAGCCTAACAGCTGACAGCCACTAACAACCCCACTAACATCCTTTTATTGTATTTACAATACTGCCCCTCCCTACACAGCAGCTGGACCCTCATGCAGTAGCAACATCGCCCAGCACCAGGTCTCTTTTCCAAGTTCCTATCAAACAATTTGAAGTTTGATGGCTAAATTTGTAATCAAAGATGATACGACCAAAACATTCATTCACAACCAAGCACCAACATGCCTTTATTTTTTAACATTAAATACACTAAGACCTCAATTTTAGCTGGGAGGGTGGAGGGGTCTAGAGTAAATTTTAAAATTTAAAGTAGTTCTCACAAAAATAAAATTATTTGAGAAGCAGTGAAGCTTGGCCTGCATGCCAAGCTCCAAAAATGAATGCATGAATGGTTTTTATGCAATATTTTGAAAGAGACCACAATAAAAAAAAATCACTGCCAAATGTGAAGTTGGATGGATCAGCAGTAGGCAAGAAAATAAAATAAAATAAAATAAACCTGCAGCAAGACACTTTTTTGCATCTTCAACTCTTTCTAAAGCTTCAGAGTTGGAAGGAGCCAAGCACTGAGCAGCAGCAGCAAACTCTAAAGCTTGTTTATGTCTCCCCAGCTGCAAGAGAATATATTTCTATCAGCGGATTCCTTGTTGAGCATGAACCAAAAGCCCCAAAAAAAAATCCAGTGGTGTGCTAACTAATGGAATACATACACTGAGAAAAAGTAACAAAAAATTAAGATAGATATAAACGAACATGATTTCTTTATAAGAATAAATTAAAATTCAAGTTGTGCCGTCCTTAAAATGTTTTTAACACTAGTTCATTGCAGATGGCGTCCTTCCTTCAATTTATTAACATATTATTATAAGCAAGGCTGCACCAATCAAAAAAGGGACGTTCTTCTGCAAAAACAGCACCACTATAATTAGACTCTAAATATAAAGCGCAGAGCTGAAAACAAACTATGGTGGGGGCTTTGTTTTTCTGGGTCACAAAATACAAACAATTCTTGTGCAAAAACAGCACTGCTATGATTAGATTTTAAATATAAAGCGCAGAGCGGAAAGTAAACTACGGTGGGGGTTTCGTTTTTTTTTTTTTGGGGGGGGGGTCTCAAAATACAAACATAATTATTTACACCAAGCGGGAAATCTCCATTTCCTGAAAAAATGAGCAGATATTGACAGCAGCATGTGAAACAAAGCAGTCACTTGTTTTCTCGATAACAATAGCTACTCCATGGAATACCTGTGATAGAGCTTCAGACATATAAAAGAATGCCTTATATGAACATGTATTGACTTTCCTAGCCATATTGCAGTCTCGAATAGCCATGTGAACATCATTTTTCCACTTTCGCTGAAAGGAAGAGATTGACGCGGTTAAAAAAACATGAACTTCACTAGATGAAATTAAGCATGAAGTTCATAAAGTTGCTGAAATACCTTCAGAAGAAAGGCAGCACGAATACAAAGGCAGTCATGCCTTAGTTTAGGCCCGATCAAATGACCATGACAGTCCAAAACTTCATTGCATGCCTCAATACCAGAGAAATAATCCATGTCCTCTAGAGATTTTTCAGCAGTCTGAACCAATTTTCTGCACTTGGAAAGCTGTGAAAAGGTGTTAATGGTTGCTAGGACTGCATATGAACTTAAATTCAATGATGATATCTACTTAGCAGAAGGAATCTAAGCGCAACTTAGCATAGTTGTAATAACAAGAAACACAGAATAGCAGGGTTTTGATTGGAAAATAAAAAACAATGCAAGCAGAAGCAGAGAAAATATGAGAAATGTTCTCACCATAGCAGCAATGTTGCTTTTAAGGGGATAGCCATTATGAATGACATCAACTGTAGGTGGTTGCAGCACTCCTCCGCTAGTTACAGAAGAAAAACTTGTAAGCTTGGTCACATCTTCTGAGGTATATTGCATGGCATTTCCGACGCCTGCAGATAGAACAGACAAGTAGAATTTTAGCATCAAATCAAATATTGCAATAAATAAGAAACAATGACAAGAACTCCAACATCAATAAAGGCCAAAAAGCATTTCATTGAAGGCCTGCTTGACATGCTCGAAGGAATTTCAATGGAATGGGAATGTGAAATGAAATGAGAAAGGGTAAAGGAAATAAAAAGATAAAAGGAATCTGATATAATTTTTAACTGATTTGTATAATTGAACAATGGAATGAACATTAAAAGAATATTAAAAGACAACAGTACCCTTAGACAATTAAATAAATTAAAATTGCCAAAAAATTATAAATTAATTTTAAAACATAAAATAAAGCATATAGATAAAAATTTAAATTTAAAAATACAAATTTCATTATGAGTAAAATGAACATAGAATTTTGCATTCCTAGGAATCATCCCCTTTCCATGGACCTCCTAATGAAATGAGCTTTCCTGTGAAATGATGGAATTTGTCATCCCAACGATAATTATTGATGCATACAAAACATATTTTGAGATTCCTATTAGTAGTTTCCATTTGAGAAATTATTTCCTACCAAACAAGTGTGGAATTCTTAGAGAGGGTGGGCTACTTTCACCGGTACATGCCATGTTAGTTTGTAAAACATTGCAGGTATAGGATAAACATTAATCAAGAATGAATCAAAACCAAATAAATAATCAGCTTCAATTTTGTTGATGCCATGACAAAATATCCTCCGCGAATAAATTTTTCTAAAATTTCACAATTTTCCATGCAATGCCTAAAATCCATGACTTTAAGCATCCAGCATACTGAAATTTTACATGGCTTTACCACGACCATTAGATGGCACCTGACAGCTACTAGCACAAAATAAATTCCATAATCTCAATAAAAGTTTGGTCCAAAGGAAAAATTATAAAGAAACCATATCAGCGATTTCTAACAGAGATAAATTGTGATTTATACTCCTGTCATTTTGCAAGGGCATCCAAGAGTTGGAAAACTCCATTAGAAGGAATTGAAGGATTCATAAGGTGTGAGCTGAATTTTGATTTATAATCATGTCCTTTTGCAAGGGCATCCGATAGTTGGGAAAGTCCATTAGAAGGAACTGAAGGATTCAGAAGCTTTGATGGTAAGCAACAAGAATGAACATAAGTATTGGGAAGGTAGATGAGGACATAAAATATATACTTTTTATTCTCTATGGACCAAAATAATTGTCTGGTTAATATTTTCATCAATAGTTTAAAAAAATATTAAATAATATCATGCATCCTATAGTAGCAGATGAACCAACGAGAAGAAAGAATTTTGAACCACAATAAAGAGGTGCATAACTAAATAATCACCAAAAGCAGAAACAGTTTCAAACCACCAACAGCCATTGGTTGATTCGGTGCAAATGATGCAAAAATAACATTTCAGAGATCCCAAACAAATAACAAGCAGACACCATTCACCAGCTCAAAATCCTCTTTTATTGGAATCCCAGCACACCCAATACATTGCTGAGGTAAAAAGGGAAAGAAAAATAAATCAAGAAGTAGGTTTAATCAACACTACAACATTTCCCAACTGTAAAACATGCAGGAGTAAGGCTGGGGAGATATCATGGAAGATAGACAGAGGATTCAAACAGGAAATGTCAAGGAGGCTTTGGGATGATATTATTCAAACTCAGTCTACCAAATGGAATACAGAAAGACCAAATCCTTCAATGGTCAATGATCAGCGGACTGAGCTTTCAATGGATATACTGAAAAGTGGTTGATTGAAGAGAAGGTAGGCCACCCATATACTTGAGATAACTAAAACAGTAAACATCCCCAACCAACTAGCCAAGAAGAAAAAGCTCTATTTAAAAACTGCCGAGGCCCCCTTTGATTTTGTTTCCGTTTTCAGTTTTCATGTATTCATTTACATTGTTTTAAAAAACTGAACCATTGTACATCAAAAAAACTAAGCCATAAATCTTAAAACAAAAAATTATCACCTTAAAACATTGATATATAACTAAATCTCAAACCCTTGATTTTTAAGTCCCGAAGTCCCACCTTTCTAAATTCGAAAACATTAAATCCTCAAAATTCTAAATCATTATTTGAATTCTCTAAATTCTAAATCCCAAAAATTTTAATCTTAAATCATAAGTTAAACAACCTAAAACCTTAAAACCATAAATTATAAAGTCCAAATTTCTTAAATTCTAAATCTTAAACACTAAAACATAAAAGCGCAATCCATTACCCAAAATCACAGATAATTATCTCTTAAACCCAAAATACTAAGATTAAATCACTTTTAACCCTGATACCTTGAAACATGATTCTAAAACTCTTAATTCCTAAATCATAAAACTGATGTCTTTTTTATACTTACATAAAATTTTATAATAAATTTCATATTATTTACCATACATTACTGAATATTAATCAAAAACATTATTTTCACTTAAATATTAATTTTACACAATTAAAATTTTTATGATTTTGATTATTAAAAACTAAAACTGAAATCTTACAACAAAATCAAACGGACCCTAAACTGTTAGGAATGGCACAAAATACTAGAGATTAAATCATAATATTTTTACCTATAGGTCTAATCCCACACCTTGCAAGGCTCAAGAAATTAAGATAGATGACAAATAGTATCAACAAGCAAGAGAGCATTGAAACACATTGACAAACTAGAAAGTTCAAAAGCAAATCAACAATAATCAAATTGTGTCAGCACCAAATCAAAAAACCGTTTTAAGGGTATGAAAGCAGAACAATGAACAATTATTTCAATGATTTCTTGCTATATGAACAGAAATGTCCGTGTTCATGCATGCATAAATTCAGCTCCAATTATTCTGCACATAAAAATAGAAATAAAGACTTCCAAGGAGAAAAAACAACATGCCACAATTAACATCCATCAGATAAATATGCTCGCCACTGTAACTAAGCAGGACCTCCTCTCCATTTGGGCTAAATGCAACATGAGTCAGGTGCAAGGCGGACCTTCCCTGGAAACAAAATAAAAAATATTTTTTTAAAGCTACCTCAGTTGGCAGATAAATTCATGACAATCAGCATTGACAAACAGAGACATAAAATTAAACAGTAATATAATTTTTCCAAAGAAATGAACAATAAAGTGTAGATGCATTGAATTAATGCCCGCCTCAGAAATGCAAAACATAGAATAAATGCATGCCATTTCCATACTCCTGACAGTCAACCGATTAAGCAAAGCAAAGAAAAGGTGCCCTCAACCATGAATAAAAAAAGAAAAAAGAAAAATGCACTAAGGCAAAGAGTTAACTTTCCACAAAAGGCAAATGACTTTGTTAGACATTCCCTGATAGCCGGCTGACTTACAAAACTGATGCCGCAACAGGGATTAAATGAATCCTTACACAAGGAGTTTGTGTGGAGAAAACAAGGAGAAACTAAGAGAAATAATCAATAGATCTATATTACATCAAAAAGTGAACCTTCTCAAACAATAACAAAGGCTTTTTATGGACGTGAGATTGGGAGACCACGTTATTTCAAAAGTTAGTCGTTTTTTATATTTAGACTAATTTCTGCAATGTGATGGAGATATTAATGCATATGTCTCTCATAGGATTGAAACTGGATGGATAAAATAGAGTAAAACTTATAAGGTGTTTTGTGATCATAAAATTCCTTTGAAATTGAAGGGCAAATTTTATAGGATTGTTATTAGACCAATTATTCTATATGGTAGCGAGTGCGGGCTTTTGACGGGACATCTCGAACAAAAAATAAAGGTAGCAGAAATGAAAATGTTAAGATGGTCATGTGAAGGGAAGTCTTTATAATGGAAATGGAAAAAAAAATGGGAAAAGGAATTGGAGAAGGATTGATGATTCAACTGTTTGTTTTGCATGCATGGAAAATGTGTAATGGATTATGTTAAATAATATGAATATATAATAACAATATATATATGTGGGTGTGTGCGTAATATAATTTTTTCCATTAATTATGAGCTATTCTTGACAATAATAAATAAAATCAAGGAAAACTGTTAGTAATACGTGTTAGTTGACTTGTGTGGGCTGCTGCCCGTGTAAGGGGGGAGAAGCAGTAGACGCTGCCAAGTTTGTTTGGGGGCGTGGGCGCTGTTTGTGTACAACTGCCAAGGGGCGGTGATGTCTTTTAGTTGTTTTTTAGTGTTTGTTAGTTGGTTAGGGGCTGGTGACAGCTGGTAGTAGGTTGTTAGAGTTTGTTAGTAGTTTGGGTGGTTTGCTGACTGGGAGGGCCCTTTAAATAGAGGGGGTCAGTGTGTGTTAGGAGGGGAACTCATTTTTTGGGAATATTTCACAGCAGATTGCTGTGAGGGGCTGGTTCGTTGGGACATCCAGCAGGGGGGGCTCGGAGTGGTCTTCCACGGGACTCCTCACTCTCTTACTCTCCTTCTCCTTCAACTACTCCTTTATTTCTCTCCCTCCCTACTATAATTCATTTAATTTTGCTGGATATATACAGAGAAATTCATCAATATATACTGTTTTTCTTCTCTTCATCCCTCTCACACATTTTTCCGTAAGAATTTGGCGACTCCGCTGGGAAATTGTCGTGCGAAAGAGAGGATCACTGCTGGAGAAACACCTTCACTGCAAAAGAAAACCGATCACAGCAACACAGTGAAGTCGCTGAGTGGAGAGGTCTTACAATGGCTACATAGAGAACCGAACGCAGCAGCAGGACGATCGCTGCTGTGTAAGTTGCTGAGTGAAGCACGTAGGGGAGCAGACGCTGTGGAAAATCGAGTTGTTGTGCGAGTTTGTTGTTACTGAGAAGTTGGTGCGCCGGGCAGGGAAACGTCGACCGGATGTGTCGCAACTTGTTGAGGAAGAAACGGACGAAGCTTGGGAAACGCGTCGCAGCAGGAGACGTCTAAAACAATGTGTCGTGACAGTTGAAAAAGAAATGTACGAAACTGGGGAAATGCGTCGTAGCAGAAGACGCGTACAAGTCGGGAGCGATCGCCTGAAGCGGATGATGGGAGCAGATAGAAGTGGACGAACGTGACAGGGAGCAGTGAGGCGCGCATCGTAGGGGAAGAAACGCACGCAAGACACTACAAAATTTTCCATCGCAACAGAAAAGAAGAGAAAGAAATAATTATAAAAAAAAGGAGAATTCAATTGGCACGATATTTCTCTCTCTTCCACCTGTGAATGATACAGGAATCATATTGGGGAATATTATACAGCTGGCTACTGTGGGAGCTGGAGACGTGCTTGCAGCGGTTTTGGAGGGAAGTTCTCTCTCCTCTGACAATTTGTTTTTGTGCGAACTTACAGCTTCATCTGTTATTGTGGGGAAAAGGCTAGGTAGAAGGCAAGATGCAGGAGTTTGAAACATTTTTCGAAGCTTTTTCTAGGAGACAAGCTGCGATTGATAGACAACAACGGGAGCTAGAGATTTCACTAGAACAGATGGAGGCTTCCATTAGATTATCAAGACAACAGGCAAGTGTTGGACGGATGTCTGGAGTTGGGAAACTAACAACAGAAGAGAACCAGGGGCTCGTGCTGCAAGTGGATGGTGGTTCAGAATCTAAATAGCGGAAGAAAGATGTTGGAGAGCTTCTAGGCAGCAGTGGGAGCGGGAAAGCGGAGTTTGGAAGCAGTTTTGATGGAAGCCTAATTCCGGGCGATCCTGCTAAAGCTGATGGACGGAGGATTGTCTCGAAGGAAGAAGACACTGCAACAGCAAACGAGTATTTTGCTGTCGTGGCTGGAGAAAATGGTGTGTGTGGTGCAGCATCCCCAAATTTGCTTGTTGAACTTTCAGTACGCCAGCAGTTCTAAAGCGAAAGAAACAAGCGGATAAAGAACCAGTAGGTTTGGAGGTTTTCCAGTTAGAACAGGAAAGGAATAATGTGGAAGAAGCAGAATTTCACAGTGGACAACCTATCTGTTTTGTTAATATTCATACCAAGATACTCGATGCTAAATCATCCGTGGACAGATCGAGGAGGGGGCAACAAAGAAATTTTCATCCAGATTCATCTAGCGGAAAATTGAAGAAGGTAGTGTGCAGTTGGTTGCTAGATAAAACATCTCATTCTGATTTGGGCAACTTCTGTATGTTGGGCGGTTGGAGAGATGGGGTAGCCGCAGCAGTTGAGGATGCGATTCTTGGGACCAAATTCAATTCAAATTACAAACTCTCTAGGCAGTGGCAAGGGGCGGTTATAGTTGCTGAAAATTCTTTGGGTTTAAGGAGCAGAGGATTCGGGTTTAGGCTGAAGGATTCTTCCGCTTTTTGTAAGGGTGTTTACATAACTGGAGAAGAATCGAAGGTTTTGGTAGGGAAATCAAAGGTTGGGGCTACAGTGGCACTAAAGGCCGATACGATTGAATTGTTTTCTGCTGGAAGTTTTCATTTGTTAAAGTTCAAGATGGGAATGGCCCAAGCTCATACAAATGGTGAGCCTGTCTTGGCTACTGAAGATTGTTCATATTGTCACTCTTCATGGCAGGATATTCCGCTTACAAGTTGATAGGATTGCGATGCAGCCGCACCAATATTGTTTTTATCATAATGCTGTTGTTCAAAAGGGTTCTCTGTCGAATTATTCCAGCAAGATTGCAGTGAGCATGGTTGACAATGCACTTCTTGCTCATCAAGTAGATAAGAGAGAGGCTAGTCTCTGCGACATATTTGCCGATTCCAAAGTCCCTACATCTGCTCCACTTCCGTTGACAAGAAGGGGTTTTCCCCATGTTAGTACATCTAGTTCTATTGATGCTAGAGCTACTGTTTCAGAGGGTACTGGAGAACATGAAGCAATGATCTATGGAGATGGTTGGACTTTTGTGATTCTTGACCTTGTCTTTGATGTTACTGTTGGAACTGTATTGAAAAACAGCTTGGATATGGAGGCTATATCTGCTAGTTGCTCGGAAGTGCCAACGACACTAGAGTCCTTTCGACGACAGAAGCTGGAAGCCCATATGGCCAAACAACCGTGCTTAACAATATTGCGCACAATCAATCAAGAGCGAGAACCATTTTCAGTTGCTGCTTGGGCAAAAGATGTTATCGTTACTAGTTACTCACACTTCCTTAAAATTGGTGCTTGCCTGAAAAGCATAAAAGTCGATGGGACTTTACCATATAGAATGACATGCAACCCAAAGCCTATTAAGGTTGAATCTTTCAGCGAAATAGACAAGTCTCGTGAAGCTGTCCAAATCAAACATTCTATTGAAGTTCAAGGTGAAGCTATTGGTGGATTTGTGATTTTATCTGTTTCAGATTTAGAGGAGGATGTGCCCGTTGGACCGCCGGAAACCAATTCAGGAGCTTATGGTGTTAAAAATTGCAGAGGGGGGTTATACTGGGAACGCTATCCACCTACAATGGATTTTCGAGTTTGCCCAAGTGTGTTGATGACTTCTAATAAAGATACTTTGATACTGAGGCCACCACCAGAGCCACCGCCAAGTGGTGACCATTCCAGCGCTACAATGGCTATGCCGGAAGGACCACCTTGAGGACAAGGTGGTTTTTAAGAAGGGGCGAATGTTAGGAATATGTGTTAGTTGACTTGTGTGGGTTGCTGCCCGTGTAAAGGGGGAGAAGCAGTAGAGGCTGCCAAGTCTGTTTGGGGGCGTGGGGGCTGTCTGTGTACAACTGCCAAGGGGCAGTGATGTCTTTTGGTTGTTTTTTAGTGTTTGTTAGTTGGTTAGGGGCTAGTGACAGCTGGCAGTAAGTTATTAGAGTTTGTTAGTAGTTTGGATGGTTTGCTGGCTAGGAGGGGCTTTAAATAGATGGGGCCAATGTGTGTAAGGGGGGAACTCATTTTCTGGGAATATTTCACAGCAGGTTGTTGTGAGAGGCTGGTTCGTTGGGACGTCCAGCAGGGGGGCTTCCACGGGACTCCTCACTCTCTTACTCTCCTTCCTTCTCCTTCCACTACTCCTTTATTTCTCTCCCTCCCTACTGTAATTCCTTTAATTCTGCTGGATATATACAGAGAAATTCATCAATATATACTGTTTTTCTTCTCTTTATCCCTCTCACATTTTTACATAACAAAAACTATGTTCATAAATTTTTTCCGGGGCACAAAATGAGAATTCCCCCCAAATTGAATGAAATCCAGATTCACTTAAATGATGGAACTAACACTCCATCTGCCTTTCTTTCTGCTTCATACCAAATATGATTACTGATTGTTCCCTCTCACATTCTCTTTCCCATGCAATGGTTCCATAATATCAAACGACCTTAAAATATTCCTAAGAATGGTGTGGTCGGGGGAATGAGTAGTGCATCTTGGGAGGATGACAGGAAGCAGGCAGGGCCTGCTGATTATATGGCCCTTTTTGAGCCTTAGAGACGGCCATTTTTTTTTTTGCTTCGAACACAAGATATGGGCTTATGGCCTCATAAACACACTAGGCTAGTCTATCCTGAAATCCATTTTTAAGACTTCCAGCAAGTCATTAAAAGAAGAAGAAAAAAAGATAGCTCCTGGAACGATCATGAATAAGATCAACTCACCTTGCAACATCTTGAACACACTCCTGAACAAATACGATTGTTTGAGAGTGCATAAATACTCATCCAAACATTGAAATTCTAATCGTAAAATAAAATATTTTCCTACAAGCTCTTCAGTAGTTCTTGCCACAGGGAAATGAAATTTTTAACCATTAATCCACAAAAGCAGATTGAATGCATCACCGCCTAAGTAAACAGCTGCAACTTCGTGCTCATTTAAAATTGAGTATTATTAGAAATTTTCTTTCGCATTCAATATCCAACCACACAGGGAACACCACTTTCAAATTTAGGAAGTAATGTTCAGACCCAAACTCAATGTCCAGCTCAAATCTTAACCACATCCACCTATTCAGATTAATGTGCAGCCGCATCCACAGCTAACTATGTCAACATCTTCAAAAGTTGAGAAGCAGTTGACAAGAAACATTGAGCCAACAAATCTGGCTTCTGTGCAACAGAAGCTCCAGTGTTGACCATCCTGGATTGAAAGGCTCTGATTCAAAAAATGATAAACAAGGAAAAATAGCAGGAAAACAAAAAAAACAAAGATATAACTGAAATCATGCAGAATTCAAGTGCCAGATTATGCACTGTAGAAATACTATGCCAGAAGATGCTGCCTCTAAGTGAGGCCAGATCTATTTATTTACAGATAAAATAAAGATATACAAGATCACAAATAAGTGGAATATACAAATTTCAAATTAACAGGATAATGGGATAAGATTGACCCAGTCAAAGATATTCTAGCCCTTCCCCTCTAGCTGGACCATATATATTTATCAGGTCCAGCTTGCTAAATAAAAAATTTCCTCGTGTCCCCGAAACCCCATTAGTAAACACATCGGTCAATTGCTCCATGGTTCATACATCACCAAAATTATGATTCTTCTTCATAAATTTCCCAAACAAAGTGATAGTGAATCTCAATATGCTAAGTTCGGTCATGAAAAACTTGATTTATAGCAATTTTGATTGTCGGATTATCTCACCATATGTGTGCATGCTTCTGGAGAGGATGGCCGATCTCATACAAGAGATGTTCCACCCATAACATCTCAGTTGTCACATGTGTCATGACTTGGTACTCTTAACTCAAAAACTTGATCGAGATGCGATGGTTAGTTTCTTGTTTCGCCAAGAAATGAGGTTCTCACTGATGAAGACAACATATCCAAACGTGAATCGGTGAAAAGATAGTCTGTACAATCAGAATCACAGCATGCCTCTATCTAAATCAGTATGCTCGTGATCAGAGTATAGAAGTCTCAGACTTGGTTCCCTCTTAACATATCTGACGATGAAAAGCACAACATCTCACCGTAGAATAGTAGATGATCCATGAACAAACTTACCTTGCTTACAACACCAACAATGTTTGGTCAAGTCATAGTGAGACAATTTAGTTTGGTAACTATCCGACGAAACCCATCAGGTGAAGAAAATACCACTCTCTCTGAATTAAGAGATTTCTCATAAGGCTATCAACAATCTCAACACGGGACAAGTCTGTCATCTGAAGATCCAATAAATACTTCTGCTAAGATAATAAAAATTCATTTTGATCATCAAGGGACCTCAATTCCCAGAAAATAATTTAAGAAGCCCCAATCTTTCGTCTAAAAGTTGTGTTGAAGAAAATACTTGAGTTGATAAATCCCTGGAGAATCACTAATCACAATATCATTCACATAAACCACGAGCAAAATGCTTTCGGTAGCGAACTACTGATAAAAAAAACAAGGGATCCTTTAAACTTTGAGAAAGCCCTAAGTCGATCACCACTATGCAAAGATGAGCACATCATACCCTCGGAAACTGTTTAAGGCCCATATAAAGATCACAAGAGATGACAAACCTTAGATGACCCCCTAAGCAACAAATCTAGGGGGTTGAGAGCCATCTACATTAACATGAAGAGTATATAAGCACTTGCAAACAAACGTTTGCTTGTATGGTAGAAGGGAAACCAGATCCCAGATATGATTGTCCTCCAAAGTATAAATCTCATCAAACATTGTTTCCAACCAACCTTGATGTGTTTTGGCCTCACTTAGAATGTGAGGGATGGTCTTCGTAGCCAAAGCACCGATAAATGTTGTAGTTTGTGCAGATAAGCCCAGATAGGAGTGATCCGGAGACGAATCAGGCATTGAGGCATCAGCAAGTACTACAAGAGAGGAGTCGTTCATGTGACGAGTATAGATTCAGCCAAACTGGGAGCTGCCAAACTCAGGGAGGAGGTGGCGGTGAAGGTGGGGCTAGGGGTGGCAATCTGTGACACAACACAATAACACCACCCAAAAATGACACCAAATTAGTTGTTTTGAGTTTAAATTTTTTGACAGTTAATAAATGGATTGTGTTCGTGTTGACACAATTAATAATCGTGTCGTGCTCAAAATCTACACAACCCGAATCAGAAACGAAATGACCCAGTTAATTAAACGTGCCACAAGCTAGCCCGTTCAATTTACTTAATCGGGTTAATTGGTCGTGTTGAATCGTGTTTAATTGGATCGCATCATTCTATTTAAAATGAAATTGTTTGTTAATCATGTTAAATGGATTGTGTCGTGTTACTCGTGTAGTAAATGTGTCGTGTTCGTGTTTGAGTTTTCTAACACGATTAATAAATTATTCATGTTGGTGTTAAATATATCCATTCCTGTGTCAATAGATTGCACAACCCAAACACGGCCCGCTAACACAAATTGCCTCACCTGAGTGGGACCAGAGGGACACTGCCAAAGTGAAGACCATCAATCGCAAGAGGAGCTAGTAAAGTAGGAGTAAATGGAATAATGGTGATCAGAATACAACCCTCATTGTTAGGAACGCCTTGGTTGAACCTGTTGGTTCCTGACCACCTATTATACATACCTATCATAGGAGGGTAAATAAGGGGAGGGTGATAACTCTTTACTGCCTGGGGCAGTGTTGTAATCTTCTTGGGGGGCCTTTTTGTTATTTTTTGTTGTAGTGAAGGAGTATATAGGAGGGATCGGGCAACAAGAAAAGGCAAAAAAGGAATAAAAGAAAGATTGTCCTTCCTATAGGCGCAGTGGTCTGGTTGGGTGGTCCCCTTCCAAGTGTTCCCCATCTACAAGATCGGCCAGAAGGAGCTGGTTGCTCCCTGTTCAACTCTTGTCAGGAATATTGTCGTCATCCATTCTTCTGAATCGTACGATTCTAGGTTGAATAAGAAATTGATTGGTTCTATCTTTCTTTATTTTTGGGATTTAAACTCTTTTGATTCAATTGTTAGTACTAGCCTAACAATTTTGGTGCTTCCATTGAGAGTGTGCTACAAACTGGCATCATCCACAAAACGTGAAGGGGGTGCGTGGATTCTTGGGTCTCACCGGCTACGACAACAAATTTATCAGAAATTATGGGAAGATCGCAAAACCACTTTTTGACTTGAAAAGGGGTGGTTTTCTCTGGGATACCCGAACAGAATCGGCATTCACAGAATTAAAGCAGCACATGCTCACCGCACCACTTCTAGCCCTTCCCAACTTTCACAACACCTTTGTGATTGAATGTAATATATTTGGGAAAGGTCTGGGTATCGTCGTAAACAAATCAGTTTACGAAAAAGAATTGATGGCTTTGGTGTTATCTGTCGGCCATTTTGAAGTTTATAGTGACCACAAGGCCCTCAAACACTTGCTAAACCAGCGCATCCCGACTATTAACCAACAGTGTTGGCAAGCCAAATTGTTAGGTTTGGATTTTGACGTAATCTATAAGCCTAGAGTTGCCAACCGGGCTGCTAATTCATTATCACGATTGACGGAAGAAGTTCCTAAAGGCACTTCCGACCTGTCTCTGCATTGTTCAACCGTGTGTGAGCCTTTTTGGATGGAGATAGCGACCGTCAAAGCTGAATTGCAGCATAGTGAGGACCTCCATCACTTGATCACTAACATCCTTCAACAACCCGATTCACGGCCTGATTACCAATACCATGAGGGTCTGCTCTATTACAAGGGAAGATTAGTTCTTTCCCGACATTCGATTTTAATTCCCAAATTTTTGCATTATTACCATTCCTCCGTTTGTAGCGGGTCATGTTGGTTACCTTAAGACTTAAAAAAAATTGTCTGCGAATTTATTTTGGAAGGGCATGTCCCAGACCGTCCTTAAGTTTGTTCGGAAGTGCGACACCTGTCAACGGCAGAAGTACCAAGCACTTTTCCCTATTGGTCTTCTCCAACATTTACCTCTTCCGAAGTTGGTATGGGATGAAATTTCAATGGACGGATTTTATTTCCGACATGCCACGGTCCCAAGGTTTTGGTGTCATTATGGTCGTTGTGGATCGGTTATCCAACTATGCGCATTTTTTCCTCCTCAAGCACCCATATACAACAAAGGTTGCGGCAGATATCTTCATTGAAGAGATCATTCACTTACATGGCATTCCTCGCTCCATCCTTAATGACCGGGATCCTCTTTTTCTAAGCAATTTCCGGAGGGAGCTCTTTCGTCTAGAGGGCACACAACTCAAAATGAGTTCTTATCACCCCCAATCAGAAGGGCAAACTGAGGTTTTTAACCGGAGCCTCGAGACATATTTACATTGTTTTGCTTCTGAGCGTCCACTTTCTTTGGTCAAGTGGATCCCATGGGTAGAATACTGTTCCAATGCAGCTTCTCACGCTTCTTCCAAACTGACCCCTTTCGAAGTTGTTTTGTGGTAGGAAATCGCCAAATATTTTACAGTATGTTCCTGGTGAGACTCAGGTGCAGTCTGTAGCTACAGCTTTGGAGGACAGGGATGTGATGCATGCTCAACTTCGTCAAAACTTGTTATGTGGTCAACAACTCATGGCCCGGTTTGCCAACCGTCGCCGAAGGGATGTCAGTTTTGAAGTGGGACAGCTGATCTTCATCGAGCTTCGTCCTAATATTCAATCTTCACAGACTAAGAAGTTGTGTCCAAAGTTAGCAGCTAGGTACTATGGGCCGTTCAAAATTTTGGCTTGGTTGGGCTCTACTGCCAATAGGTTGGCATTGCCCGAAACAATCCACATACACCGCGTATTCCATGTTTCTCAGCTTAAGCAGACAAGTTCATTAAACTCATTCTGATCCCAAATCTTGTCGTCTTTTAAAAGCATGTCCTTCCACTCTTTGGCCAATTTTTTAGCTGAATATGTTTGTAGTGACTCGGGTTTTTCCGTGTAAGATTTTGGAATATTTCTATAAATGTTTCCGAAGCCAGACGTTGAGTCGGCGCAAGATATCGGAGCCCGAAGTGGCTCAATGCGGTGATATTAAAAATATTAAATACATTTTATCATGCGCGCGTAGTTTTTCATTAATTACAGAATAACTCTTGGTTGGAGTCTCGAATCGGAAATTTGAAGTCGCAGTTGAGTCTGGAACGTGGTGTTTACCCAAAGCACGACATAAAGTTTGTCAGCGGGTGCTCGGTTGAGGGCGAGTTGGCGGGGTGTTAAATGGGGGTTATTAATTTAGTAAAATTAAATTAATAACCTCCCCCCCCCCCTTGTTCTCACACACGGCAGAAGGGAGGAGCCCCCCCTTGTGCGATGGACAAACCGAGGCGGAACCAAGGAGAGGAGGCGCCACCGATCTTCGATCTTAACAGGGATTGCTCCCGGATCGTGATGCAACGGCTTCGGAGCATGGATCTGCACCCGAAGCTTCGGCGTTTCGCCACAAGGTAGGCGAATTTGAGTTCTAAGTCTCGATCCCCCTTTTGATATGTTGTTTTAAGGTTTTACAGCTCTTAGAAGACTATTAGTGATCCCTCGGGGGTAGATCTGTAGGTTTCGGTGGAAACCGGGGAGTTTCGGACGGCTCGCAGAGAATTCCCGTTCGGAATTCCCGATCACACGGCCCATAGTGCAGGAGCACACGCCATGTTTTCTTCCCGTTCGGGGACGATTAACCTTTGGGGACTACACGCCGTGTACTGGGTGTACATGTCGTGTAGTGAGCCCAGGTCGTGTGGCTAAGTGACATGGCCAGGGGTGTCATGTCAAAGGACATGGTCGTGTGATAGTACATGAGCAAAGTACACGGGCACGGGGCGTCGTACACGGGCATGGGCTGAGGACACGGCTGAGTGGTCGGGCATCCAAGACATGTCGTGTAATCAAAGGTACGTGTCGTGTGGCGCGACATGGCCAGCCAGCCACGTATGGGTAAGGACACGCCCAGGAGAACGGACGGGGTCGCACGCCGTGTGACATGAGGTACACATCATATATATAACGAATTACACGTCGAGTATCGTGAGGGGACACGGCCAGAGGCCAGTTTTGAGAGACACGTCGTGTACTGCGGGTGCACGCCGTGTACGCCCCTTGGAGATTTCTCCCTCGCGCATTTCCATCTTCAGGACTCGGATGGAGGCTCGTGAGCAGTTTGTCCTGAGTAAATTTTTGCGTCGAACGCGATGGTGGTCACAGTTTTGGCGTGCGAGATGCGACGCGAGGTGGGGTTAGCGGGTCGCTTGTTAGCGACATATAGACCAGTATCGGATGAGTGGTTTCCCTTGGTCTATCCCTGTGAGGGTACAGTGTGGCATTACGCCCTCAGCACAGGATTGTGATCCCCTTGACAGAATGAGTTTGGATAGAGCTGTTGTATCCCTCCAGGAGGCCGGGGTGGGATCCTATATCATATCGACTTCCCTATATAGAGTTCGTGGTATCGTCGTGACCATCATGCAGGGCGGCGATCCATTATCTAGCATGCTAGCCCAGTAGGGTTTGTGGCATCGTTGGGTATACAATCCCTACTTAGCGGGCGGTTCCAGTAGGGTTTGTGGCATTATCGGATATACGATCCCCTACTCAGCGAGTGTTCACGGTAGGGTTTGTGGCATTGTCAGATATATGATCCCCTATTTGGCGTTTGGATCCAGATTTCAGTTTGCAGTACCCCCAATGGTCCTGGGTATAATCCCCTATCTGTGTATCATGGCTTTGAGACTCGGTAGGGTTTGGGGTGTCCCCCAGCGATCCTGGGTGTGATCCTCTATCTGAGCATTATGATCTTCGGAGTTCCATATTGGATTCGTGGTGTCCCCCATCCGAGATGAGTGTGATCCCCTTTTTGAGTAATGAAGTCTTCTGAGTTTCCAGTAGAGTTAGTGGAGTCCCCCATCAGGGATGGATGAGATTCCCTATCTGAGTGTCGAGATTCATTGGGTTCCAGCGTGACTTTCTTCGTGGCAGAGTCATTCTCGATGGAGCGTGTTCTCTCGGATGAGCCATTAGGGATGGCAGAGTTGTTCTCGATGGAGTGTGTTCTCTCAAATGAGTGCCATCAGGGATGGGTTGTTCTTGATGAGTGAGATCTCTCGGGCGAGTGCTATCTGGGGTGGTAGGACGATACCCGATGAGGGTTACCTCTCGAATGTGTCATCTGGGATGGCAGAGCTTGTGGAGTGCGTACTCCTGAACGACCGTTACCATAGAGCCTCGAGTAGAATCTTGTGACTGGCTATGAGGTTGGGACCTCATGAGACTTGGAGTATGAGACAGGTATATCTAGGTGATTTTGGGGTTCCTTGCAGTGATGTCACATATCTTGTTTGATACCATGTGGACTGAGCTGACTAGTCATGTTAACCGAGGAGTGGTTGAGATGAAGTTTCTTGTTCTCTCTTGCTTGGGTTATCTCTGGCTTGGGTCGAGCAGACTGTTGTCTTTCAGTTGATCACTTTTATTTTGTGTTTTTGAAGCGTTTACTGGGTATTGTTATACTCACTCATGCACGGGCTTTACCCACACATATCGTATCTTGTGCAGATGACAGGCCTTTCGACGAAATCTCAGAAGGACTCAAAGTAAGCGGAGCATAGTGAGCTAGACAGACCGAGGTGTACACAGGTGTTTGACCGAGGTGTGTTCCGATGGTTTCATTTGACAGTGGTCCCTTCCTTCTAAACAGGTTATACGCTTTTACAGTTTTAGTGGGCTTGTATTTTGCCCTTTTTGTACTTTCAGTACTTCTATTGTACTTTGATTGTGTGATAGATGTATGCATGCATTTTTTATTCCAGCCTATTTATCTCTACACTGTTGCGTGGAGATGTATGTGGGTGTGTGCGTACAGGTACCATAAGCTAAGGCCTCTCATATGTGTGATGTGTTAGGGTTGGTGTCCTGAGAACCAACTGTTTATACTTTGATTACATGAATGTACACTTATTATATATTGTTCATTGTTCCGCATGACTATAATATAATAATGTCCTGGAATATTTGTTGCATTAATAAGGTCAGAGCAGATCCCCGCTATGATGAGAACCTTGAAATGCTATAATAATATTCTTAAATAAAGTTCTACGGTTGGATGACATACTATGATAGGACACATGGTATACAGACCGTCATGTGCGAGTACTCGTAAGAAGACGAGACTCTCTCTCATGGAGTTCTCACTTGGTAATCTCCAAGATGGGAGATTATGAGAACAGACCTGCCAGTAGCAATTCCGCATGTCTTGGTGTCATCGGACATTGCTATCTACGAGCGTGTGTAATGGTCCTTAGACTGAAAGATTATCATTAACTCATACTATGACTCGCGCACTTAGATTTGCTGACGAAAACCGTCATGAAGACAGTTGGCGGGAAGTAGAGTACGTTGGGTGCGTCGCGAATGACATGTTGTTAATGGATAAGTCGAGAAAGGATTTGTCTCTTCCATATTTATGAAAGTAGATATCCCGGGCCCTTTGATTGAAATATAACTACCGCTCAAATTTCATGGTCATGGGGACACGACGAGTTTATTTTTGGAAGTCAAAGAATGACAAATCAAGCATATAGGTTTATGACATTGCCATGAAACCTTCTTGATGAGATATTGAGACAAAGAGATTAAATTACATGGTAAGCGTTCGTATGAGGTGACACGTCAATGCAGCGTCAACTTCTTTCTCGTGGGTGCCTTGACCCGTTGCTAGATAGTAATCTTGGACTTTAGGCAAGTCCGCCTAATGCCAACGAGAAATAGGCCTAGAGGGTCACACACTAAGTGTATCCAAGTATCTCAAGTAGAATAAAGATTATTCTCGTATGTGGTTTAATAATTATTCAAGGAACCCTAAATCGTTTTAATGTTGGAGGAAGAATAAAATGAAAAACAAGATATACACGCCGTGTACATTGAATGTACGCGCCGTATAGTTTTCAATGAAAAACGAGTACACGCCGTGTATTAATGATTACACGCCGTGTAGTTTTTCCAGTCGGGATTTTGAGGAAATAATATCGTTTTATTAAATAATATTTATTATAATCAGCGTGGGCACATTTCAAGGAATTAATGATTCGACATGGGGTTTTCAATAAGAGTTAATGAAATAAATAAAACACGTAACGCGTTTATTTATTGTCATAACTCTATAACCACAAACCCGATTATAAATATCCTCACAACCCCAACACTTTTCCTAAGAATCGTTGTGCACAACAATTCTGGAGAATTCTCTCAAGACCGAAAGAACTCCGTCCTCCAAGAACGCTCTCAAGACCGAGAGAGATCCACCTCCATCGGATCAAGACGATCTAAGGCGGACAACGCAAGCAAAGGTTTCTCCACGCTAGCACCCGCAGATTCCTTTGGCGACGTCCAGAGATACGTGGTGCACGTGTGGATCACCGCTAGAGGAAGTCTACACTTGGCTTATGCGACGCAACGACGAATCACATCGGAACGTGATCACAAATATCAACGAAGAAAGAACGCCATAAAAGGTACTTCTTGTCAATTAATTAAATTAATTATAATCAACCTGTGATGATCCTCCTTTGTGGTTCCGGGACTATTCTTCTTCTTTGTCTATTTCTGTGATTCGATCCGTGGAGTCTGGCGTTTATCGTCATATTGATCCCGTATTGATCATTGCTAATGAGGCCAAGTGGGCACATCCACCCACGAGCTTCCGCTGCGCCCGGGACCTTCAATATGCCTACTCAGTGCTGGTCGCTAGCCCCTGACCTGTTGGAGGCGGGCTTGGGGTAGTCGTGGCTTGGGCCCCAATGGGTTAGGTCATGACAATGTTGGCCGCCAGCGGAAAATCCCTATATTGAATGGAGCACCAACTTGCTGCCAAACACTCTAACTGTCATCCACAACTGTGGGTGCAACCCGGCCACTGCAAGTGAAGACATCAGTTCCAGTAAAACAAGTCAAATATCGAAGTGGTTTTTTTAACCAAACCATGTTAGTGGCACGCATCAATAGCTCATAGCCAAGGGGCAGGAGAGTATTTCGCAGAAGAACTTTCTCACTTCCCATTTTATGCAATGTTGGTGGAGCCCCATCCGGTATCTATTCTGCACCAGTGCTTTTGTCAATCAGAATGTCTCCAATGGTGGCATTGTGGAGCCAAGAGACGGAACTTGCCATCTGGATTTAAACCGTGTCATTTGGGGGGGGGGGGGGGGCTGATGCAACATCCAATGCTGTTATTACTGGAGGATCTTCTTCCTTCAACAGAGCAGGTTGGCGCAGACTCCAAGATGCCCAAGACTACTAAATCGCTCCATCAATTTTTCTTTAAACACTGACCATGTTAAATCTGTATAGACCTCCATTATAATATTAAACCAACATATAGTGTCTCCTTCCATACTAATCTGGGCAGAAGGAACCTTCAACTCCTTGGGTGTCTCGTTGATCTGAAAGATTAATTCAACCTGTGTGAGCCAGCCCCTTGGATCCTTACCGTCAAAAAAAAAGAAGCTCAACTCCTCTGGCAATTGGCAATTGATCACACACCAGGCCAGAAGCGTCTGACGCCCAGATCTCATGCCTCTTGCGTTTTCATATCGCCACCTCCCTCCAAACGCATGTCGGACTCTTCTGTAGACGCCATCACCACATGCAGATTTGGAATTTCCAATTCACCAAAGCGCTCCAAGAGTTCTTCTTTAAACCTCTAGCATGTTACGTCTATATGGATTCCGACCAGTACATTAAACCAGTGGATGGCGGTTCCTTGCATACTAAACTGAGCGAGCGACACCTTCACATTCTCTGGTGTCGGATGGATGCAGAAGTAGAGTTCTGCGCACGCAGTCCAGCCACGTGGGTCACTACCATCAAAGATGGGAAACCCCTCCCATCGTGCAGCAGAAAGCTGGACATGCACCAATCCAGTTGGTGTTGTGGCCAAACCTGCGCCGTACCCCTGCGTCGCCGTAGCGCTCAGTCGTGCGGTTTGTGCCTCAGGCCGCTTGGACACCAAAGAAGGCGTAGTCGCCTCCTGCTGCGGCATCTTCTTCTGCTCCAAGCTCCGCAACGCATCGATAAATTTTCAGAGTTCCGCTTGGTCTAGCATCTCCCGATCCCATTGTTGAAGGTGTTGCGTGGTATTTTCTTTCATCGAAGCCAATTCCAAGAGCGTAGCTTGGACACATTTTATGTTCTGCAGTGCTTCGAGACGATCAAGTTGTTGCGCCTCCCACGTCATTTCACTCCTCCTCCAAAGAGTTTATCCGTCAGTGCTCTCCCCCTTTGAAAGGTTATCTGACGGCTCAGACCAAGTGATCAGAACTCTCTAACCAGCAACTCCTCCTGGAATGGAACGCTTGTATATATTGAAGCTTAGCGACCTGGCCGATCCTGCTCGAGGGGCCCATCACACTCTCGCCCAAGCCAACTGGCCGATCCTGCTCCAGACTAATTTCTTCCGTGCCCCCTGCAGTTCCCTTTTCTCCCCGTTTCTCCCCATGGGTCCCAAACCATATTCCCCTAAGTATTCCTCTATCCTCTCTCTCCTGTAACCACCTCTTCCAACTCCCCATGGCCCACAGCCAGCCAGCTGCCCACCATTACAGAGACTATTTTGCCCCTCCCTGTTTCTTTCCAGGCGCTACAGTTGGTATCTATCAATATATTAACAGGCCTGGCAAACCAGTGTCAGCGTATATCATTAACATACTTTCTCTGTGTGAGGAAAACAATTTCTAACATTGTACCACCTCAATCGAAGAACACACTAAAGCATACCCCAACTCTTTGGTTGGCGGGAAAAAAAATGGAGCCCTTCTAAACAGATATATAATCATCATCACGGGATTTGATCAGAATACACAGTCAGAGAGGTGCAACAGAATAGGAATCAATCCTCATCAGAAGCCTTGCTGAAAAACCCTCCAACCAAAAACCCTAAAGAAACATGACCTGCACCACACCCACACAGCAGCATTGTTGGCCTCTTCAAATACAACCATTGAAATGTACCCCATCAAGGAGAGTTTTGAACATCAAACAGGCTAGTGAGCAATAAAAAATGACCAACAAAACTGGGTAGATGCCATCATGGAAATCATTGTGCCATCGTGCGCTTTACACACCTGAGAATCCACCTCAGAAATCAATTGGCCTTTAAATGATGCAAAGGAACGTAATGACTCAAAATGACAGTAAAAAACCACTATCCATAACTTTCTTCCGAGAGGGTAATGGAATGAGATCATAGTTAATTATGTTTAAGGGTCGTTTTTTAACTTCCACTGCTTTCCCAACCAGATGAGTCGTCTCAGAATTCAGCATAAATTCAACAATAGAATTCAATGTAGAAATAAAAGCACGTAAGGCGATCCAAGAACCATGTACGATGATACAGTGATTAAAAAGCGCATCATGTTGTGACAACTACATCTAGATGGAGTAATTGTAACCATGGTCATCACCATGCTAAACCAACACAAAGCCTGCACATAAAAGAACTTGCCTAGTACAAGCTACAGCAAACAGCAAGCAGCAAGCAGCAAAGGATCTGTAGTTGACAAAAGTAATCCATGATGGGCAGCAACAAATGAAGTGAATATGAGAACTGAACTGATTATTAAATAACAGTAATCACGATTAATAGCAAGACAAAGATAGCAAAGCTGTAAAAAAAAATAAGCATGCACTAACACGGTCAGATAGATGCATTGGACAGAAATAATTAACACAGCGAGGTGGAGTCATTCTTTTCCTGCAGGATGTCAGTGGAGGCAGCATCCTCCGGTCATATAAACGAGCAAATGCATCACTGCACATTCACCATCAACACAACAATTAAACAGTAAAATTAGAAAAAATGGCACAAACAATAATCAACTACCTTCCACCAACAAGAAGCAAATGAGGCCTCGTGGAACTGATGTCACAAGATTTTAAAGCAAGGGACTGCTTAGGAGGATCAGCTAATGACTTTTTTGATCCACGCCTCAAATCAAGCTGTCATTGAGCAACAGTAGCATAAACTAGCTATTCCAAGAACTAATCATGCCAAGAAGTTAAAATAGAACTTCAAAGCAAGCAGTCAGATAAACACAAATACTTCCATGTTAGAAACAGCATTTCCTCCGTAGTGTGAAAGTCAATGCCAACCATTTTGATGAAAGTGGATTCAATGGGGATTCCACTTTCATGCCAACTTCCATTTTCAGTTTCACTTCCCTAGTTCATGTTTCATCGTATCAAACACAGCAAAAGAACTTCAACTGCAAAATATCATTTAGTGTCCAAAACTAAGAATAATCACCATATCAAACTCGGTTAATAAATTTCATTTCACTTTCTATAGGATGCTGAAAGAACTGGATTTGATTGAAAAATCAACTAGAAAACCATCTTCCTTTCTCTTGTGAAATTAAATGTAAACAAAAAGGCAATGCAGAAAAAAATAGAAACCAACATATTCTGGCACATTTCATCTGAGATCAAGTGGCAAGGTGTGCTTTGTGGGGGGGTGGGGGGGGTAGTTAAGCCCGCACCAAAACATTACGACATTCTTGGTGAGAGGACCCAGATGGAGGACAGGAAGAACCCTCCCGTAAGTCATGCTGTCTCAGAGTCCCATCTTCACTTGCGCTCCATACCACATTGGGATTACCAACTTCAACCTGGAAGACACAGCATGCATAATTTAAGAAGCAAAGGAGAGCTATCGAAGTTCAACAATCATCTATCATACTTGGAATTCAAGAAAAGTCTTCAACATTGAAGAAACTATTTCTCCGGACTCACAGCTAATTTTTTCACCCTTCTGGTATGACATTGAAACAGTGCTGACGGAGTGATTGCACTCTCTTCGGGTCCTCTCCTATCAAGGTGAGACAAATTGAAAAGCCGAACCTGTGGGGAAGAAAGGGAAAGCATAGTGCATGAGCATGACTTCCAGAAAGCATAAGCAAGGAAACATTTAACCATTCCCAGCATTACTTCTGCATCGCCAGCTCCAGAGGCCACTAGACTGTTTGAAG
This sequence comes from Viscum album, assembly GCA_963277665.1. Lineage (NCBI taxonomy): Eukaryota > Viridiplantae > Streptophyta > Magnoliopsida > Santalales > Viscaceae > Viscum > Viscum album. The sequence continues at coordinate 1,057,900,384 of OY728160.1, forward strand.
TTTCAGGAACAAATTTCGTACAAAAAATGTTGGCAGAATGACCTGTCTCAATACCATGCAGAAGCTTGCGGCTTGAATAGCTCCATATTTTCAGCTGCACCAATTTCAGGCATTAGTGATTTACATAACAATCCCCACACATATGATGGCATGCTTTTTTTTTCATTTTCCCTATCCGCCCCACCCCTCCCCCCAAATTCAGAAGCTGTTACAAGCTGTAGTGCAGGCAAACGTTCCCCCCCCCCCTCCAAACGCATACACAAACAGGCCCTAAAATGTCAATGTAAGTCCGCACATCTAATCAACAGGTGAAGTGCTGTATTTGGGTAGAGAAGAAAACTAAAAACCCAAAATTCCAATCAAACGGGCACCGTCAGCCTCTCCTGGCCCCATTTCACCCCCCCCCCCACCCCCACCCCCACCCCAATCTAATTGCCACTACAATATCCACAACAACCAAAATCACAATTCAAAGAGCTTGTGAATGACTAAATGGAACCGATGGAGGTTCTATGTTTTTTTATGTGAACAATTGAGCATCACTCGTTTCCATCTAACATTATATCCTTGCCTACCTAAATTGCAACATGTCATTGGCCATGACCTGCATCCAAATATTTAGTGGTTTAGTGACGCCCACTCAACAATGAACACTTAATGTCTCCAAAATTCAATCCACTTCTCCAATACACAGTTCTCGTAGGTTAATGTTGATCATGAACAGACATTAGTGATGACGGTCTCTCACATTACCAAAATCAAAAGCATAAACCACTACCACTCCAAGCTTCTCATCTTAAGGTCTAGACACATCCATCTCAAAAATGACTGATAAATGAACTGCATTGATAATAAATTTAAGGCTGCATTTAATATCACTTATCAAAAATTGTTTAAAGCAATTATCAATCATAATAATTGTTTCAAAAAAATAAGTAGCATTTATTTCATTTTTTGAAAAAACACTTGCACTTAGATTTCTGGGGGAGGGGGCATTCATATGAATGGCATGGAAAATATTTTTTAATTAAGCAATCTGAAAATACTCCACATGTCAAAAAACACTTTATGATAAATATGATATATATTCTAAAAATGATAAATAAATTAATAAAAAATTATCAATGATTATAATGAAACATGTGCAGATGATAAATGCATGATCCGCATTCCTTTTGTCCATTTATGAGTCAATTTTCACACAAAATTACATTTCTTAACCAAGGAATGTGTACTTGCAAAAATGTAACTAAAATTTTGTCGCCCAAGGACCACAAATTTTTGACATATCTCTCACTTGGAGATTTAATAGAGAACCAATCATATCTCCAGGCATCATTTCTATCTGTCAAACCATAGTGATCGTGTTTCTGCAACGCCGTTTGAGAATTTGCATGTCAAATGGTGTCTCACCCACAGCCAAGCATATGCAAGACAAGGTAACATGGTGAAGAGCATAAAACTATGTTACCGTCACGTCATCGGATCCAGATATCAATAGTGAACCCTCCATGTTCCAAGCAACCGCATTTACACAACCTTGATGTCCCTATCCCGACATAAGAAAAACATCAAATGAAAACATCAAAGCTTGTTGTGACAATGATCGATATAAAAGGAACACATAACAAAATTTAATAAAGTACAACAAACATAACATAGAAATTAACAAAAAAAGGAGACGCAATCTTGAGAACTCGAGGTGATGAAAATATGAGGCAACTACATTAGGGGAAGCACACAAAAATATCAATGAAGACACTAAGATGAGAAAATTGCTCTAAAATAAGAGGAAATTCAAAACATCATTATATTTATGCTCAAACAAACAACTAAACAGAAAAATGTAATTTTACCCACACCAAAATGGGAATTCCATGATCAAGGATTTCTTGTCCAGGTTTAGCTTTTTCTTTGGTCAAGTTCTTGGGAGCTCGGTGTGGCCAATTAGTGTGCAAGATTGAAGGCCTGGATAGGGGATTATAGAAGTTGTAGCTCAACAGTATTTCCCTGCCAAAAAATGAACCCAGAGTTCTCGTTTGGAGAAAAATTTCTCAATCATTGAGCCTTTTGTTAAAAACCATCATAAACGGGTCTCACTGCCAAATAAAAATTCTCTAATTTATCCATCTCCTACAACTTATCACTCTAATTGTTCCACACCAGCAACTTCAATGAAATAGAGACTTATGTTGGAACTGAAACCAGGAAAGTGAAAATGGAAATATAAGATTGAAAATTGACATTTTGGTGGTATGGAATTGACTTCCACATGGAATCCACTCATCAAATTGGGATGAATTGACCGTCATCCCATTGAGGAAGATAGTGCCGACACTCCCATGAATGTGCCAATAAATGTTTGAATTCTCATTCTCTAATTCCCCTCATTATATTTTAATTAATTTTTTAATTATGCATCAAATTATAGTATATTTATAATAATTATTTTAATTTTATTTATAATTAAAAGTTCATTTATAATTACATTCATATTTATGAATATAAATGTATTGAAATTTATATTTAATTATGCAGAAACAGGAAGGTGACCCAATACCCAAGATTCTCTTAAGAGAGGCATTGGACTTTATTTATAGAGAATTATAAGGATAACAAAACGCCCAGGTCAAATGTGGGACACACACTCCAACACCCCCTAAGCTAGACCTAGCTTGAGGGATGCATAAGAAAACAGAAAAAAACTCAAACACTCCCCCTCAAACTGGACATACCCAACTTGATTACATAACAAGACAAAGCATAAGAAAATATAAACCGCTATGGCCGCTCCCCCTAATGAAAAATGATGGATGACGCTGCTGAAAAAGATGTGTCGGCCAAGGACCAACGTCCGTTATGCGGAACCAGCAGGAATAGTCGGATCGAACCTCAACAGAAATGGTTGGGTGGGAGCACACAACGGGACACTGTTCGAATGTCCGGTAGGGACAATGGGATTGCATCAATGGGCGGAGGAGAGGGTTGGATAGCAAGATCTGACGACAAAGAGGTTGGAGCGCGCAGGGTAGCGCACGTGGAGGAACTGGAGGATGTCGCCAATCCATTGGGTTGCGATCAGCGTCGGAGAAGGGAGGGGCGTCGCGCGTCAGGTGATGCGTCATCGAGGGAAGGAGCGGCCGGAGGGGTTGCCTAGGGGCGCACGTAGAAGGAGAATGGCCGCGCCTAGGATGTGTCGGAGATGGGCATCGGACTCAAAGGTTTGCGCAGCAACAGTTGTCACGTTAGGGCGGGGCGACGGGGGAAATCGCGGCAGGAAGAGGACGCGCAGCGAGGGGAAGAGGCAACGGCAACGACGGAATGTGGGGTTGCGCAAGGAGTCACCACAGGTGGGAGGGACAGGGCGACGGGAAGGGAGGTCGTTGCACAGGGGCTCGGGGCCTGTCGCCGATTTGGGTGGAGGTGTGTTGCTCCGTCGAGGGTTGTCGCGCAGGAAATGGACAGCTGGGATGGTGGCCGACAACTAGAGCGACGCGGAGGAGGGAGTCGCCGCGACTACTAGACGCGCGACGAGGGGGATGGGGCGACGGCGATGGCGACGACGGAAGGCGGGGAAGGCCATCGCGCAAGGGGGGCTCGGAAGGAGCCGTCACGCATGAGGGGTGTCGCAGGTGAGGGGTGTCGCGGGTGAGGGGCGGCGGCTGAAAACAAGGCTTGCTGGCCATGGGGGGCCACCGCCCCCCTCGGGGGAAATTTTGGGTGAAACCTAACCAGAACTAGAGAGACGAGAAGGGAGGGTTAGGTTAGGACCTCCTTTGATACCATGTAGAAACAGGAAGGTGACCCAATACCCAAGATGCCTCTTAAGAGAGGCCTTGGAATTTATTTATAGAGAATTATAAGAATAACAAAACACCCAAATTTGATTTGGGACACACTCCAACAAATTACAACAACTATAATTATTGTAGAAATGGAAAATAAAAGAAACCGAACCCCCAAGGTGTCTTCTCTAAAGGAGCTCTTGGGGTTAATTTATAATGAATATTAAAGGACCTCAAGTCCGATGTGGGATGCAGACTCCAACACTCCCCCTCAAGCTAGGTGTAGTACTAGGATGAGTGACCTCCTGGGAAGTACTCGTGTCAGGCAGGAGGGCCGCCGGGAGAACCCTAGCTGGGAAGGAGGGGAGAGGCGGGGCCGGACAGAACCGAGAATCCGCAGTGAGGGAGGGTCGGGACTAATCACCCTCTGATACCATGTAAAATGAGGAAACCCCCTTCCTCTCAAGGTAAGGTGGGGGCCTACTTTTATAGAATGATACGGCGAAAGATAAAAAGGAGTATTCCGATGTGGGACTCGGAAATACCCATAATAATAAAAAGAGGGTTTAACAGTAATAAAGGTGAAGCTGTAGTATTTCAGGAGAGACAGGGAAAGGGGTTCCCACCCACATGGTAACCCATGTGAAGAGACACAGATGATGTCACGCGTGGAGAATCCGTCGCCACATCCTCTGAGAGATAAATTCCTCCTGGTGAAAAAATCTTTCAGGTGAGAAAGTGAGAAAATACTTTGGCCATCAAAAAATCTTGTAGGCATCGAAAAAATCTTCAGGGTGACAAAACCATTCAAGTGTCAGGAAATTCTTTCAGAGAAATTTCATTGGGTATGGGGTGAGAGAGGGGGGAAGAGTTTTTTTGTGAGTGATTGTAAAACTCCAATAATGAAATTCCACAATTCCCTCCATGGGCGCAGGGTACATTTTGCCCGAACTACGTAAATTTATGTGTTCAGTCTATTTTCGTTTTTTGTTTTGCTCTAAATTTTCATGACTGGTAGCAAAGCCTAGTTAGGGTTCAAAAGATGGAAATTGTTCTCTGAAGAATGGAGCAGGAGGAAAAGGTCACTATAGAAAAAAAAAACTTAGCAAGGTTCTGGTCTGAGATGATCATGTTGGAACGGTGGAGCCACATCGAGTTATTCATTGGAGATAAGGTGTTGCAACAATTTTAATGCATGCGATGAGTCATGTCATCATCAGGCATAACATGGAAGATATAATAATAGATCCACTGACATAGGAACCAATGATGGCGAAGCTAATAACGATGAGATCAATGATTAGTGAAGTCAATGACGATGAAGTTGATGGTGGTGGAAGTAGATTAACACGGAGCCGGTGAAGGTCAAGTTGATGATGGCGATTCATGTTTTAAGCTAAGGAAATTATTGGGATTTTGGCATAAAATATGAAAATGCAGGAAAATGGCTTCATGGCATTTAGTGATGAGAGAAGAAAATTTTGACCGCATTTATTGGAGAGAGGGTGAGATAACTCTTATAAATGGGTCTTCTCGGGTTTCATCGAAAGTAAAGAAGGTGAAGATGTAGTCTTTTGGGAGAGATGAAGGAAGATGATCATCGCCCACGCGATAACTCATATGAAGAGAAGAAGACAATGTCGCACATGGAGAATCCATTGTTGGGTCCTCAAAGAAATTCTTTTACGTGAGAAAATCCTTCGGGTGTCAAAAAAAATCTTCGGTTGAGAAAATTCTTTGGATGTCGAAAAATTCTTGAGTCAGAAAAATTCCTTTGAGCGACAAAATCCTCTGGGTGTCAGAAAATTCCTCCAAACGATAAAATATTTCTAGTGAGAAATTCTTTCGAGTGAAAATTCCTTCGACTGTAAAAAATCCTTAGAGCATGGGGGTTGAGAGAGAAAGTCATGTGTGATTGTAAAACTCCAATAGTAAAATTTTTTCGATTCTATCTATGGTCGTAGGGTGCATTTTACTCTAACTACGTATATCTTTGTGCTCAACTATTTTCTTTTTTGTTTTGCGCTAAATTTTAATAACAGAGAGAAAATTATCAAAAGACCGTCGACCTCCATGACTTTTTTGATATCCCAAACAATCAACACTTCAATTAACGAGAATGGACTCCAAATCCATGAAGCCCAATACCCAAGCACTTGCATTCAAAAAAAACCAAAAAGTTGAGGGCCTCCAAAATATATATATATATTAACTTGAAATCAACACTTAAAGCCCTCGTCTTATAAGGGTCTCACAATCCCTTTGGATTCATTGTTCAAGAGTTGATTCAATTAATTGAAATTAATATTAAATTAATTCAATGATTGAATTATTAAACATAAATAGTATCAATGTGACCTGGAGAATTGCTAGAATAAGTGTGCACAATTATCTTAATTAAATATGTCGTATTCCAAGTTAAAGTTTTCATTGACATTTAACAAGACATTTCCCACTTATTTAATCAATCTCAAATATTAGATGGCAATCATGTTCCCTTAAACCATTTTTAATGCAAGTACCAAAAGAAATAACCATTTTTAGTAGTTAACATATTTTCTCCCACAACAATTCTCTCCAAATGAGTGAATTAGAAAATAAATGAGGAATCTATGCAAGTAAAATACCACAACTTAAGACACAACTAAGCAAAGATAAACTAGGAAGCCCTGATATAGGACTCTGATGCATTGGGATGAAAAAAATACCAGAACCAAAAAAAATCAAAAATTTCTCACACAATCAAGGTCATCTTATCTTATGTTAACAAAAGAATTAAACATAGCCAAGATTAAACTGAAGTTTCTCCTCAGTTTCTCCCTCATGATTTTTTTTACTGTTGTCTTTCACATCGAACCACAAAATTTTCACTAACAATAAAAAATTGAAACAAGAATAGAATAAAATGTCAAACCTCTAATTCTCTTTCAAGGGAGAGCCTTCTCACTAATGAAGAATGCATCTGCAAGCTGGAATTATAATCCTACACACATCAATAACCAACATAGTGGGTTGAACTTATGTGATGAGAGCAGTAAAATAGAAAAGCATAAATCTGACAAACACTCCCAAGGTGATATCATTGAATAACAAGGAAAACTCTTGAAACATTTAACAAAGAAAGACAATTGAATTACAATGATAATAAAATGGTAGCACATTAAACAAGAAATTGGTATCTACAAATTAACGATTAAATCAGAAAATTTAACAGAAAATAAATAAGCAAACAAACATTCCAATTTAAACTAAAGTTCTTGAAACAACTAATTCCATCAAACAACATTTTCCCTCTATAACAGAGAACTTAAATGAAAGCAAACATTAGGAAACAAAATAATAGTAAAAACAAGGACTGGAAATGCTCCAGTGAGGTAGGGACAAAACCATTTATTCTTTATCCAAATTTAGCACTAGAGAGGGCTTTGTAAAACAGGGAAGGACAATGTACAAAACTATGGGAGGGAGAGTAAAGATTCACGCATATTAATATAGTTTCAGAAAAACTAATTAAGAATTTATCCGAGGGTGATTTACAAGAGAAATTGTATACTCAAGCAATAATATAGTCAGGTATAATGTTTCTATTCATCTTTAGGATACTAAAGATCATGATACTGCTTCTAGAGAAATACATAAGTGATGCACCAAATAAAGATTTTGTGGGCCCCGTCACTTGGTCAAAGACTAGGAAATGTCAAACTGCATTTTTAAAGTATGTGGGCCCCATTGGAAATTTGGAAAAAACAACAATCTGGAAGAATATTATTAAATATGAGGCATCTGATTCGCTTTAATGCATAGAACACCCAAATTTGTTTTGTTACAGGGTATTGATTGTCGCATTCTCAAGAAAGTCAATTGCAAAGTATTGTTTGGTACATTAAAAGGGGGTTATTGATGCATTAAAATAAGTTGTAAATCTGAATTTAATGTTTCTTATGCCAAGAGGGTTCTTGATTTTAAATAGATGCATTCTCTTAATAAAAAAACTAGTTTTTGGCATTTCAAAAAATAGTGGTTTTTCCCCCACACAAGTTTTCTTATCTAATTAATATTCTTAGTTGCGAAAACCCCCATTTGATTTTTATCACTCTAGTGTGTGGCAAATCACTCCTGAAATTCTTGATTATGGCGTTTCGATGTTCTTCTTTTCATCTTTTCTTTATCTTATTTCTTATCATTTGGTATCAGAGCTCCATTTTCTAATCTCGATCATATCAGAAGGAAGCAGCGGACTTGATTTTGGTGAGGGATGACTCTTGAATAAGCTTGTCTTGCAAGGCTGGAACACTAGAAAAAAAAAATCAGGAGCAAATGGGGAAAGTCATGAAAGTTTTGGAGTGACAGGTTACCAGCCTAAACAAATCATCCACCTTCGAGGAGGCATGAACAGGAAGTTGATGATGACATGGAAAATCAAAATGACTCCTTTGATTTTAAGGGGCCTCAAAGAGCTCAACGTCAGAACATAGATTAAAATTTTATCACGATGAAAATTTCAACTTTTCATGGAGGTGGCACTCCAGAAGAATTCTTGGAATGGGTACAACGAATGAAAAAGGTTTTTGAGTGTAATGAATATTCTGAGATTAAGAAGGTATGACTCACAGCACTTGAATTCAAGGATTATGCTAATATGTGGTGGGAAAATGTAAAGGCTCGGCGAAAACATGATGGTAGACTCCATTATCAATCGGATGCAAATGAAACAAATCTTGGAAAAAAGATTTATACTTGCTTATAACAAACAAAACTATACATCAAGCTGCAAACTCTACGACAATGGATCATGTGTGATAGGAATGTGAGAGTAGGGGCTGTCTGTATGAGGGTTGGGTTGGTAACTATCAGGGGCAGTATTGTAATTGTTGTAGATAGTTGTTGGGGCAGTTGGTAGTAGGCTGGGGTATTAAATACGGGGGTTGGTTGTGGGGAAGGGGGCCGGGATATTTGGTTGGCTTTCAGCTCAGCTAATTGGAAGGTTTCAACCTTTGCCTCGGGGAGCATCTTCCCAGGGGAGTCTCTTCTTCTTTCTTCTTTTGTTTTTGCTGGAACCTTGTATGCTGCTCTCAATAGAAATCTATTGTTTTCCTCACTCTTACACCTCGGATCCAATCATTAGGTGCTTTCATTGAGAGAAACATTGATTGTGTGAAAGGATTGTCATAAGATTGAGGGACGACGGAGCTATTGTTAATGTCGACCAGAATGGAGACAAGAGTCGCTTCGATGGAAACTATGATGCAAACTCAGGCAAAGAGGCAACAAAATTAGGAAGGACGGTTGCAGGAGGTTCATATGTCTTTGGTGGAGGTCATGAGGGAGCAACATGAGCTACATGGTGTTCTGCAGAAACGATTGAAGTCATTCGCTGAACTCTCAGTACGGCAGGCAATTCAGGTTAAAACGACGAAATGAGAGGCGACGAGAGCCTTAGCCAGAGTTACCGACAACATTCTTCTGAATCTTCGAAGCTTCTGATTGTGGAGGTAATGAGCCCTAGAGTACCGACAACGGCACGGGATTGGCGAGGAGTGGATAAAATCGTCTCACCTTCTACTCAAAGCTCCATAGAAGTTCTCGCTGGGGGACAGGCGAAGCTCGTGAAGCAGCCATTTCAGCAGGTCTTTCCAGTACGTATGAAGCAAGTTGAGGTAGAGGCTGCAAGCTTAAAAACTTTCCGAACTGAGCAGAAAAGGTTTGGCGATGAGCAGAATGACTCCGATCTTGTTCGAACAGAAGGGGTAATTTCCGATCCTAGCTCTAAGGTAGACAAGCGGGACAGAGAAGTTTCTGGTGATGTCAAAGATGCAACGAGTGTTCCGAAGCCGATGCCATGAGCATGCTCTAATGTAGACAAGCGGGACAGAGAAGTTACTAGTGATATCAAAGATGAGTGTTCCGAAGCCGATGCCATGGGCATGTCCCTTACAGAATCCACGGGATGCATTGCACACCGGCAATGACAGGAAGTCTTGGTCTGTGTCTCAAGCAATTGACGAAGCTATGGCTCATGTGAGGAAAGCAAACATAAAGGAATTGCCAAGCCAGACAAACACTGTTGTTTCAGCTGTCATGGGGGGTGCCTAATTATTATGTAGCTGAGGGTGTTGAGAATAATTCATTGGTAATTTTTTCTGCAAATGTAGAGAATTGTATAGAAGACATAGTGGATCGAGAAGCACCGCACTGAAAGGAGCTTCATCTTGTTCCAAATTCTGTTGATATGGAGAGAGTGAAGGCCGTTGCAATTAAAGGAGACACCTGTATTTTCACCAACTTAAGATGAGCTCAAGGACATTTTGAAGTATAATGCAAGCAGCCGTCATAAAGCAGAACTGTTTTGTACTTGCAGAATTGTTTCGCCAACTTTCTGGAAATCATCTTGCCTTCTTACAGTAAAGAGTGTAGCGGGAAGCAAGTTCATGGATGTTGCAGCTCAAGTGGTTAAGCCTGTTTCACTGGCTTAATTGGAGTTTGGCAGAAAGAGCCCACTTATTGTGTTTGGGGATGTTAACATGGGCAAGGCGGTTGAGTGGGCTGTGTTTGTTGTTTCTAAACAAATAGCCATATTTGCTCTGCAACATCTCATGTTCTCGTGCATCAAGCTGATTCCCATCGTGAATTTTGGTTTGTCACACCACCAGAGATTGGTGTTGATGCCCCCCAATACTTTTGGAAAAATTAGAGATTTGGCCCGAGCATATAATTCACTTTCAACACTTCAGCATTACATGCAAAGTGCGAGGTTGGCTGCTCTAGTCATTGGTGACAACCACCTTTCATTGTCAACTGGAATGATATTGGCTTTAAGAAATTGTTATTATGTACCAACTATTACCAAGAACATAATTTCGTATCATGCCTAGATGCAGATGGTTTTATTTTCAAATTTGAAAATAAAAGTTGTTTTTTTTATAAAGACAACATATATTATGGCATGGCACATTTAAATAACGGTTTTTATGTATTAAATTATGAAAAACAAGTATTGGAAATAGATAACGAATCATGTTTACACGACTCATATAACACTCAGTTATGGCATCACCGTTTTTTTCATGTAAACGAGAAACGTTTGACAAAGCTCTGTCAAAATGATTATTTAGACTCTTTTGAGCTAAAACCACTTGAAAGATGTCATGCTTGTTTACAAGAAAAAACAATCAAACCACCATTTGGAAGACAGGATGAAAGGACCACGGAGCTTTTAGGATTGGTACACACTAATGTGTGTGGACTATTTCCAGTAGAAACTAGAGGTGGATATTCTTACTTCATAACTTTTACTAATGATTTGAGTAGATATTGATATGTCCACTTGACGAGGTATAAGTCTTGAGTCCTTTGATAAATTCAAAAAATTCAAGAATGAAGTAGAAAATCAACTTGGAAAGAAGATAAAGAAATTTTGATCGGATCGAGGTGGTGAATATCTTAACCAAGAGTTTATAAACTTTCTATGAGAGTTCGGGATTCTATCTCAACTCACTCCACTTACACACCACAGTGGAATAGTGCTAGTAAAAGAAAGAACCGTACCTTATTAAACATGGTAAGGTTGATGATGAGTCATGCAGATCTTTCATTATCTTTTTGGGAATATACATTACAAACTACAGATAAACATTAAACTGAGTACCAACTAAAGCGGCAAACGGAATTCTCTTCGCGCGGCAAACGGAATTCTCTTCGAGTTATGGAGTGGAAAGAAACTCATTTTGTCGCATACAGGTGTATGGGGTTGCAAAGTGTTTGTTAAGGCCTTTTCAGGCAACAAACTAGCACCCTAGGGCACAAAGTGTATCTTTATAGGATATCCTAAGGAAGCAAAGGGATACTGCCTATACAACTCCTCGAACAAGAAAGTGATTGTCGCCAGACAAGCCATCTTTTTTGAGAGGGGGCACATCCTCAAAAAGGATAGCGTGGGCAAGATTAATTTCGATGAATTTGATACTCAAGATATACAAAAGTTGGTAAAGGAACAGAATTCGCAATTCCCCGTGGAAGTAGTTCCTGAAACACAAGTATTGTGTATGAGCACTAGAGAGGTAAGAGAACCAGAGAGATGACTTTCTAGTCACCAAAGATGGTGACTCGTTATTGGTTGACAATGATGAACCTCTCTCCTACAAAGAGGCAGTAGAAAGCTCGAAAGCTATAAGATAGCAAGAAGTAATGAATTTTGAAATGGATTTCATGTATAAAAACCAAGTTTGGGTTCTGGTAGATGCGTCAATTGATGTAAATCTCATAGGGTACAAATGGGTATTCAAGAGAAAACTAAACATGAAAGGTAAGATAAATATCTATAAAACAAGATTAGTGGCTAAAGGGTTTAAACAGCATAAAGGAATTGACTACGATGAAACATTTTCATCAGTTGTCATGATTAAATCCATCAGAATTCTATTTGTTACAGCAGCTTACCAATACTATGAAATTTGGCAAATTGATGTCAAAACAGCTTTCCTTAATAGGAACTGTTAAACTCGGTTTATTGTGTTCCCGAGTCCCACATCGGATTATTCCGACTTGTAATTCTTTTTCTCTATCTATAAAATAATGTCTCCACCTCTCCTTTGAGGTAGGGACTTCATCACTTTACATCGTATCAAACGGAGAATCCCGATAATATTTTTTTTCTCCATCCCATTCGCTGCGCATTGCATCCCGTGCAACGGAACCAGATCGTCGTTGTCGGTTCCCTGGGCAGCGCCCCTCCCGGTCGTCTCGTCGCCCCCTCCTAGGCAGCAACCGCCTCGCCTTCGCCATCAGATCCGTCAACATCGCCGATCGTGAGGCTCCTTCGCTGCGCTCCGACGCCAGCCCGCCCACGTTGGGGTCGCCCGTCCGTCGACGACCCACCTGCGCAGCTCCTCCATTGCACCCCTTTCATCGGCCTCTCCCGCGCGACGGTCTCCTCGGCCCCCTCCCTGCACACGACAGCACCCAGCGGCTCCTTCCCTGTGCACGATACTGCGCCCTCCACGGCCCTTTCCTAGCACGTGACGACATCCCTGCGCGATTCCTCCCGTGCGCCCATGTGCGATGGCCCTCCAGGTGCGCCCTTTCCTGTCGATCGCGACAGCCTCCGGCGACCTCCCCTCTCCCAGATCCGACCAGATTCGGTCGGATCCCGTCCGCCACGTGCTCCTCCGGGGTCGCCACCCACCCGCGGTCGCGCACGACCCCACTTCGCCGTCGACGCACCCTTTCTTCCGCCCGCAGCCCTCCAACGCCCCTCTGCAGTTTTCCTAGCGACCCCCATCGACCAACCTCGCCAATCCGCATGCCCACCGACCCTCCTGTGTCGTTCCTCTGCTACGCCCCAACGTCGGCCCCTCGAGCCGGTGGCCCCTCCCAACGACGGCAATCCCGCTCGGCAGCCCCGCGCCCTCGTCGTCGGCCCTCCTGCGAAGCTCCTCCGCTGCGCCCCGTCGCCATCACCTCTCTCTTGTGCGCAACAGCGCACCTCTCTCCCGACGACGTTCCTGGCCTCGTCCCGCCCGCGCTGCTACCTTCCCAGCAGGCGTGTTGCACCCCTCGTGCCCTGTCACCAGCACTGCCGCACGGCTCCCCGTGCCCCTATCACCGGCACTCCTGCATGGAACCCTCGTGCCCCTATCGACGACACACCTGTGTGGCTCCCTCTGCGCCTCCAGTTGTCGGCTCTCCTGCGAGGCAGCCCCCTCGCCCCAATTGTCGGCCTTCTCACACGACAGCTCTGCGCTCTATTGCCGCGTCTGTGCACCTGCCTGCGCGGCTGTCCAGTGCCCCGTCACCAGCCCTCCCACGAGGCAGCCCCGATGCTGGACCTTCCACGAGGCAACCCCCCTCCCAGGCGCACTCTGCATACCCAAACATGCCTTCATCCTCACCACCATCCAATATCCGTCACAAACCGATACTCTCGAATAAAGAGATCGCAATTATACAATCTCATCAGGTTGTTTTGTCACCTTCCTCCTCTCCAGCCTCCATTGCTCAGACTGGTGGCCCTACCGCGTGTATATCTCGTCGACCGATAGCTTAGATGCTTGACTCTAGTGTGTCTGAACATCTCACAGGAGATTCAGGTATGTTTACTACCTATCATCCGTATACTGTGCCTCTGCAATTACTGTTGTTGAAGGATTTACAATCTCTATTGCGGGATTTGGCACATGCTCCTTGACTCCGTCTATTCGTCTGGCTTCAATAGCTCATGTTCCTCACAGTCATTTTAATCTCTTTTCCATCAGTAAACTCACAAAAGACTTAAATTGTGTTGCTACTTTTACATCTTCTGGTGTTGTTTTTCAAGAGCGATCGACGAATCGAAAACTTGGTAGAGGTCAACTTAGTGATGGGGTGTACATGTTCGATACCCCATCATCCCTTTTTTGCTCATCGTCATCTTCCGGAGACTGTGCCCTCTTATTTCACATGCAGGTGCCTCTTCATTTTTTGGGGGATGCTATTCTTACTGCTTATCTACCTTATAAATTGTCTCCCTTCTTCTATCCTTCAGGGGGAGACTCCTTTTAGGGCTCTGTTCTCCTCTCTCCCCCCTCACCCGCTTCCACTTTGTGTGTTTGGGTGTCTTTGTTATGTGCATGACACTCGTCTCAACCTCTCAAAATTTTCTCTAAAATCCCTTCATTGCATCTTCCTCAGATATTCTCGCACTCAACGCGGATACCGATGTTTCTCTCCAAACTTGCAGCGTTATAACAACTATGCTGATGTCTCTTTTGTTAAGAGTTCTTCATTCTCTCCTCCCTCTTCCCACCCAGACACCACTATCGATGATTGTCTTCCTCTCACCATCCACCCACCTCTACCTCTGGTGTCCCACTCTGCTAATCACCATTTTGGCACCGTATACTCTCGTCGACCATCAAATGTGTCCCCCGTCCAGGCCGAGGACACCATCTCCCCAGCTTCGTCAAACGCTCATGCTCCGGCAACAGACGACTTACCAATTGCACTGCGGAAAGGTACTCGTTCTTGCCAGAATAATCCTCTTTACACAAATTCATATAGAGGTCTCTCTACTCTGGAGACGATATCTGTTCCTTGCACGGTTGGTGAAGCCAAATCTCACCCTAAGTGGCTTCAAGCAATGCGGGATGAATTGCGGACTTTGGACGACAATCATACCTGGGATCTGATTCCTCTTCCGGCAGGTAAACAGGTGGTTGGCAGCAAACGGATTTATACGGTACGCCTAAATGCAGATGACACTCTTCATCGCCTTAAAGCCAGACTTGTGGCAAAAGGCTGTGCCTAGACATATGGTGTTGATTATTTCGATGCATTCTCTCCGGTTGCGAAGATGGCATCTGTCCAATTATTCATCTCTCTTGTCGTTGTTCATCATTGGCTTCTTCACCAACTTGATGTCAATAATGCATTTCTACATGGTTTTCTTGACGAGGAAGTTTACCTGCAACAACCTCTTGTCTTCCTTGCCTCAGGAGCTGGCTCTCATGTCTTTCGGTTTCATCGCTCTCTTTATGGACTCAAGCAGTCTCCTCGTGCATGGTTTGAAAGATTTTGCACAGTCATCACTACATTTGTCCTATCTCAGAGTATGAAGAACCACACTGTCTTCTATCAGAACACGTCCTCCAACTGCATTTTGTTGGTTGTCTATGTTGATGATATCATTATCACTGGAAGTGACTCACATGGCATTGCCCAGCTAAAGGTTTATCTTCAACAACAATTTCAAACCAAAGATCTAGGTCCTCTGACATACTTCATTGGCATTGAGGTCTCCTGTTCTCAGGACACCATCTCTCTTTCCGAACGAAAATATGTTTTGGATATCTTGCAGGATGTTGGTTTGTCTCAAGCAACCGCCGTTGACACTCCTTATGAGCCCAGGGAACGGTCTCTATATGATGCCACAGACCCATATTCTCACCCAGAGAGGTATCGCTGTCTTGTAGGCAAACTCAATTATCTCACCATGACTCATTTATATATTGGCTGTGTTGTCAGCAAGGTTAGTCAATTCATGGAACATCCGAAAAAATCCCAGTGGAATGTTGTCCTTCACATTGTTAAGTACATTAAGAAAGACCTAACCCGTGGACTTCGGTATTCACATCACGATCATCTGAATATTGAGCCCTTCTGTGATGCTGACTATGTTGGTTGCTTACCTACCCAGAAGTCTACTTTTGGGTTTGTCATTTCCTGATAGGTAACGTAATCTCATGACGAAGCAAGAAACAGACTATCGTCTCCAGGTCCAGTGCTGAATCGGAATACCGTGCGATGGCCATGGTCACTACTGAAATTCTTTAGCTTCGTCATCTTCTCCATGAGATTGATTTCCCACCACAGGTCTCTGCTCATATTTGATGTGATAATCAGGCAGGCACGAAGATTGCTTCCAATCCAGTCTTCCATAAACGCACGAAGCACATCGAAGTGGACTGGCACTTTCTTCGTCATCAGCTCGAGCATCATCATGTCAGCTTCAACTACATTCCAACGGCTGATCAGCTGGTCGGCATCTTCACCAAAGAACTCCCGAGAGCTCGACTGGATTCTCTCTGTACCAAACTGGGCATCCACAGCATCAGCGACCCGGCTTGAGGGGGAGTGTGTATGGTCTTATTTGGTGTCTTCTTTCCTTCTTTGTTTGCAGGACTCTTTTTCCAAGTTATTATGTACTAGCTTGAGGGGGAGTGTTAAACCCGGTTTATTGCGTTCCCGAGTCTCACATCGGATTATTCCGACTTGTAATTCTTTTTCTCTATCTATAAAAGAATGTCTCCACCTCTCCTTTGAGGTAGGGACTTCGTCATTTTCTACAGGAACCTTCAGGAAGATGTCTACATGACACAACCAGAAGGGTTTGTGACTTCAGGTGTTGCCAAAAGGATATATAAGTTGCAAAGATTCATTTATGGATTGAAGCGAATATCAAGGTTATGGAACATTCGATTCAATGAAGTTATAAAAGAATTTGATTTCATTAAGAATGAATGTGAGTCATGTGTTTGCAAGAGGTTTAGTGGAAATGTGGTTGTTATCCTAGTAGTATATGTTGATGACATAAATGACATACTGTTACGCTGGTGATTGTGTGTGGCTTGGAGAAAGAAGAAATAACAAGATGCATTGAGAATCGTATTTGATATTACCAGAGGAATCAGATTACAAGAGATATTAGGATGTACAACAGGTTGAATTCCAGAGAGTCCTCCTGGTCTTCCTCCTGTTGCAGCGAAAGGACTCGTGGAACTGCCCCCAGCTCCCCGCCAGAATTTGTGCCAGAATCTGTTCCAACATATTTGGTTCCAATCTTTTAACCTAAAAAAAATGTCTTCTCCCCCCCCCCTCACGTGCACAACTTATACTCCTCTTAACTAGCTACATGTATTTCCCTTTTTACCCCTCCTTTGATATGTATGAAGGATAAGCGGGCGTGAAACAGCTATAGGGGTAAAAGGGACAGTTCCAGAAAAATAACCCAAACTGCTAACATTTTCCCCGTCCCCAAAAGGCACCTTGTCCCTAAGGTGGAGATCGGGAAACTGAGTTAACAGGTGCTTTGCGTCTTCCCAGGTAGACTCCTCTTTCGGCCTACCCTGCCACTGAATCAACCAGCTTTCATGTGGACGCCCGGGAACCTGTTTAGTAGCCAAAACTTCTGTGGGGATGAAGGTGTAAAAAGTACTGTTGTCCCATGAATCTCGAAGCTCATAACAAACTGTAGATGGGCCCACTGCGTGCTTAAGGTGCGAAACATGGAAAACCGGGTGAATCCGAGTAGTTGGAGGTAATGAGAGTTTATAAGCAATATTCCTCAACCAAGCCACAATAGGATAGGGTCAATAAAAACGAGCAACTAACTTTGGAGTGAGCTTAGTGGACCTAGAAGTTTGAACATTGGATCGGAGTTTAACAAAAACAGATTCCCCAATATCAAAAGTAACATCTCGACGATGCTTGTTGGCAACGCGCACCATTAAATGTTGGGCACAGGAAAGATTATGTCGTAGTTGGAGCAAAAGCTGATCACGCTCAAGGAGAAGTGTGGCCACACTTTCAACCGGCGAATCCCCGCCGAAAAACCATTGTACAACAGGTGGCTCACGGCCATAAACTGCTTCAAAAGGGGACATTTTTGTGGAAGTATGAGTGGCCGTGTTATAACAATATTCGGCTCATGGTATCCATCGGGACCAAGGGAGAGGCCTTTTCGAAGCAAAATAGCATAAGTCTCAAGGCACTTAGTAACTATTTCCGTTTGGCAACCCGTTTGAGCGTGATATGAAGAACTCATTTTTAACGTAGTGCCTTCTAAACGGAAGAGTTCGCGCCAAACATTACTTACAAATATTGGATCGCGATCGCTAAGAATGGAATGAGGAATTCCATGCAAACGGACCACTTCTTTTAAAAACAGTTCAGCCACCGCCTTAGCTGTATACGGATGTCGGGACAACAGAAAATGAGCATACTTTGTTAAACGGTCCACAACGACCAAAAAAACAGAAAATCCCTGAGATCTTGGTAAACTGGAAACGAAATCCATAGAAATCTCATCCCAAACTAATTCTGGAATGGGAAGGGGCTGGAGAAGTCCCGCTAGTGACATTGTCTGATATTTATGACGTTGGCACGTATCACATTCACGAACAAACTGTTGAATCTGTTTGATCATACCTCGCCAATATAACCCAGCAGCCAACCGTTTATAAGTCTTTAGGAAACCGGCATTGCCTCCAACAGGAGAAGAGTGGTAATATTGGAGGAACTTAGTTATTAGGTTGGACTGAGAAGACAAAACCAATCGATTTCGGTAATACAACAACCCCTGTCCGAAAGAATAAGGCAGCCGAGAATCTAGCTTGAATTGCAAGGCTGAAAGCAAATCTGTTATCACAGAATCACACTGATATTCTGCTTTAACTGTGTCAATATCCAACCAAAGTGGTTCGGAAATTGCTGAACCGAAAAGAACAGAATTGCTGCAATTTTCCAGGTCACCAGTAGCTCGGCGGGAAAGAGAATCCACAGCCTGGTTTATGCATCCAGGCTTGTACTGCACCTCAAAATCAAGTCCTAACAATTTAGCTTGCCAATCTTGCTGATTAGCCGTATGAAATCGCTGGCTGAATAGGTGTTTTAAAGCTTTATGATCTGTATAGACTATAAAGTGTGAGCCCGCTAGATACTAACGCCAATGATTAATGGCTAAGACAAGGGCCATAATTTCCTTTTCATAAACAGATTTGGACAAGTTGTCATCAGCCAAAAGGCCTTACTGAAGTATGCCACTGGACGGCCAGCTTGCATGAGAACGGCTCCTACCCCTCAGCCAGAAGGGTCACACTCAATTACGAAGAGCTGAAGGAAATTCGGTAAAGCTAGTAGGGGAGCAGAAGCTAAGCTTTCCTTTAGAAGAATAAAAGCATGTTCTGCAGCAGAGGACCAATGAAAATTATTCTTGTTTGTCAACTCAGTTAGAGGCTTGGCGGGCTTGTTGTACCCCACAATGAATTTTCTGTAATACCCAGTCAATCCCAAAAATCCACGGACTCCTTTCACTGACTGAGGACGTGGCCAGCCACGTATGCATTCCACCTTAGAGGGGTCCATCGAAACACCATCAGAAGAGATAACATGTCCCAAATATTCCACGGATTGTTGAGCAAAGAAACATTTCTTTCTGTTTAGGTGGAGCTGATTGTGCATGAGTACTCGGAAATTGGTTTCCAAGTGAGTCTTTCTTCCCAAGTTTTGCTATAGACGAGGATATCATCAAAAAAACCAAAACAATCCTCCGTAAAAATTCTTTGAAGATTCTGTTCATGGTAAATTGAAATGTTGTCGGTGCATTCATCAAGCCAAACGGCATAACAATGAATTCATAATGCACCTCATGTGTCCGGAATGCAATTTTGTGTACATCCTCCGTTTTGACTCGAATCTGGTGGAAACCAGATTTTAAATCCGGCTTGGAGAAAAATTTGGCCCCATGCAATTCATCCAATAATTCGTCTCTGATGGGGATAGGGAATCTATCCAGGACGGTGAGTTTGTTGAGTGTCTGGTAATCTACATACATCTGCCAGCTTCAATCCTTCTTCCTCACAAGTATAATGGGACTAGCAAATGGACTGTTGCTGCGTCGGATAATCCCTTGTTCCAGCATCTCATTAATTTGTTGCTCGACCTCATCCTTGAGGTAATGTGCTAACTTGTAAGGACGAATGCTAACCGGAGCCAATCCAGCCACAAGTGTCACAACATGATCTGTTTCCCTGCTGGGTGCTGGGTGGAAGGCCGAGAGGCTTGTCAAACAAAAAATGAAATCTGTTCAAGATACTATCCAACTGCTCTTGGTCACCCATGACTGAGGCTTGTCAAACAAAAAATGAAATCTGTTCAAGATACTATCCAACTGCTCTTGGTCACCCATGACTCCTTTTCCTGTCCCCTTCGCAGGAATTTGTAGCTGAGCATGCCAATTCCAGCCCTCCAAAAGCAGATTCTTAGTTTGGATATTGTCTTGTTTCCCAGAATATAGTTCCAACCCTGCTGTATTACCCTGGAGTTTAATCTCCTGCCCCTGCCTCGAAAACTCCATGGTTTTATGGCTCCAATCTGTCAAAACGCTCCCCAAACTTCTCAGCCACTGCATTCCTAAAACCACATCCGGTCCCCCAGTATCGAACACAAAGGCATCTACTTCAATGATAAAATTCTCTAGGCTGATCTTTATTTGTTTCCATAAGCCTTGAGAAAAAGCTCATGATCCGTTGCCTAGCTTAATTCCGAAAGTGTTGGGAGGACTTACCTCCACATTAGCCAATTTAGCTAATTGTCTAGATATGAAATTGCGGCTTACTCCACTATCTAAAGAATCAGCACCAGCACACCCGAAAGATGTCTCTCAAGCATCATTAAATCTACCCCTGCTGTACTTACACCACGGAACTCTACCGCTTCTCCAGCCAAACCTGGAAATTTCCCTTCCGGTTCCTCTTTCTCAGGTATTAAGCATTCTTCCAAATCAGCAATGTCTTCCACCCTCTGTGACTCCTCTCGTTCCTCAATTTCTCAGACTAACACCCGTAAGTTTTTATCAAGACATTTATGCATTGGTCCGAAAGGTTGGCCACAGCGGAAACACAATCCTTTCAGCTTACGTTCTTTCTGTTTCTGTCGACTTTTACCCCATTCCAGCGTTCTTCTCCAACAATTTTCTTTAAATCTTCTTCTCGACGATTTTGAACAAGAGCAGGTCGGCAGGCAGAAATATTTGTCATCACCAGTCCGGATTTCCAAGTCCGGGGGGGGGGGGGGGGGGGGGGGGCGCCTCTAGTCGAAAACGTGAACTCCGAATTACTCCCTCACTGATTAGCTCTTTTTCAACCTTCCCTGCTAAAACTATCATTCAATTTTTGTTTGTCGTCGATGTCCAGTTTTCTATTTCGGGGCACGGACCCCCCATGAAAAGACTCATATAACACGGTTCAGGAAAATCCGAAATTCTCAAGGCAACCTGCTCAAACTCTTCTATATATTCATCCACAGAACTGGTCTACCGCAGATTTTTCAGGAATCATAGTGGATCTCCATCAGTGTTTTTCCCAAACCGATCCATTATGGCGGGCTTGAACAGACTCCAAGTAGATCCTGGCGTTCCTCTATGCCAAGTCAGAAACCAATACAATGTTGTCCCCTCCATACAAATCTGTGCATAATACAATTTCATTTCCTCCGAAGTGCGATTGATCAAAAAATAAGTATTCGTCTTAATAATCCATCCAAATAGATCATCTCCAGAAAACATAGGCAATTCGACTCTCCTTGTCACTTTGTGCATACCGTCCAGAAAAAAAACATCCTTCGCATAAGCATTTTCCCCAGCACGCACTCCATACTCCACGCTACCCGACTCTTTTCCATCAAAATTTTGTGGCGCTGCCTTGCTCTGCTTCTCTATAACCAAACCTCGCTCCAGCTGCTGCTCAACAACTTTCATCTGTTTCAAGGTCTGTTCCTCCAAATTTCGAACTCGCAGTGACAAGCGTTCCTCAGTCTGTTGTGCGACATCCAGAGCCACTCATTGGCTTTCATTTTGCACGCGCATCAACTTCTCCAAGTTTTCCCGCATCGAAGTCATCGCAATCTTAATACTTTCCATAGCCGACTCTACCGATCTCACTCAATTCTCTATCCTGGTTTGCATCAAAAGCGGAACGCAACCTTCCTGCTCGCGCTTAAAGATTTTCCTCTAAGTCGTTT
This sequence comes from Viscum album, assembly GCA_963277665.1. Lineage (NCBI taxonomy): Eukaryota > Viridiplantae > Streptophyta > Magnoliopsida > Santalales > Viscaceae > Viscum > Viscum album. Next base: position 1,057,922,439 of record OY728160.1, read on the forward strand.
GCCTCGTCTCTCTCTCTCTCCAGCGTTAGATTCCTCAGCGGAGTCGCCAAAATGTTACGTTGGTGGTTGTGTGTGGCTTGGAGAAAGAAGAAATAACAAGATGCACTGAGAATCGTATTTGATATTACGAGAGGAATCGGATTACAAGAGATATTAGGATGTACAGCAGGTTGAATTCTGGAGAGTCCTCCTGGTCTTCCTCCTGTTGCACCGAAAGGACTCATGGAACTGCTCTCAGCTCCCCGCCAGAATTTGTTCCAATGGATTCGGTTCCAGCCTTCTAACCGAAAAAAATGCCTTCTCCCCCCCTCACGTGCACAACTTATACTCATCTTAACTAACTACTTGTATTTCCCTTTCTACCCCTCCTTTGATATGTATGAAGAATAGGCGAGCGTGAAACAGCTATAAGGGTAGAAGGGACAGCTCCAGGAAGAGAACCTCAACTGCTAACACATACCAATCTTACAGTCTGTTAAGGACTTGTTAAACAAGTTTTTCTCCAAGAAGGAGGGATCATGATCATTCGTGATAGATCCAAGAGGCTAATTGGACTAAGTCAAAGTATATACATTAACCAAATATAAAAGAGATTTAGTATGGAAATGTGTCCTCAGACACATGGTGTACATCCTTCTAAGAAAATGTATCCTCAGACACAACAGGAGATTGAATGAGTAAGATCTCATACGTTTCAGCGATAGAATTAATCATGTATGTCATGTTATGTACTAGACTTGATGTTTCCCACGCATTGAGCATGGTAGGCAGATATCAAGCTGATCTAGGATAACAACATTGGTTTGTTGTTAAGGCTAATCCTAAGTATTTGAGAAGAAATAAGGATATGTTCCTGATGTATGAAGAAGATGAGTAGCTGGTCATCAGGGGTTATATTGATGCTAGTTTTCAAACAAATCAGAATGATCTGAAATCGCAGTCAAAAATATATTTTTTGTCATAACGAAGGAGCTGTGAGCTGGAAGAGTTCAAAGCAGTCATTTGTCGTTGATTCTACAATGGAGTCCGAGTATATAGCAGCTTCTGATGCAGCCAAGGAAGTCGTTTGGATACGAAACTTTGTCTAGGATCTTGATGTGGTACCTAACAGTAAAGACTATATCACATTGTATTAAGATAATACTGTAACGGTGGCTCTTGTAAAAGAGTCAAGCTCACACCAACAGACAAAGCACATACTCTGAAAGTATCACCTCATGAGAGATTTTTCTCAAAGGGGTGAAGTTGCAATAAGCAGAGTTCACACAGAAGAAAACGTGATGGACCCCTTGACTGAAAGTTTATCTCAGCGAAAGCATGAGTATCATGTGAGAGCTAGCGGACTGAAAGTTGTTAGTAGTTGGCACTAGTGCAAGTGGGAGTCTGTTGGAGTTAGTGCCCTAGAACCAACTTCATTGTACTTTATAATAACTTGTATTCATTGTTTTATATTATTAAACTTCTTATCATATCATGATTGTTCTTCTGTATGACATAGTATATGATAATGTGCTAAGAGTAGGTGTCGCACTGAAAGATCATAACAGTTCCCCACTATGATTGTTCAATAGTCAGATGAAACCATTTGAGGGACACAAATGATATAAGTTATCAGGGGTGGAAACTCATAAGATTTTGAGGCACCTTCTCATAATGTACGCCCATAGTAATATCCAGTGTAGAATATTATGAGAACGAGACTCGTCAGTAAGAAATCCATATTTATATGTGTCATTGGATGTTCCTATCTGCGGACGTATGTATTGATCCTTAGACTTTAAGATTATTATTAATGAATATTATAAGTCGTGAAATTTGATGTATTGATGAAAATCGTGACGACAAATGTTTGTGGCGAGCTAGGATACGTTGGGTGCGTCACGGGTAATATTTCATTAATGAATCATGCGAGAAAGGATTCGTCCCTTCTGTTCTTTAACAGAAGTTGATATCTCAGACCCTTTAATGGAAATGATATAGTCTAAATAAATTTATGGTCATGGTGTTCTATAAGCAGGTTCGATTTCCAGAGAATCAAAGAAAGATCGAGCACATAGGTTGAAAGCACCAACATGCAACCTGTTTGATTAGAGATATCATGATAAAATAATTATTTTACACAGTAAACGTCTGTATGAGGTATCATATCATTGCATCATTAACTTCTTTCTCTATGAGTGGTTTGGCGTGTTGTTAGACGCTAACCTTGAACTTTATACTGTTTCGCCTAATGCCACTGAGAAAGAGACTCAGAGGGTCACACACTAAGTGTATCCAAAATCTCAGTTAAATAATAATTTATTATTTATTATTTAACAAGTTGAATAAATATTATCACCGCACGTGATTTAATAATTATTCATATTTACTTGATCGCATATATTCCGTCACCAGTTATTCAAGAGAATGTTACATGAGCAGAATATTTAATAAATATTTATTTGTTATTTAGTGAATATAATATTTATTTATTTATTGGTGAATAATGCAGTGATATTTATTTATTAAATAAATAGTCATTATTCAAGGCCCGATAAATATTATTGAGTGGCGGACCAAGTTTAATGGTCCGATAAGAAATAATATATATTGAATATTATTTGAATAAATAATATTTAATTTAATTCGTGGGTTTATCACATGTCAAGAAATAATAATAATGTTATTATTATTATACATGGCGTTCCGCAGGGATTAGGAAAATAATAATGGTGCATGTGCAATTATTATTTTTTAACCCTAACGGTATATAAACTCAATTATATTATTTTCTTAAGAGAGTCAATTCATTTGTGTTGTGTACAACGAGATCTGGAGAGAATCCTCTCAAAGCCCTAGAGATCTCCCTCTCCAAGAACGCTCTCAAGAACGGAGAACGATCATCCTCCACCACCACTCTCAAGTCTATAGAGATTGAAGAAAACCCTTCCTTGAAGCGATTCTCAGGGCGATTAAAGGTGAGCGACGCAAGCGTTAAGATCTGTCATGCTAGCACCCGGAGATTCCTATGGCGACGTTCGGAGGTTTAAGAAACACGTATGGATCATCGTTAGAGGATATCTATTCTTGATTCCTACAACGCAACGACGGTACGACGTAGAGATTTTGTCAGATCCATCAAGGAAGAAAGAATTTCTCGTAAGATAATTCTTTAATTGCTTGAATGAATTATAAATAATATGTGATGATCCTGCATTTTGGTTCCAACGTTTATCTAGTGTCTATATTCTTTGATTCAATTTCGTTGATCACGACGTTTATCGTCGTGTAAATCTCAAATCAATCATTGATCACAACAAAAACAAAGTTGGACATGCCCCATTTCCGTTGCGCCCAAAACCTACAATGTTGAGCAATACATGGAATGTCTCAATATGTTGTTTGTTGCACCACGAGAGGAGAATCTTTGTGATAATCTGAAGTGTGGTTTTTGCCAAGATCAAGTGATGTTTCTTGGTTTTTTCATATTTGGAAAAGACGTTTAAGTTGATAAATAAAAGGTGAAAGCTATCAAGGAATGGCTTGTCCTTATAACCCTCTCTGAAGTTCAAAGTTATTGTGGTACTATTTCCTTCTATCTAAGGTTTGAGAAGAATTTTAGCATTCTACTTGCTTCTTTAATAGCATTCTACTTGCTTCTTTAATAGAAGACATGAAGAGAACTAGAGAATTTATGTGGGCTGAAACTGCATTCTACGTACGATTCTCTCACGCTGTGATTATAGGTACCGCGATGTAAAGCCCTAACTGGCTGATTTCGTGGTTCAGCCTTTTTGAGTATCATCTCGTCGTGGTGCTCATATTGCGTCGTGGCTTGGTTTGGATTTGCGCTATGATTTATGGGGGTTTGAATGTTGCGGCGTAATTATCTTTATCACACCGGGACCTTAGTTGTATCGAATTTATGAAGGTTGACCGAATTTTAAAAGGGGGAGCGTCGGGAGGATCGCGTCATGATCCTCTGAAGCGCGTTTGAAACCGACCTTAGTTGCATCGAATTATGTTTCATGAGGACATAGATGATGTGGAGATGGTGTTGTGGTTGTGGCCATGGAGATGTGGTTTGGTGATGTTACGATGGTTGGCTAGATGTTGTGTTAATATGATTGTTATTTCATTCTCGGTTCCTGATCAATTGGTGAGGGGTTGTCCTACCGGCTCGCTACCAATTTTAGTTGGAACGGCCTTTGAACTAACAGGTAAGAGCAGTGGTAGATTTTTCGAGCCCCTTTCTTTTCTTATTATATTATTAATGATATTTCTCACGATGATTAATGGCTATGATATGTTGACAAATGGAGATGGTTGCAAGAAAAGAAGTTAATGGCGGAGATTGTGATATCCTGAGACGTTATGCATCCCCCTAACGAGTTTATTTCAGATGGATGTTGAATTATTTCAGAAGTAGGATGCTACTGAATACTCTCAAGTGTTCGCCCCTATAGAACCGCACTCCATACCTCAATGATAAGTGGAGCTCTTTATTTATAGATAGAGGAAAAGTAATACAAGACAGAGGAAATCAATGTGGGACTCTAAAATACACATAACCGAGTTCAACACCCCACCTCAAACTAGAACAAATATAGATTTGAATAAAAGTCTCACAAACAAAAAACAAAGAAAGAAGACATCACAAAGACTGAACACACTCCCTCTCAATGAGAGGTGGGGCCCTTTATTTATAGATAGAGGAAAAGTAATGCAAGACAGAGGAAATCAATATGGGACTCTAAAATACACGTAACCGGGTCCAACAACCCCATTACAATTTCTTGAGTTGTTTTGCAGGATACCTCAAGGAAGATTTGGGATGATGTTATTCAAGTAGTTGGAGTGTTCTAGGAGGATTGTCCTCTGATTGCATCGCATTATGTCCGTGACAAGTAGAGATAGTTTTGGTGCGGGAATTGTTGTCTTTTCAGTGTATATATGGGGTTAATTGGTGGTTCTGCTTTATTTTCCTGGGAATTATGAGGGTAATGTTTCTCATATATGTGTGATAGATACCTTCGGTGCTAGTCGCCAACTCATGACCTATTGGGGGCGGGTTTCGGGGGTTAAACTCATCTTCACTACCGACCCAGGAGTGGTTTCAGGGGTGGGTCGTGACAATTATCATACCACCATCGGACATCATAGCTCCATGTATGTTTATGCACTAATAGACATCCAGAGTAAGCAAACAATTCATGATGAAGTGCTTTCTAAGTTGTTTGTTGATTGCAATGTTTTGATTGATGATATAGTAGCAAAGAACCATTTCATACCATGATATGGAAAGATGAACCAAGAGATATACATAGAATGAAGGTTTGATGTGTATACACAATAATATCAATGCAGCTAAGTAATACTGCAACAAAATACCAAAGAGTGGTCACTTTAATAATCATGTGGCGATAATTATCATGTGGCGATAATTTTTATCCCGTTTACAAAATTTGTACAAAATATAATCAATTAAAGCACAGTCTTGAGGTGAGCTTGGCATTGGAAAGTCGCATTTATGAGAAGGTAACATTCTAAGAAAATCTTCTATTCTTGGAAAAATGGCCACGCATGGAAAGGATTATTGATCCAGGGGCTGTAATACAAGATTTTGATTAGGAAAGAATGTTCCCCAACCACAAAACATTCAGGGTACCCTTAAAGAAAAAATTAAGGAACAAAAAAACCTTTCATGAGCATAGCCTACATCGTCACCATCGTTATCATGATAAATTAGTAGTGGTAGTAATACCATTAGAGCTATTATTATTATTAAACATATTTTTTTAAACTAAGTGAACCTTTCTAAATTATCATGCACGCAACAAACTGCTTCACTTGAGATAAAGGTTTCTAACTGGCTTTATACCAAAACTAAATCATCTTGGTATATTTTAAATCCACAACACGATGTTCTAAAATAATTGTCACAATAATGTCAAATTCTAAAATTTAGTTATGCATAAAAAAAACAATAATAGTACGATCTCAATTAATCAACTACTACATCCCTTATGAAGCATTAAATTCTTTCACATTAGATGTTGAAAGTGAATGATGGAGTCTGCGAATGAAATGTGTGCTACTGGAAGTAGACCAGACTGAGGCAGATTGAGGTGAAGAAAAGCATCATGAGTTCTATTATTGAATTACACGAGCACGGTTAAAAAAGGCACAAAATGAACAAAAACGTGATGCAGATGCCCGGAAAATATGTGATGAGTATCTGCAAATGATAAAAATGAAAAAAGCTGTATGTAAATTCAATTGATGCTATTAAGAGGGTATCACAGAATGTGACCAGGATAAAAAGGTTAGATGATCAATTTAAGAGAGGGCAGGATGGCTAGAAAAGGATGCTTGGAAATTTGGGTACATGTTGTAAGAAAAAAATCTACAAATATGTATTGGCGGAATAAGAAAACTCATACTGATGACCTGGTGAGATTTGTCGTTTTAATTCAATGTAAATGGCTTGGAACTCCGGAATTGAACATTTGCTTTGTTTTTCGGCTTTTCAGCTAACATGCGTGATGAATTTTCTTTTTGTATTGTCAGCTAATATAAAAAATGCCGCTGGCCGTTACTGGTTTAATTGGCAAGACAAAAGAGTAAAAAAGATTCCTCTTTATCCCGTGGTTGGTTTAGGTAATTTTGATCAACTAAAATTGTTAGTCAGAATCCGATCGACATAGGAATTTTTCTTCAATGTTTTCTTTATCATAAAGTGCACTCATCCACGTGTGTATGCCAGAGAAAACATCAACTCGGATGTTCACAACCAACGGGCAGCGGTGCAGTAAGCGCGCTGAATGCAGTCAATAGCGAAGCAATCACATGAACAGACAATAAGCCAGTTCGATTCAATAGTGAAGATAAAATGAAAGAGATGCGGATTGAAATACATGGCGGAGAAGCACGTTTCTGTCGTCGATAAAGCGGAATATGTTGCCATCGAGAAAGCTCGTCGTCTCCATTGGGAGAACCGGCGAAACCCTAGCTCAACCGATTCAGAGCTCGGTGATGACGTTGGAGTGAGGTAGAAAACGGCCCAGAATCTTGCGAAATTGCGCCACGCTTCCCCAGCTGTCTCGCTCTTTATCGCATGTTCAGCGTCGTACTGCAGGAGAGCGAATTGACGCGCTTAGTATGTTATTCCATCGCGGGGTCGGTGATGTTTCTCCCGGACCTTAATGGGGGCAGTAACGGAAATTCAAATGGAACATAACATCATTCTAAATCTCTAATTTATGTGAGGTGTTATTTACTCAAAATTGGAGTACCTTTGTATGACATGGAGTTTCAATGTTTAGATAAATCGGACCCTTGTGATTTGATTTAAAATTGTTTGATGATGAAAGTATCTAGGATGTGCTGATTTTTTAAAACTGATCGAAACTGATCGTACATAATTAATTAAATTAAACTAATAAATGGTTGATTCAATTCGGACAACGATTAAATTCGACTTATAAAATTATTGATTTATAGTTATTCGTTTGTTTCAAGTTTTTTTATGGTAAATCTTGCATCCACGTATAGAGGCATCGACTATCCAACAAAGCAACCTCTCCACTCCAACCCCGCAACGGCGTGCTCTCAACGCTCTTCATTCGGTTTGATCTCCCTCTATCCCACTTTGTTGGTATTGGGGCGCGCAGCGGAAACCAGTCGATCGTGAATTTAAAATTGTTCATCATTGGAGAGATGTTCCTTTGTCGTCTATAGTGATCTGAGCCCCAGTAGAGGTCCAATGATCTTGCATAAATGTAATAAAGCACAAAAATAAAAGAATGAATACCTCGTTCGAATCAGCGGCGCATTTGACCGTCGGTTGTCACCGGTGAGCGTTGCTTGAAGGATCCGAGCTCGAGTCTTTCTAAATCATCCACACATGTTGCAAAAATCCACATGAGTATTGATCGTCGAATTTCAGGTGCTAGCACGGAGCTCCGACAATTCCTTCAGCGTCGTGACAATCACCTCAACTTCATCCCTTTGATCCGCAAAGGCATTTTTGGATTGATCGCTTGAAAGGAATTTTTATCTCTCTAGGATGCGGGGGGACAGAAGCTCTCAATTCTGATTGAACAATTAGTCCTGAAATGTGAATCTTTCTTTCGCTTATATAGTTGGAGGTTAAAATACCCGAAAGGGGTTCTCCGACTCCCCAGAAATAGAATGCTCACTAAATAAGCAATAAATGACATGTTATGACGAGCTAATTGCGTCATAATGTCATTTATATTTTTATAACATACTTGTAATATATAAATAATATATTACGTGATAAACATGAATCATTAACTCAACTTGAAATTTATGCGATATTAAACGAATATTGAATATTAAAATAATATTCGTTCATATAATGTTTTTTTTCAGGTGTTCAATTAATGCATTGTGAATACTTTTAATAAATAAATTCAACTCAATTATTCTATAATCGAATAATAATGAATTTATTTATTCGTTGGTGATTGTTAATATTTGGACAACTCTCAAACCCCATGGTGGGGTCCACCATGTCCTACACACCTATTCATTGGAATATGACAAACTGTTGGATGTGCTATTGTGTATGAACCTTTAAGCCATTATCTCAACAACAGTAGATGTTATTCACATACCAAGAGCGGAGTCTTGACAACTCATCAAGGCCTCTAAAGAGATAAGGAATAATCATAACAACAACAACCTTCCTACGAACACGCACTGTGTAATATAATATCTTTGTCTCGCAATATTTCACAAAGTAGGATGCACAACTTGTGTCATCATCCATCCATTCTTTGTTATTTTTTATCTAACTAGAAAGACTTACCTTCAACTACCTTGGCCTAAGATTTACGAAGGTACTATCATCATGATCAACTAGGCTTGAAATGTCACTTCCTCAACTCGGAAGTGACAAACCTTATTTTGATCATTCAACCAATGTCATACCACCAATGACGCACCCAACACAAGTTGTCTCACCACAACTTCAATGTCATTATTTTTATCTTGCATCAAAGTACGCAATCAAATGATACATATTGATAATGATCTCAAATCAAAAGACCAATATATATGTTCATAAATAGGATTAACTGATGACACCTAAAACATGTGGTGTTCCTATTGGTGGGTATTTCCTCATGATCTCGTATACTATAAATCACTAAGTGTGAATTTCATGAGAAGAAGTCTCAATGCTCATGAGCTCCAACACCTGATAGTCAAACATCAACTATGTTCAGTCAATATGATGTATCTAAATCACATGACATATGTTTAGGACTAATGTCATAGTATCTCAAGGTTATCATTATAGATTGAGAATTGGAATAACTTTTCGATACGACAAATAATCTATGGAAATTACCATTTAAATAATGGATGCATAAATATCAGCATTATTATGGTAAGTGTGCATCATGCATAACTCACTGTATACATGATATGATAACAAAAAAGTACTGATTAGTTGGGTATAAGCCACCCACTATTACAACAATCCTACTTGCACTACAGCCAACTTGCTAACTAACCTTGTTAATACTCACATGATAAGATCATGATTCTGCTGAGTTTATGGATTTAGTCCTGGTCCTGTCATGTTTATGTCATGTGGCTATTATGCTATACGTGACTTCTCCTCCTTTAGTAAAACTCCTCAAGAGAGGATATCCCCGAGCTTATCCTTTTTGTCCGCTATCAAAACTTAACATCTTAGTTAGTACTAGTAATATAATTATCATAATTTATATTATGATAAAACTTTACTTACTATGTGAGATTCTATGAACTGGAATAGATCATTGCATATTATACACTGCTTCTTTTGCTGCCTTAATACACTTGGTATTTGTAGACATGGTACCACTGGATTAAATGAGTTTCTCCTGCTCATTACCTTAGTCATGTTGGGTACCGGGATGGCGCAGTGGAAGCCGATGGGTCGGGAATTTAAAATTTTTGCTTCACCGGAGTGACATATCCCTGTCTACTCTGGTGATCTTGTCCCGGCTTGGTCTGAAGATCTCGCAAGGTTTATAAAGAGCACGAAAAATTAAACTGAACATTTACCTTGTTCAGAATTGACGTGTGCAAGTCTGCTACAGGACGCCGACGATCGTTGCTCGAAGACTCCGACGTCGAAGCCCTCTAGATCGTCTACACACGTCTCGCGAATCTGCATGCGCGCCATTCGTCAAGATCCGGGTGCCAGCGCGGATCTTCGACGCTCACTTCAGCGCAACGACGATCACCGCAAAATGAAGGAGATTCGATCCGAGATGGATGATCTTGAAGATCCTTCTTTACTTGAGAGACTCTCTCTCTAGATTCTAGGAGGAGAGAGAAGCTCTCAATCTTGACACATGAATAGTAATCATGGGAGAGCCTCTCTCTCACCTATATAGGGAGTGTTTAAAACACACGGTATAGGTTTCTGACCCCCGTGTAATAGACGCCCGCTATATAAGTGATATAAATAATTATTTATGACAAATAAAAATATGCCATAAATAATATTTACAATTTATCACTTACTTGTAATATATAAATATATTACGTGATAAATTTGAGTCTTTAACTCGACTCATTCCTCCTGCTAATGTTAAACGAACCTAGGATATTTAAATCTATTCGAATAATATTAATACTTGTATTTACTATATAACTTGTAAATACATGTTATAAATAAATTCAACGAATTATTCTAAACTCGAATAATTAATGAATTTATTTATTCTTTGGTGATCCATAGAACTTGGATAGTGCTCGGACCCTTTGGCGGAGCCCACCAAGTTCTAAATTCCTATTCCCAGAACAGGGAAGATTCTCAAGGCGCTATTGTGTGTGACCCTCTAGTCCCTTATCTCAATAGCAGTGAATAATACCACCGACCTAGAGCGGGGTCTAGCAACCCATCGAGGCCCCTATAGAGATAAGGCAAAGTCGAAGCAACGACTGCCTTCCTATGAACACAGTTCGTGTAATATAATCTCTTCGTCATCGATATCTCAATAAAGCAGAATGCATACTAGTGTCATCATTTTTTATTTGCTTTATTTTGTTTGTTGATTTGTCTGGACGGTCTTACCTTCGACTACCATGACCATGGATTTATTGAAGGTGCAACCATCCTAATCAACCAGGCCCGATATATCTCTTCCTGAACTCGGAAGAGATAAATCCTTTCTCGATCATTCAATCAATGTCATGTCATTAATGATGTACCCGATACAAACTACCTCACCACAACTTTATCGTCATGGTTTTTTCCTTATATCAAATGCACGTAATTAAATGACATTCATTGATAATAATCTCAAGTAAGGAGATCATTACACATTTCCGTATATAGGAACAACCAATGACACCAGAAACATGTGGTGTTCCTATTAAGCGGGTATGTCCTCATGATCTCAATTACTAGAGATCATCAAGTAAGAACTTCATGAGAAGAAGTCTCAATGCTTACGAGCCCCCGGCACCTGATGGTCACACATCATATTTTTCCTTTCAGAATGATGTAACTGGACCATATGACGTTACTTTAAGATTACTGTCATGGCATCTCAGGGTTCTCATTATAGCCTGGGACCTACTATAACCATTTGATGCGAAAGGTAATCTAAGGACATTGCTATAAACAAAGTGGATGCAGAAGTATCTACACTATCATGGCAAGATAACCACATGTATAAAAACAAACTGAATACATGTAATAGTAATAAAAGTAAAAAACAAGTTGGGTCTAGGGAACCCACTTTCAACACTCTCACTTGCACTAGAGCCAACTGCTAACAGGTTTCAATCCACTAGCTCTCACATGTGAATAATGATTCTACTAAGAAATGGCTTTAGTCAGGGGGTCCGCCACATTGTGCTATGTGGCTACTCTTCTAACTGTCACTTCACCTCTTTGAGTAAAATCCCTCAAGAGATGAAACTTCTGAAGAATATTCTTTGTCATCTGGTGAGACCTGGGCTCCTTAGCAAGCACCACTACATCAGTATTATCACAATATACTGGAACAGGGTCTGCACTATTAGGTACAACACCAATGTCTGAGATAAAGATACGTATACAGACTGCTTCCGTTGGAGGTTACTATGTTTTTAGTTTTTTATATGAATTTAGGATAAATTGTATGATTTTTTTTCTTCATATGTATGCAATGTTATGGTGGTATTCTGCATGTCTATCATTGGAAGACTATTAGTCAGCACCTACATACCCCAGAAGATTTGGGTGTTGACGATTTATGATAGTTTTATGTTAACATATTTTATGGTAATATATTGTTTCCCTTAATTGTTTTAGATAGACAGAAAAATCCATGGTTCATTAATGCTTCTATGTACTGGTGATCTCCCACAGTCTTACAAGATTGATTTCTCTATTTCCGAAGATTTTAGGTCGATTTCCCTCTTCCCTCTTCCTCCTTTTGTACTTCAAGTTCATATTTCCTTCATATATCCCCTCTTCCCTCATTCTATTTTTAATTTTCAGGTTTGGTTTGCCCTTCACATGTTCTCTCTTTCATATTTCTTCGCCTCCACCTGCTCCACCTCAGTCTCTCTAAGCCTGCTCCGCCTCCCTATTCCTCCGCCTCTGCCTGGTCTGCCTCAGTCACCATCCGATTTCATGCATTTTACATATTTACTATATTCAGATTACATATTTAGTATATTCATACTGAATACATAAAAAAATGATTACTACATAGGTGTCTATATTGAATAATGATGAGTTTAGGATTCTGGTGGAAGCTTCATCTGTTTAAACCTTAACATTGTTAGTTTCCTTAGTGATTTATGAAAACAACATCCAGAATCATCACCATCTATTTGAATATAGTTTTAAAGTTCTAGACATATTTAAAAATTCTTCACAAATCATGGATTTTCATAAATAGGATTTCATCCATGCAACTTCTCAACCTGAATACCTATGGTACACTCCTGTTTTAAATTCAAATATCTGTTCCTGGAGTTAAATTTACATACTCTAATTACTTCATATGCTCATTTTTTAACACTTAAATAATGTTTTCTCAGTAAAAAAATTGTATAAAGATTAATGTTTGATAATTTAAGGTTTTTATTTCAGATATTTCTTCAAACCTCAAAAATTAGCATGTGTCATTGAAAGTGGATCATAAATCCAATTTTTTTTAGGAAAGATCATCAGTAATTTTTCTTTACTTCATTCATTAGGTCATTGATTCTTTTAATTTCATATAAATTTTTCAGATGACATCTTCTCTAATTTCTTTTCTAATGCCTAAAAACCATAACTATTTTTAATGATATTTTTATTCATACTCCTCATACATTTATTAGGTCATTGGAGGTTTGGGATAACTTTATTTCTCATGTCATTGCATTTATTCTAATTTAAATTTTACAGTTTTGTTTTCATTATATACTCATTTATAGTATGTCCTATACTAGAGGTTCACCTATTGGTTCCTGTTCAAGCTCCACTAACCAATTACGAAGTAACAATGATATAAATTCAATTTCCAATGTTGACATTAACATAAAAAGTTTAGACAATATATTATTATTAGAATTTACATTGCATGGTTTGTTTAAGTATGTCTCTTTTATAAATTCAATTTCCACTGCATGAAATAGTTTTTGTTTAAAGGGTGTCATAATAGGTTTAGATTGTCAGAAATGTTTCCCAATTACTGGACTTAGAAGTAACATTAACAGACTATCTTTTTCCACTTACAGCTTCTTTCTTCAGACCAGGGGCATGATAGAAGAGGAGATCCTTGCTTGGCATGACCCCTCTCCATCCCATAATTCCATGTCTTCATCTATCCAGATATGTTTTTTCCAAAACCTACTCTACTATTAACTGTTGATTTAATCTGTGTTTGTTCATTGATGTCCACTGTGCTGTAACCAGCGATTCACTTATAAAGTTACCTACTATTTATGGGTTCTTGAGTACCATGGAATATGCATCCAATTTGAAGGTTTCCAAATAAAACATTTACCAGTTGAACATATTTACATATAAAGAAAATGTCACTTTTTTTTTGTTTCTCATTAAAACTAATTTCTCCATAAGTGAGAAGATTGACCATTAATAGCATATTTATGTTTATAGTTGAAGTCTGTTGAAATGATGTGAGTAAATCTGTACAGGTGAACAGATTTACCATTCAACTGATTTCCCATTTTTTTTTACTGTTGTTAGGGTCTTTCCAGGATTATCATAATGGAAACAAAATTAATCCAGTAATCCAGGTGAATTGCACGGCTTAATGCTTTTGGAAATAGAAGGTGTCTTGCTGATGTAATGTTTTTTGACCAGAATTCCTAAGCAGCCCCCTCAAAATATATGTACACGATATTTAACTGGAATGCATCTCCACAAAAACGCCTAAACTGCCCCTTCTAAAGGTACCTACTGTTTATGTGTTCTTGAGTACCATGGAATATGCATCCAATTTGCAGTTTCCATATAACACATTTTTCAGTTGAGCATATTTACATTTGTAGGAAATGTCACTGTTTTGTTTTTGTTTCTCATTAAAACTTATTTCTCCATAAGTGAGAAGATTGACCATTAATAGTATATTTATGTTTGCAGTTGGAAGTCTGTTGAAATGAAGTTGGTAAATCTATACAGGTGAACAGATTTACCATTCAACTGATTTTCCAATTTATTTTGACTGATGTTAGGGTCAATTTTGTTTTCCAGTTTAACAGATTTACCAGTTTAATAAATTTACCATTACTGGATTAATTTTGTTTCCATTACGATGACCTTGGATAGACCCTGACATGATCTGGGTGACCCTTATATAGATGGGGATTAACAGTTATGCGATCCAAGTTACCCTTAGGTTATATGTGATATCTTTCAGGTAGGTTCGGATTGATATTTATGCAACTCAATATGACCTTTACATGCCACAATAAAAGGAGTGACAATAGTGAATGGGTCTTATGCAAGGAGCCGCCCGGGTGCCGCTATGGAGGGGCAATGGTAAATGGGGCTTATGCAAGAAAGCTGCCCGGGTGCCGCTATGGAGCGGCAATGGTGAATGGGGCTTACGCTAGGAAGCTGCCCGGGTGTCGCTAAGGAGCGACACTGGAGAATGGGGCTTACGCTAGGAAGCTGCCCAGGTGTCACTAAGGAGCGACACTGGAGAATGTGGCTTATGCAAGAAAGCTGACCGGGTGCTGCTATGGAGTGACAATGGTGAATGGGGCTTACGCTAGGAAGTTGCCCGGGTGTCGCTAAGGAGCGGCACTGGAGAATGGGGCTTATGCAAGAAGCTGCCCGGGTGTCGCTAAGGAGCGGCATTGGTGAATGGGGCTTATGCAAGAAGCTGCCCGGGTGCCGCTATGGAGCGGTACTGGTGGATGGGGCTTACGCAAGGATGCTACCCGTAATGTCTTCCTCATGTCTGGCCATGAGGGCATCCCAACTCACTGATGAATTGAGGCCTTCACCTATGCACTGGTGCACAAGAGGGATAATGCCAAGGGGGCATTGGAATCATGCCACTGTATTCATGGCATTGAGCATCTTACACTTGGAGCATAAGGCATCTCCTGTTTGGAACAATAGGCATCCTACGTTAGGAACATAGGGTGTACTACAGTTTAGAGTCTTGTAGGTAGGACTATTGGATTCTTATACTAGGAGCATAAGGCATCTCTCATACAGAGCAAGAGGCATCCTATCATTTGTTAGATAGGGAGTGCTACAGTTTATAGTCATGTAGATAGGACTATTGACATATCACGCTAGGAGCATGAGGCATCTCTCGTGTGGGGAAAGAGGCATCCTATGTTTGGAACATAAGGATTACTACAGTTTAGAGTCATGTAGAAAGGACTGTTAGGAAGAAGGTGCTTAGAAATGGTTGGTGTTGGGACTTACGCAAGGGCAGCCCTTTCTGGTTCAACCTGGCATAGGAGCCAAGTGATTGGGTTTGGAGGAGTTTCCTGAGGGATGGTTCGACTCAAGGTACTTGGGGAATTGATGATGAGAATCTCGACTCACGACATGGAATGAAACCCAGAGGAATATGTCGACTCTAGGTGTTCCACGGTGTGTGGAGGAGTATCTCTAATCATAGTATTCCATAGGTGGAAGGTGGGAGCGCATAAGTGCGCAATGGAAAATCCCGACATCCCGACTCGAGAAGGTCGCGGTGCGACTCGTGCGGGGGCGCAGCCCCCGCAGTATGGACCGGTGGGCGCGAAGGTAGGATCCTCGCGAAGGATAGGTCTTCGCGAAGTATCTTTGCGGAGCAATGGTCTCTCGCAGAGCAAAGGGGTCTCGCGGAGCAGCATCGCGGAGCATGGGCTCGCGGAGCAAAGGGCTCTCGCGGAGCTTGGTCTCGCGGAGCAGCAGCGCGGAGCATAGGCTCGCGGAGCATGGACTCACGGAGTCTCGGCTCGCGGAGTAGCAACGCGAAGGAAGATGCTCGCGGAGCATGGCTTCGCGGAGCCGCAATGCGGAGCTCCGCTCGGCCGCCCAAGGGGCGAAGTGGCCGTGGCCGTCCTCTTTGAGATGGGGGGTGAGCTGGGTATTTATAGGCAGGGGCGCCGCGAAGCAGAACTCCCGCGCCGCCTCTGGAGCTTCGCGGCACACTCGCGAATGTCAAATTCGTTCGCGGAGAGGTACCGCCTCCGGAGCTTCGCGGCGGGCTCGCGAACGTCAAATTCGTTCGCGGAGAGTTACCGCCTCTGGAGCTTCGCGGGACCGCGATGCTCGGGTGCTTCGCATATGTGCTTCGCATCAGTGCTTTGTGAGGGGTCTTCGCGGCGCATCGCGAACGTCAAACGGGTTCGCGGAGCCTCTCGCCTCATTACTTCACGGCGGCGCTCCGCGATCACGAAGGGGGGCTTCGCGAATGGGGTTCGCGAACCATATTTCCAGCCAAACTTCAAACGTCCATAACTCCTAATCCGTAACTCCGTTCGGGCCCTACGACCTACAAAATCGAAGCTTATGAAAAGTTCTACGATCTTGGATCGTGTATGGAAGCATTTGGAAAATTTCAGGAACGCGTTTTCTGGGGTCTACAACACATAAAACATGTGGTGTTCCTATTGGTGGGTATTTCCTCATGACCTCGTATACTATAAATCACTAAGTGCGAACTTCATGAGAAGAAGTCTCAATGCTCATGAGCCCCAACACCTGCTAGTCAAACATCAACTATGTTTAGTCAATATGATGTATCTAAATCACATGACATATTATAAGGCCCCAGCCTTAAACCTTACTTAATCTTGAGTTATTACAAGATTACACATTGATGATCTTTTCGGGTTTAGAGTTTTAGAGAATTAGATCATAAAACTTTCATTACATTCCACATATAAACAAAGTGGTTACATAAAGATAGTATTCTTCTTTCCCATCAATGGAAACATATTTAAAATAAAAAATGGATTCTTTCTTGACACTTCCTTGACACTATCATCATATCATGTACCTTTCCCTTGACCTGTGAAAAACATTTCAAAAAACTTGGGATGAGCATAAAAAGCTCAGTAAGGGATATAAAAATATGGAAAGGAAACACGGGTACATATATACATAAGAATGAAATCATACTTTACCCATAAAACATAAGCACTTTAACATACCTCATCAAATCATGAATAAATCATAGAAATCATAAGATATAAAGGTAACTTGAGGCATTCATAACATTCTTACGTAGGGAGTAACCCTCTTGGTTACGTTTGGAATACCCATCACAGTATATTCCTTAAATCTCTTCGGAGAAACCTCAACGTTTCACTCCTTCGCATTACCCAATACATCGGAGAGCTATATCAGGCTCACCCAACCTCAGTTTATCACGGAACCACCCGTCTTCATAATAATGCCCAAGAACCTCAACATAATCGTATCACATAAAACATGCATAAAGGAAACATAACATTTCCACCTTTCAATCACAAGATATCAATACCACACATTGATATAAAAATATTATGAAAACCATTTTCAATACCAAAATAAAAGAAAAGTAAAACATGGTATTTATTTTTCTTTTAAAAAAAAATATGGCTCGTAGAGGAAGCCGAAACTCAAATAATGGTCACGGCGGCGGAGAAGTCGTTGTCGCCACATACGTACGACAAAAACATTCCCTTTTGTCATTTAGTAAACACTTCGTATAAAAAAGATTCCTTTTGAATAAATGTAAAAGTCAAAGGGGTTTATATACCGTATAAAATAAGGTTGTGTATAAAACAAAATATGCCTCAATGAAAGGAGATTAAGACGAAGTCCCATACCTCGGGTCCGACTTGACTCGGTCATTCTTTAATCTCCTGAATAATAAACTTGAGTTAATTTCTACTTGTTTAAGAACCTTTTTCAAGTTCATTATTCCTTTTATATCACTTATTTCCATTTCATGAACACTATGTAATTATTTAAGTTAATAACAGTCATTTTAACGATCATTGGTACTTGAGTCAAAAATAAACCCTTTATAATTACAAGTTGTTCATGTATCCATTATATCTAGAATGGTATTCATGATTTAGATATCATATATGTCATATATATCCAGTACATTCATGCATTTATAATATTACATAATCATTTAGAGGTAAGAAATGAAATGCACCGTTCATGGAGACAGTAAGTCGTACGTACGCATGAACGCTACTTTCATTTATATTTCGTATTTTATAGAATGAAATCATAATGATATAAATGTATGTTATAATTCCCGTGTAATATCATATATAATATCATAACTCCATCCTTTATACATCCCACATATGGTATTAAAGAATCAAATCACTTTGAGGGGGCGGTAGTCCGCACTTCCTTAAATGAAGATATCGCGTTTACCCATAATGGAAACCATAAAGGTATGCCCAAAATGAAAAATACAGAAGCTTAAGGAAAACATAAACATATTATATATCATATATAAATATAGTGTCATCTTAATGGCCACCTTTGAAGGTGTTAAAAGAATGTTGAACAATCATCATTTCGGGAGGCAGAAATTCGCCATCCACGGAAACAATATGTTCTTTAACCATTAGATGTAGTTGTGTGTAAGTGTAGCTCGAATACTTCTTATAAAAACATCCTAGTATATTGAATATACTGGATTTGTTATAAAAGAAATGAATAAAAAGTTTTTAGGGGGTTGGAGAAGCAAAATAAAACAAAAGGACTCAAGTGAAGACATTACCTTAAAATCGGGTAAATCCCTTTGGTTTGAGCTCAAAGGCTTCCTTGGGAAGACTTATGCCCAAATTGAGGCTTCAAGGAGTAAGAGAGGGAATTGGAGAGACAAAATGGTCAGGTTTTGGTCGATCCAAAAGCTTTTGAAGTGTGGGTAAGGTGGTAGAGGTGGGGGCCTTTTATAAGAGGAGAGGAGGGTCACTTTTGGAAAGTAAAGAAATGTTACTTTATTTTAAAATGAGTTTCGGATTCAAAAGGTCCCACATTGATATAATTCTAGGGTAAGGTGATAAGGGTTCGAAATCCACCCATACAATAGGTTTTGTACATGTGTATGTCATAGATTTTACATTATCTTTTCATTTTTTTTAAATCCTTTATTAATGAGGTAATCGCTGCATCATTATGATGTCATAAATAATTTACTATATTTAATCTCTAAAAATTATAAAAAAAATATCATGATGTATTAAATCTTTTTAGATTTATAATTAATATTTATAGTAAAAAATATGACTTGTATAACCTCATGTAAAAATTGTTTTAGTAAAACATCTCATGTTTGTGTCATTTTTACTTTAACATTTAATAAAAAGTTATTTATGTCATTTCCCAACCAAAGTGGCTCCATGGGGTCCCCAATTTTACCCATGGATTTTATTGGTTGGCCATGACACATCCAATGATGGTAGGACATGTTTCAAGCTCATATCATATTATTAAAACATTATTTTTACCTTAAACTACACTAATTACCTCTAATCGCGATTAAGAACTTAAATGTTATTATTCACCAAAAAAATTATTTTAATCTCATTGAACCACATTTTACTTATTAATGACAACCATGTATGTCGTATTTTTGAAAATCAAATCACAAAAGTGACAAAGTTTCATTTAAATGAAAATTCAGTTTCTTTAACTACCACTTAGTGGTTTCACTATTCATCAAAAATTGAAGTTTTTCAGAAAAATACCAAAACTTCACCCTAAGCTATATTTGAAATTCCGAATTCAAAAATGATGTCTATTTTACAAAATTCAAATCATATAAGTCACATTAATTAATTTAATAATTAATTCCCACTGTCAGAGCAAATAGCGTGTTTTTATGAAACAATAAGTATCAAAAGATTGACACTAGTTTAAGTCCGATTTCAAAGTGAAATTGATTCCAATGAATACCATTGGATTAAATGGTAAAAATATATTATAATTTCACTTTAAAACCAATTCAAAATATAATCTAATCATATAAATAAATTAGATTAAAAAGAGGTTTTGAATTAAAATACAACATTTTTTCACTATTCATTAAAAAAATGAACTTTATCGGAAAAATACCAAAAATTCACAAAAAGTAAATTTTGATGTCCCAATAATAAAGAATAAGTTTATTTTGACAAACATAGCTTATAAAATTGTCAAAAGACATATTTAAAAATGGTTTTCCATAAAAAGGCAGTAAAACGATCTTTTAAAAAATATTAGTGTATTTCATGCTTAAGATTGGATTTATTTTCATTTTAAGCCTCTAAAACACTATCTAATTCATTAATAGGCATAGATAAAAATATCTATTATTTATTACTTAATTGGGATGTTACATCCTTCCCCCCTTTAGAAAATTGCATCCTCGCAATTTATTTACTTATCGAATAAGTGGGGGTATTTATCCCTCATTGCATTTTCAGATTCCCATGTTGCCTCTTCAATCATGTGGGTTTTCCACAAAACCTTTACATGCTGAATCACCTTATTCCGTAACACTTGATCCCTGTGGTCAAGAATCTGGACCAGTTGTTCCTCATATGATAGGTTCTCTTCCAGCTGAACTGCCTCTGGACTCAAAACATGAGATGGATCTGGCATGTACTTTGTCAACATCGAAACATGAAAAACATTATGTACCTGAGATAAAATTGGAGGTAAAGCCACTCGGTATGAAACTGATCCAACTCTCTCCAGAATTTCATATGGTCCAATGAACCTTGGACTCAGCTTTTCTTTCTTACCAAATCGCATCACACTTTTCCATGGTGATACTTTGAGAAAAACATGATCACCTACCTCAAAAGATAGATCCTTCCTCCTGTTGTCTGCATAACTCTTCTGCCTGCTCTGAGCTGTTCTCATTTGTTTCTGTATCAGATGAACTTTTTCTGCCATCTCTTCTACCAATTCTGGTCCCATCAGCTTTCTTTCACCCACTTCATCCCAAAAAGCTGGAGTTCGACACCGCTTCCCATATAACGCCTCAAATAGTGCCATCTGTATACTGGAATGAAAACTGTTATTATATGAAAATTCAACCAAAGAAAGATGTTGGTCCCAACTTCCCCGATAATCCATCGAACAAGCTCGTAGCATATCCTCCAAGGTCTGAATTGTTCGTTCTGACTGCCCATCTGATTGAGGATGAAAAGATGTACTAAAATTTAATTCAGTACCCAACGACTTCTGAAGGCCTTTCCAAAAGTTAGAAGTGAACCTGAGATCACGGTCAGATACAATGGAGAGGGGAACTCCATGTAACCTGACTATCTCTTTAAGATACAAACGGGAAAGTTGATCTAGGGAAAAAGTATCTCGTATATCAAGGAAATGAGTAGATTTAGTCAAGCGATCAACAATAACCCAGATTGCATTATTACCTCGAGATGTCTTCGGTAATCCCATAACAAAGTCCATGGATATATTCTCCCATTTCCACTCTGGCACTGGTAAAGGCTGAATCATCCCTTTCGGTAACTGCCTCTCTGCTTTAACCTACTGACAAGTCAAACACTTCACAGTAAAATCAGCAATATCTCTTTTCATTCCATCCCACCAGTAATACTCCCGCAGATCTCTGTACATCTTAGTACTGCCAGGATGAACTAAAAACGGAGAACTATAAGCTTCACATAACAACTCTCTCTTTAACTGTGAATCACAAGGCACACACAATCTCTTCCCAAATCTCAAAACACAATCATTATCAATGTTGAATTCAGGAAACTTACCCTTCTGAACTAGCTCTACCTTTTTCTGCAACTCACTGTCTTGCTTCTGTGCTTGCTTGATTCTGTCTAATAGAGAAGATTTCACTGATACCTGAAACAAAACAGAATAACATCCTGCACCAACAAATTCTATGCCAAAGTTCATCAAATCCTTAACCAAAGGATCATGTTCCAAACGCAACATTGCTAATGAAGCATTACTTTTTTGACTCAAAGCATCAGCCACTTTATTTGCTTTTCCCGGATGGTAATGAATTGTACAATCATAATCCTTGATTAATTCTAGTCATCTCCTTTGTCTCATGTTAAATTCTTTCTGAGTGAATATATACTTTAAACTTTTGTGATCGGTATATATTTCACACTTTACTCCATACAAATGATGCCTCCAAATTTTTAAAGCAAAAACAACAGCAGCTAATTCCAAATCATGTGTAGGGTAATTTACCTCATGAGTTTTCAACTGACGTGAAGCATAAGAAATTACCTGATCATTCTGCATTAGGACACAACCAAGTCCTTTCAATGAAGCATCACTGTATATAACAAACTCACCATTCCTGGAAGGTAGTGCCAAAACTGGAGCATTCACCAATCTTCTTTTCAATTCCTGAAAACAATCATCACATTCTTTTGTCTAGATAAACTTAACACCCTTCCGAGTTAGCTTAGTAATTGGACTAGATAACTGTGAAAAATTTCTAACAAACCTTCGGTAATAGCCTGCCAAACCAAGGAAACTACGAATCTCTGTTACATTTGTGGGTCTTGGCCATTCTTAAACAACCTTTGTTTTTGCAGGATCAACAGTTATCCCATCTTTAGAAACAATATGACCAAGGAAAGAAATTTGTTGCAACCAAAACTCACACTTGCTGAATTTCCCATACAATTTCTTTTCTTTCAAGGTTTGCAAAATGACCCTTAAATGTCTTTCATTCTCTTCTTTACTTTTAGAAAACACCAAAATATCATCAATGAAAACCACCACAAACTTATCCAAGAACTCATGGAAAATTCTATTCATTAAGTCCATGAATACAACAGGTGCATTGGTTAGCCCAAAAGTCATTACTACAAATTCATAATGGCCATATCTTGTACGAAACGCAGTCTTCGGAACATCTGCTTCCTTTACCTTCAGCTGATGGTATCCCGATCTCAGGTCAATCTTTGAAAAAAACTGAGCTCTCTGGAGCTGATAAAACAAATCATCGATATGAGGCAAATGATATTTGTTCTTAACAGTGATGTTATTCAAGGCTCTATAATCAATGCAAAGTCTCATAGAACCATATTTCTTTTTAACAAATAAAACAGGAGCACCCCATGGTGATGTGCTAGGTCGAATGAAACCTTTCTCTAATAAATCTTGCAATTGCTCCTTCAACTCTAAAAGTTCAATTTGAGCCATTTGATAAGGGGGTTTTGAAATTGGCTTAGCATCAGGAACTAAGTCAACAGTAAACTCAACTTCCCAATCTGGTATTATTCCAGGAAACTCATCAGGAAAAACATCAGGATACTCATTTACCACTGGCACATCATTAATCTGAATAGTTCCTTTATTTTCAACGATGTGTGCAAGGTAACATTCATTTCCATCTTTTACAAGTTTCTCGGTCTCTTGACATGTTATCAATAGTAAGGGTTCATTCATGTAAAAAAACTAAAATTATTTATGAAAAGAAACTTCTTTAGCTCTACAGTCAATCTTAGCATGGTAAATAGAGAGCCAATCCATACCCATGATAACATCAAACTCTACTAGAGGTAGAACAATAAGGTTTGCAAGTAGTTTCTTTCCACGGATAAGGATAGAAAGATTATTATAAATTCTTTTTGCCTCAATATTTCCCCCTGGTGTTTTTACCACAAGTTCAGGAGTCATTTCTTGAGATGGTATTCCCATTTTACTAAAAAAGTTTTCAGAGATGAAGGGATGTGTAGACCCCGAATCAAACAACACACTGGCATAATCTGAAAAAACAAACAAAGTACCTGATACAACTTCATTTGATGGCCCGAAATCTGCTGAAGTAGTTGCAAAGGATTTCACCACCCCTTTCTGCTTGTAGTCTAACTGCCTCCCATCACTCAAGCTCTTTGTCGGACACTCTTTTGCATAGTGACCCATCTCATTGCACTTATAACATTTTACTAACTGTAAATCAAATTTAGTCTTACCATCAACCTGATCTTTTTCAGTGCAATCACGAGCCTTATGTCCCATCTTACCGCATCGGTAGCACTTTCCAGAATTCAGAAGACATTCCCCAGCATGCCTTTTACCACATTTATCACAAACTGGAAACTTAGTTTTCTTACCATCAGACTTTTTTGAAGAATTCTTCCCTTTCTCCTGCCACCTCGGTCTCTTCTTCTGCTGGTTGTTATAGAACACTTGATCATCGGCAAACTCCATTTCCACCTTCTCAGCACATCAAACAAGCTGTTCATAACTTTTAAACTCATGAGAAGCTAAAGCCCTTCGATATTTTGGCTTTAATCCTGAGTAAAAACGATTGATTTTACTATCAAGGTCTCGGATAAAATTTGGAGCATACCTTGCCAATCGAGTGAACCTCTCTTCATAGGCAGCCACTGAGTCTTCCTCTTGCCTCAATTCCAAGAATTGTTTTTCCATCCTAAGTCGAACAGCCTTAGGAAAATACTTCTCAAGAAACATACCTTTGAATTCATCCCAGTCGAGAGCATCAATCTCATCAGCGTCCCTGATATTTTTAACCATCGACCACCACTGATCTGCTTCACCCTCCAAATGGTAAATAGCAAGACTAACCTTTTGATTGTCTGAACACCCCATGACATCGAAAATCTTCTCCAGTTATTTAATCCACCCTTCAGCTAGCACAAAGTCAGATGATCCTCTGAATGATGGGGGATGTTGCCTCATGAAATGTTCAACCACTGACATGTTCCTCTGCGGTTGATCTGGCTGGTCTCGTGCATGGATACCACCGCCATTTATCGCTTGAGTCAACTGCGCCATTACTGCAACAAACTGTTCAGTTCCAATTCCGACCATCTCAGGATTCTGATTTGGAAGGTTATTTCCTTCTGTATGTATTCGTAGCACTGCTTCTCTGTTTCCTCTACGGAAAACCATTCTGAACAAACATGTCTTAGATGAAGCAACATGGTAATCTTCAAATGATATATCATTTAAATTTGACCATAAAAAAAATATTTTTGGATAATCATTTAATAGAATTCTAACACCTAAAGTTATCTAAACCGACCTTTGATACCAACTATAAGGCCCTAGCCTTAAACCTTACTTAATCTTGAGTTATTACAAGATTACACATTGAGGATCTTTTCGGGTTTAGAGTTTTAGAGAATTAGATCATAAAACTTGCATTACATTCCACATATAAACAAAGTGGTTACATAAAGATAGTATTCTTCTTTCCCATCAATGGAAACATATTTAAAATAAAACATGGATTCTTTCTTGACACTTCCTTGACACTATCATCATATCATGTACCTTTCCCTTGACCTGTGAAAAACATTTCAAAAAACTTGGGATGAGCATAAAAAGCTCAGTAAGGGATATAAAAATATGGAAAGAAAACACGGGTACATATATACATAAGAATGAAATCATACTTTACCCATAAAACATAAGCACTTTAACATACCTCATCAAATCATGAATAAATCATAGAAATCATAAGACATAAAGGTAACTTTAGGCATTCATAACATTCTTACGTAGGGAGTAACCCTCTTGGTTACGTTTGGAATACCCATCACAGTATATTCCCTAAATCTCTTCGGAGAAACCTTAACGTTTCACTCTTTCGCGTTACCCAATGCATTGGAGAGCTATATCGGGCTCACCCGCCCTTAATCTATCACGGAACCACCCGTCTTCATAATAATGCCCAAGAACCTCAACACAATCGTATCACATAAAACATGCATAAAGGAAACATAACATTTCCACCTTTCAATCACAAGATATCAATACCACACATTGATATAAAAATATTATGAAAACCATTTTCAATACCAAAATAAAAGAAAATTAAAACATGGTATTTATTTTTCTTTTAAAAAAAATGGCTTGTAGAGGAAGCCGAAACTCAAATAATGGTCACAGCGGCGGAGAAGTCATTGTCGCCGCATACGTATGACAAAAACATTCCCTTTTGTCGTTTAGTAAATGCTTCGTATAAAAAATATTCCTTTTGAATAAACGTAAAAGTCAAAGGGTTTTATACACCATATAAAAGAAGGTTGTGTATAAAACAAAATATGCCTCAATGAAAGGAGATTGAGACGAAGTCCCATACCTCGGGTCCGACTTGACTCGGTCGTTCTTTAATCTCCTGAATAATAAACTTGAGTTAATTTCTACTTGTTTAAGAACCTTTTTCAAGTTCATTATTCCTTTTATATCACTTATTTCCATGTCATTAACACTATGTAATTATTTAAGTTAATAACGGGCGTTTTAACGATCATTGGTACTTGAGTCAAAAATAAACCCTTTATAATTACAAGTTGTTCATGTATCAATTATATCCAGAATGGTATTCATGATGTAGATATCATATATTTCATATATATCCAGTACATGCATGCATTTATAATATTACATAATCATTTAGAGGTAAGAAATGAAATGCACCGTTCATAGAGACGGTAAGCCGTACGTATGCATGAACGCTACTTTCATTTCTATTTCGTATTTTATAGAATGAAATCATAATGATATAAAGGTATGTTATAATTCCAGTGTAATATCATATATAATATCATAACTCCATCCTTTATATGTCCCACATATGGTATTAACGAATCAAATCACTTTGAGGGGGCGGTAGTCCGCACTTCCTTAAATGAAGATATCGCGTTTACCCATAATGGAAACCATAAAGGTATGCCCAAAATGAAAAATACAGAAGCTTAAGGAAAACATAAAAATATTATATATCATATATAAATATATTGTCATCTTAATGGCCACCTTTGAAGGTGATAAAAGAATGTTGAACAATCATCGTTTCGGGAGTCAGAAATTTTCCATCCACGGAAACAATATGTTCTTTAACCATTAGATGTAGTTGTGTGTAAGTGTAGCTTGAATAATTCTTATAAAAACATCCTAGTATATTGAAGATACTGGATTTGTTACAAAATAAATGAATAAAAAGTGTTTAGGGGGTTGGAGAAGCAAAATAAAACAAAAGGACTCAAGTGAAGACATTACCTTAAAATCGGGTAACTCCCTTTGGTTTGAGCTAAAAAGCTTCCTTGGGAAGAATTATACCCAAATTGAGGCTTCAAGGAGTAATAGAGGGAAGTGGAGAGAAAAAATGGACAGGGGTTGGCCGGGACAAAAGCTTTTGAAGTGTGGGTAAGGTGGTAGAGGTGGGGGCCTTTTATAAGAGGAGAGGAGGGGCACTTTTGGAAAGTAAAGAAATGTTACTTTATTTTAAAATGAGTTTCGGATTAAAAAGGTCCCACATTGATATAATTCGAGGGTAAGGTGATAAGGGTTCTAAATCCACCCATCCAATAGGTTTTGGACATGTGTATGTCATAGATTTTACATTATCTTTTCATTTTTTTTAAATCCTTTATTAATGAGGTAATCACTGCATCATTATGATGTCATAAATAATTTACTATATTTAATCTCTAAAAATTATAAAAAAAATATCATGATGTAGGAAATATTTTTATATTTCTAATTAATATTTATAGTCAAAAATCTTACTTTTATAACCCCATGTAAAAATTGTTTTAGTAAAACATCTCATGTTTGTATCATTTTTACTTTAACATTTAATAAAAAGTTATTTATGTCATTTCCCAACCAAAGTGGCTCCATGGGGTCCCCAAGTTGAACCATGGATTTTATTGGTCTGCCATGACACATAAAATGAGGGTAGGACATGTGTAAAGCTCATCTCATATTATTAAAACATTATTTTTACCTTAAACTACACTAATTACCTCTAATCGCGATTAAGAACTTAAATGTTACTATTCACCAAAAAAATTATTTTAATCTCATTAAACCAAATTTTACTTCTTAATGAAAACCATGTATGTAGGATTTTTGAAAATCAAATCACATAAGTGACAAAGTTTCATTTAAACGAAAATTCAGTTTCTTTAACTACCACTTAGTGGTTTCACTATTCATCAAAAATTGAAGTTTTTCAGAAAAATACCAAAACTTCACCCTAAGCTATATTTGAAATTATGAATTCAAAAATGATGTCTATTTTAAAATATTCAAATCATATAAGTCAAATTAATTAATTTAATAATTAATTCCCGCTGTCAGAGCAAATAGCGTGTTTTTATGAAACAATAAGTATCAAAAAATTGACACTAGTTTAAGTCTGATTTCAAAGTGAAATTGATTCCAATGACCACCATTGGATTAAATGGTAAAAATATATTCTAATTTAACTTTAAAACCAATTCAAAATATAATATAATAATATAAATAAATTAGATTAAAAAGAGGTTTTGAATTAAAATACAACATTTTTTCACTATTCATTAAAAAATGAACTTTATCGAAAAAATACCAAAAATTCACACAAAGTAAATTTTTATGTCCCAATAATAAAGAATAAGTTTATTTTGAAAAAAATAGCTTATAAAATTGTCAAAAGACATATTTAAAAATGGTTTTCCATAAAAAGGCAGTAAAACAATCTTTTAAAAAATATTAGTGTATTTCATGCTTAAGATTGGATTTATTTTCATTTTAAGCCTCTAAAACACTATATAATTCATTAATAGGCATAGATAAAAATATCTATTATTCATTAATTAATTGGGATGTTACACATATGTTTAAGACTAATGTCATAGTATCTCAAGGTTATCATTATAGATTGAGAACTGACATAACTTTTCGATACGACAAATAATCTATGGACATTACCATTATAATAATGGACGCATAAATATCACCATTATTATGGTAAGTGTGCATCATGCATAACTCACTGTATACATGATATGATAATAAAAAAGTACTAATTAGTTGGGTATAAGCCACCCACTATTACAACACTCCTACTTGCACTACAACCAACTTGCTAACTAACCTTGTTAATACTCACATGATAAGATCATGATTCTGCTGAGTTTATGGATTTAGTCTTGGTCCTGTCATGTTTATGTCATGTGGCTATTATGCTATATGTGACTTCTCCTCCTTTAGTAAAACTCCTCAAGAGAGGATATCCCCGAGATTATCCTTTTTGTCCTCTATCAAAACTTAACATCTTAGCTAGTACTAGTAATATAATTATCATAATTTATATTATGATAAAACTTTACTTACTATGTGAGATTCTATGAACTGGAATAGATCATTTCATATTATACACTACTTCTTTTGTTGCCTTTATACACTTGGTATTTGTAGACATGGTACCACTGGATTAAATGAGTTTCTCTTGCTCATTACCTTAGTCATGTTGGGTACCGGGACGGCGCAACGGAAGCCAGTGGGCCGATAATTTAAAATTTTTGCTTCACCGGAGTGACATATCCCTGTCTACTCCAGTGATCTTGTCCCGGCTTGGTCCGAGGATCTCGCAAGGTTTATAAAGAGCACGAAAAATTAAACTGAACATTTACCTTGTTCAGAATTGATGTGTTCAAGTCTGCTACAGGATGCTGGCGATCGTTGCTCGAAGACTCCGATGTCGAATCCCTCTAGATCGTCCACACACGTCTCATGAATCTGCACGCACGCCATTCGTCAAGATCCGGGTGCTAGCGCGGATCTTCGACGCTCACTTCAGCGCAACGACGATCACCGGAAAAGGAAGGATCTTCGATCTAAGATGGATGATCTTGAAGATTCTTCTTTGCTTTAGAGACTCTCTCTCTAGATTCTAGGAGGAGAGAGAAGCTCTAAATCTTGACACATTAATAGTAATCATGGAAGAGCCGCTCTCTCACTTATATAGGGAGTGTTTAAAACACACGGTATAGGTTTCCGACCCCCGTGTAATAAACGCCCGCTATATAAGTGATATAAATAATTATTTATGACAAATAAAAATATGCCATAAATAATATTTACAATTTATCACTTACTTGTAAGATATAAATATATTACGTGATAAATTTGAGTCTTTAACTCGACTCATTCCTCCTACTAATGTTAAACGAACCTAGGATATTTAAATCTATTTGAATAATATTAATACTTGTATTTACTATATAACTTGTAAATACATGTTATAAATAAATTCAACAAATTATTCTAAACTCGAATAATTAATGAATTTATTTATTCTTTGGCAATCCATAGAACTTGGATAGTGCTCGGACCCTTTGGCGGGGCCCACCAAGTTCTAAATTCCTATTCCCAGAACAGGGAAGATTCTCAGGGCGCTATTGTGTGTGACCCTCTAGTCCCTTATCTCAATAGTAGTGAATAATACCACCAACCTAGAGTGGGGTCTAGCAATCCATCGAGGCCCCTATAGAGATAAGGCAAAGTCGAAGCAACGACTGCCTTCCTATGAACACAGTTCGTGTAATATAATCTCTTCGTCATCGATATCTCAATAAAGCAGAATGCATACTAGTGTCATCATTTTTTATTTTCTTTATTTTATTTGTTGATTTGTCCGGACGGTCTTACCTTCGACTACCATGACCATGGATTTATTGAAGGTGCAACCATCCTAATCAACCAGGCCCGATATATCTCTTCCTGAACTTGGAAGCAACAAATCATTTCTCGATCATTCAATCAATGTCATGTCATTAATGACGTACCCGATAAAAACTACCTCACCACAACTTTATCGTCATGGTTTTTTCCTTATATCAAATGCACGTAATTAAATGACATTCATTGATAATAATCTCAAGTCAGGAGATCATTACACATGTCCGTATATAGTAACGACCAATGACACCAGAAACATGTGGTGTTCCTATTAAGCGGGTATGTCCTCATGATCTCAATTACTAGAGATCATCAAGTACGAACTTCATGAGAAGAAGTCTCAATCCTTATGAGACCCCAGCACCTGATGGTCACACATCATCTTTGTCCTTTCAGAATGCTGTAACTGGACCATAGGATGTTACTTTAAGATTACTGTCATGGAATCTCAGGGTTCTTATTATAGCCTGGGACCTACTATAACCATTTGATGCAACAGGTAATCTAAGGAAATTTCTATAAACAAAGTGGATGCAGAAGTATCTACACTATCATGGAAAGATAAACACATGTATAAAAACAAACTGAATACATGTAATAGTAATAAAAGTACAAAACAAGTTGGGTCTAGGGCAGCCACTTTCAACACTCCCACTTGCACTAGAGCCAACTACTAACAAGTTTCAATCCACTAGCTCTCACATGTGAATCATGCTTCTGCTGAGAAATGGATTTAGTCAGGGGGTCTGCCACGTTGTCCTCTATGGCTACTCTTCTAACTGTCACTTCACCTATTTGAGTAAAATCCCTCAAGAGATGAAACTTCTGAAGAATATGCTTTGTCCTCTGGTGAGACCTGGGCTCCTTAGCAAGCACCACTACAACAGTTTTATCACAATATACTAGAACAGGGTCTGCACTTTTAGGTACAACACCAATGTTTGAGATAAAGCTACGTATCCATACTGCTTCCATTGGAGGTTACTATGTTTTTAGTTTTTCTGATATGAATTTAGGATAAATTGTATGATTTTTTTTCTTTATATGTATGCAATGTTATGGTGGTATTCTGCATGTCTATCATTGGAAGACTATTAGTCGGCACCTAAATACCCTAGAAGATTTGGGTGTTGATGATTTATGATAGTTTTATGTTAACATATTTTATGGTAATATATTGTTTCCCTTAATTGTTTGCGATAGATAGAAAAATACATGGTTCATTAATGCTTCTATGTACTGGTGATCTCCCACAGTCTTACAAGATTGATTTCTCTATTTCCGAAGATTTTAGGTCGATTTCCCTCTTCCCTCTTCCTCCTTTGTACTTCAAGTTCATATTTCCTTCATATATCCCCTCTTCCCTCATTCTATTTTTAATTTTCAGGTTTGGTTTTCCCTTCACATGTTCTCTATTTCATATTTCTTCGCCTCCACCTACTCCACCTGTCTCTCTAAGCCTGCTCCGCCTCCCTCTTCCTCCACCTCTGCCTGGTCTGCCTCAGTCACCATCTGATTTCATTCATTTTACATATTTACTATATTCAGATTACATATTCAGTTTAGGCATACTGAATACATAAAAAAATGATTACTACATAGGTGTATATATTGAATAATGATGAGTTTAGGATTCTGGTGGAAGCTTCATATATTTAAACCTTAGCATTGTTAGTTTCCTTGGTGATTTATGAAAACAACATCCATAATCATCACCATCTATTTGAATATAGTTTTAAAGTTCTAGACATATTTGGAAATGCCTCACAAATCATGGATTTTCATAAATAGGATTTCATCCATGCAGCTTCTCAACCTGAATACCTATGGTACACTCCTGTTTTAAATTCAAATATTTGTTCCTGGAGTAAAATTTACATACTCTAATTACTGCATATGCTCATTTTTTAACACTTAAATAATGTTTTCTCAGTAAAAAAATTGTATAAAGATTACTGTTTGATAATTTAAGGTTTTTATTTCAAATATTTCTTCAAACCTCAAAAATTAGCATGTGTCATTGAAAGTGGATCATAAATCCAAATTTTTTTTAGGAAAGATCATCAGTAATTTTTCTTTACTTCATTTATTAGGTCATTGATTCTTTTCATTTCATATAAATTTGTCAGATGACATCTTCTCTAATTTCTTTTCTAATGCCTAAAAACCATAACTATTTTTAATGATATTTCTATTCATACTCCTCATACATTTATTAGGTCATTGGAGGTTTGGGATAACTTTATTTCTCATGTCATTACATTTATTCTAATTTAAATTTTACAGTTTTGTTTTCATTATATACTCATTTATAGTATGTCCTGTACTAGAGGTTCACCTATTGGTTCCAGTTCAAGCTCCACTAACCAATTACGAAGTAACGATGATATAAATTCAATTTCCAATGTTGACATTAACATAAAAAGTTCAGACAATAAATTATTATTAGAATTTCCATTGCATGTTTTGTTTAAGTATGTCTCTTTTATAAATTAAATTTCCATTGCATGAAATAGTTTTTGTTTAAAGGGTGTCATAATAGGTTTAGATTGTCAGAAATGTTTCCCAATTACTGGACTTAGAAGTAACATTAACAGACTGTATTTTTCCACTTACAGCTTCTTTCTTCAGACCAGGGGCATGATAGAAGAGGATATCCTTGCTTAGAATGACCCCTCTCTATCCCATAATTCCATGTCTTCATCTATCCAGATACGTTTTTTCCAAAACCTACTATACTATTAACTGTTGATTTAATCTGTGTTTGTTAATTGATGTCCACTGTGCTGTAACCAGCGATTCACTTATAAAGGTACCTACTATTTCTGGGTTCTTGAGTACCATGGAATATGCATCCAATTTGCAGGTTTCCAAATAAAACATTTACCAGTTGTACATATTTATATATAAAGTAAATGTCACTTTTTTGTTTCTCATTAAAATTAATTTCTCCATAAGTGAGAAGATTGACCATTAATAGCATATTTATGTTTGCAGTTGAATTCTATTGAAATGATGTGAGTAAATATGTACAGGTGAACAGATTTACCATTCAACTGATTTTCCAATTTTTTTGACTGATGTTAGGGTATTTACAGGATCATCGTAATGGAAACAAAATTAATCCAGTAATCCAGGTGAAGTGCACGACTTAATGATTTTGGAAATAGAAGGTGTCTTGATGATGCAATGTTTTTCGTCCAGAATTCCTGAGCAGCCCCCTCAAAATATATGCACACGATATTTAACTGGAATGCATCTCCACCAAAACGCCTAAACTGACCCTTCTAAAGGTACCTACTATTTATGTGTTCTTGAGTACCCTGGAATATGCATCCAATTTGCAGTTTCCATATAACACATTTTTCAGTTGAGCATATTTACATTTGTAAGAAATGTCACTGTTTTTTTTTGTTTCTCATTAAAACTTATTTCTCCATAAGTGAGAAGATTGACCATTAATAGCATATTTATGTTTGCAGTTGGAAGTCTGTTGAAATGAAGTTGGTAAATCTGTACAGGTGAACAGATTTACCATTCAACTAATTTTCCAATTTATTTTGACTGATGTTAGGGTCAATTTTGTTTTCTAGTTTAACAGATTTACCAGTTTAATAAATTTACCATTACTGGATTAATTTTGTTTCCATTACGATGATCCTGGATAGACCCTGACATGATATGGGTGACCCTTATATAGATGGGGATTACCAGTTATGCGATCCAAGTTACCCTTAGGTTATATGTGATATCTTTCAGGTAGGTTCGGATTGATCTTTATGCAACTCCATATGACCTTTACATGCCACAATAACGAGCCTTACATGAGTTTTACTAACCTTAAATGAATCAAGATTATCATTTATACCGAAGATGAAAACCAACCTTAATCTTACATGAACATATAATACCCATCACTGAGTTTCATTAACCTCACATGATTCATAATTTAGATTTCATTTATGGATTAAAATCGAGCTTACCCTTTTGCTAACATAGAAGACCCTTATGCGAGGCAGAGTAAACTCTCTGAAATACTATATTTCTATTATCTAAATGAATTATGTTCTGTACAAGCCAAAATAAAATGACAAATAAGGAAACTTACACAACCATAATATGTGTCATTATCTCACTCTATTCTGATTATCTTTACTATTAAGATGTTCTGTTGTAGGTATCCTGTTCCTTTTTCATAAAAATATCTGCCAATTACTCACATTCAATTTTAATTACATATTGTAGGGATCAAAATAGTTTTCTACCTGTTGGATTCTGATATGTTGACTCCAATGCATAATCCATGTGCAAGGAATTTCTTTTTCATTGCTGGGTGTTGTATAATTTCAACGGTTTCATCATCCAAGGTCTATAATGATGCCCCACCTCCACTAGATCTGTTAGCTGTTTCATCAAGTGTGGGATTCAACTCTGAGAAGTGGTACGTGCTAAAGGTGGAGTGCTCAATTTTGAACTATCCCAACAAAATCTCAGTTACTGACCACTTGTACGTGCTATGACTTATTGCCAACAGACAGTAATGTTATCCATCCTTAAGTCTCAAATTCTGACTATAAATATTGGTTCCTATTTTAGTTATCTTGGTAGGTCATTTTGAGTTTATATGATATTAACTCATTTAAATGAGTCTGCGTCGAACACTTGATAAATAGGTTGAGTTGGATCAACTTATTTAATTAAATGGATCAAGTTAGGAATGAGATTAAATTAATTCAGAGAACAGTCAACCCGACACACACCCGACCCATGAACCCAAACTGTTTCCTCCTCTACTACCAATAAATGATCAAACATGCATTGCTTCATTATTTCTATTTTAATTTTTTAAATATGTTTTCATTTATATTATATTTATATTTAATCATTATAAGCATCATAATAAAATTTAATTATATTATAATTATAATATATTTGGTGCTTCCCCACCAATTCCACCTTCACATCCTTTAAAGACACTTAGAATGCACCAAACATGACAAGATAAATTGAAAACGTGTGCGAGAGTGTGTGGGGGTAGGGACTGGGGGTTGGGGGGGGAAACCAAAGGAATAAGTAATGATGCATATTGACAGATGGTTCAAAATAAACAACAGTACAAGCATCTGTATACCTTTAAACCACCTGAATATCAGGGAATCTCATGGCAGCCATAGATCCTTGACCAGACCACACATTGATTATTGATAAATCACTATTTTTTTGAATATTTTATTGATAATAAATGATATAATTTCCTCACATTGTGCTAAATATATTCATTTATGAAATATTTGGGATTAGATCATTCATTTGAAATTTTGTTGAAAATTCTAGTTTTACCCTTTTAAAATGTACTGTAGTATTTTGAAGATAAATATTTTAATATTTATTATTTGAACTTAATATTTTGTAACAGTGTTTCTAACTTAATTTTATACAACTTCCATTCATGACACTAGAGCTAAAAAGTGCATTTGGATGGAGTAAATGGGCCATTAATCCAATGGTGGGCTGGACTCGGTAGAATGAACATGGGTTCTGTATTTGGGTCATATCTTCTTCATCCGGGATTTGATTGAGCCCAAATTTTTTGGAAAGCTCGGAGAAATGATTCTACACAAATCATCCTTCTGGAAGGTCGGTCAATTCACGAGTTTTGAAGGTCAACTAGGCGGTGCAACGTGTAATAAAATATTTGGACGAGTTTTTCATTTCACACTTAAAAAGTTATGTAACCCTAGCCCTCACAAACTCTATTTAAAGGGGGTTTTAACTCTTTAGGAGGGCTGGTCGGGGAATTGGGAAGGTGTGTACGAAAGGGTGACTCTTGTGAGCCCCTCACAACTCTTGGAATAAGTAAGGCTTTGTGCAAACCTCTCTTCCAAAAAGGCTCTCCTCTCCCACCTCCTCTTTGTATTTCTTTTCTTTCATGTTTGTTTCTTGAATTTTTCTTCAAATAATCTTATGTGTTCTTCACTTTTCTTCTTATCTTAATCTTATTAATTGGTTTGGAATCAAGAGTGGAGACGAGATTGGGTTCTACCCTTTCAATCCTTTGCTCATGCAAAACGTCTCCACGATGACTACACCACCCATGGAAGAGTAGTTATTTTTAGTAATCGATCTACCTCTCAACTTCTTCATTCATTTATTTTGAATCAATGATATATTGTAATTCACTAAACATGATCCATTAATTTAGTTTTTAAATTATAATAAACTAAGTGATCAATTGAACAATTAACACAAAACGCGCGAGGTCGGGATTTGTGTGAATTGTGAGAGCGCGATCTTAATCGGTAATACAAGACCACACGAGATCAATTTGTAGAGTTCAAATACAATACCTAAACTCAATTAATCCTCATTTATAAAGTGGTGATGTGCCTCAATTTACCACTGACCATAATCTAGCCTTAGAACATCAATCAAATCAGGGTGCTATGATAACATGTTCCGAAGCTAGCCTAGGGTTTAATTAATTTCATCTTTGTGGTAAGGTTAATTCTCGTAGG
The DNA here is from genome assembly GCA_963277665.1 of Viscum album. Taxonomy (NCBI): domain Eukaryota; kingdom Viridiplantae; phylum Streptophyta; class Magnoliopsida; order Santalales; family Viscaceae; genus Viscum; species Viscum album. Next base: position 1,057,959,846 of record OY728160.1, read on the forward strand.
GTTCGGGGGTTAAAAAATTAAGGGATCATAATTAAGTGAATATTAATTTAAATGATAATGATTAATAAATTATTGAAGAGTTAGAGTTAGATCGATTAAGTCTTTTAAATATTGTCTAAAAAAACATCTTTTTGTTGTGTCATTTTAATCGAACTTCATTTCAAAACTAAAAACAAAAAAAATACAATCTTCTTCCAGAAAACTTCTTCCAGATTCATAAACTATAAAAAATCCCCATCCTTTAAAGTAGTGTTTTTATTCTATTTTATTTTATTTTTATAATACCTTTAAAAAGTTGTTTTAAATCTACTTCCTCCTTTGAGAAATGACCTTGGTCAGCCACTCTGCGCACCTAAGTACCCCAAAATCACATTAATCATTTGAGGGCGCCCACAACAGCGCTCTTTCAAATTGGCACCGTTTCCAAGGAGGCAAGTAATTATTTCAATCAATTAGAGGTATTTATTTTATTTCACATTTTATTCTCTTCTTTATTCCTTCTTTAACCAATCTGATTTTTTTCTTCTTCTTTTATTTTCTTCTACTTCTTTTTGGACTATAAACTCAAACTTCTAATTTTTATTTTACTATGTTACACTTTCCTTCTTTTCATCTTTCATTGATTTATGACATGAACTAATCCTAAATATCTCTTAGATCTTGACCCTGAGATTTAACGTAGCCTTAGGGCTCGAATCAGACATTCTCAGTCTATGGGAAGTTTCAATATTCAACCAGTTTGTGAATTCCTCTCTTCTAGAAACATTGAAATTGGAAGCAATTAAAATTCAAACATAAAAGAGGAACCAATGGCTGGAAATAATGGAAATGAACTTAATATAACCATTTGAGAATTGGCTACACCGAATATTAACTATCAACCAAATTGTATTGCATACCCGAACCTCGAATCGAACTTTGAGTTAAAATCTGGGTTAATTCACCTTCTTCCAAAATTTCATGGCTTATCTGGTGAGGATCCAAACAAACACCTTAAAGAATTTAATGCGGTTTGATAAACCCTTAAACCAAGAAATGTTTCTGAAGATCAAATCAAATTAAGAGCATTCCCATTCTCACTTGATGGAGCTGCAAAAGATTGGATGTATTATTTGCAACCTGAAGATGTAACATGTTGGAATGATTTGAAACATATTTTCTTGCAAAGATTTTTTCCAGCATCAAGGACAACATCCATTCGAAAGGAGATATCAGAGATCAAACAAGCCCAAGGGGAGTCAATGTATGAGTACTGGGAGCGATTCAAGAAGTTGTGTGAAAGCTGTCCGCATCACCAAATCAGTGAGCAACTCCTCATCCAATACTTCTACGAAGGACTCACACCCATGGAGAGGAGCATGATGGATGCTGCAGCTGGAGGAGAATTGGTGGACAAAACACCAGTAGCTGCACGTGCGTTGATCGACAAGATGGCCCAAAACTCCCAAAAATTTGGCGATAGAGGTACACCACATGTCAGAGGAGTACATCAGGTAAGTCCTTCTTCTCTTGAAAGTCATTTGATTGATACCAAGTTGGAATAATTGACCACTATGGTGAGGAAAATTGCTTTGGCTCAAAAGATATCCCAACCCACTCCTTCAAGGCCTTGTGGCATTTGCACTAAGACAAGCCAACCAACTAACTGTTGCCCACAACTACAAGAGACAGGGGATTAAGCAACAGTATTCCCAGGGATACCATTTCAGCAGAAACAAAAACCATATCCCCAAAATAAGTTCGATTCATTTGCTCCTACATACAACCAAGGGTGGAAAGATCAACTGGACATAAGGTATGGCTCTGGACAACAACAAAGGCCACCCTTTCAACAAAACTTCCAGCAGTCTCCGCCTTACCAGCAGGGTTTCCAACAACCACAAAGGATATTTGAAGCCCAAACATCAACAAGCCAACAACAAGGGAATCCCCCACCAAAGGTAGATTCTAATACTGATGATCTTTTGAAGCAAATTGTTCTTAATCAATAGAATTATCTGAAGAGTCAAAGTTCGGAGCTGAGGGATTTGAAGACTCAAATGACCCAGATTGCCACCGCCCTCCATGAACTTGTGAGTAAGAATTCTGGAAATCTACCTTCCCAACCCACTCCAAATCCAAAGGGGAATGTCAGTGCCATCACATTGAGAAGTGGGAAACAAATGAATGATACATCTGTACCTACCATTCCACTGGGATTCACCTCAACTCCAGAGAATCCACATTCCATACCAACTGATGAGCAATCCAAGGAGAAAGATAAAGGTAAGAAAAATATTGATGATGTTTCTCCTAAACCCCTTCCTTTTCCAAACAGGGCTATTCAAACCAAGAAGATGGCTGAAGAAGCAATGCAAAAGGAGGTTTTGGACACATTCAAGCGTGTGGAGATCAACATTCCTCTACTTGAAGCCATTAATAAAATCCCAAGGTATGCAAAATTCTTAAAAGAACTTTTTACCAATCGAAGAGGGCTCAAGAGAAATGAGAGGATCAAACTTGGAAGGAATGTCTCAGCACTCATTACACCAACTCTAGCAATGCCAACAAAGTGCAAGGATCCCAGGACATTCACCATCCCATGTACCATAGAGGAGTTGCACTTCTCTGATTATCTTTGTGATTTAGGAGCTTTAATAAATGTGATGCCTCACTCTGTATTCTCTTCTTTACAGGTTGGTGAGTTGAAGCTGATGAGAGTAGTGGTGCAACTGGCAAATAGAGCTACGACATATCCAGCGGGAGTTCTTGAGGATGTACTTGTCCGAGTAAGAGACATGATCTTTCCAGCAGATTTCTACGTGCTTAACATGGAGGATGATCAGGTAAGTTCTCATGCACCCATTATCTTAGGTAGACCCTTCCTCAAAAATGATAAAACTATCATAAATGTCAATGAGGGTACACTTTCCATGGAATTTGGGGATGAAGTTGTGATATTTAATGTTATGGATTCCATGAAGTACCCCTCATAGGATCATTCTGCATTTGTTATCTCCCATTTTGAACCACCAAGTAAAAACACCATAGAATTGGATTGTCCTATTCTTAGGGAGATTATGAGTATTGGTTCTAGTTTGATGTTTAAGAGTACTTCCACACCCGTTTCTAAGGAACAAGACTCTATAAGATTTGGTTTTGAAATGGAATCATATTCTGATTTTGATCATGTGAACTCTAATTATGACATGGCTATTGAGTATGCTGATGGATTTGATGCATTATTTTATAATTTTGATGATTTTTATTCTGATACTGATGTTCATTGTACAAATATGTCTTTTGAATCAATTTCTCCATCTATACATCACCCCCCTACATTGGAACTCAAGCCATTGCCCCCAAATCTTAAATATGCATACCTGCTGAGTGGTGATAGATTACCTGTTATCATTGCTAACAATCTCTCTTTTGAACATGAAGAAAAACTTTTGAATCTTTTGAGAGATAACATTAGGGAAATTTGGTTGGACATTGGTAGACATATCAGGTATTAGCCCATCTATTTGCATGCATAGGATTCTCTTGGAGGATGGGGCTAAACCGATTAGGCAGCCACAAAGGAGACTTAATCCAACACTTTTGGAAGTTGTTAAGAAAGAAGTCGAAAAATTACTTGAGGAAGGTATCATTTACCCTATTTCTGACTCACAATGGGTTATCCCTGTCCAGGTTGTACCAAAGAAAATTGGTTTCACTGTTATAAAAAATGAAAATTATGAGTTAGTTCCTATGAGAGTACAAAATAGTTGGCGAGTGTGTATTGATTATAGGAAACTAAATCAATCCACTCGTAAGGACCATTTCCCACTTCCATTCATTGACCAGATGCTTGAGAGACTTGCAGGTAGGACGCATTATTGCTTCTTGGATGATTTCTCTGGCTATTTTCAGGTTCCCATTGCAGCAAAGGACCAGGAGAAGACGACATTCACCTGCCCATTCGGTACCTTTGCTTACCAAAGGATGCCATTTGGACTTTTCAATGCCCCAGGTACCTTCTAGAGATGCATGGTGAGTATTTTCTCAGATTTCATTGAGACCTGCATGGAGGTATTTATGGATGATTTTACAGTTTATGGATCCTCATTTGATAAATGTCTCTCTAGTTTGGGTGATGTGTTGCATCGTTGTATTGAGAAGAATCTGGTCTTAAATTTTGAAAAAAGTCATTTCATGGTCGAAAAGGGAATTGTCTTAGGTCATATAGTCTCCCAACATGGCATTGAAATTGATAAATCTAAGGTAGAAATTATTTCATCCCTCCCATATCCTGCATGTGTGCGTGATGTTCGATCATTCCTTGGACATGCTGGATTTTATCGACGCTTCATCGAAGATTTTAGTAAGATCGCTCTACCCTTATCTCGATTGCTTCAAAAAGATATTGACTTCAATTTTGATGATTCATGCAGGGTATCATTTTATGAGCTAAAGAAGTGTCTGACCACTCCACCGATCATACAGCCCCCGTGGTGGGACCTGCCTTTTGAGCTTATGTGTGACGCCTCCAACTTCGCGATTGGAGCTGTCTTATCTCAGAGGGTGGAGGGACGTTCACATGTGATCGACTATGCATCAAGGACACTGGATTCAGCCCAATCAAACTACACAACCACAGAAAATAAGTTTCTTACTGTTATATTTGATTTCGATAAATTTCGTTCGTATTTATTGGGCTCTAAAGTAGTTGTTTTTTCTGACCATGTAGCTCTGAGGTACCTCTTGAAGAAGCCAGATACAAATCCCAGGATGATCCGATGGATGCTCCTTCTTCAAGAATTTGATATTGAGATAAAGGAAAAAAATGGGTTAGAAAACTTGGTGGCAGACCACATGAGTAGGCTTACTCACACACTAGAGGATGACACCTTGGACTAGGTACCACTTTGGTACACTTTTCCTGATGAGCATCTTTATTCCATCTCAGGTACGCATCCTTGGTATGCTGATTTAGTGAACTACCTTGTTGCCTCTGAAATCCCTGCAAATTTAAAGAAACATCAAGTCCAAAAATTAAAGAGTGAGTCAAGATTTTATGTTTGGGATGATCCATACCTATGGCGCATGTGTAGTGACCAAGTTATAAGGAGGTGTGTTCCTGATCATGAGTTTGAGTCTGTTTTGCAATTCTGTCATACACTTGCTTGTGGTGGACACTTTGGACCCCAACGGACAACTAGGAAAGTTTTGGACTCTGGATTATATTGGCCTAGCTTATTCCATGATGACCATGTGTTTTGTAAGTCATGCTCTCGTTGCCAACACACTGGGAACATTTCTAAGAGACATGAGATGCCCCAACAACCCATATTATTCTGTGAGATTTTTGATTTATGGGGAATTGATTTTATGGGTCCTTTTCCTAGTTCATTTGGATTTTTGTATATTTTGGTTACTGTTGATTATGTGAGTAAATGGGTGGAGGTTAAGGCCACCAGGACTGATGATTCTCATGTTGTTATGGACTTTGTCAAAGCGCAAATTTTTTGCAGGTTTAGAGTACCGAAGGCCATCATCAGTGACCAAGGGACACACTTCTGTAATTGGAATTTTTCTTCCCTCCTTCGAAAGTATGGGGTGACACACAAAACATCAACACCATACCACCCCCAAACAAATGGCCAGGCTGAGATTTCAAATCGCGAGTTGAAACAAATATTGGAGAAAACCGTGCATCCAAATAGGAAGGATTGGAGCATGCGCTTTGATGATGCGTTGTGGGATTATAGGAAAACATACAAGACACCCATTGGTATGTCCCCATTTCGGATTGTTTTTGGGAAAGCATGTCATCTCCCCGTGGAAGTCGAGCATCGAGCATATTGGGATATAAATAAATGCAACATGGATTTGACCCAAGCTGGAATTCAAAGGAAGTTTCAAATTCAAGAGCTTGAGGAGATTCAACTATCATCATATGAGAACTCAAGGCTCTACAAGGAAATATCAAAAGCATCTCATGACAAAATGATCCAACAAAGGGAGTTTCATGTTGGAGAGAAAGCCCTTCTCTATAGTTCATGACTGAAGCTGATGCCTGGTAAGTTGCATTCCAGATGGTTAGGTCCTTATGTTGTGACTAATTTTTTTCCTTATGGTGCAGTGGAGATCACACAAGAGGACACAGGAAGGAGATTTACAGTCAATGGACAACGTTTGAAGAGATACATTGAGGGACTTCCTACTGATGCAATGGATTTTATCACACTGCATGACCCCATCATCACTTGATCACATCAGGTTGTTCCTAACCCTTTAACTTTGTTATTCTTTGTCCTATTTAAAATTATACATTTCATGTGCATATATCATCTCGTGGGTTCACATTGAGGACAATGAAATATTTTAAGTGTGGGGGAGGGAACCTTTTAGTTTATTAATTTCAATTGTTTTCCTGTTTAAAACAAAAAAAAATTGTGTGTTTTTCAAATTTTGTGTGTTTATTTTTCATTTTTATTTGTGTTTTTGAAATTTTTGAGCTGACATGATTCTCATCACAATTTTGAAATGCATATTAATGAGTGAAACAATTTATCCCTTGAAACTAAGCTTAAATGAATACTGAAATAACTTTGTTTCAAGTTCAAATATTTAGTAATTTCATGAAAAGTACACCGAATTTTGAATCCCATGCCACATCTCACTGTCTTTATATTTTAAATAACTTTCCTGTGAGGCTTCTAAACCATTATTTTCATGTTATTTACATTCAACTCACTTCTTGAGAGAACCAAACCATGCTTGATTTAACCATAATTTGATCTATTCCTGTCAAAACTTGAGGGTTTGAGGTACTTATGTTTAAATGATTGAGTCATTTGTTTGGTATTAAAGCCCCTATTTCAAAGAATCCTTTTTTATAATGGCCTAACTTGAACATTTAATCATTTTATCCCTTAAAATCCATGCACAACTTGTTAGGTTAGTCACATTACAAGACAATTTTCCCTATCCAACCAACTCTTGAAGTGAAATTGCATAATCTAGTTGAGCTTAAGTGTGGGGGAATCTATCTTATGTTGTGTTACCACATTCTGTGATAATTTGGGTGGAAAATTAAATTCTGAAGAGATGTGTTTACGGCTGATGAAAATCATTATTTTGAAATTTGTGCCTTTTCTAGAGCTTTCATGACAAGTGAAGCTGTTCCTTTTTTGGAGCTTCTAATTGAGGTGGAAAGCTGTGCCTATCTAGAGATTTCAAGAAAATAATGTTTGAGAAGATTGACATTTTTGATGCTGAAATGATGAATGGTGTAAACCTTTCACGACTTTTCATGATTATGGAGCTGAATTGATACTATAGGGATTGATGAGAAGACCATATTTAAGTAAAAATTATATTAATTCAATTTTTCTTCAAAAAGAGTCAAGCCCTCCTCATTTAGCCTCAGAATTTTTCACATATAAATCCTACCAACCAAAAACCACAGAACAGCCCTGAAAAGTCCTCATGATAAACATATGTCCTTGACTCACATCGAGTGGCGATGTAGGAATTTATCAATCCTATGGTGACCCTTGTATGAGTTTGGATGAGAAAGACATTTCAAAAAAAATATTGATATTTGTGTGATAAGAGAAAATTCAAGAGAGGTAAGTATTTTGTGCATGGGAGGATAAATAAAGTGGAAATATATTGAATGATATAAATGAAGAACTTGAAATAATGTTTTTTTATGAGGCATGATATCTTTTGTTTCTTGGTGTGTAATTGTTTGATCTCAAGGATATGTGTTTTAAAATTTGTTTTGATTTGATATTGATGTTTACTTGATATGAGATTTTGCTCAGGAGTGCAAAAGGGTAAGTGTAGGGGATTTGATAAAACACTATTTTGTTGAATATTTTATTGATAATAAATGATATAATTTCCTCACATTGTGATAAATATATTCATTTATGAAATATTTGGGATTAGATCATTCATTTGAAATTTTGTTGAAAATTCCACTTTTACCCTTTTAAAATGTACTGTAGTATTTTGAAGATAAATATTTTAATATTTATTAATTGAACTTAATATTTTGTAACAATGTTCCTAACCTAATTTTATACAACTTTAATTCAGGACACTAGAGCTAAAAAGTGCATTTGGATGGATTAAATGGGCCATTAAGCCAATGGTGAGCTGGACTCGGCAGAATGGACATGGGTTCTGTATTTGGGCCATATATTCTTCATCCGAGCTTTTATTGAGCCCAAAATTTGATGAAATCTCAGGGACATGATTTTTCACAACTCATCCTTCTGGAAGTCCGGCCAATTCACGCGTTTTTGAGGTCAACTAGGCGGTGCAACGTGGAATAAAATATTTGGACGAGTTTTTCATTTCGCACTTAAAAAGTTATGTAACCCTAGCCCTCACAAACTCTATTTAAAGGGGGTTTTAACTCTTTGGGAGGTCTGTTAGAGGCATTGGGAAGGTGTGGCCGAAAGGGTGTATCTTGGTATCCCCTCACAACTCTTGTAAGAAGTAAGGCTTTGTGAAAACCTCTCTTCCAAAAAGGCTCTCCTCTCCCACCTCCTCTTTGTATTTCTTTTCTTTCATGTTTGTTTCTTGAATTTTTCTTCAAATAATCTTCTGTTTTCTTCACTTTTATTCTTCTATTAATCTTCTTAATTGGTTTGGAATCAAGATTAGAGATGATATTGGGTTCTACCCTTTCAATCCTTTGCTCATGCAAAACGTCTCCACGATGACTACACCGCCCATGAAAGAGTAGTTATTTTTAGTAATCGATCTACCTCTCACCTTCTTCATTAATTTATTTTGAATAAATTATCTACTTTAATTCACTAAAAATGATACATTAATTGAGTTTTTAAATTATAATAAACTAAGTGAGAAATTGAACAATTAACACAAAACGCGCGAGGTCAGGATTTGTGTGAATTGTGAGAGCGTGATCTTAATCGGTAATACAAGACCACACGAGATCAATTTGTAGAGTTAAAATACAATCCCTAAACTCAATTAATCCTCATTTCTAGAGTGGTGATGTGCCTTAATTTACCAATGACCATAATCTAGCCTTATAACATCAATCAAAGCAGGGTGCTACGATAGCATGTTCCGAAGCTAGCCTAGGGTTTAATTAATTTCATCTTTGTGGTAAGGTTAATTCTCGTAGGGTTCGAGGGTTAACAAATTAAGGGATAATAATTAAGTGAATATTAATTTAAATGATAATGATTAATAAATTATTGAAGAGTTAGAGTTAGATCGATTACGTCTTTTAAATATTGTCTAAAAAACATCTTTTTGTTGTGTCATTTTAATCGAACTTCATTTAAAAAAAACAATCTTCTTCTAGAAAACTTATTCTAGATTCATAAACTATAACCAACCCCCATATTTTAAAGTAGTGTTTTTATTCTATTTTATTTTATTTTTATAATACCTTTAAAAGTTGTTTTAAATCTACTTCCTCCTTTGAGAAACGACCTTGGTCAGCCACTCTGTTGCACCTAAGTACCCCAAAATCACATTAATCATTTGAGGGCACCCATGACAACGCTCTTTCAATTATTCGCATGCAACCACTTTAAAGAATACAAAAGCCTGACACACAACAATAGCTCACCAAAAGTTTTCCAATTTGTGGTTAATTTGATGTCAATATTGCCGCCATTGTGTACATGGATAGAGAAATGACAAACACTGGCATCATTAGTAGGCATTTGAAAGCAAAGTCCACATGCCCCTACTTTGGCCCTGGAAAATGTAGGGAAGCATCAATATTGTCCTTTTAACAGTAAAAATCACTCATCTTTCAAAGGATCTGTTCTACAAAACATGAAAGAAGCCTTTTCCTAAATCTATTCCATGAATCCCAAAGTAAGAGTCTAATTCATGAGTTACAGAAGCCTTTTCCATAGTCTACTCCAAAAAGTGCTACACATCAGATTTTAATCATATAAGGGGATGATTTCGGACATTTTGGGCTATGTTGTGGAATTAGTATTTCCTCATATTTTGTATTATGTGATATTTAGTGATTTCTTATCCATAATCTTTTACGATTTCAAATCCTTCCTTGGATAGATTTTGCCTGTATCAGTCCACTATAGTTTTAAAACATTGGAATGTTTCCACATCCTAACCTATACGCTATTCTATTTCTGGGATGATTACATAATGACTACAATTTATTTATTTTTTATGTGCCTATTCATGCATTAATAACCTATCTATAGTTATATTAATAACATATCAGTTTTAACACCAAACCACAATGGCAGTTGGTGTTGACTATTTAATTTTCTGGTTGGAATATACACCTTTTGTCATGTTATAGAATATTGGGTTTTCATGATATATCATCACTCCTTGAAAATGAACACTATAACAAATGCTCTATTGATACTACAAACACACAACACTATCCAAACCATTAGTCCTGTAATTATTAACATATCAGTTTTATTCCTTGATTATGTATGTCATTTTTTTCAAATATTTTAAATATTATTATGAAATTATGTTCTATAAATGGTATTCTATTATTTATAATAACAATTAATTTATATTTCTGTGCGAATGCACGGGCAGAGTACTAGTTTACTCAAAATTGGAGTACCTTTGTATGATATGGGGTTTCAATGTTTAGATAAATCGGACCCTTGTGATTTGATTTAAAATTGTTTGATGATGAAAGTATCTAGGATGTTCTGATTTTTTTAAACTGGTCGAAACTGATTGTACATAATTAATTAAATTAAACTAATAAATGGTTGATTCAATTCAGACAACAATTAAATTCAACTTATAAAATTATTGATTTATAGTTATTGGTTTATTTCAAGTTTTTTATGGTAAATCTTGCATCCACGTATAGCGGCATCGACTATCCAACAAATCAACCGCTCCACTCCAACCCCACAACGGTGTGCTCTCAACACTCTTCATTTGGTTTGATCTCCCTCTATCCCACTTTGTTGGTATTGGGGCACGCAGCAGAAACCAGTCAATCGTGAATTTAAAATTGTTCATCATTGGAGAGACGTTCCTTTGTCGTCTATAGCGATCCAAGCCCCAGTATAGGTCCAATGATCTTGCATAAATTTAATAAATCACAAAAATAAAATAATGAATACCTCGTTCAAATCAGCGGCGCATTTGACTGTCGGTTGTCACCGGTGAGCGTTGCTTGAAGGATCCGAGCTCGAGTCTTTCTAAATCATCCACACATGTTGAAAAAATCCACATGAGTGTTGATCGTCGAATTTCAGGTGCTAGCACGGAGCTCCGACAATTCCTTCAGCATCGTGGCAATCACCTCAACTTCATACCTTTGATCCGCAAAGGCATTTTTGGATTGATCGCTTGAAAGGAATTTTTATCTCTCTAGGATGCGGGGGGAGAGAAGCTCTCAATTCTGATTGAACAATTAGTCTTGAAATGTGAATCTTTCTTTCGCTTATATAGTTGGAGGTTAAAATACCCGAAAAGGGTTCTCCGACTCCCCAGAAATAAAATGCTCACTAAATAAGCAATAAATGACATGTTATGAGGAGCTAATTGCGTCATAATGTCATTTATATTTTTATAACATACTTGTAATATATAATAAATATATTACGTGATAAACATGAATCATTAACTCAACTTGAAATTTATGTGATATTAAACGAACATTGAATATTAAAATAATATTTGTTCATATAATGTTTTTTTCAGGTGTTCAATTAATGCATTGTGAATACTTTTAATAAATAAATTCAACTCAATTATTCTATAATCGAATAATAATGAATTTATTTATTCGTTGGTGATTGTTAATATTTGGACAACTCTCAAACCCCATGGTGGGGTCCACCATGTCCTACACACCTATTCATTGGAATATGGCAAACTGTTGGATGTGCTATTGTGTATGAACCTCTAAGCCATTATCTCAACAACAGTAGATGTTATTCACATACCAAGAGCGAAGTCTTGACAACTCATCAAGGTCTCTAAAGAGATAAGGAATAATCATAACAACGACAACCTTCCTACGAACACACACTGTGTAATATAATATCTTTGTCTCGCAATATTTCACAAAGAAGGATGCACAACTTGTGTCATCATCCATCCATTCTTTGTTATTTTTTATCTAACTAGAAAGACTTGCCTTCAACTAACTTGGAATAAGATTTACGAAGGTACTATCATCACGATCAACTAGGCTTGAAATTCCACTTCCTCAACTCGGAAGTGACAAACCTTATTTTTCTCATTCAACCAATGTCATGCCACCAATGACGCACCCAACACAAGTTGTCTCACCACAAATTCAATGTCATTATTTTTATCTTGCATCAAATTACGCAATCAAATGATACATATTGATAATGATCTCAAATCAAAATACCAATATATATGTTCATAAATAGGAATAACCGATGACACCTAAAACATGTGGTGTTCCTATTGGTAGGTATTTCCTCATGATCTCGTATACTATAAATCACTAAGTGCGAACTTCATGAGAAGAAGTCTCAATGCTCATGAGCCCCAACACCTGATAGTCAAACATCAACTATGTTCAGTCAATATGATATATCTAAATCACATGACATATGTTTAAGACTAATGTCATAGTATCTCAAGGTTATCATTATAGATTGAGAACTGGAATAACTTTTTGATATGACAAATAATCTATGGACATTACCATTTAAATAATGGATGCATAAATATCAACATTATTATGGTAAGTGTGCATCATGCATAACTCACTGTATACATGATATGATAATAAAAAAGTACTGATTAGTTGGGTATAAGCCACCCACTATTACAACACTCCTACTTTAACTACAGCCAACTTGCTAACTAACCTTGTTAATACTCACATGATAAGATCATGATTTTGCTGAGTTTACGGATTTAGTCCTGGTCCTGTCATGTTTATGTCATGTGGCTATTATGCTATATGTGACTTCTCCTCCTTTAGTAAAACTCCTCAAGAGAGGATATCCCCGAGCTTATCCTTTTTGTCCACTATCAAAACTTAACATCTCAGCTAGTACTAGTAATATAATTATCATAATTTATATTATGATAAAACTTTACTTACTATGTGAGATTCTATGAACTGGAACAGATCATTGAATATTATACACTGCTTCTTTTGCTGCCTTAATACACTTGGTATTTGTAGACATGGTACCACTGGATTAAATGAGTATCTCATGCTCATTACCTTAGTCATGTTGGGTACCGGGACGGCGCAGCGGAAGCCGGTGGGCCAGGAATTTAAAATTTTTGCTTCACCGGAGTGACATATCCCTGTCTACTCCGGTGATCTTGTCCTGCCTTGGTCCAAGGATCTCGCAAGGTTTATAAAGAGCACGAAAAATTAAACTGAACATTTACCTTGTTCAGAATTGACGTGTGCAAGTCTGCTGTAGGACGCCGACGATCATTTCTCGAAGACTCCAATGTCAAAGCCCTCTAGATCGTCCACACACGTCTCGCGAATCTGCACGCGCGCCATTCGTCAAGATCCGGGTGCTAGCACGGATCTTTGATGCTCACTTCAGCGCAGTGACGATCACCGCAAAAGGAAGGAGCTTCGATTCGAGATGGATGATCTTGAAGATCCTTCTTTGCTTGAGAGACTCTCTCTCTAGATTCTAGGAGGAGAGAGAAGCTCTCAATCTTGACACATGAATAGTAATCATGGGAGAGCCTCTCTCTCACTTATATAGGGAGTGTTTAAAACACACGGTATAGGTTTCGACCCCCGTGTAATAGACGCCCGCTATATAAGTGATATAAATAATTATTTATGACAAATAAAAATATACCATAAATAATATTTACAATTTATAACTTACTTGTAATATATAAATATATTATGTGATAAATTTGAGTCTTTAACTCAACTCATTCCTCATGCTAATGTTAAACGAACCTAGGATATTTAAATCTATTCGAATAATATTAATACTTGTATTTACTATATAACTTGTAAATACATGTTATAAATAAATTCAATGAATTATTCTAAACTCGAATAATTAATGAATTTATTTATTCTTTGGTGATCCATAGAACTTGGATAGTGGTCGGACCCTTTGGCGGGGCCTACCAAGTTCTAAATTCTTATTCTCAGAATAGGGCAGATTCTCAAGGCGCTATTATGTGTGACCCTCTAGGCCCTTATCTCAATAGCAGTGAATAATACCACCGACCTAGAGCGGGGTCTAGCAACCCATCGAGGCCCCTATAGAGATAAGGCAAAGTCGAAGCAACGACTGCCTTCCTATGAACACAGTTCGTGTAATATAATCTCTTCGTCATCGATATCTCAATAAAGCAGAATGCATACTAGTGTCATCATTTTTTATTTGCTTTATTTTTTTTGTTGATTTGTCCGGACGGTCTTACCTTCGACTACCATGGCCATGGATTTATTGAAGGTGCAACCATCCTAATCAACCAGGCCCGATATATCTCTTCCTGAACTCGGAAGCAACAAATCCTTTCTCAATCATTCAATCAATGTCATGTCATTAATGACGTACCTGATACAAACTACCTCACCATGACTTTATTGTCATGGTTTTTTCTTTATATCAAATGCACGTAATTAAATTAAATTCATTGATAATAATCTCAAGTCAGTAGATCATTACACATGTCTGTATATAGGAACGACCAATGACACCAGAAACATGTGGTGTTCCTATTAAGCGGGTCTGTCCTCATGATCTCAATTACTAGAGATCATCAAGTGTGAACTTCATGAGAAGAAGTCTCATTGATTATGAGCCCCCAGAACCTGATGGTCAGACATCATCTATGTCCTTTCAGAATGATGTAACTGGACCATAGGACGTTACTTTAAGATTATTGTCATGGCATCTCAGGGTTCTCATTATAGCCTAGGACCTACTATAACCATTTGATGCGACAGGTAATCTAAGGACATTGCCATAAACAAAGTGGATGCAGAAGTATCTACACTATCATGGCAAGATAAACACATGTATAAAAACAAACTGAATACATGTAAAATTAATAAAAGTACAAAACTAGTTGGGTCTAGGGCACCCACTTTCAACACTCCCACTTGAACTAGATCCAATTGCTAACAGGTTTCAATCCACTAGATCTCACATGTGAATCATGCTTCTGCTGAGAAATGGCTTTAGTCAGGGGGTCTACCATGTTGTCCTCTGTGGCTACTCTTCTAACTATCACTTCACCTCTTTGAGTAAAATCCCTCAAGAGATGAAACTTCTGAAGAACATGATTTGTCCTCTGGTGAGACCTGGGCTCCTTAGAAAGCACCACTACAGCAGTATTATCACAATATACTGGAACAAGGTCTGCACTATTAGGTACAACACCAATGTCTGAGATAAAGCTACGTATCCAGACTGCTTCCTTTGCTGCATCGGAAGCTGCAATATATTCAGACTCTGCTGTAGAATTAACAACCACAACTTTCTTTGAGCTTCTCCAGCTCACTGCACCACCATTCAGGCAAAATATATAGCCTGACTATGATTTCATATCATCACGATCTATCTGGAAACTAGCATCAGTTCATCCCCTCACAACTAGTTCCTCATCTCCTCCATACACCATGAACATATCCTTAGTACGCCTTAAGTACTTTAGGATAGTTTTAACAGTTGTCCAGTGCAGCTCTCCTGGATTGGATTGATATCTACCCACCATGCTTAAAGCAAAGGTAACATCAAACCTAGTACATAGCATGACATACATGATAGAACCCACTGCCGAAGCATATGAGACTCTACTCATTCTTTCAATCTCCTCCTATGTTTGTGGACACATTTTCTTGGAGAGATTTAAACCATGTGACATAGGTAACAATCATCTCTTGGATTGTTCCATATTGTACCTTTTGAGTACCTTGTCAATATATGTACTTTGACTTAGGCCAAGCAGCCTTTGAGATCTATCTCGATAGATCTTGATCCCTAGAATGTAGGCTGCTTCACCTAAGTCTTTCGTGGAGAAGAATTAATTTAACCAAGTCTTAACTGACTGTAACACTTGCACCTTGTTTCCCATGATTAATATGTCATCAAAATATAAAACTTGGAAAAATATAGCATTCCCTTCAACCTTTTTATAGACACAAGGATCACTTTTATTTTTGACAAAACCAAAATCTCTTATGGCCTCATCAAAGAGAACATTCCTTGATCTTGATGCCTGCTTCAATCCATAGATGGATATCTACAACTTGCATACTTTATTGGCCTTATTTGACTTAATAAAACCTTTGGGTTGATTCATATAGACTTCTTCAACCAACTTCCCATTTAGAAAAGCAGTTTTGACATCCATTTTCCAAAATTCATAATCATGAAAGGCTGCTATTGCAAGCAATATTCTGATGGATTTAAGCATTTCCATTAGTGAGAAGGTTTCATCATAGTCAATGCCTTGACGTTGTCTGAAACCCTTTACAACCAGCCTTGCTTTAAAGGTATTAACCTTAACATCCATGTCCAGCTTCTTCTTGAATACCCATTTGCATCCAATGGGCTTTAAATCAGCTGGAGGGTCTACCAAAATCCAAACTTGATTTTGGTACACGGAATCCATCTCAGAATTCATGGCTTCTTGCCATTTAGTAGCTTCTTTTCCTTCTACTACTTCCTTGTAAGTTAGAGGTTCATCATCCTCAAGGAATATTGTGTCACCTGACTCGGTGATAAGAAAACCATAACGCTCTAGTTCTCTAACCTCTCATGTAGACCTACGTAGTATCTGTGTCTCAAGAACAATTTCTTCTTCCACTTGCTATTATGGAGATTGTTCCTCTACCAACTCTTGTGCATCTGGAGCATTAACTTCATCGAAGTCAATCTTTATACCACTATTTCCAGTACAAATGTGATCCC
Organism: Viscum album; assembly: GCA_963277665.1. Taxonomy (NCBI): domain Eukaryota; kingdom Viridiplantae; phylum Streptophyta; class Magnoliopsida; order Santalales; family Viscaceae; genus Viscum; species Viscum album. The sequence goes on from OY728160.1 coordinate 1,057,976,732, forward strand.
TTTCTATAAATGTGGCGTATCTTTCCACAATGACTTTTCTATCTAAAGGGTTATATAGGTAGTATCCTCTAGTTTCCTTAGGATAACCTATAAAGATGCACTCAATGCTTCTAGATGCTAATTTTTCACTTGGTAAAGTCTTGAAAAATTCCTCGCATCCCCACACACACATGTGTGTCAGATTGGGTTTCTTTCCATACCATAACTGATATGGAATCCCATCTGCAGATTTAGTTGGTACTCGGTTAAGGGTATATGATGTTGTCTTCAAGGCGTATCCCCAAAAGGATAATGGAAGAGTTTTATGACTCATCATTGATCTGACCATGTCAAGCAAGGTTCTATTCCTCCTTTCACTAACACCATTCCATTGTGGTGTATAAGGAGGAGTGAGTTGAGATACTATCCCACACTCCTTCAAGTGATCAATGAAATCTTGGTTAAGATATTCTCCGCCTAGGTCTGAGCAAAGTGCTTTTATCTTCTTACCAAGTTGTTTTTCTACTTCATTTTGGTATTCCTTAAAGAAAAGAAAGGAATCTGACTTATACCACATTAAGTAGATATAGCCATACCTACTATAATCATCGGTAAAAGTAATGAAGTATAGAAAACCACCCCTTTCCTCTACTGGAAATGGACCACATACATTGGTATGTATTAATTCCAGCACTACATTGGCTCTTTCTACCTTTCTTGAGAAATGTGCTTTGGTCATCTTTCCTTGTAAAAAAGCTTGACATACATCTAAGGGTTCTAACTATACCGAGTCTATATACCCTTCTTGATGTAATTTTCGTAATCACTTATCGTTTACATGACCAATCCTAAAGTGCCATAGGTGGGTATTATTTGAGTCATGTTGGCTGTTTTTGTCATTGATTTCCATTACTGAGTTTTCTAGTTCTAGCATATATAAACCATTGTTAAGATGTGCCATACCATAACATATGTTATCCCTATAAAAGAGACAACTTTCATTTCTAAACTTGAAATAAAAACCCATAGTGTCTAAAATTGACACATAGATAATGTCCCTGGTAACAGACGGTACATAATAGCAATTGTTTAAAACAAGAACCAAACCAGTTGGTAAAGTTAAGTGATAGTCTCCCACTGCCAAGGCCGCCAGACTTGCACCATTTGTAGCTCAGAGATCCACTTGACCTTTTGCAATCTTCTTGAACCTACTTGGTTCCTGTATATGAATACAAATGTGTGAACCACATGTCTTATCCAATACCCAACTTGTAGATAAAGATAGATTGCATTCAATGAAAAAAATACCTGAAGTAGAAGCATCAACTTTCTTCTTCTTCTCAGCTCTGCAATTCTTCTTCCAGTGGCCTTTCTTGCCACATCCAAAGCAGACAGCTTCCTTCTCATTACTTTGCCTCTGAATATTTGGCTTCTTTGTAGGATGATGCATTGATTTCTTTGGCCTTGACTTGGCCTTAGACCCCTTTTCCTTGCCCTTGTTTTTATTGTTCACCATAAGGACAGTTGAATTGGTGTTTTTCATGTCCTTATCAGCTTATCGAACTAAAGCCAAAATATCTGGGAGTGACTTTGTCATATCATTCATATTATAATTGACAATGAAAGTCGATAATCTTGATGGTAAAGAGGCAAGAATGAGATCCACTGTTAGTTCTTGGTTCAGTTTGAACCCAAGGGATTCAAGCCTCTTCATATACCCAATCATCTTGAGTACGTGAGGATCGACTTGGTGCCCTTCTACTAGCCTTCACTTATAAAGCACACTTGAGATCTCATATCTTTCTTGTCTAGACCTCTCCTCATATAGTTTCTTGGAGATGTGAAATCATCTTGTAGGCGTCCTCTTCCTCATGCATTTTTTGCAATTGGTTGGACATGGATGACAACATGATGCATTGTACATCAATCGCATCATCTACATGCTTTCTACATTTATCTTTTTCCATCTTTCTTGCTCCCTGAGGAGGCTCAACAGGAATTGGGGATTCCAGCACATATAACTTCCTTTCTTGGAGTAGTGCTATGCGCAAGCGCTTGTACAACTCCTGGAAGTTATTTCCAGTCAGGATATTTTCTTTATCCAAGATCGATCGCAGTGATAAAGTACTTTTGGTGTTGGTGATTTCCATTTTGAATCTACATCAGATAAATATTTAGCATTTAGTACTTTGTCTTGATTACCTTTTGACATTTTATGATTAATAAATTATATCACTTAATGTCTCCCACTATTTTAACGAACCTTAATATCCCTCACTATTAGATTCGGAATACTCTGTCGCTTGAGCATTATAGTGGCAAGGATCCTCAAAACCTCCCTCGTAGTCTATAAGTTAGGGCTATAACACTACTTGGAGGGTTTCAAGGTAGGCGCTATGTTGGCCAACCACTTGTTCTTGTGGTTCCTTGTATAGTTGAGTAAAGTCCTAGATTTTGGAATCTGAACTTTATTCCCTCAACCTTTTTCCTATAAAGTGATAGAAAGTTAGCTAAGACTAATCCTTGACTACTCACTTTAGTTAAGTCGACCCATTTCTCTCATGGAAACGCCCCGGTAGTAAGAGGCACTCTCAACTGAGGTTGATGAGCACCCAAACGATCGATTTTGTTTAGATGTGATAAATGGAAGGCATTTAGACTTAATATATCTTTGAGGGATTTTTAATATTAATTGACGAATATAATCTTTTTCTACTCATTATGTTCAAACTGGGTTGTCGCGCTCACAACTGAACATGCAATAGAATATTATTCATCACAACTTTATGCATTTTATCTTGTTTACTATCCTATGTGATCATGGAATAATCATGCAGACGCATAAAATAATAAACTATGCATAAAGTAAATCATGCATTCTGACTAGTCTTGATCATTCTATAATGATCGATCGATAACTGATCAATCATCACCTAGGGGCATCCATACCTGAGTCAATACATGACTCGTGTCGCTGCTGGCCCCAGTGCAAAGTTCCCAACTCCTGTTTGGACTACCGCCTCAACTTGGCGGGATCTGCCTCTCGGATCATCACCGAATAATTACAAATATACTCGCACGCAGGCGAGGGGGTATGGGGTAAAAAATACAACTAGTGCAATGGACGCACATGCCCTTATACATATTTGAATTAAAAGACGATTCGCAGACCGTCATTTATCTAATTAAATATTACAATCATCGCACTCATTGAATAAATAATTAATTAATTAAATAAATTCCAGACATACATAGGTCGGTCACTTGCTCAAGACCAGTTGGGGTAAAAGTGCAATAAAATTAAATTTCAATAAATTTAAATTATGAAAGGGTGTTCTAATAAATTAAATGAATTTGATTAAATTCAAATAATTTATTTTATCGGTTCCATTTGTTTAATTTAATTTTAATTCAAAAAATTAAATTAAACCATTAATTTAATTCTAAACTTAAATTAAATTAATATTTCGGATTAAAATAATTTAAACTCCTAAATTAATTCCAATAAATTTAATTTAAAAAACTAAATTAATTAAAATTAATTTAATTCAGGGTTACCTCTAGCCAGAGAGGAGTCCAGCAGGACTGCGTACTACTGCAGGGTGTCATCCGGGAATGGGTACCACGACTTGACCGCGGCGTGACCGCGGCGTGACCGCGGCGTGACCGCGGCGTGACCGCGGCGTGACCGCGGCGTGACCGCGGCGTGACCGCGGCGTGACCGCGGCGTGACCGCGGCGTGATCGCAGCGTGCAACGACTCCCGCTGTGGCTGCATCTCCCGGCGTGGTCCGAGGGGAGCGGAAGGAGGCCGAGAAAGAGGTCGGCCAGCCACATGGTCGGCAGCCCGCTGCTTTGGCGAGCCGGTGAGGCGGCTATCCAGTCCGACGCGGGATGGGGGTGGCCGAACGGAACCGGTCCGGCGCGGAGGAGGAGGCCGGCGCGGGCTTGGGGTAGCTGGACGGAGGAGGTCCGGTGCAAGGGTTCTGGCGCGGGCTTGGGGCGGCCGGCTGGAGCCGGTCCGACGTGGAAGGGAGGCCGGCGTGGGCTCGGGCGGCCGAATGGAGGGGGTCCGATGCGGAGCAGGTGGCCGGTGTGAGGCGGGGTCCGTCACGAGGCAGGAGGCTAGTGTGAGGCGGTGTCTGAGGCGGTGTAGCTGTCCGGTCCGGCATGAAAGGAGAAGGCCGGCGCGGGCCGCGACGGCTGGCCGGAGGGGGCTCGGCGCGGAGGAGGTCCGGCGGGAGGGGAGGCGCTAGGGTTTGGATCCCCTTCCTATGCGCCACGTGAGAGGAGACCCCCTTTGGGGTCTTCCTTTCCTTTTTTTTGTTTTTATTTTATTTGTCCTTTAGACAAATAAGGCCACCTTTTTTTTAAAATAAAGGGAGAAGACCCCATTTTGGGGTCTTTTATTCCCATTTTTTTTATTTAAAGGCAAGAAGACCCCCATTTGGGGTCTTGGTCTTGGTATTGGTCTTGGACCCCCTCCCTTATATATTTTATTATTATAAAAAAAATTAACATACCTTTATGGAAAAATATTTTATAATAAAATATTTTATAATAAACATTTTATTATATTTTATAACAATAAAATATATATTTGATGTTAATTCTCAATTTGAGATAAACATCAAATAAACGAAAAACACGACGTCGATCCGATTAAGAAAAAAAATTAAATGATCATAACTTGATCATTCAAAAATAAAACGATGCACGGTCGAATCTGAATGAACCGTTTTAACACCCCGCAATTAAATTTAATGCATTTTAATTTTGCTGACTCAAAAAAACTTTGCAATCCCTCTGATACCACTATTGGGTACCGGGACGGCACAACGGAAGCCGGTGGGCCGGGAATTTAAAATTTTTGCTTCACCGGAGTGACATATCCCTGTCTACTCTGGTGATCTTGTCCCGGCTTGGTCCGAGCATCTCGCAAGGTTTATAAAGAGCATGAAAAATTAAATTGAACATTTACCTTGTTCAGAATTGACGTGTGTAAGTCTGCTGCAGGACGCCAGTGATCGTTGCTCGAAGACTCTGACGTCGAATCCCTCTAGATCGTCCACACACATCTCGCGAATCTGCACGTGCGCCATTCATCAAGATCCGGGTGCTAGCGCGGATCTTTGACGCTCACTTCAGTGCAGCGATGATCACCGCAAAAGGAAGGAGCTTCGATCCGAGATGGATGATCTTGAAGATCCTTCTTTACTTGAGAGACTCTCTCTCTAGATTCTAGGAGGAGAGAGAAGCTCTCAATCTTGACACATGAATAGTAATCATGGTAGGGTCTCTCTCTCACTTATATAGGGAGTGTTTAAAACACGCGGTATAGGTTCCCAACCCCCGTGTAATAGATGCCCACTATATAAGTGATATAAATATTTATTTATGACAAATAAAAATATGCCATAAATAATATTTACAATTTATACTTGTAATATATAAATATATTACGTGATAAATTTGAGTCTTTAACTCGACTCATTCCTCCTGCTAATATTAAACGAACCTAGGATATTTAAATCCATTCGAATAATATTAATACTTGTATTTACTATATAACTTGTAAATACATGTTATAAATAAATTCAACGAATTATCATAAACTCGAATAATTAATGAATTTATTTATTCTTTGGTGATCCATAGAACTTGGATAGTGCTCGGACCCTTTGGCAGGGCCCACCAAGTTCTAAATTCCTATTCCCAGAATAGGGAAGATTCTCAAGGCGCTATTGTGTGTGACCCTCTAGGCCCTTATCTCAATAGCAGTGAATAATATCACCGACCTAAAGTGGGGTCTAGCAACCCATCGAGGCCCCTATAGAGATAAGGTAGAGTCGAAGTAATGACTGCCTTCCTACGAACACGGTCCGTGTAATATAATATCTTCGTCATCGATATCTCAATAAAGCAGAATGCATACTAGTGTCATCATTCTTTATTTGCTTTATTTTGTTTATTGATTTGTTCGGACGGTCTTACCTTCGACTACCATGGCCATGGATTTATTGAAGGTGCAACCATCCTAATCAACCAGGCCTGAGATATCTCTTCCTGAACTCGGAAGCAACAAATCCTTTCTCAGTCATTCAATCAATGCCATGTCATTAATGACGTACCTGATATAAACTACCTCACCACGACTTTATCATCATGGTTTTCGCCTTATATCAAATGCACATAATTAAATGAAATTCATTGATAATAATCTCAAGTTAGGAGACCATTACACATGTCCGTAGATAGGAACGACCAATGACACCAGAAACATGTGGTGTTCCTATTAAGCGAGTATGTCCTCATGATCTCAATTACTAGAGATCACAAAGTGCTAACTTCATGAGAAGAAGTCTCAATGCTTATGAGACCCCAACACCTGATGGTCACACATCATCTGTGTCCTTTCAGAATGATGTAACTGGACCATAGGACGTTACTTTAAGATTACTGTCATGACATCTCAGGGTTCTTATTATAGCCTGGGACCTGCTATAACCATTTGATGCGATAGGTAATCTAAGGACATTTCTATAAACAAAGTGGATGCAGAAGTATCTACACTATCATGGCAAGATAAACACATGTATAAAAACAAACTGAATACATGTAACAGTAACCAAAGTACAAAACAAGTTGGGTCTAGGGCACCCACTTTCAACAAGTCAGACCGTGATATTAGTTCAAATCGATCTAAAGGAAGACTATCTTTTGTCCCCTTATAACTAGTATCATTTCCTATCATGACCCGCCTTCACTAAGATAAGGGAAGGGATAGAAGAATGTCAGACCCTTCCTTCTTCAAGTTGAAGGAGAGATAATGACCCCTGAGACCCGCCTTCAATAGGTCCCAGAGTGACGACTAGCACCAAGGGTATAAAATCACACGCAAAATGAAAGGCATTACCCTTTTTATTTAGTAGGATCAGGAGATAAGATAGTAAATCTCAAACAACACCAAAACTGAAAGTAAAAGTAAAGACAAAACAATACATTCCCATATACATGTTCCAATAATAAGTGCTATGAAAATACAAGGAAACTCCAAAGGAATGTACCAAAAGAAAAGAAAAGAAACAACGCCAACGATCCCAAAGTCCAAACTAGTATGGTCCATCACAGTCCTCAAAGTCCTCCTGGAAACCTAAAATCAGTTGTATATACGTAGGGTGAGTATATAGGTATACTCGGAAGGGAAAACCAAAATCTCTCATGCACAAGTGGGGAGACATTCTAATGCCCCGTGAGAAAATGAGATAACTAAAGCACATAGCAAGGAAACTGTCCACCCAAACCTCACCAAGGTATACTCCCCAAATAACGCAAGTCAAGAAAAGTAATAGTAACAATACATTGATGTTTGGGTACCCTGCACCACCCTCCCACTGTTTATTGAAGACATCCTACGTGTCAAACCTCCCCCGCCATTCTCACCACAGTCCCACTGCCATCCTCCCCCCCCGCCCGCACACACCTGGGCTACCACAACCACACATCTCCCCCGCAAACACCTGGGCCACAACAACCATATGTAACCATGCCCGTAGACACCTGGGCCAGAACAACTACTGCCAAGCCCGAATACACCTGGGTCTCATCCCGAAGACACTTGGGAAACAACTTGTCTGCACACACCTGGATCAACCATCACAACGTACCTTGCCCAAAGAATCTTGGGATAAAATGGACCTCAGGCCATCACAGCCTGCCCGAAGAGTCTTGGGATACTCAGGAAATGAATCATAAAAGGAGATAATAAACATCCACTCATAGGAGTGTTGGAAAAAACACTCCCCCCATGAAATGGGGGTGTTCGGCATGAAGTTCTCAACTTGGGTGGGGCACGAATAAGAAACATAAAAACTAAATTATACATATAGGTATACAAGAAACCATCCCAACCTAGGGGTTCCAAAACCAGCCCATACACAAACACCCTCATTACTATTCATAATAAAAAGCACAATAGCTACAACCAAGGCAAAACTTATTTCACTACTACAAATATGTCTTATAATAGCGCTAAAAACGGCCTTTAACAGTGCTAAAAAAGCACTGTTAATATCGGCGAAGATAAAGGGGGGTCCCCTTTATCAGCGCTAAGTGAGCGCTAATAAAGGTAGTATTTATCAGCGCTATTTTCAGTGCTGATAAATATATAATATATCAGCGCTATTTTGAGTGCTGATAAAAACTACCTTTATCAGCGCTCAAAATAGAGCTAATATATTATCCATTTATCAGCACTTAACTAGCGCTGATAAAAGCCAAAGATCCTATCCAAATCCAGAACCTGCATAGAACCTGCCCAGCACCTGCACACATTACAACACCTGCACAGTCCAAACAAAACCTGCACACAGTACACACAACACCCACACACAAAGCACAGAAGAACAAAAAATGATACATACATTTACTTCAAATAATGAATACAAAACAACACACTTCTATATACATTTCAAACAATGTTTAATTTGGTTACAATTACATTTATCCAACAAACAGTTAAAAAACAATGATGTTCCATCCTTTTTGCATCCATCCGCTCTAAAAAATTGTCGTCCATGGTGGCGGTTTCCGAACAAAGCATTCGAACTGAGGAAAAAGATTTCACCTACATAATAAAACAAATATTATGTTAGTAATACAATAATGAAATAAAGAATGAGGTTGCTAAATGGAATTATACTAGTGAGGCACAAAACATAAAATAACCAATTATACTAGTGAGGCACAAAACATAAAAAAAATATTATGTCCCCCCATTACATAAAAAAGAAGCACCCCTACCCCCTTCCCCAGCACACCCCCTACACACTGCCCACCCCCGAGCACACCCCCTACCCCTACACACTCCCTGCCCCCTGAACACCCCTTGCCCCCTTCCCCAGCACACCCCTGCCCACTGCACTTCCCCCCTGCCCATTACACACCCCCTGCCCACCCCCTATATATTTCAAAAGAACCCATCACACCCCCTACCCCTTCCCCCTACCACTTTACCCCCTTCCCCCTCCCCCAGAAAACCACCCCTTCCCTCTCACCCTGTCCCCTGCACATCATAAAGAAAATACCTTGTATGGAAATTGTGCTCAATTTACATTATACACATCATATATATTAACACATTCTCATGTAATTTCATTCAATGTAAATACACATATATATAATCTCTACATATCATAAGAAAACCCTCTTTAAAATTCAAAAACACATTAAATCCATTTGAAAACACCCATCACACAACTTTCTCATTTCTTCAAACACATTTAAAGGACTTAAGCATGAAAATCCACAAGAAATACAACTGCATTCATTTTAAAAATAACTTTCAAGTCTATACACACCCCAAATTCTTTTGATAACACATTTTTAACCACACAAACATTTCATATAGTACACTTAGCAAGAAAATACTGGATAATAAAATCACCATATAATGTAAAAGCATGGAATCACCTACATAAAGCGTGTAATCTTCCAAAATCTGCTGGAAAACATAAAACCACACCTCCAAAATACCTTAATAAGGACTGATTAAACATTAATATTGAATATATTAATGGAAACCCATGTTTAACTTGTGGTATTCCATGAGTTTAACATCCCACAAGGATAGAGGGTCATGATTTAATGTCTTACAGAGATGTAAGACCTGGGTGGATCAAAACACTTATAAAGGTGGATTAGGTAGGTACATCTCTAGGAGGGAGCACCTAGAATGTTTACCTGATAGATGGATCAAAACGCCCAATGAGGTCTGACCCAAGTGTGGTGCATCCCATAAAGGTAAGGTTTATCATTTTGAAGAATTATTCAGACGCCACTAAGGGAAATACAATAGGGAAAATATGCGAAGGTGTACCCCAGTGAGGGGGTCACCATGGTTTACCATTGGTTGGGATTTAACCTCATGGAGGCTTCCTATGTACCCTATTTAGAATACAAGGATCAAAACCCATATATTTTAAAGAGGTATGTTGTGGGTATTACCCATGGTTAGCTTCCCTTCACACTAGGAATACTCTTGGTTGGATGAGTATGGGTCTTTTGGGGCTTATGCATTGTCAGATTCTCAGGTTCTTCCAAGAGTAGCAATGGGCTGAATGGGACATACGTGCTAAGATGGACCATGTGAATGGCGTGATCCTTGTAAAGATGCATGAGGCACAAAAAACATGTGGAGCTGTCTGTAAACATTATTTATGGTGGCCATGTGGCTTATCAGACTCCCCATACCTTCCATAAACACCTCAAAACATCACGAGGACCAAATTCTACATGATGGTGCATCACAGGGTTGATTCTTTTGATGATGTACTTGTCGTTTGAGCTTGGATTTCATCTCAACCAGCCTTTCCCTTACTTGAATTATCCTGGGACACATATTTTGGTTCCAAAAAATCCCTCAACGATACTTATTATCTCATGCATCTACCTAGAAATAATTGTGCAAGTCAAACAACAACACATGTGCTCAAATACAAGTTCAAACAAAAGAGATACAGAAAATGGATTTTGTTGATCCTCAGTGGTTTTGTCGTTCACCCCATACACACTGCACACCATCATGCCTTACTTCAATATTGATTTGTTCAAAGATTAATAATACGAATCCGGGGATAGAAAACATTGAGTAATAAATTAAGATTTCAATACATAGGAGCATTCTCAATTCACCAAAGAAGGTTGGAGGATAATCAATGATCATATATAGATAACATAAGTGGTAGGAATTCACCTTCATCCTATTTGTGTACAATCTTCCATCAGGTATGTTGCCCATTCGTTTCTAAACACATATATATCATCTTCTGAATATGAGTTTTTGTGACAGTCATGGTAGTACTGAAAAAATATAAATACACAAAGGATTAATAAATATTTTAAATGAACTCATAATTATTTTCAAAAATACCTCATCAGGGATGCTAGTTTGTTGATGAAATACGATCTCTTTCATAAATTTACAAACATAATAACCACAGTCCTTTCCGTTTGTTTGTTTTGGACACTATAGAAACATCGAAAACAATAAGTAATTTGTTTTGATATGTGTTTGGATAGTGAAATGTTATTATATATACCCGGATACTTTTCCAGTTGTAGATCTTGTAGGCGTTCTTATCCTTATTCCCTAAATTCATTCCATGCATTAGACGATATTGATGCACCGCCCTATCATAACAGAATCCTCATTAAAAGATAAAATAAATTATATAACTAGATGTTTAGTTTTAAAATGTTGGATCTAGTGCATTACAAATTAACAAACTCCATCATGCGTGGTCGGTTTGTTGGATATCCATGTGTTGAATCCAGAAAATAAATCTTTGGAGTATCCAAATTGACTGCAATCAGCATCCAATGCTCCCTAAAAATACAAAAAGGAATAAGTAAAGAAAGAAATGAAAATATAGTTAATATGATTAAATTGTAGAGTTTTACCCCTGCATCTTTGGTATTAAAAAGAGTTTGTCATCCGTAATTTTGTTTTCAAACGATTTGAACAGGGATGACATTATTACAGCCTCTTTAACAGAATCTATTTTGTCTTTTGAAGATGTGGTGTGAGGACTAACGAGTCCAAATTTTTGTTCATGGGGAAATCCCTTCAATTGTTTTTCATATATACGTCTGTGACAAATATAAAATGTATTTAGTCAAAATTATTAGAGTATATCATCTTTTGTAAAATCAAATCATGAAAACTTACCTCATGTATACATTTACAACTGAGGCGCCTAGCCATTCATACTTGAGAAGTTCATTTACATTTTCAGCACTAATGAAATCTGATATCTCCTCTCCATACATATCTTTTCCGAAAGCAACTATGTGAGTACTTCCGTCTTTCAACTTTGTATCCACATGAGCCTGCAATGATATTAACTGTGGATATAGAACGGGCGGGGTGAAGGTGCTCTCAGTAGACCATTTCAATCGGTTGGTTGATCCTTGAGATAGTTTTGAGCTGATATTTCGTTTCAACCCACAGTCTTTGTCATTCTGTAATAACAGTCATCGGTTCAGACCTTTTTTCATTAAATGTTAAAGGTCCAGCTTGAAAAATAAATAAGAAATGAATACCTTTTTGTCAACATGTTTTTTTACAAGAACTGCCGGCCATGCAATGAATGTTCCAACAGCTTGTTCAACCGTATGAATTTCGTCATCGTCATTTGGAACAGGTAGCTCGACACTCGGCTCATTAGCTACGTTAATTGACACTCTAAGATGATCTTTTGGAAGCTGTTTGTTGTGTAGCATGTCGTTTTGCATATTGAACACCGTATCCCTCGCTACAAGGCGATAGGTGGGAGTTGATAAATATAAATCACAATCATTTTCACCCTATGGAATATTAGTACAGGAAAGGTATTAGTGTCTATGTAAATCACATTTCACAGAAACAATTATTAAAACATTGATTACCTCATCTAAGTCAGTTTTTTTAGGGGAATGGCTCGCCTCAAAGCTGGTGGGGGGTAGGGCGAGATCATCACACATGGGTTGTTGTTGAGTTGTTTCTTCTCTTTGCCTCCCCCCCCATAAATTTTGCTATCATCTCTCTCTGGTATTGTAATTCTTATTGAAAAATAGATAATTGTTCTTGCAACTTTTCCATTTTTTCATTTTGATCCTCCGCTTGTTTTTGTTTTTGAAAATATGTTCGGGGTGTCACCCCAAAACCCGCACCTCTGACGCGGCCATACTTTTCTGGCTGCTTCAAGGCTGCTGAAAGTATGTCTGCATTTGGTGCGATTGTTGTTGATTCTTGTGACTATTTCAGATAGAAAATATAGAAAAATAAGTAGTTATTGTAATTTAATAGCGATTTAAAGCAACTAAAATTTATATTATGTCATACTTACACATGTTTCCAACACTTTTTGTGTGTTTTCATCTATCAATGTCCCCTCTTTATTTACACGAGCCTCCTTCCATAGCACATGGCGTGGGATGGATATGGCTTTCGATTTAGATTCATCAATCTGTATATAAATAGAGAAACATGGTTATGGTGTTGTTTTATGTCACATACTAGTAGTAGGGTAGATTTAAAAGACGTACCAATTTTTTCTCAAGTTTAGCGTACCCCATCCTTGCTTTACGGTAAGGGTACGCTGGTTCTATTGCGCGTTTTTTATTTTCAGCACTCAGTAGCTATTTAATAAATAAAAAAATGTCAATCAGAGTGATGAATACAAGCAAACGTCAAACAACTTATTACCCCACACAATGTACCTGAAAAGTATGCTCCCCACGACGGTTGCTAAACGTATCCCAAGCTCCTTGGGATATCAAGTGTGTGTAAAGAGGAGGTGGGTGCGGCTTGATTTTCCCTTCTGCATCTTTAAGATGATATTTCGTTAAAATTGTGCGGAAACCTCTATGAATCCTTCCTGCAACTCTTAATACATATTCCTTGTGCGAGACATCTACTATAAATGCACTCTGCAATGGATGATGAAGAGTAAGTCAATGTTTTGGTATTTTATTTTATTTTAATAAATTAAAAAAATGATATCATAATGTTACCGTAATCTCTTCCCACATTAGTGTCTTCAGCCCAGTGACAACATGGTGCCACGACTGTACATCAATTGGCATGCGTTGCCGAGTGATGATTCCAATGTAGCTACTAAAGATGGCTTTGTTGGGGTTAACATGTTGGCCTCGCTTATTCCGTCCCACCTAAAATTTGATGCCTTTTTCTTTTGCCTTAAGGATTTTGGCCAACACTGTCAAACTACGACGCTCTTGTTTTTTTTGTGATTTCAGGGTTTCATTTACTACCATTTCCTCAGAAGTATCATCAATATCTTCCCCCGGAGCGCTATCATCGGCAATGGGACCAGCAGCAACAGGTTGAGAAACCTGTTGTACCTCAGCACTGGGACCAACAACAACAAGTTGAGAAACCTGTTGTTGCTCTGCACTGGGACCACCAGCATTTGGTTGAGAAACCTGTTGTTGCTCTGCAGTGGGACCACCGGCTGCTGGATGAGAGACCTTTTGTGCCTCGGGATTGGGCGTATCAGCAGGTGCAGAAGTCATTATCTGCATAAGTTGTTTAATATTTAATTTAGATTACATAAAAATGGAAGCGAATAGATAATAACATAACGTAACACAATGTATGTTACAATAAACAAATAACCTGATTATTGTACTCTCTTTTTTTCTTTAAAGGCTGAAGTGATTTGACTCCTCTATCGACTATGTAAATTCCTTCATTGTGGTCTCCTCTGACATACAAAACGCCATCTACATTTGGACCGCTGCGAAATGATTGTGAAGTCCCTATAAAAGGGTCAACCTCCGTTGAACTTTCATCTGACCCTTCAGTTGTTTTGGTCGATAACAGAACAATTGACCAAATTTGGTTTGCGGGGTCTGGAACATAAAATACTTGTACTGGCTGTGATGCCATTATAAATGGTTCATCTTTCTCCCCTTCCTTACTGAAATAAACTTTCACGAATCCTAATTCATCTATTTTAATAGCAGTCCTATTATCAACCCACTTGCATTGAAAAATTGGCACTTTGAATTTCGTATAATCCAACTCCCATATTCGTTTGATGATGCCAAAGTATGACAAATTCGCATAAATTAGATTTTTTTCCTTAGCACCAGAAACATGCATCGCCTCAGCCACAAGTGTAACCCCACTATTCTGCATGGTACTGTCTTCATCATGTTCATTAGTATAGAATGTATAACCGTTAACTGCATAAGCATTGTAAGATAATACGTACACACTTGCTCCTCCGGCCAGCCATCGAAGTCGTTCTGAAATTGACTCTGGATTTTCATCTAACTGCTTAAAAATATGGTCTCGAAACCATCCTATAAACTGTCGATTATGTGTATCTGATATCCATTTTTCAGCCCTAGAAGGATTCAAATGCCTAATAATTTCTTTGTGGGTTTGAACATATGGGTCAACGTCGAAACTGTTATAAAAAATGTAAAGGTGAGCCTGCTCCCGATCTGTAATATTGATTGTGACAACCTCTCTTCCAGAAATTCCTTCACCCTCAAGCCACTCAGTGTGACGAGATTTCGGTAGGCCAACGATTTCCACACTAGATAGGTATTCGGTACAAAATTCAACAGCTTCCTCAACAATATATTGCTCCACAATACAACCCTCTAGCCGACTTTGGTTTTTGACATACCCTTTCAAAATCTTCATATACCGTTCAATGGGGTACATCCATCTATAATGTACAGGACCACATAGTCGAATCTCTCTCACCAAATGAACCATCAAATGAACCATCATATCAAAAAATGTCGGTGGGAAGAACATTTCCAATTCACATAATATGACGGAAATTTCTCTTTCCATAGTTGGAAATTTCACCAGGTCTATAACTTTGCTGCATATAGCATTGAAGAAGAAACAGAGCTTCATTAATGTATGGCGGACATTCTTGGGCAAAATGCAACGTAAAGCTATAGGAATTAGATCTTGCATCAAAACATGGCGGTCATGTGATTTCAAACCCTTTAATTTTAAATCTCCCATTGACACAATGTTCTTGATATTTGATGAATACCCCTCTGGAACCTTTACGTCATTCAAGAAGTTTCAAAACTGATATCTCTCCTGCCTGGAAAGAGTGTAAGTAGTAGGAGGAAGAAATGTTCGTTTTTCACCCTTCACTGGTGCCAACTCTTCTCATATTCCCATCTCAACCATGTCCAATCTAGCTTTAATTCCATCCTTTGTTTTGCCGGGTGCATTTAGCAACGTGCCGATGACACTATCACATCCATTTTTTCAACATGCATAACATCAAGAAAATGTCTGACATACAGACAATTCCAGTATGGTAATTCAAAAAAAACTGATCTCTTTTTCCAACCAGTTTTTGTAAGGTTTTTCGAAAATGGTTTACCAAAAGTAGTGTCCAAATCTTTCACTTTCTCAAACAATTGATCACCTATTAGTGGAGACGGTGCTATACGTTCCTCTGAACTTCCGTCAAATGATGTCGTCCAAGATCGGTACTTATGTCGTCAGGGTAGAAATCTACGATGTCCTAGAAACACGGTTTTCGATGAATGTTTCAACATAATTGACTGTGTACCTTGTTCGCAAACGAGACACCCTTGAGTTACTTTAATGCTATATCCTAAAAAAATTCCATAAGTAGGAAAGTCATTTATCTTCCCGTACAACATGGATTTCAAAGTGAACTGTTCATTTTTGTAAGCATCATACATCGTAACACCTGAATCCCACAATATTTTCAAATCCTCGATCAATGGGTCCAAATAAACATCAATATCATTACCCGGTTGTTTTGGTCCTAATATAAGCATAGATAACATGATGTATTTTCGTTTCATGCATAACCACGGTGGTAAATTATAATTTACCAACATAACCGGCCATGTACTGTGACTGCTGCTTTGAAAACCAAAAGGATTCACCCCATCTGTAGATAACGCCAGACGAAGGTTTCTCAGATCGTTCCCAAATTCAGGATACTCGTGATCAATTCTCTTCCACTGAGGAGATTCTACAGGGTGATGTAGTTTCCCATCTTTAATTCTTGTATCTGCATGCCATGTCAATTGTCTTGCAGTCTCCTCACTTCCATATAGGCGTCTAAACCTAGGAATGATTGGAAAGCATCATACAACTTTCGTAGGACTAGAATCATCTTTCTTGTATTGGGAAGCACCACACTTTGGGCATTATTTAAGTGATTTTTGGTCCTTGCGAAACAATATACAGTCATTCGGGCAAGCATGTATTCTTTCAGATATCATACCCATCGATCGTAACATTCGTTTGGCATCATATGTTCGTCTTGAGAGTTCATTATCTTCTGGGAGCATGTCATTCAGGAGAGCAAGTAGTTCCGTAAAACTGGCGTCACTCCACCCATTGCCTGCTTTCAAATTATACAGCTTCAATACTGCTGAAAATGCTATATATTTAGTGCAACCAGAAAATGCTATATATTTAGTGCAACCAGCATACAATGACGTTTTTCACAACTCTTTAACTTCTCAAACAATTTTGGGCAATCACGAAGTTCATCTTCAACTGTCCTTGTCATTTCCTCAATACGATCTTCATCATCGTTCACATCTGTAATCACACCCTCCATACGATCATCTTCACTATTCACGCTTCTAATCATATCAGATGATCTATAAAATGTCGTGTTCTCTGAGTCACTACCTACATTGGTTTTTTCCCCATGTTTTTTCCAACATGTATAACTTCGATCTATTCCATGACAGATCAGGTGTTCTTCCAACTCCTCTGGACTAATTTGTCTTGAATAACAACAGCGTAAACACGGACAAAGGATTTGAGAAGGGTCACATGCATGATCTTCTGCAAACTTGATAAAATCTTTCACACCATCTTCATACTCTTTTGTCAACCGATTGACATTCATCCATTCTTTATTCATATTCATTGTCTTTATGGGTTTGATCTCGAGAACTTGCCTAATATTATGTTTTAATTAATCAGGTATCATTTTTTGGGTTTTATAAAAACAAATCATGGTACAAATGCCTTTAAACACATGTGAAATCCATATACATGGTGTGTCCAGTAGGGTGAACATCGTGTATGTATAAGATACCTGATTTAATCTGACATATATCAAATTTATTCCAAGTTAGTCTTACAAAGACTGAATGATGCCTTAGAAAATACATGACATGCGAACAAGAGGAAACCAATGAGTAATAGGATAAAACAGTAATAAATATGATTCTATCTCAATGTACTCAAGGTGATGATAAGATGTTGGTCAAGATCAACTATGGGTTGGGAGTACACTAATATTTAATTGAAAAAAACTACTAAAAACTGATCCAGAAAAGGATGAAATATCCTATTCATCAAGTCCCTTAATACAACCAATGCATTAGTTAAACCAAAAATCATCGCTAAAAAATCATACAGGCCATAACTACTCCTAAAAGTAGTCCATGGTAGGTCCATCGATGTCCAACTCATCTAATGGTATCCTAATGTCAAATCTATCTTGGAGAAGATCATAGAACCTCATAGATGATCAATGTGACTATCAATGCGTGGATGAGGATACATATTCATGACTCTCATCAGGTTCAATCTCCAATAGTCCAACAAAATAATAAATACCAATCAACCATCTATTTTATAGAACTATAAAACCCCATGGTAAAGTACTATGCCATATGAAACCATTATATTCTATATCATCAAATTGTAATTCAAACAACTAATGCTCTTTTGGTGTTATTTTAGAAATTGTGATAGAAACTGAATTTTCTCCCAAAACTAACTAGATTATAAATTTTATCTCTTTATTAAGAAGTAAATTTTATACCTCATCAGTGAAAACATCCTAAAAATGTACTACCATTGGGGAAAAATAATCCTACAGCATTCTAGCAACATCTACAATATGCCTGACTATTTGAGCCATTAGGGTACAGTAAATATATAATTATAACATGCTATTTAAAATGAAATGTGGAAATAGGAAATCATACAGACTCCTGATAAACCCATAATACAAAACATGTCACCTAGTATAAATAAATTAGAAAAAAACATGCTACAAAGCATAAAGGTACCATTAAATACTTACATAGGTCAACATGTTTTAGAAATTGTTTATCTTCATCCGTGCCTTGTACTTGCACCCATGAATTTGAAGGTGAGTATGGGTACACGATAGTTGACCTTATTAGAGAAGAGTTTCTGGAAGAGTATAAGAGACATGAAGCAATGAAGATATTGTTATTCATTGTGGAAATCGGCTTGTACAACGTGGCCTAAGTTACAATACTTGCAAGTTGTAACTTCGGCCGCGTTGCACAAGCCGATTGCCACATTGTTTGTAGCAACCACATTTGCTCCAACACTCTAATGATCTTCATTGCATCATGTCTCTTATACTCTTCCAGAAACTCTTCTCTAAGAAGGTCAACTATCGTGTACGCATACTCACCTTCAAATTCATGGGTGCAAGTACAAGGCATGGATGAAGATAAACAATTTCTAAAACAAGTTAACCAATGTAAGTATTTAATGGTACCTTTATTCTTTGTAGCATGTTTTTTCTCTAATTTATTTATTCGTATATGTGACATATATACTAGGTGATATGTTTTGTATTATGGGTTCATCTTTGTCTAATCATATAACTATGAGATTACGCTATGTGATGAAAATTAATATGGATCCATCATCATTTCCATTGGGATAATGTTTGGGAATCCATATAACCATAAAATTAAAAACTATTTCCTTTGTATCTCATACATAAATATTCAACTCGAAGGGGTAGAACTTACCGCCCATGGTAACTCAAAATAAAAAAAAATGAAAACAAGGGCTGGTTATCCACAGAAGTCATCACACATAACCTTGGTAGACCTCTCACACATGTGAACCATCATAACTAAACAATTACCATATACTTCATCTTAGAGTCAAGATATCCCTATAGAACCTATAGGGTATCCAATTCCACATCATTCACAAACAACCCACTTGTGTTGCTAAATATCAATAACATCTCTTATTTCAACACTCATCACTAATTATGAATCACATCCCTAGACATAATCATAATCACATTAAGACCACACTATCTATTATGGAAATCCTTACTGTAATTAGGCTCAAGATATGGTATTATTCCTATCTCACATCTATATTCACTATTTAGTCCTCACACACACAATATATAAATAATATACCAAGGGAATACCATCCATGGAACTCACCTCCCACCTTGAGAGCACGAGGAGGAGGAGGACGAGGCGGCAGCGGTCATGGCAGCGAGGGTGGAGGCAGCGGCTGCGGCTGAGGCGGAGGCGGCAGCGGTGACAGAGGCGGCGGTGGTCGCGGCAGCGAGGGTGGAGGCGGTAGAGGCAGAGGCGGTCGCAGTAGCGGGAGCGGGGGCGGAGGCTGCGGCGGAGAAGGAGGAGGACAAGTAGGATGAGGAGGAGGAAGGAGGAGGAAGGAGGAGGATGAGGAGGATGAGGTCGCGCGACGAGGGGCCTGGTTTAGCTTCTGTGAGAGCTTGACCACGTGCAAGCGAGGATGGCCTGTTAGGGTTATTAAATAAAAACCGACAGAACCATTATCAGCGCTCATTAAAAGCGCTGATAAAACATTCATTTATCAGCGCTTTTTTAGCGCTGATAAAGATATACCTTTATCCGTGCTAAAAAACACGCTGATAAATGTTACCTTTTATTAGTGCTAAAAAAAGCGCTGATAAAGGGCAGCGCTGCCCTTTCCCTGTTTTGTAGTAGTGTTTCCAAAAAACAATTCCCCATTGAACCCATTCTTGTTACTATATTCAAGTGATTCCATTTAAATAATCCTTCACTACCAGGAAACCAAGAGGCATAGATACAAGCCAAGGAAGGAAAAATAGCTAAGCATCAATTTAAGCATTCACACCTGGTTCTCTTTTAAGGTCACAACAACAAAAGAGATCTGTGAGATACCTTGAAGTACTGGAACCAAACCAAGCCCCAACATTCAGCCCCACATGGCCTCAGATCCACAAACCAACAACTGCACCACAATAGGGGATCCCACCCCCATCCATGTCACCCCACCAGAATCAAGCAGAACAATCACACATATTACCAAGACAATGAAAGAGAGTTTCCAGATTCAAACACACCATTCATTGAGTTCCTTCTTTCCGTTTGGTTAACTGGGGTGATCACACAAGGATTCTTGTTCACTAAACATCCATTTAATCAACCGAGATTACGTGATTAACCAATTCACATGTTACAACCATTCAATCATCATAGAAGAAAGGGGGCCATTAGTGCACAAGGAAAGACCACCAACGACTATGATTTTCAGTGGACATAAGCCCATACAATTCACAACATATAAGAAAGGGTAAAAGAGTACAACAACATTATCAAACACACCCATTCATTCTTTAAAAGTTTTATTATTATCTTCATTAAGGTTTGGTTTCATCCATCACTATAGAAACATTATCATACCCACCCTGCATGATACACAGTAAATAGAGACAAAGGAAGAACCCTACTTGGATGATCAATGATCGAAGTTTTTCTCCTCACGCCAAGAACTGTGGATGCGTGACTTGTAGGGGAGTAACTTCGGGGACTTCAATAGTGAGTAGGAAAGGTTACAACATAGGTGCAACACTAGCCTCAGGAAGGGGGACTCCAAACACACCGAGGAAAGAAAAAGAGACCAACCAAGAAGAAGAAAGAATCCCCGTGCGATAAAAGGTGAGATCCTGGAGTTACAGGATATGAATTTTGAATAGCTTTAAAGGTGGATCGTGGTTTCACTACATGGTTGGATGGTTACACATGATGGAATTAATTGATATTTAATAATTCTCATTAGAGAGGTGTCCATAACAACTGTGAGTTAAAGGGTTTCCTTTAAATAGAGAAAAACATGTAACAAGGGAAGAACTGGAAGTATGGGAAAAGGGGTGTGGGACCGAGGAAAAAGCCACACGTTTTGGTAAGTCAAGGGTCTCCTGACTCTTGGTGGATTTTAGATATCATTTATGGGCTTTAAATGGATTTGAAAGGGGGTATTAAAACACTTATACGCCAAAAGATATGTTGCGGGAGCAGAACTAGAAAAAGAAATAAAGGTGGGTCACCATTTGGTGAGACACCGTAAGTGGTGCCATGATCACGGTGCCACCATTTCGATGTGCGACCGTTACGCTGTCACCGTCACAGTGTCACCCTCACAGTGCCACTGTCACGGTGCGACCGTGACCGGTGCCACTACCACAAAACCGGTCAAGGTAGGCACCTGCCTTTATCAACGCTAATGGAAAAGAACTGATAAATGTACCCTTTATCAGCACTAAAACAAGCTCTGATAAAGGTGTACCCTTTATCAGCGCTTTAATTATCCCTTTATCAGTGCTTTTCTTAGCGTTGATAAAGGTTACATTTATCAGCGCTTTAATTCATATGAAATTATTATATTTATATTCAAAAATAATGTTTATTGTACACATTAAATAAAAAACACATGTTATAACTATATATATATATAATTAATTAATTATAAGATTAATAATAAATATATTTATTAGATTTATAAGATTTATTAGATTTATTAATTCATTATATTTAATATTTTTTTTTATATTTGTTTATATTTAATGTATTTGTTTTATTTATAAATATATAATACTTTTTAATATATATGTATAATTAAAATTATTGAATATATATGTGTTTTCCAATGAATTGGGGTCAATGAATATATCATGCGTATATGTTATGTGATCATATATGTGCACGAATAATGTTCATTTATAGATTATAATTGCATATCACGTTGAATTGTTATTGATTTATAATTCATTATGTTACCCATATAATATATATGTTCTAAAAAATGTACACTTATAATTAAAATTACATTATATTTAAAAAATAAATATATATTTTATTATATTTTCAATGATATATATATAAATATACCTTTCAAATACATTTGTAATTATAATTATAATTAACTATATATAATTTATATATTTATAATCTTTTAAATATATATAATTAATATATTTATTTTATATATTTATATGATTATAAATATAATAACTATATTTCTTATAATTTTATAAGTATAAATAAAGATATATTTATTTAGAGTTATAATTATTAATAAATAAATAAATATATATATATATATATTTATCATAAATATCATTTTAAATAAATATATAATAATATAAACAAATTATTAAATTTATACATTTATCAACGCTTTTATTAGCGTTGATAAAGTATGGATTTATCAGCGCTACAAAAGCGCTGATAAAGGGGGTCTTTATCAGCACTTTTCATTTTAGCACTGATAAAGGTCCCCGCGGGATTTATAAATGCCACCGGGTCCTCCTCCTCCTCCCCGCACCCTGCCAAGATCTCACGGAAGCCCTACCCCGCGCCTCCACCACTGCCTCCTCTCCGCCGCTGCCTCCTTCTCCTCCTCCTCTCCCATGGTCGCCGCCTTATTCTCCTCCTCCGACGCCTACTCCTCCTCCTCTTTCGCAGCTCCTCCTCCTCCTCCACCGCGGCCTCCTCCTCCTCCACCTATGCCTCCTCCTCCTCCCCCTCCTCCTCCTCCTCCGCTTACTCCGCTGTCTCCACTACCTCCGAGCTGCCTCCGCTGCCTCCGCTGCCTCTACTGCCTCCGCTGCCTCCGCTTCCTCTGCTGCCTCCGCGCTGCCTCCGCTGTCTCCACTGTTGACGCCTCCTCCTCCTCTGCCACCGGGTCCTCCTCCTTAAGGTGAGTAAAATTGAATTTTCATGAATTGATTATGTTTGTATTTATTGTGAATATTGAGATTAATTATGATTTGGCATGATTCTTGTGT
The DNA here is from genome assembly GCA_963277665.1 of Viscum album. Classification (NCBI taxonomy): domain Eukaryota; kingdom Viridiplantae; phylum Streptophyta; class Magnoliopsida; order Santalales; family Viscaceae; genus Viscum; species Viscum album. The sequence continues at coordinate 1,058,000,130 of OY728160.1, forward strand.
GTGATGCTTGTGTGTGTGACACATGTATATGTGGTTGGTTACTTGTTTGATCTTGATTAGATCTCCCCACTATAGCCTTGTGATAGAAACCTGAATAGAGAGAGTATTTTTTTTTGTGAAAGGTTTTTACACTAGATTAGGATTTCACTCCGTCTAGTGTCCCTTAGTATAAATCTTTTTCTGATTTTGGATACTACCCCATAGTTAGGCGAGGCAGGGTTTGAACCGTCCGTGTTGGTGAATTCATGTCATCAGGTGAGGCATGCCAACAAGATGAGACATATGTTTAGTATGTTATATATTGTACACTATATTGTAAACTATTCTCCTTGGTTTCGAAAAAAACGAAACTTAATAGGATTTCTTCCAATTCCTTCCCACTACCCACTCTCTCTAGGTTGGGTCATATACCAATTTAAATATCACATCCTTTATTATAACATAACAGTGCCACCAACCACTCACATTGGGTGTGATTAACATATCCTCTAATTCCACAACATAGTAGCTGCTCCCCTCTCACTTACGGTGGGTCTCACCATCACATCACATAAAAAATAATTTGAGGAGGGAATCTCTATAGAAAACCTCTCACAAAACTACTCCAAACCAATACTAAGTGATCCCCATTTCTATATCTCACATCATATTATCATACAAAAAATGTTCTAAGGAGGGAATCACAATATCCAACCTCTATCACAAGTCAAAATGAACCATCAATAGGTGGATCCCATGGAAGTCACACACCAATCCCCTTTGACCAATGCATTCTCACTCAAAGTAGGGTCCTATAAACACCTTATCACTTAAATAAAGGCCATCCATCTTGTCTCCTGCCACAAAACATATAAATAGTAATCTAAGGAGGGTATCTAGATAGCCAACCTCTCGTACTAGCTAAACCACATCATCAATAGGTGGGCCCCATGGATGATCATACTTCAACTAGGTGAAAGTCATATGAAGTCCCAATCTCTTAGTCGGTCTGACCATAAATGATAAAAGTCACCATCCATTTATCCTTGCATAATAATCTCCTTAAAACCATCTTGGTTATACATGAAAATTATTCCCAACATATAAACATTCTAATTCTGCCTATAAGGGAATCTACTGGGTTCTACAAACCTAACCCATCTCTACTCATTGATACCAACACACACTCATCTCTACATGGTAATGTCACAACCCACATGCTATACTTGATCTAGGCATCGATATTCTAGTCTATGTCATCTTATAATTCCCACATTAAAACTCATTAAAACTAAATAATGACCATCCTAAGAAACTCACACTAAGAGCCTTGGATAACCTATGCTAAGTCATATTAACTATTACCATGACCCTCACTTAGGTACCATATCATATCTCCCCTTAAAGATATCTTAATCCAATTATAAGGAGGAAATCCTCTATGTCACACTTCACCAATCCCTATATGGAATATCCTACTCATCACACACACCGTGACTCTTATATATCCTTAACAGGGTGTTCCCTATCATACGTGAGATATAAAACTATATTATCCATCTTCTTTATTCTTAAGACTCTAATACCAACTCAAATAGCCTTAGAAAAACTAATTAGGCTATACAAATCTCATACCAAACCTGATCCTCTCATAAACACAACTAGAAACCTCACCTACATGGAGACATAATCTATGGATGATCACAAATTCACAAACATTCAATAGAACCCTCACTCTATCTCTTGGTGGATCAAAAACACCCTATTTATTTACCTAGGTTGCTCTTGATTTCTATCCCTTTCACTGGAACACATATACTCATGCATGAATGCACAATCATGCATAAATTGGAACATGATTTTGTATTATAGGGTCCACCTACCTCAAAAAATGGAGTAACCCCCTCACCAAGATCAACTCATCCTTAACCAAGACTATACATGCCTTATCTAATCTTGTACCAATGATTGAGACCCAATATCAAGGCACAATTCCCAAATAATTAATTATATAAACTTATAATTAATTATTCACATTAATATAATTAGGAATAATCTTTTAAAAACTCACTAGGAAACACAACACCATCTAAACCACACAAAACATGGTGTGTTCATCATACAAGGATAAACTCTAGCCAATACAAACAAAATCTACATCATCTGAATTGATTTGAAGATGATATAGTGAAATCATCACACAAATCCTAGTTAAAATCATCCCAAATCATAATAAAATAAAGGATAATAGTAATGGAGGAATTATGAGGGAATAACTCACTAACGCACTATAAAAAAATTCCAAGAAACACCCCTCATTAGGGGGGATCGAAGAGAGGAAGAGAATGGATGAATCCTAAGAACCAACCAAGATTTTCTATTAATGAGAACGCCCCCACCATTTTTGAAGTATCTAGTTTTTTATCTAAATTATACTCATATTCCTTCTCCCTTAATCTATATACCCATCCTTTGGATTTCAAATAGGATGAATATAAATAAAGAATGGATGAATGCCAATCAGTTGACAAAAGAGTATGAAGAAGGTGTGAAAGAGTTTATCAAGTTTGCAAAAGATCATGAATATGACCATTCTAAAATCCTTTGTACGTGTTTACGCTATTTTTATTCAAAACAAATTAGTCCATAGGAGTTGGAAGAACGCTTGATCTGTCACAGAATAGATCAGAGTTATACATGTTGGAATAAACACGAGGAAACAACGAATATAGGTAGTGGTTGGGATAACACTGCATTTTATGGATCATTTGATATGATTACAATCATGAACAATGAAGATGACCGTATGGAGGATGTGATTATAGATGTGAATTATGATGAAGATTGTGTTGAGGAAATGACAAGGATTGTCGAAGATGAACTTTGTGATTGCCCAAAATTGTTTGAGAAGTTAAAAAGTTGTGCAAAGACGCCATTGTATGCTGGTTGCACTAAATATATAGCACTGTCATCCATACTAAAGTTGTATAATTTGAAAGCAGACAACGGGTGGAGTGACACCAGTTTTACGGAACTAATTGCTCTCCTGAATGACATGCTCCCAGAAGATAATGAGCTCCCGAGCCGAACATACGACGCCAAACGAATGCTACGCTCGATGGATATGATCTCTGAAAGAATACACACCTACCCGAATGACTGTATACTGTTTCGCAAGGACCACAAATCAATTAAATAATGACCAAAGTGTGGCTCTTCTCGATACAAGAAATATGAATCCAGTCCTACTAAAGTTGTATGGTACTTTCCAATCATTCCAAGGTTTAGGTACCTATATAGAAGTGAGAAGACTGTAAGAAAATTGACATGGCATGTAGATACAAGAATTAAATATGGGATACTACGTCACCCGGTAGACTCTCCTCAATGGAAGAGAATTGATCATGAGTATCCTGAATTTGGAAATGAGTCGAGAAACCTTCATCTTGCGTTATCTACAGATGGAGTGAATCCTTTTGGTTTTTAAATCAACAGTCACAGTACATGGCCGGTTATGTTGTTAAATTATAACTTACCACCGTGGTTATGCATAAAATGAAAATAAATTATGTTATCTATGCTTATATTAGGACCAAAACAACCAGGTAATGATATTGATGTTTATTTAGCTCAATTGATCGAAGATTTGAAATTATTGTGGGATTCAGGTGTTACATTGTATGATTCTTACAAAAATGAAGATTTCACTTTGAGAGCCATGTTGTACAAGATGATAAATGACTTCCCTAATTATGGAAATTTTTTAGGATATAACATTAAAGTAACTCAAGGGTGTCCCGTTTGTGAATAAGGTACACAATCAATTAGGTTGAAACATTCATCGAAAACCGTGTTTCTAGGACATTGCATATTTCTACCCCAACGACATAAGTACCGATCTTGGACGACATCATTCGATGGAAGTTCAGAAGAACGTACAACACTGTCTCCACTAATAGGCGATCAATTTTTTGAGAAAGTTAAAAATGTGAACACTACTTTTGGTAAACCAGCTTTGAAAAACCTTACGAAAATCAGTTGGAAAAAGTGATCAGTTTTTTTTGAATTACCATACTGGAATTCTCTATACGTCAGACATTTTCTTGATGTTATACATGTAGAAAAAAATGTATTTGATAGTGTCATCGACACTTTGCTAAATACACCTGGAAAAACAAAACATGGAATTAAGGCTAGGTTGGACATGGTTGAGATGGGAATATGAGAAGAGTTGGCACTAGTGAAGGGTGAAAAATGAACATTTCTTCCTCCTGCTTCTTACACTCTTTCCAGGTAGGAGAGATATCAGTTTTGCAACTTCTTGAATGACGTAAAGGTTCCAGAGGGGTATTTGTCAAATATCAGGAATCTCGTGTCAATGAGCGATTTGAAGTTAAAAGGTCTGAAATCGCATGACTACCATGTTTTGATGAAAGATCTCATTCCTATTGCTTTACGTTTCATTTTGCCCAAGAATTTACACCATACATTAACAAAACTGTGTTTTTTATTCAAAGCTATATGCAACAAAGTTATAGACCCGACGAAATTGCCAACTATGGAAAGAGAAATTTCCGTCATATTATGTGAATTAGAAATGTTATTCCCGCCTTCATTTTTTTGATATGATGGTTCATTTGATGGTCCAATTGGTGAGAGAGATTCAACTATGTGGTCCTGTACATTACAGATTGATGTACCCCATTGAACGGTATATGAATATTTTGAAAGGGTGTGTCAAAATCGAAGTCGACCAGAGGGTTATATTGCAGAGTGATATATTATTGAGGAAGTCGTTGAATTATGTACCGAATACCTGTCTGGTGTGGAAAGCATTGGCCTACTGAAGTCTTGTCACACTAGGTAGCTTGAGGGTGAAGGAATTTCTAGAAGACAGGTTATCACAATCAATATTACAGATCAAAAGTAGGCCCACCTTTATGTTTTTCATAATAGTTTTTACGTTGAACCATATGTTGAAACCCACAAATAAATTCTTAGGAATTTGAATCCATCTAGGGATAAAAAATGGATATCAGATACACATAATCGATAGTTTATAGGATGGTTTTAGGACCATATTTTTAAGAAGTCAGATGAAAATCTAGAGTCAATTTCAGAACGACTTCGATGGCTAGTCGGAGGACCAAGTGTGTATGTATTATCTTACAATGCTTATGTAGTTAATGGTTTTATATTTTATACTAATGAACATGATGAAGACAGTACCGTGCAGAATAGTGGGGTTACACTTGTGGATGAAGCGATGCATGTTTCCGGTGATGAGGACATAAATCCAATTTATGCGAATATGTCATACCTTGGCATCATCAAACAAATATGGGAGTTGGATTATACGGAATTCCAAGTTCCAATTTTTCAATGCAAGTGGGTTGATAACAGGAGTGCTGTTAAAATAGATGAATTGGGATTCATGAAAGTTGATTTCAGTAAGGAAGGGGAGAAATACGAACTGTTTATAATGGAATCACAGGCAGTGAAAGTATTTTATGTTCCAGATCCTGCTAACCGAAACTGGTCAATTATTCTGTTATCGACCAAAACAACTGAAGGGTCAGATGAAAATTCAATGGAGGATGACCCTTTCATTAGGACTTCGCAATCATTTCGCAGTGGTCCCAATGTAGACAACATTTTGTATGTCATAAGAGACCACAATAAAGGGATATTGATAGTCGATAGAGGGGTCAAATCCCTTCAGCCTTTAAAAAAATAGATTTTAATAATCAGGTTATTTTTTATTATAATATAGATTGTGTTACATTATGTTATTATCTGTTCGTTGTTGCTTTTATGTGATCTAAATTAAATGTTAAACCACTTAAGCAGATAATGACTTCTGCACCTGTTGATGCACCCAATCCCGAGACACAACAGGTTTCTCAACCTGTTGCAGCTGGTACAACTACTAAGGTACAACAGGTCTCTCAACCTGTTGCAGCTGGTCCCACTGCTGAGGTACAATAGGTTTCTCAACCTGTTGCTGTTGGTCCCACTACTGAGGTACAACAGGTTTCTCAACCTGTTGTTGCTGGTCCCGGTGCCGATACTAGCGCTTCAGAGGAACATAATGATGATGCAGAAACCGAGGAAATGGTAGGCAATGAAACCCTGGCAGCATAAAAAAAACAGGTGCACTGTAGTTTGATAGTTTTATCCAAAATCCTTAAGGAAAAATAAAAAGGCATAAAATATGAGGTGGGATGGAATAAGCGAGGCCATCATGTAAACCCCAACAAAGCCATGTTTAGTAGCTACATTGGAATCGTCACTCGGCAACGCGTGCTGATTGATGTAGAGTCGTGGCACCATGTTGTCAGCGGGATGAAAACATTAATATGGGAAGAAACTATGGTAACATTATGATATCATTTATTTAATTTATTAAAATAAAATAAAATAAAATACTGAAATATTGACTAACTCTTCATCATCTCTTACAGAGTGCATTTATAGTAGTTGTCTCGCACAAAGAATATGTATTAAGGCTGGCAGGAAGGGTTCATAGAGGCTTTCGCACCATTTTAATGAAATTTCATCTGAAAGATGCTGAATGGAAAATCAAGCCGCACCCACATCCTCTTTATGCACACTTGATATCCCAAGGAGCATGGGATGAATTTTGTAACCGTCGTGCGGAGCATACTTTTCAGGTACATTGTGTTTGGTAACACGTTGTTTAACATTACTTGTATTCATCACTTTGATTGACATATTTTTATTTATGAAATAGTAACTGAGTGCTGAAAATAAAGAACAGGCAGCAAAACCAGCGTACCCCTACCGTAAAGCAAGGCTGGGGTACGCTTCAATTGAAAAACAATTGGTACGTATTTTAAAAGTACTGTAATACTTTTATGTGACATAAAAAAACACTGTAAACATGTTTCTCTATTTTTATAAAAATTAATGAATCAAAATCCCAATCCACTTCCATCCCACTCCATGTGCTATGAAAGGAGGCTCGTGTTAATAAAGAGGGGAAACCGGTAGATGAAAACACAAAAAAAGTGTGGGAAACATGTGTAAGTATGACATAATATAATTTTTTTGCTTTAAATCACTATTACATAACGATGATTACTTATTTTACCATATTTTCTATTTGACATAGTCACAGGAATCAACAACACCTGCACCGGATGCTGACATACTTTCAGCGACCTTGAAACAGCCAGAACAGTATGACCGCGTCAGAGGTGCGGGTTTTGGGGTGACACCCCACACATATTTTCAGAAAAAAACAAGAGTAGGAACAAACTAAAGAAACAAAAATGATGAGAGATATACTATCTACCCTTGAAGAAAAATTCCAAAGTCAGGGAGAGTTGCTAGCAACTTTTATGGGGGAGAGGCAAAGAGAAGAAACAACTCAAGAACAACCCGTACGAGAAGATCCCTCCCCACCCCCCACCAGCTTTGAGGTGATCCATTCCCCTCAAATACCTGACTTAACCAAGGTAATCAATGTTTTAATATTTGTTTCTATGAAATGTGAATCACATAGACACTGATACCTTTCTTGTAATGATATTCTACAGGGTGAAAATGACTATGATTTATATATATCAACTCCCACCCATCACCTTGTAACGAGGGCTACAGTGTTCAATATGCAGAATGACATGCTACACTCTAGAACAATTCCAACCGGTCATGTCAAAGTGTTGATTAATGTAGCTCATGAGCCGAGCACCGAGATACCCGTTCCAAATGATGATGATGACATTCATACAGTGGAAAAAGCTGTTGGAACATTCATTGCATGACTGTCGAATCTTGTAAAAAAAAATGTCGACCAGGAGGTATTCATTTCCAATTCATTTTTCAAGTAGAACCTTTAACATTTAATTAGAAAAGGGATGAAACGATGAATGTTATTACAGAAGGAAAAAAAGAAGGAGCTAAAATGAAAGAGCGGCTCAAAAGGATCAACCAACTGATCAAAACGATCTACTGAGAGCACCTTCACCCCGCCCATTCTATATCCACATTTAATATCATTGCAAGCTCATGTGGATACGAAAATGAAAGGAAAAAATAATCACACAATTGTTTGTGAAAAAGATATGTATAGAGAGGAAACATTATATTTCGTTAGTGCTGACGCTGTAGCTGAAATCATCACATACGACTGGCTGGACGCCTTAGTTATAAATGTATATACGAGGTATGTTCATGATTTGATTTTATAGAAGCTGATATACTATGATAATTATGGATAAATACATTTTATATTTTTCGCAGGTGTATATATGAAAAACAAATGAAGGGATTTTCCCATGAACACAAATTTGGACTCATTAGTCCTCACACCATGTCTATAGAACAAAAATAAATAGATTCTGATTTTCAGACTGAATTAATGTCAAACCTGCTCTGAACATTTCAATGAAAAATTATGGCTGACAGACTCTTTTTAATACCAACGTTGTAGGGGTAAAACTCTACATTTTAATCATATAAATTATATTTTCATTTCTATCATTACTTATTACTTTTTGTGTTTTTAGGCAGCATTGGATGCTCATTGCAGTCAATTTGGATACTCCAAAGATTTATTTTCTGGATTCACTGCATGGATATCCAACAAACCAACCACACATGATGGCGATTTTAAATTTGTAATACACTAGATCCAACATTTTAGAACTAAATATCTAGTTATATAATTTATATTATCTTTTAATGAGGATTCTGTTATGATAGGGTGGTGTATGAATATTGTCTAAAGGCTGGAATGAATCCAGGGCCTAAAAATGACAAGGCACACAAGATCTACAAATGGACAAGTATCAGGGTATATATAATTATATTGCACTATCCAAATACATATCAAAATAGATTACTTATTTTTCTCGATGTTTCTGCAGTGTCCGAAACAAACAAACAAAAAGGACTGCGGTTATTATGTTTGTAAATTTATGAAAGAGATCATATTTCATGAACAAAATAGCATCCCTAAGAGATATTTCTGAAAATAATTACTATTTAATTTAAAATAATTATTAATACTTTTTGTATTTATATTTTTTCAGTACTACTATGACTTTCGCAAAAACTCCTATTCACAAGATGATATAGATGTGTTTAGAAACGAATGGGCAACGTACCTGATGGAAGAATGTAAAAAAATAGGGCAATAAAGGTGAATTACTACTACTTATGTTATCTTTATATGATCATTGATATCTCCCTTGTTTACACTTATTGAGCATCTATGATCACCCTTTCTTATGTTTCATATCCTTAGATTATGAAGAATGGTTTTAGAAATTATTTCAGTTTCTAGTAAAGAATAACTTAATGAGAGACTCTTATGAACTAATGATATACGGAATACTGAGAAAACGCGTTTGTATTGTTTTGATACTTTATTACAACGATCCATGAGTCATTTGTGATGTTTACGAATCAACCGCACCTCAATCTGATGCACGATGTGACTGGTATGGCTAAAAGTGTCTGATATCAGTTTGAAATTGACATTAACTTTAGAAAAAAACACAAGTGACATACGAAATACCGAGAAAACACGTTCGGATTGTTTTTATACTTTAGGAAAATGATCCATGAGTAATTTTTGACATGTAAGAATCAACCTCACCTCAATCCGACGCACGGTGTGACCGGTATGGCTAAAAGTGTTTGATATCAGTTTGAAATTGACATTAACTTTAGAAAACAACACAAGTGACATATGGAATACCAAGAAAACATGTTCGGATTGTTTTGATACTTTAGGAAAATGATCCATGAGTCATTTTTGACATTTAAGAATCAACCGAACCTCAATCCGATGCACGGTGTGACCGGTATAGATAAAAGTGTCTGATATCAGTTTGAAATTGACATTAACTTTAGAAAACAACACAAGTGACATACGGAATACCAAGAAAACGCATTCAGATTGTTTTGATACTTTAGGAAAACGATCCATGAGTCATTTTAGACATGTACGAATCAACTGTACCTCAATTCGACACATGGTGTGACCGGTATGGCTAAAAGTGTCTGATATCAGTTTGAAATTGACATTAACTTTAGAAAACAACACAAGTGACATATAGAATACCAAAAAAATGCACTCAGATTGTTTTTATACTTTATTAAAACGATCCATGAGTCATTTTTGACATGTATGAATCAACCTCACCTCAATCCGATGCACGGTGTGACCGGTATGGCTAAAAGTGTCTGATATTAGTTTGAAATTGACATTAATTTTAGAAAACAACACAAGTGACATATGGAATACTGAGAAAACGCGTTCGGATTGTTTTGATAATTTAGGAAAATGATCCATGAGTCATTTTTGACATGTACGAATCAACCATACCTCAATCCGACACACGGTGTGACCGGTATGGCTAAAAGTGTCTGATATCAGTTTGAAATTGACATTAACTTTAGAAAACAACACAAGTGATATATGAAAAACCAATCAAACACATTTGGATTGTTTTTATACTTTAGTAAAATGATCCATGAGTCATTTTTGACGTGTAAGAATAAACCACATCTCAATCCGATGCATGGTGTGACCGGTATGGCTAAAAGTGTACGATATCAGTTTGAAATTGACATTAACTTTAGAAAACAACACAAGTGACATACGACAAACCGAGAAAACATGTTTGGATTGTTTTGATACTTTAGGAAAACGATCCATGAGTCATTTTTGACGTGTAAGAATCAAATGAACCTCAATCCGATGCATGGTGTGATCGGTATGACTAAAAGTGTCTGATATCAGTTTGAAATTGACATTAACTTTAGAAAACAACACAAGTGACATACGGAAAACTAAGCAAAAACGTTCAGATTGTTTTGATACTTTAATAACACAATACATGAGTCATTTTTGACTTGTAAAAATCAACTGCACCTCAATCCGACACACGATGTGACTGATATGGCTAAAAGTGTCTGATATCAGTTTGAAATTGACATTAACTTTAGAAAACAACACAAGTGACATACGGAAAACTGAGCAAATGCGTTCGTATTGTTCTTATAATTTAGGAAAATTACACACGAGTCATTTATGACGTGTAAAAATCAACCTAACCTCAATATGATGCATGGTGTGATTGATATGGCTAAAAGTGTCTGATATCAGTTTCAAATTAACATTAACTTTAGAAAACAATACAAGTGACATACGGAAAACTGAGAAAATGTGTTGGATTGTTTTGATACATTAGGAAAACGATACATGAGTCATTTTTGATGTGTACAAATCAACCTCACCTCAATATGACGCACAGTGTAACCGGTATGGATAAAAGTGTCTGATATCAGTTTCAAATTGACAATAACTTTAGAAAACAACACAAGTGACATACAGAAAACTGAGAGAATGCATTCAGATTGTTTTGATACTTTAGGAAAACAATCCATGAGTCATTTTTGATGTGTAAAAATCAACCGTGCCTCAATCCGATGCACAGTGTGATCGGTATGGCTAAAAGTGTCTGATATCAGTTTGAAATTGACATTAACTTTAGAAAACAATAAAAGTGACATACGAAAAACCAAGAAAACACGTTCGGATTGTTTCAATACTTTAGGACAATGATCCATGAGTCATTTGTGACATGTACGAATCAACCGCACGGTGTGACCGGTATGGATAAAAGTGTCTGATATCAGTTTCAAATTGACATTAACTTTAGAAAATAACACAAGTGACATACGGAAAACTGAGAAAACGTGTTTGGATTGTTTTGATACTTTAGGACAATGATCCATGAGTCATTTGTGACGTGTATGAATCAACCGCACCTTAATGTGATGCATGGTGTGACCGGTAAAGCTTTTCATTAGATAAAGAATCAGTATTTATTAAATGAGATAAATCATCCAAAAACATATTGATTTTACATTATTCCCTTTCATTGTTATCAGAATGAAAACATTTGAGTTTATAATTTCCATATTTTAGTTTCAAATTTCCATATTAATGTATTCTTTCATATTAATGTTTTAATTTATTTCATTATTGTATTACTAAAATAATATTTGTTTTCTTATATAGGTGAATTTTTTCCTTGAGTTCAGATGCTTTGTTCGGCAACAAATATCGTGGACGACAATTTTTGAGAGGGGATCACGTATATCAAAGGATGAAACATTAATGTTTATAACTGTTGTTGTATAATTATAATTGTAACCATGTAAAACATTGTTTTAAATGTATATAATAGTGTGTTTTTTTGTATTCATGATGTTAAGTAAATGTATATAGCATTTTTTGTCAAAATAATGCGTGCGCTGTGTCGTCTTTTGGTTCTTGGTTCATGTGCAGGTGTGTAGGTGTGCAGGTGCAGGGGCAAGTGCCTTTATCAGCGCTTTTTTGAGCACTGATAAAGGATTCCTTTAACAGTGCTAAAAGAGCGCTGATAAAGGGCCCCATTATCAGCGCTCAAGATAGCGCTGATAAAGTCCCCCCTTTATCAGTACTAAAAAAAGTGCTGATAAAGGGGACCCCCCTTTATATACACCAGAATTAATAGTGCTTTTCTATCATTGTTAATGTCGGTTTTTAGCATTGATAAAAGTCCAATTTGTAGTGGTGTGCCACTGTTATGGTGCCGCTGTGACTAGTGCCACCATTTCGGTGGAACCGTTTGATAGAACTGATTTTTTTGGAAAACTCCTTAATGAGTCACTGCTCGGTCCATTACATAAAATACCTCTCAAACTATTCTTACCCTTGAGAATCGAAACTAGACTCGAAGAAAAGATAGGGGTCCGAACAACCACCTCAAAATATACCTCTCAGGAGTAAACCTCATTGACGTCTAGGAACACCTCTCCCTCAAGTAACCACACAAATATATAAGGGTTTCACTGTCCAGACATATGAATTAGGGAGTCCCTTTCCCCCATGTCGAGATACTATCTGTTTTGGGTAGCACTGACTCACCCACATAGGTTTAATCACATCCACCTTAATTCATCTCGATTAGGGATCAGGTCCCCCCTCCCCACAATCAGTACTCTTCACACACATCCAGAGAATAAGGAAAATAGATCATCTCATAGTTAACAAGGTCAAGCACTTCATCACAATTAAGTACAAAACAAAACAAAACAAAACTCAAAACATCTCTAGGTACTGGGCGTGCATCTGTGCCTCCCATTCCCAGGTACTCTCCTCGAGGACACCATGCCTTCATAACACACAAACTAAGGGAATGGTTCATCCATAAAGCACCATCTCCTCACGATCCTCGATCCTCACTGGTCGATCTAAAAATGTCTCATCATCCTCAATATCTAGCTCCCCCCAGTCGAGGACATGCGGATCATCATATAGATACCGACGGAGATGAGAGGCATGGAAGACGCCATGCACTCTCAGTAGCGGCGGTGGTAACACTAGATGATAAGCCACTTCGCCGACCCACTGCAACACCTCGAAGGGTCTGAAAAACCTAGGAGAAATCTTACTCCCCCTGCCAAACCTCCGTTACCCATGCTGAGGGGAGACCTTCAAGGACACATGGTCCCCAACCTCAAACTCCAGGGGTCTCCTCCTATGACTGGAATATGACTTCTGTCGGTCCTGATCCGCCTTCATCCTATCCCGTACAAGCTGAACCTTCTCTGTCGTGCTCTGCACTACCTCCGGGCCAAGAACACCTGCTTCCCCGACCTCTTCCCAACATACGAGTGAGTGACATGACCTTCCGCACAAAGCTTTGAATGAAGCCATTCCAATGGTAGAGTAATAGCTATTATTGTAGGCAAACTCTACCAGAGGAAAGTGTCATAACCATAATCCCCTAAAGTCCAAAACACATGCCCGTAGCATATCCTCTAATGTATGGATGGTGTTCTCTATTTTACCATCTGTTTGGGGATGGAAAGTAGTGTTGAGGCATAACTGGGTTCCAAAAGCATGTTTCAATCCTTTCCAGACCCGTGAGGTAAACTGGGTATCCCGATCGGAGACTATGGACCTCATAACTCTATGAAATCGCACTACCTCGTCCACGCACCTCTGTGCTAGGGAATACACTGCACTCGACTCCTTGATTTCCAGGAAGTGAGATGATTTCGTCAACCGGTCCACCACTACCCAGATAGCATCGCAACCTCCTTGAATCCTGGGTAATCCCATGACGAAATCCATCGAGATGCCGTCCCACTTCCACTCGGGGATATCTAAAGGTTGTAACAGGCCTCCTGGGAGGAAGTGTTCATCCTTCACCTGCTGACACACGAGACACTTTGCCACAAACTCCATCATTGCCCGCTTCACCCCGAGCCACCAAAACTGACCCCTCAAGCCCTGGTACATCTTGGAAACTCCTGGGTGCACCGCCAGAGGTGAGTTGTGGAACTCATAAAGAACCGTCTTGTGCATTCCTATGGGGACGAACAACTTTCCATGAAACAACATCCGATTCTGGCCATCTTCCAATCATCCTTTTGGAGCATTGCCCTGGCTAAAACAATCACGCATTACTTCAGCCTCTAAGTCCCCCCACTGAGACTCCTCCACCTGCTGCTACAGAGAGGACTGCACTATCATCTGGAACAAACATCCTCTACCATCCTCCACCCTTGTATCTAGGTGTAGGGTAGCCAACTCCTCCATATTCTTCCAAGCATCTGTCGATTCTCAAACCACATCCTTCTGTGAATTCCTGCTCAAGGCATCGACCACCATGTTCCCATTTCCTGAGGTATAAGAAATTTCAAAGTCATGGTCCTGAGGGAACTCCATCCACCTCCATTGTCGCAAGTTCATGTCTTGCTGAGAGAAGATATACCTCAATCTCTTGTGATCTGTGAAGACCACAAAGCACTCCCCAATGAGGTAGTGCTGCCAAAACTTTAGTGTGAACACAACCGATGTGAGCTCCAAGTCATGGGTGGCATAATTACGCTCATGGGGATGTAACTGTTGAAATAGTGTGTTCCCTAGACCCAACTATGTAGTACTTTTGATTACCAGATCATGTGTACAGTTATTTATACATGATGTATTCTTACCATTATAGTGTAGAATTTTCTACGCCCACTATTATAATGGTAATGTCCAAAGATTAATTGTTATGTCGAGAGGTTATAGCAGATCCCAGGCTATAATGAGAACCTCGAGATACAATGAAATTAATATTAAATATATGTTATATAGTCTAGATACATATTACTGAATGGACACAGTAGATGTTTGACTATCAGGTGTTGGGGGATCATAATCATTAAGAATTCTTCTCATGAAGTTCGCACTTGATGATCTCTAGTAGTGAGATCATGAGGATAGACCCGCCAATAGGAACACCATGTGTTTTGGGTGTCATTGATTGTTCCTATCTATATACACATGTATTGGTCTCCTGACTTGAGACCATCACCAATGTGTATCATTTGATTACATACCTTAATGCAAGGAAAAAACCATGGTATTGAAATCGTAGTGAGGTAGCTTGTGTTGGGTGCGTCATTGGTGGTATGACATTGGTTGAATGGTCAAGAAAGGATTTGTTGCTTCCAAGTTTAGGAAGTTGTATATCTCAGGCCTGGTTGATCAGGATGGTGCTGCCTTTATAAGTCTTTGGACAAAGCAGTATAAAGGTAAATCCATCCAGATAGATCAATAAATAATAAAGTAAGATAAAGACGATGACACAAGAATGCATCCTGCTTTATGAGATATTTAATGACAAAGAGATTATAGTACACAGTTAGTGTTCGTAGGATAGTAGTAATTTCTATGACTATAATTATCTATTTAGGGTCCATGATGGGTTGATAGACTCTGCTCTTGGTTTGTGGATTTTATTCACTGCTATCGAGATAAGGGCCTAGAGGGTCACACACAATAGCGTATTCAAGAATCTGCCCTATTTAGTTGAATATGTATATGGACATAGTGGGATCCACCACGGGGTTTGAGTATTTTCCAAGTTGTTGATCACCAAAATAATTAAATAAATTCATTAATATTCAAGTTATGAATATTTGGGATTGAATTTATTTAATTTATTTACGATTTTAGTAAATACGAGAAAATATTAATTGAACAAATATTATATTAATATTCAAGGTTCGTTTAATATTAAGCGGCATAGTGAGTAGAGTTAAATGAATATATTTTATCACGTAGTATATTATATATATATATTAAAAGTATGTGATAAAATAATAAATAATATTGGTTCAGTTTAGTTCATCAAAATTATTTATTTAGTGGACGTTGAAATAAATGGGGGTCAGGGAACCCAACCGGGTATTTTATCAATTCCAATATAAATAAGAGAGGAGGCTCTCTCCCTTGGTGTGAAATTAAATATTCATTCATTCATGGAATGAAAATTAAGAGCCTCTCTCTACTCCTGCTTCCTAGAGAGAGAAGCTCTTGATCCAAGAAGCTCGGATCAAGAAATCTCTCAAGCATTGAAGACATCTCGATGCGGTGATCGTCAGGACCTCGAAAGAATCATCAGATCGCCGCGCTAGCACCTGGAATTTGACGATCAACATTCCAACATATTTTTGGAGTGTGTGTGGATGATCTAGAGGGATCCTTATTTGGATCCTTCAAGCGATGATCGCCATTAACTAGTTGTTGTCGACCACGACTTCAGATTTGAAATGGGTACATTTTCATTTATTTTTGTGCTCCTTATGATTTACGTGAGATCCTTGGACCTTTTTGGGGCTCGAATCGTCAGTGGTGACAAGTTCGGTCATCCTAATGATGAAAATTTTAAAATACCTGGCCCACCGGCTTCCGCTGAGGGCCCTAGAACCTAACAGTAACTACCTAGACCTATAAGAGATCACTCCTACTGTTCCATCAACACACACCCCAAGCCTTGGCCTAAAGCATCACAGAACACTTCAAACATCACCCCTTCTTCTAGTAACCTTAACAATGGGGCACTAACCAACTTCCCCTTTAGACAACTAAAGGCTTCCTAGAATTGCTCACTCCATACAAAAGACTGGCCCTTCTTGGCCAAGGCTGTCAAAGGTGTTGCAAATTGGGAGAAGTTGGGCATGAATCTCTGGTAGTAACCTGCTAAACCCATAAAACTATTAACCTTTGCCACATTATTGGGTGCTTCCCAAGAAAAAACATCCTCAACCTTAAACGGGTCCAATACTATCCCCTGCTCAGACACCATGTGTCCAAGGAAGTGCACCTCTCATGTCCAGAACTTGCACTTGGACAACTTTCCATAGAGCTGGTGCTGTCGGAGGACCCATAAAACCATTCTCAGATGCTCAGCATGATCCTACTCTGATCTTGAGTAGATCAGGATGTATTCAATAAACATGACTATGAACCGGTCCAGATATTCCTGTAAGATGAAATTCATGAGACCCATGAACACGGCTGGTTCATTTGTAACGCCGAACGACATGAACACGAACTCAAAGTGCCCATATCTGCATCTGAAGACAGTCTTTGAGATGTCTCCCTTCTTCCCCCTCAACTAGTGATATCTTGAACACAGGTCGATCTTGGAGAACCAACCTTCCCCCTTAAACTGGTCAAAAAGGTATTCTATCCTTGGGAGAGGGTAACAGTTCTTGACCGTTACCTGATTCAGTCTTCGGTAGTCTATGAACTGCCTGAGACCACCATCTGCCTTCTTCACGAACAAGACTAGAGCACCCCATGGGGATGCTTTTGGTCAAACAAAACCCTTCTTCATCAGATCATCAATCTGAATCCGTAACTCCCGCAACTCAGAAGGTGCCATCTGATAGGGAGGAATCGAAATTAGATGGGCACCGGGTTGCAAGTCTATCCCGAACTCAACATCATGTCGAGGGGGTAGAGTCACCACCTCTTCAGGGAAGACATCCATGTAACCACTGACGATCCCCAAGACTTCCACCATCTCTATATCTTCCGAATCCACTGATATCTTAGCTAACATGGAAAGGAGAGGCTCCACTCACCGGCTGCCCTCCTGGAAACCCCGCTCTTTGAAAAAAGATACATGTTGGCCGCCCATATCTGAAAACACGATCCTTCTTCGGAATCATTCGATAACAACACATACAAAGAATATCTATTAGATGCCTAAAATGACATCATACGACTGCATCTGAAGCAAAAGAAGGTCCCCACTAGACTGATGTGGTCCCAACATCAGTCTACATTCTCGGCAAACACGAGACAAGCTGGTCTGACCTCCAACTGGCGTACTCAAAACTAGGGGCATGAGAAGTCTCTCTGTATATAGACCCAAAGAATGTTCTAGACTAGGTGCAACAAAGGAGTGAGAATCTTCTAAATCAAACAAGGCACAAGCAAGAGTGCTAAATAAGATGATCGTACCACGAACAACTTCTGGCCCTGCTGGAACTACTGCCTTTGCGGCGTGCAACTGACCATGCCCAGATCCTCTTCCCCTCGGCTATCAGTCACCCCCCCGACCATGCCCTGGTCGATATCCCTGAGGAGCACCCTAAGGTCGGCATCCTCCTGCAATATCTTCTCTTGGAGGAACGAGAGCTTGTTGTCCCTATTGCTGCTGTTGAAAAGGCCTGGCTGGAAACTGCTGCTACTGAGGTGGGCGTTGAACCTTCCCACCCCCACTGTACTACACTCGGTCCAGGAACTGATTCCAAAGGTGCCCACGACTACCAAAAATGAAGCATCTTGGTCCTAGGACCGCAAAGAAGGGGCGATGACTAGGAGATCGAAATTGGAACTGCTGGGGCCTTCTCCCCACTGTCCAAAACCTGGAAGGCCCTGACGCTAGAGGCCTACTATTGAAGGTATTCCCCTTTGATGAGCCCAACTGGCTCCCCTCTCATGGTACACCTCCCAGCATATGCATCCTCTCCACTACTCCAGCCTTCTTCTGGACCTCCAAGTATGTCGGTAGAGTGTGTAAGAGTTTTTGTCCTAGAACCAACTGGTTTTACTTTGATTACATGGATATTTAATGTATTAGTACATATTGTTCATTGTTCTGCATGACTATGATGTAATAATGTCCTAGAGTATTTGTTGTATTGATAAGGTCATGACATTTCCCTACTATGATGAGAACCTTGAAATGCCATAACAATATTCTTAAAATATAGTTCTGTGGTTGGATGACATGCTATGATGGGACACATATCATGCAGACCGTCAGGTGCGAGTACTCGTAAGCATATGAGACTTCCTCTCATGAATTTTGCACTTGGTAATCTTCAAGATAGAAGATTATGAGAATAGACCCGCTAGTAGGAATTCTACATGTTTTGGTATCATTAGATATTTCTGTCTGTGAGTGTGTAAAATGATCCTTAGACTTTAAGATTATCATTAATATTTGTCATGACTTACGCACTTTGATTTACTGATGAAAACCGTCACGCAGATAGTTAACGGGAAGTAGGGTACGTTGGGTGCGCCACGAGTGACATGTTATTAATGGATAAGTCAAGGAAGGATTTGTACCTTCTATTTATGGAAGTTGATATCTCAACTCTTTGATTGAAATAGAACCATCGCGCGAAATTCCATGTCCATGGTGTAATGATGGGTTTATTTCAGGTAGTCAAAGAATGACGTATCAAGCATAAAAGTTGATGACACAATCATGAAACCTTCTTGATGAGATATTGCGACAAAGAGATTATATTACACAGTGAGCGTTCGTATGTGGATGTTGTTGCTGCGACTTTATGTTCTTTCTCTTAGGTGCCTTGACCCGTTGCTAGACAATACTCGTGGACTTTAGGAAAGCCTGCCTAATGCCAATGAGAAAGAATCCTAGAGGTTCAGACACTAAGTGTTTTTGGTGGTCTCGGTTAAATTATATTTGAATTTAATTAATGAAATAAATATTATTCTCAAGACCATGGAATAATTTTATTCAAGCTAAAATGATCTCATAAATTAAATTAAAATAAATATATTTATTTATTTTATTGAACATTTAATAAATATTTATTTACTAGTTTATAAATAAAATATTTATTTAAGAGAATAAATTATTTATTTATTTATTCGGATGTTTAATAAATGGAAGTGGAGTTCAAGCAGACCAAGGTTGGTCTGGTAGTAAAATAATTATTTACAATATGGTAAATAATTATTTAACTAGTTGACATAAATTAAAATAACACTGCTATTATTTTATGACGCATAATTTTATTTATTCTATTTTGTGCAAGTTGGTGAACCATAAATAATGACGCGGTATTATTATTAAATGCATGGGTTTTCTCTAAGTTCATGAATATATTTAATTGTTGCTATGAAATTAAATATTATAACTAAAATTCCATGTATATAAATAGACAAGTATGCCTATTGTGCTAGACACCACACCACACACCTGGTGAATTGAGAATTGTTGATCCAGACAATTTCTCTCTCGAATCCTCTTCTCTCCCCTCTCAGGAACGAGATATGTTCTTCAAGGCTGAAGAACAAGCGATCAAGAACGACCGACACAGGACACTTTCTTCACTGCGATATCACCCAAAGAACGAGTGGTGTCGATTGGAGGTCATGGGAGCACGTGTGGATCACCACTAGAGGGATTCTATTTTGGATCCTTACAAGCGCAACAAGATAATTTGGAAGGGTCATTTCGGACGATCAACATCATAAACAAAAAAAATACCAAAGATACAAGTATTATTTTTTAT
Source organism: Viscum album (assembly GCA_963277665.1). Taxonomy (NCBI): domain Eukaryota; kingdom Viridiplantae; phylum Streptophyta; class Magnoliopsida; order Santalales; family Viscaceae; genus Viscum; species Viscum album. Next base: position 1,058,020,761 of record OY728160.1, read on the forward strand.
GAAATTAATTAAATTAATTATAAATATGATGTGAAAGATCCTCTCTAAGGTTTCATACCTCTTTCTTATTCATCTAAATATTTGATTATATTCTGTGGAGACTGGCGTTCATCATCGTATTGATCCCAAAATAATCATTGATCATGGTAGAAAATCAAAGTTGGATCCCATACCAACCACAATTCCGCTGCGCCTGGAACATTCAAGTGGTATCAGAGGGGTTACATCATAGTTTATAATTATTTAAATATTTTGTTGATGAATTACACATTTAATAATTTAGTTGTTTCAATTCAAGTTAATCATTCTACAAATCTGAATCTCGAGATCTATTCCTCCTCTTTTGTTTCTCGTTCTCCTTACAGAAACGATATTTTATTTTAATTTTGATTAAAATAAAATAGAGGATCTCATCTGGAGGTGCCAAAGATTCTTAGTCGTACAACACTAGAACACACAACATGTATTCGGTAGTACACGTCATGTAGTCAAGATTCAATGCATCAGACTGGTCCGCCAAACCAAGCTGTGTGTTGGAGTCTTTCTAAGTCTTAAATGACCCCGTGTGTTGAACAAGAATAGGTGGTAGGAGGTTTATGGATTACACACCATGTGGACCAATGGACACAGCGTGTAGTCCCTTCGGGTTAGGGTTAGATCGTGTACCCCGTACATGGATTGCCCAGCTGGAGATTGTGTAACGAGGAACTACAAGTCATGTGGCCCACTGGACACATCATGTACTCTGAAGATTTCCGAAGTATACTCACACACCATTTCCCCAGGCGTGTACTTTGGATAGATGGTGAAAAATAATACGCGCCATGTAGTTAGAACTACACGTCGTATAATCATCCAAATTACGCAGATTTATTAAAATTTATTATTATATTATACAAACCTTTGAGATGTGTACCATTGTGTGGGCATAAATCTGAGGCACAACACGTGATAGGTGTTTTATATATGTGTGTTTAATTTAACATCCGTGTAATGTTCATTTCTACTCATTGGGTAGTTATGAATAGGAATTCACCGGGTTTCCTCCAAGGTACAAGTTACGTACAAAGATAATTTTAAATGAATTTATTTGTTTAAAATTATGATGGATGGTAATCTCAAGAAAATTCAGAAAAGGGTTTAAGATAAAAGGACTGGTTAATTAAAGATGATAATTAATTGATTCGAGCTTGATTTATCTTAAACAAGAACGATTAAAGAATTGATTGCTAGTTTTATTTATGCGTAAATATCATTGCATGTATGAATGATCATGAGCTAGACCAAGACCTTTGTATGTAGATGGTTCCTTTTAATTTATTTATTTGAATTAAATTTGTTGGCCTGCGTGCCTAATGTTTCTTTTATGTAAACCCCCTTTTTACCCCTCACCTATATGTGAGTTAAAAACGGTATATGTAATGGATGAAACTCCCAAGCTAGTGTAGGCGGTTCAAGCTGGAGCCGAGACGAAACTAATCCCAGGAGATACATAGGTGGACAGGTGGAAGTTGTAAACACGAACCTAAAAGGTTCAAGGTGTTTCTCCCTAGGTCAAGGTTAGTTTATCAACCGATGGATAAACTAACCATTAGAAAATCTCATGATCATTCCATTTACTTTATTTTATTTCTGTTAGTTGCATGGTTTATCATTATGGATGTGTTTTCATGATCACATAATTAATAAATTAAACAATCATGCAATATGGAACTAAAATAAACTAGACTTATGTGTAAATATTATCAAGACATGGTTAATCACTTAAGTAAGTTCTGCTTAATATTAACAAGCATGTGATAATTATAATAAGAAATTCATGCATAAGAGATAAAAAAACCCTCAAATAAAATATTAAGTCAGAACAAGCCTTTAGTTACTTGGTTAAGGCAAAAACTCAATAAAACTATGTGTTTGACCAACCCTTGTTGGGACACTTACTTTTATACAGGAATCCCTTATGAAAGGTTTCAGGTTAAATTAACCATATTACATCAAGAGAAGTATCCCATTGCTAGACTTGGTGTAATATTGGTGGCAAGAGTTAAGGAAATCCAAATTCATGATTTCAGGATTGGGGAGTCCACTCAACATATCAAGGAGCTACAAGACTGCAGTTGGAAAAGACTTGCCTACCTAAATACCTTCTAATAGCGTGACCAACCCTTGTTGGGGTTATGCAAAGGGGAATATGGATCCTTTACACTAGAATTTCATAATAACTGGACATTCTGAGTTCAATGGTGAGGGATATTGGGACTTGATAAAATAGTGGGAGACTTAATAAAATTTATTATTTATTATAAAATTTAATCAAGAAAGTACTAATGATCTACTCTTTTAATTGTAGAATAAAAATGAAAAAATCATCAACCACACTATCCCTACGATCAATTCTGGATAAAGACAACATCATCACCAACAGTAACTTTCAAGAATGGTTTAGATTCCTTTGGGTTATCCTACTCTATGAACGGAAGTCTTATGTGATGGAGTCAACATTACTTGATCTGCCTTCCAAAGAGGCGAGTGATGAGGATTTCCTGGTCTATGAGAAACATATGAACGACACAGTCAACGTTCAATGTTTTATGCTATCATCAATGTCTAGTGAGCTCATGAAGTCTCATGAAAACATGGATTCTTATAGCATGCTCGATCACCTCCATGGTCTTTACTAGGAGAGAGAAAGACAGGAAAGATTTTAGATCTCTAAGGAACTCTTTCAAAGTAAGCTTGGAGAAGGTACCCCAGTTGGGCCTCATGTAGTGAAGATCATTGGATAAATTGAGCGCCTGAAGGTTCTAGGGTTTAAAATCCCCAAAGAACTAGGCACCAATCTCATTATTGAATCACTCTCTTAGAGCTTATCTTGTCAATTTCAATATGAACAACATTGAGAAGTCTCTATATGATCTTATTATCCTCATTTTCCAAGTGAAAAAAGATATAAATCATGAAAATCCTTTTGTCCTTATGGTGAATAAGAGGAAAGGGAAGGCAAAGATCTTTAATCCCAAAGCTTCTTCACAACCTTCTAAGAAAATAAAGATCAAAGGGGAGGCAAGGGAACATGAAGCTGTTTGTTTCGCATGTGGCAAGAAGGTCCACTGGAAGAAGAACTACACCCAGCCTAAGAAGCATGGGGAAGCTTTAGGTGTGTTTGTTATCGAATTTAATCTATCTGTTTCTACAAATTGGGTATTAGATATAACTTTTGTTTCTCACATATGTATCCAAATATAGGAACCAAGTAGATTCAGGAAGATTGATCGAGGGGAGGTAGATCTATGAGTAGCCAACAAAGCTAGACTTGCTGTTGTAGCTATTAGGGACTACCACCTCAAGTTGCCAACTTGGATGATCTTGGTGTTAAAGGGTTGTTATTATGTGCCTTCTGTTACTAAAAACATTATTTCTGTATCCAGATTAGATATAGATGGATTTGTTTTCAAGTTTGGAAATTAATGTTGCTTCTTTTACAAAGATAGCATTTGTTATAGTAGGGTACATTTATACAACGGAATTTATATTTTGGATTACACAAACCAAGTAATGGCAATCTATAACAAAGATACTTCACATGACTCATACCACACCCAACTTTGGCATCACCGGCTAGGTCATGTAAATGAGAAATTCTTGATAAAGTTACATCAAGATAGATATTTATATTCTTTCTAACTAAAACCACTTGGCGTATGTCATGAATGTTTACAAGGAAAAATGACCAAATCCCCATTTAGTGGGAAAGGTGAAAGGGCTAAATAACTTCTTGAATTGGTTCATACTGATGTGTGTGGACCATTTACAATTGAATCAAGGGGAGGGTACTCATACTTCATAACTTTTACCGATGATTTTAGTAGATATGGATATATCTACTTAATGAGGTATAAGTCAGATTCTTTTGATAAGTTCAAAGAATACAAGAATGAAGTTGAGAACCAACTTGGTAAGAAGATTAAGAAACTCCGCTCAGACCGAGGTGGAGAATATCTTAATCAAGACTTCATTGATTACTTATAGGAGTTTGGGATCCTATCCCGACTCAGTCCTCCAAACACGCCCCAGTGGAATGGTGTGATCGAAAGGAGAAACCACACCCTGTTGGACATGGTGAGATCAATGATGAGTCATGCGAGTCTTCCATTATCCTTTTGGGGATATGCGTTACAAACAATGACACACATACTAAACCAAATACCAACTAAATCGATAAATGGTATTCCATACGAGTTCTGGAGTGGAAGAAAATCCATGTTATTGAATTTACATGTGTGGGGTAGCGAAGCATTTGTTAAGGACTCTTTAGGTAGCAAACTCGTACCTTGAGGCACAAAGTGTACCTTTATAGGATACCCCAAGGAAACAAGGGGATATTACCTATACAACCCCTTAGACAAAAAGGTTATAGTGGCAAGACATTCCATATTCATTGAGAGGGAGCACATCTCCAAAAGAGATAGTGGGAGCGAGATAGACTTCGATGAAGTCGAGGCTCAAGGTACACAAGAGTTGGTATAGGAACCAATTCCATAAATCCCTGTGGAAGAAGAATCTGTTCCAGAGACACAAGTACTACGTAGGAGTACAAGAGAGGTTAGAGAACCGGAATGGTACGATTTTCTAGTTACCGAGGATGGTGAATCATTATTAGTTGATAATAATAATCCTATAACCTATAAGGAAGCAGTAAGTAGCACAGACATTTCCAAGTGGCAAGAAGCCATGAATTCTGAAATGGATTCCATGTACCAAAACCAAGTCTAGATTTTGGTAGATCATCTAGTTGATGTAAAGCCTATTGGTTTCAAATGGGTATTCAAGAAGAAAATGGACATAGAGGGACAAGTCATCACCTATAAGGCATGACTGGTTGTAAAAGTTTTTAAACAACGTCAAGGAATTGACTATGATGAAACCTTCTCACCAGTTGCAATGATGAAATCCATTATAATTCTACTTGCCATTGCGGCTTACCATGACTATGAGATTTGGAAAATGGATGTCAAAACAACATTCCTTAATAGGAACCTCCAGGAAGATGTCTACATGACACAACCTGAAGGGTTTGTGACTCCAAAGGATTCCAATAAGGTATGCAAGTTGCAGAAATCCATTTATAAATTAAAGAAAGCCTCCAGGTCATGGAAAATTCATTTTGATGAATCCATAAAAGAATTTAGTTTTATCAAGAATGAATGCGAGCCTTGTGTCTACAAATGGTTTAGCGGGAGTGTAGTTGTTTTCCTAATAGTATATGTTGATGACATATTACTTATTGGAAATGAGATACCAGTCTTACAGTCTATTAAGGCATGGTTGAATCAATGATTCTCTATGAAAGACTTGGGCGAGGTAGCGTATATTCCTGGGATCAAGATACATCGTGATAGATCCAAGAGATTGCTGGGCCTAAGTCAAAGTACATACATTGATAAGATACTGAAGAGATTTAGTATGAAATAATCCAAGAGGGGATTGTTTCCAACATCACATGACATTCATCTTTCTAAGAAAATGTATCCTCAGACACATGAGGAAAGAAAGATAATGTAAAGGACTCCATACAAATCAGTGATTGGGTCAGTCATGTATGTCATGCGATGTATTAGGCTGGATGTCGCCTAAGCATTGAGTGCGGTAGGCAGATATCAAGATGACCTAGGTGACCGCCATTGGATGGTAGTCAAGACTATCCTAAAGTATTTGAGGCATATTAAGGATATGTTCCTGGTTTATGGAGGATATGAAGAACTAGTCATCAGAGGATATACATATGCTAGTTTACAGACTGATCAAGATGACATTAAGTCACAAACGGAATACATCTTCACTTTGAATGGAGGTGCAGTGAGCTGGAAGAACTCAAAGCAGAGTGTGGTCGCAGATTCTATAGCAGAGTCCGAGTATATCACAGCTTCTGAGGTAGCTAAAGAAGTAGTTTGGATGAAAATATTTGTCCAAGATCTAGATGTGATACTTAGCAGTAAAGATCTCATCACATTATATTGTGATAATACTGCATCAGTGGCTCTCACAAAAGATCCAAAGTCACATCAGTAGACGAATCACATAATTTAGAAGTATCATCTCCTGAGGGATTTTTCTCAGAGAGGTGAAGTTGCAGTGAGTAGTTTTTTCATGGAAGACAACGTGGAAGACCCCTTGACTAAAGCCTTGACTCAACAGAAACATGATCATCATGTGAGGTCTAGCAGACTGAAATTCATAGGCAGTTGGCTCTAGTTCAAGTGGGAGTTTGTAAGATTTGGTGTCCTATAACCAACTACTTTTACTTTTATTACATGGATATTTAATGTATTATTACATATTGTTCATTGTTCTGCATGAATATGATGTAATAATGTCCTAGAGTATTTGTTGCATTGATAAGGTCATGGTAGTTCCCCGCTATGATGAGAACCTTGAAATGCTATAACAATATTCTTAAATATAGTTCTATGGTTGGATGACATGCTATGATGGGACACATATCATGCAGGCCGTTAGGTGCGAGTACTCGTAAGCATATGAGACTTCCTCTCATGAAGTTTTCACTTGGTAATCTCCAAGATAGAAGATTATGAGAACAAACCCGCTAGTAGGAATTCCTCATGTTTGGTGTCATCAAATATTTCTATCTGTTAGCATGTGTAATGATCCTTAGAATTTAATATTATCATTAATATGTGTCATGACTTATGCACTTTGATTTACTGACGAAAACCATCATGCAGACAGTTGGTGGGAATTAGAGTACGTTGGGTACGTCACGAGTGGCATGTTATTAATAGATAAGTTGAGGAAGGATTTGTCCCTTAAATTTATGAAAGTTTATATCTTAGAACTTTGATTGAAATAGAACCATCACATGAAATTCCATGGCCATGGTGTAATGTCGAGTTTATTTCAGGTAGTCAAATAATGACGTATCAAGCATAAAAGTTGATGACACAATCATGAAATCTTCTTGATGTGATATTGCGACAAAGGGATTATATTACACAGTGAGCGTTCATATGTGGATGTCATTGTTGTAACTTTATGTTCTTTCTCTTGGGTGTCTTGACCCGTTTCTAGATAGTACTCTTGGACTTTAGGCAAGTCCGCCTAATGCCAACGAAAAAGAATCCTAGAGGGTCACACACTAAGTGTTTTTTTGGTCTCGGTTAAATTCTATTTGAATTTAATTAATGAAATAAATATTATTCTCAAGACCATGGAATAATTTTATTCAAGTTACAATGATCACATAAATTAAATAAAATATATTTATTTATTTTATTAAACATTTACTAAATATTTATTTACTAGTTTGTAAATAAAATATTTATTTAAGAGAATAAATTATTTATTTATTTATTTGGGTGTTCAATAAATGGAAGTGGAGTTCAAGTGGACCAAGGTTGGTCCAGTAGTAAAATAATTATTTACAAGACGGTAAATAATTATTTTACTAGTTGTCACAAATTAAAATAATGCTGCTATTATTTTATGATGTGAAATTTTATTTATTCTGTTTTTCGCAAGTTAGCGCACCATAAATAATGATGTGGTATTATTATTAAATACATGCGTTTTATCTAAGTTCATGAATGTATTTAATTTTTGTTATGCAATTAAATATTGTAACTGAAATTCCATGTATACAAATAGGCAAGTACGCCTATTATTCCAGACACCACACCACACGCCTGGTGAATTGAGAATTATTGAGTCAAAAAAATTCTCTCTTGAATCCTCTTCTCTCCCCTCTCAGGAATGAGAGACATTCTTCAAGGCTGAAGAACAAGCGATCAAGAACGACCGACACAAGACACTCGCTTCGCCGCGATAGCACCCGGAGAACGAGCGATGTCGATCAGAGGCCATCAGATCACGTGTGGATCACCGCTAGAGGGATTCTAGTTTGGATCCTTATAAGCACAATGAGATAATCTGGAAGGGTCATTCCAAATGATCAACATCATCAACGAAGAAAAATACCAAATATACAGGTATTTTTTTATGAAATTAATTAAATTAATTATAAACATGATGTGCAAGATCCTCTCTAAGGTTTCAGGACTCTTTCTTCTTTATCTAAATCTTTGATTATATTCCGTGGAGACTGGAATTCATTGTCATATTGATCCTGAAATAATCATTGATCATGGTAAAAAATCAAAGTTGGGTTCTATCCCAACCACGCTTCTGCTGTGCCCGTAACCTTCAGAGTGAAGGGAGTAAAAACATATTAAAGAGAAGGTCGGAGTGCCTCCTCTAAACGCCTCGCTCGAGACTCCTCATCAGGAAAAAGATCTGGAGAAAAGCAAAGGATATTCTTGAACTTGATCCCTAACTCCCTCACTGACATGCTGCCCTACTGAAGGGAGAGTATCTCATGCCTCTTCTCCGCCTTCATCATGGAAGAGATGAATTCCGTCTAGAACTCCCTCTTGAAGTCAGTCTATGAAACCTCATCCTCCCTCTTCTCCCCAAGATAGAGCATCCTCCACTGACCTGCCGCTCCCCACATCTAGCTTAAATCTAGAGGAACCCAATACTCTGTTGGAGCCCGGATCAAGCTAAAAGCTATCACTATCTCTTCGAGCCAGCTCTCTATCTCCATGTCCGAGATGATGCCTTCGTACTTCCCGAGGGCCTGTCGCTGAAAGTCATGAAGCATCCTCTTCCACTGGTCATCCTCCTATTTTCTATCATCCCTTTTCTAATCATCCAAATCAGCCTCCTGGGCCTCAATTGCCCACACTACCCATGATCGCCGTCCGAGTTCCATAACTTCAAAGTAAACAAGGAATGCCTAAGACCAAGTAATGTAGAAGATTGATTTTAAAATTTTCTTAGACTTTTTATTTATTTTTAAATCCCCAAAATACCTAAGACACACAAGAACACAAGTCATTATGATTCATGTACCTTTCCTAGGGTCTCTACCCTACAATCAGTGTAGCCTCACTTGGTCGTTCGGTAGGTCCAGAGTCCTTGTATCCGATCACGGGGGGCTCTAAAATCCCATGTCCGAGCCAGTCTTCCCTGTACTATTTCACGTGCCAGGATTTCCTAACACAGTTTCCCTACCATCCCATGCAATCCTCACTGTTCCTAAATCCAAACTCCATCCTATCTATTAACCACCTTTGATACCATTCTATCATGACCCGCCATCAGGTAGTGTCGCCACATATTCAGTGTGAATACTACCACTGTAACTCAAGATCACGGGTTGTGTAGTTATACTCATCTAGTCTCAAATGATGTGAACCATATGAAATCACTGCCTAACTTTTCGTTAGAATGTAACCAATCATGGTCTCTAATGCATCACAAAACACTATGTACTTGGAAACCTCCTCTAACAATCTAAATATGTGAGCGCTCATCAATTTTTCCCCCAACTCTTAGAAAGCCTATTGGCACCTATCTCTCCATACAAAATACCACCCCTTTTAGGTCAAATCTTTCAAGGGAGCTAATATCCTAGATAAATCAGGTAGAAACATCTGATAGTATCCTTCCAACCCATGGAATCTCATCACCTCCATCACACTTTTGGGTGACTCCCGAGCTAAAATTTCCTCATCCTTTATCGGGCCCACTACTACACCATCTACTGAGATAACATGTCCTAGAAAGTGGACCTCCTGAATCTAGAACTGGTACTTTGAGAGATTCCTATAAAGCCAGTGCTCTTAGAGTACATCCATGACTATCCTAAAGTGTATCACATGCTAATACTTAGATGATAAGTACACTAGGATTTTTTCAATGAAGAATACCACAAACCAATCTAAGAAAGGATGAAATATCTAGTTCACGAGTCCCATGAACACTGCTGGGAAGTTCCTTATTCCAAATTAAATCACCAAGTACTCATAGTGACCATAACAACATCCTAAAGCTTTATTCGGTATATTATCATTTCGTACTCACAACTGGTGATTGCCTGAACTGAGGTTAATCTTCGAGAACCATCATGCCTCTCTCAAATGATCAAATAATTCATTAATCTTTATTATTGGATACTTGTTCTTTACAGAAACCTGGTTTAGGTGATGATAATCCACAAACAACCTTAAGATCCCATCCGCCTTCTTGGTGAATAACACTGGGTATGCTCAGGGTGAAACACTAGGTCTTATAAAGCTATTACTCTATAAGTACTCCCACTACACTCTCAACTCACGAAGTTCTATAAGAACCATATGATATGCTGATGAAAATATTGGGGTCATCCTAGGGTGTAGATCAATGTAGAAGTCTATATCTCGGTGGGGTGGTAAACCTAGAACAACCTTAGAAAAGACATCCTCATACTCCACCACCACCATAGGAAATTGAAAACTCATAACATCCACTACTCTAAGGTCCATGCTAGCCAACTAGTGTATAATCAGTTGCACCCTCCTATTCATGAGTCCATCTTTCTTTGCTTGGGTTTCCTTTTTATCCACAAAGGAAAACCTCATCCCATCACTGTGGACACACCGCGTCATCTGCCTGAAACATTCTATCTAGGAATGAACTGTAGATAACCAGTACATACCTAAGATGAAATCATAAGGCCTCATCGCTGCTATAAAGAGATCTCAAAAAAAAACTCTCGCCTCTAAGAGTTTGGTCACACCATCAGTAGAAGTGTGTGATCACTGAGTCGCCTCTAATAGGAGTCTCTAAGCACAAGGTTCGATCCAAGGTATCAACTAGAATCTTTAAGCTTCAAACCATATATGTGGAAAGAAATGAGTGGCTCACACCCTTGTCTATAAATATTGAAACTAAAGTAGATAAGACACATATCATACCTCGTATCATCCCTAGAGCCTCTGGTTCATAAGCCTTGACCACCTATAGCTTCCCTCACCCTTGTCCACAAGCTCCCTGAGCCTGGTGGGGACCAACTAGGGTGGTGGTGGTAACATCTCATAACATATAACACCCCCGTATACTCTTCTAGATCCCCTTCTATGTCCACCACCCTAAGGATCTACCTGCTCCTACCACTTCCTCTATATAGGTGTCCCTTCCACTATCTCTCTATCATCTACATGTCAGATCAGGCAATCACATGCAAGATGTCTCCGACTATCACAAGAGTAGAACCACATATACCTAGGATGATTATATCTGACATGTGAGACTTGTACCATATACCCTCTATCTTGAGATCACCTCCTGAAATGTATCATGTGTCCAGGTCCTTGTGTCTATCATCGACTCCTTTTTTCCAAAGTCTCAGCTCCTGTGTGCCCACTTCTAGCACCAAAAGTCTACATTTTCTCATCCAGGAAACTCCCAAACATCAAATCACACTCCAACACCCTCATATGTATCTGTGTAGTCCTTACTCAGAGGTTCTATCTTGAAAGAAATGATCATGCACCATATCCATCGAGTATTGAGAGAGTTTGTGAACCTCGATGAATAATCATCCACAATTGTACTATCCTGCTGAAGCTATAGAAGTTCTTGGGTGTAAAAAACCCTCAACATAGCTAGAGAAAACTTCTCTCTAAATAGGTGTTCAAAATATAACCATTCAAGATTCACTTCATCATAAGGCTGGGTCACTAAGCCCCACCATCATTTCATAGATCCATGGATATGACTCACTGCTAGGACCACCATCTGGTCTGCAGGTGTCATAAAAAATATGAAAGACTCACATCACTACCTCAAGATAGTTCTTAGATGCTTGGGGGTCAGGATTTAATTTGAACCTAAGGGATCACTATCATTGAAACTCATGAAGAAAAATCAGCCTACGTACCTCATCCACTGGTAATGTTGTACCATCTGCTGCTCTACAGGTGGTGGTAAAAATGGTGTATCATATGGAGGTAAAACCACTTAAACGGGTCCCTATATCAAATACTAATTATTTATAAGATCATCCCCATGATCCTGATGCTAAACCCTATCTATAAAACATCATTAAGGCATCCTAAATTAGACAAGATATACCACGACCAATGAGTATATCTGGAGAGCTGACTTAAGAAGAACATGGAAACCACAAACCATTTCTATATGATGTATGTACTAATGTTTTTATCTACAACTAGTTCCTACATGAACCAATTTGATAAGTAGAGAGTCAGAGTGAATGGATACATCAGTCTCCAGACCAATACTATATTCCCTAGCCTAAAATACAAACTCAAAACACTTAACACTATTTCCATAAAACCAAAACCAATCTTAGAGACTCTAGTCCTAAGGTATAACTAACTCCTCTAATACCAATCTATCATAAATCAACCTAAATAGGTTAATACACAACTACCCCAATCCCACCTATAATAGTACAAGGGATGGAGACTAGTTCCAAGTAGACATATCACACACATGGAAGGCCTTATAGTAATGTACCTGCACATACACATCTCCAAACCCATACAATAATGAAATGTAAAACAAACAATATACATTCATTGATAGATTTAGAATCCCACCATAAATAATGAAATTTAAATTTTATTATTATTTTATTTTCTTAAGGCTTTAAGATAATTACACCTTGATTAATTTTTCAAGGTGTTAAAAAAAGAGTTATAGATTTAAAATTGTCATTTTTGAATAAATTATGATTTTATTTAAAAATTAAATTAATAATATTTATAAAATTATTTTAAAAAAATAGAGTTCATTTTTTAATTTTACATGTCAAAAAATGGTTAGGGTGATTTTTTGGGATTTTTCTGAAATTCTTGAATTTTTTATGAATAGTGAAATGCGGTAAAATACCGTATATTCAAATTATCAGTTAAATACACTATTTATGACATCATAAGTGATGAAATACCACTTGGTTAGAACTCAAATTCCATTATTACTATTTTTGGTCACATTAATTAAGACTATTCAAAGTCTTGAGCAAAAATATTATAATAATGATTAAAATAATGTAAAATACCTCATCTCCTCCACTATAAATACCACCCTCATTCCCCTCTTACTCTCACACCTCTAAAGCCTTGATACTTACCTAAGTTTTTTTCAATACTACTCCCAAGGATCTTAACCACATCCTAGAGCTAATAGTCTCACTAAAAGGCCAAAATCAAAGGCCTTAAGGAGGATCTTAAGGAGAAGAGATCAAGAGGTAAACATCTTCTTTTGCTTTCTTTCTTTTATTTTCATTTTTTTATTATTATTATTAATATGGTGGATATAATATGTATATAAACTATAAATAAACATAATTAAACATAATATATAAAAAATTAGTCACACAAACAAATTTAATACCACATAAATAATGAAGTAGAATGTTAACCCAAAGAATGGAAATCGAGTTAAGAATTCCCTTACCTAGGTTTGTCTTACTTCAAACTCATTTAAAACTCCTGTATAATGGTTAAAAGAGTGTTATTAATATCTTATAGAAACATATTCATGTTTATAACACCCTATATGATCATTTCATAACATCATTTCACCCTTTAATTATTAGTATTTTGTTCCTTCCATTGTTTTGGGTGCGTTCTTTACATGATTTCCATGATCGGTTCGTGATAGATATTCTTGCCGATTGGAAGTGAAACTACAAAATTGGAATGGAATGGTATTTAAATATTTACATAACCATAAATTATACCATTTATCATTTTTAATTAAAACATTAGGATGATTCATAAGTTAAAACATTATTGATATTTGTTTAGGTCATTTTGGTGATTCTTCGATCGTAATGAACTCATTTTGTTTCCTAAATTAATAAAATGTATAAAAAATGATTCCAAAAACTTATATAAGATATAATAAATAAATTATAATCAGTTTCAACCATAACAATGGTTTCATGACCAGTCTTTATGTAAGTAAAATAAATTGAAATCACATCATCCACGATGTCGGTAAATCGACACATAACAGACATTGTTTTAATTTCTTGAATAAGTGGGAGAGGAGAAGAAGTATAATGGCGACTCTTCCATAAAAATGATGAAATTAATAATATGTAAGATATTGGATCAATAATTCCTCTTGTATAAGGGTAGGTGAGGAAAGAAGAATAATATAAAAGAAAATTAAAAGAAAATAAAGAAAACAAAAGAGGATGTTTACCTCTTGATCTCTTCTCATTGAGATCCTCCTTAAGGCCTTTGTTTTTGCCCTTTTGGTGAGACCAGAAGATCTAGGACGTGGGGAATAGACTTGGGAGGAGTATTGGGTATAACTTAGGTAAGGCTCAAGGCGTGAGCGGTGTGATAGGAAGAGGGGAATGTGGGTGGTATTTATAGTGGAGGAGAGGAGGTATTTTATATTATTTTAATCATTATTATAATATTTTTGATCAAGACTGTGAATAGTCTTAATTAATGTAAACCCAAATAGTAATAATGTCATGTGAGTTCGAAGTAAGTGGTCATACATCACTTATGATGTCATAAATAGTGTATTTAATTGATAATTTGAATATACGATATTTTACCGTATTTCACTATTCATCAAAAAATCAAGAATTTCAGAAAATCCCAAAAATTCACCCTAACCATTTTTTGACGTTTAGAATTCAAAAATGAACTCCATTTCTTGAAAATAATTTTCTAAATATTATTAATTTAATTTTTAAATAAAATCACAATTTATTAAAAAATAACAATTTTAAATCTATTACTCTTTTTTAACACCTTGAAAAATTAATCAAGATGTCATTATCTTAAATACTTAAGAAAATAAAATAATAATACAATTTACTATTCATTAGGGTCATATTACTATTCATAAGGGTATGTTACTATTCACCAAAAAATCTAGTTAGTTCCATTAGACTCCAAATAACTTACTGGTCACAATTGTAGATGACTGTTTTTTGAAATTAAAAACATAGAAGTGGAAAAATTATGTTTAAAGGATAGTTATAAATATCTACTTAAAACAAAGTTTCATGCATTTCAATTTATTATTAAAAACCTTGGGGTGTTACAAAAACCCATACTATAAATTTAATAGAGGCCTTATATTTTTTATCCAAGCCTCTGTTTAATAGTTACTCTATTTTTTTAGTAAAACTATGCACTTGTGATATTAAATATATTTAATATATTTCAAAAATTAATTTCGGGCTCACTAGGGCTCATAATCTCACGCCTTCTCAGCACTTAGCTCCGTAAATAATCCATATAATATTCTAAAGTAATACATGGGAAAAATATATTTGTTAATGCGTGAAAGTTTACATCTCATGAAACTGGTTCACGATGTGAAATAATCAATCAAGGTTATTTTAACCCAAGGTGATGCACTTTTCTCTATATTTTATAAATCAAGAAATTCATGTCATGAAAGGGTTCCTCATTATGAATATCTCAGGACCAATGATTTTAAACCACGTAGTGTATATGGTTTTGTTTTATCTATCATGAAACTCTCTCTAGAACCCTAGGGTGACTCCAGATAATATTAGAGTGATCCTTTCCCTTCTGAATGTCTTGATCAAGTGTTTAATCTTAGGCGAGTTGCTTCACTTTGGTTTTCCCCTCTCTTCCATTTGTTCTCCATTATCGTGGTGTAATCTCTTGACCGCTATTGAACCGGGTTTTGATGTTACATGATCTATGTTTTCCCTTATGATCTCTTTCACCTTCATTCCTTATTGGCATTCCCGATTAAGAGTGTTGCTTGAATTGCTATATAAAGGTAGGTGGTCTAAAACAAAGCCCCATGGTCTATTTCTATTTGTTTAAGTGTGTGAAATATTATCCTATTGTACCAACACAACATGCGCATTAACTAATGGAATAATGGGTAATGATAATCATATGTTTTGGCCACCCCTTATATCCCTTTGGATTCAATAGTGTTGAGACCTAGCTCGCAACTACCCGTAGGATGAGCCTACCCTTGAATATTAATTAACTAACTATTGTATTAAAACATGAATTAATATGACATGAGACCTTATACGATTGTTGTGATAATATCACTTAGTAAAATGGCTTACTTGGTTATTTAAATGACTGGTGATACTTTGATATGATATGGTTTTGTACACTAGCATATTAATGGATCAAGATATAACTTGATGAATGAAAGGGAATTGAAAAGAATAAAGGTAATTGTTCAAATTTACCTTTGTGGATTTTGTTGTAAATTGTGTTATTATTTCCATTATTAATTGTGTTCTGATTCATGTTGTAATTCTTATAGGGCTCGAATCGGTTATGCTTTAATGCTTATAGGGATTTTCCTAGTTATGTTGTAATGCTTATAGGGCTTAGACTGATTATGATTAAATGCTTATATAATGGGCTTGACCCAGTTATGCTAAAATTATTATATAGAGGTCATGGCCTAGTTATGTTGAAATGCTTATATAAAGGTCATGGTCGAGTTACGTTGTAATTCTTATAGGGATTTAATCGGTTATACTGTAATGCTTATAGGGCTTGGACTAATTATCTCATAATGATTATAGGGCTTGAACCAGTTATGCTAAAATTCTTATATAGTGGGTTTGGCCCAGTCATGCTAAAATTCTTATATAGTGTGCTTGGACTGGTTATGATGAAATGATTATATAGAGGGCTTGGCCTGGCTATGCTGTAATGCTTATAGGTCTTGGACCAGTTATGCTGTAATGCTTATAGGGCTCAACCTGATTATAATGAAATGCTTATACTGAGGGCTTATGCTCAGTTATGTGATTATTCCATGGAATTGTGGTTGAAGTTAGCATGGTTATTCTACATTCTCAGAGATATCCTAGCATGGTGCCAATGCAAGTTTATTATTATATTATATTAATTGATTAATTAATACATCTGTTTATTACTTTATTGCATGCACTGATTATCATAATGGTTTTTAGACATGATGGTGTTAACCTAATGAGTTTTAATCACATCCTATTCAGACTTCCATTTGGTACCCGAGAAGATTATAGGGATGAATTTCTGGACAAGGGAAAAATACCTTACTGTTGATTTTTTCTTAATAGATGGGTTGAAGCTTGGTGATGGGACCAACCATGGATCCAGGACCAAGGTCTTTTGAGTTTATTTGTGTCATATTATACTTTGATTTGTATGAATTCCAACATGTCATTTAGTTACATTCCAGCTTGATATTACATGGTTAATTGTTATTTGGTTTAATTGGTTCATACTTTATCTTCCAGTTGCATGATGTATTGTTTCCTCTATTTCTGTTACTTTGATATTTGTTTATTTTCACTATATTGAAACTCTGTAATAGGGGGTATAGTCTCCCCACCATGTTCTCCACACCCCGTTTCTAGTTGGAAACCTCTAATGTATTAGGAGGTGTACTTGAGGTCTAGTAACCAACTTGATTTGTCCACATGAGAGAGTTTCAGATTGAGGGATGTTACAAACACTACTACAAATACCCCTTTTATCCGCACTAAAAATGGCCTTTAACAGTGCTAGAAAAGCGCTGTTAAATCCGGAGAAGATAAAGGGGGTCCCCTTTATCAGCGCTCCAAAAAGTGCTGATAAATACCCCTTTTATCAGTGCTAAAAAGAAGCGCTGATAAAAGGGTCCTTTATCAGTGCTTTATTTATAGCGCTGATAAAAGACCCCTTTTATCAGCGCTGATAAAAGTAAAAAAAATTAAAAAAAATTAAAAAAAATTCTGCCAATCGGGAGGGCTTTTATAGCGCTTGATCCCCCCTTTTAACAGTGCTTTCCAGCCCCTCCAGCACCCGCACACACCCCCTCTACCCTATATCATCACTACACCCACCTTCTTTATCAGCGCTAGCCCCCCAAATCCACCCCCCATGCGCACGCCCTTTCCTCCACCAAGATTTGATCTCGAGACCTCCCCCTTGTGCGCCTAAAGCCTTTATCACTCTGCTATATTGATTTGTTCTCCAGTTAATGACATATCTATTTATTTATATATATATTTAGTTATATTTATTCATATAGTAATATATAGTTATATTAATATATATATATAGTTATATTAATATATATATATAGTTATATTAATATATATATTTATAGTGATATTAATATATATATTTATAGTTATATAAATATATATATATAGTTATATTAATATATATATAGTTAGATTAATATATAGGTATATAAATATTTATATATTGGTATTTTAAATAAAATGGATATTATTTATTATTTAGATAAAGCTAATATATTTTATATGTAAATATATTTTATTATTTATATTTATAATTAAATTTTTATGTGTGAATATATAAAAAAATATGTATATATTGTTATATATTTGATTATAAATAGAATTTCCATATAAAAATGACAAAATTTCAAAGACATAATATCAATATGAATGTAATACCTTGTAATAAATTCAGTCCCCACCAAAAAATCCAATAATACCCCCTTAAACGAGGCTGAAAATCCACAAAATGTTACAAAATCGAAGTATCCTGACTAAACACTCAGTTTTTGAGGCCTTTTGGGCCTTTTTTGGCCTCTAAAAAACGTTGACCGGGGATTCCCCCAATTATAAGGGTGTAGAGATCATCACAGGCTTTGATTTGATATGTGGTAGAGCTCAAACAGACACCCGAATCAAAAGTTATGGCCGTTTAAAGTTCGAGTTGCGTTTTCAACATATTTTGGATCTTTTTTTAATTTTTTTTAAATTTTTTTAGTCTTCAAATTATTATTAAATGACTATTACTCCATAATAATTAGAAAATTATTAATTAATTTTTTTTTTAATTTTTTATAAGTCATTTTCACTAAATATCTTATATATTAAGTGTAACTGTATATTTATACTTATCTAAAATATATTTAAAATTATATTTAAAAAATATATATTATATTTATATCAATATAACTATATCTATATATTTAAATATTAATATATTTTTTTAATGATTTTTTTTGGAAGTAGACCCTTTATCAGCGCTTTTAAAAAAAGCGCTGATAATGACCCCCCTTTATCAGCGCTACTAAAAAAAGCGTTGATAAAGGGGCACTTTTATCTGCTCTTTTTTTAGTGTTGATAAAGGTACCCTTTATCAGAGCTTTTTTTAGCGCTGATAAAGGTACCCCCCTTTATCAATGCTTTTTCGTTAGCACTGATAAAGGGTGGCTCTGGACTTGCCCCGTTTTTTGGTAGTGAAAGTGGTATGAGAGGTGAATTTTTTTTCTATTCTATTGCTTTACTATTTGGGAAAGGTAGAAAGGAGACTAGGATGTGTCAGATCTTGGTAATGAGCTTGAGCATGGGAGTAGCTAACCCGTGTATGGGGGAAAATCCAAGTGCCCATGGATGAGATTATTGTTCATTTTGTTCATTGTTACAGTTGATATTATTTTACCTTGGGTGATTCATATTTTGTGTGATGTTATTGTTTCTTGAGATTTATACATGTGGTTTGGTTTTCAATGAAATGATTATGCATGCATCATGATAGGCACATAGGGATATATATTAGCATGAATTGTTTATGATAGGTATATATTTATTGCATGTGATATATTTTCCTATATGAATTGTGAAATGAGATACTAGTTATATCTGAAAAATAAAATTAATGAGTTATTATGTCATGCTAATTCATATGTTAAGCCATGTTCAGAGAGACCATGAGCCAGTGGTTCTCTGTTGTTGTCACATATTGAGGTTGAACTTGTTGTTATCTAGTGTTTTAAGGAGTGAGTTTTTCTTGTAGAGAAAATACCTCCTCACCATCTTTGAATTGAGCACCAGGAGAACGACAATCAACATGCTCTTAATGCAACTGAATCAAAGCTTATTGTAGCTCATGAGGATTAGATGGATGTTCAATTTCATGGAAAATTATTGAGGGTCATGTACTCTATAGAAAGAGATACTATTCACACTGTGCATTTGATGTCTGAGCCTACGAGAGAGTTTCATCTCTAACACCTGCCTACGTTTACTAAGGAGGGAGGCCCCCAGGTAGCTGAGTTCTGGATCGAGTTAGTCTATATGATCTTCAAGAACATCGATAAACCCATATATATGAGGGTGAATCTTGATACATACATGTTTTGAGGACTAGCCAAGCATTGGTTGGACACTTTAGAGCAAGCTGGGAAACAAGAGGAGTTATCCTAGAAGGACCTTGAGATTGATTTTTTGAGGCACTTATATCTAGAGACATTGAGGGATGAGAAGGCTCATGAGTTCATAATCCTGACGTAGGAGGGAATGTGAGTGATAAACTACACCGAATGCTTCAATGACTTGCAACAATTTTCTACATCCTTAGCAGTAGATGAGATCACCAGAGAAAGAAATTTTCAGGATGGGATTCTCTATGAGATAAAGTCACAAGTGAAAACTTTTCACTTGAGTAGCATTTCAAACATGATAAATCAGACTCTCATCATAGAAGTTAATCCGATAGAGTCCCCGAGTAGTGTCTATATTTTTCCAACAAGGCGAACCAGGATCTCTTCTTCTAATGGAAATAAGTGCTGCTATGATAATTATTTCCAAGGAAATGGTGGGAAAAGTAGTCAGGGAAGTGGACATATATCTCAGGACCATGTTTCATTGCAGTGATATCAGTGTGTAAGTTTGGCCACAAACGACCGTAGTGTCTGTACCCTGCTTTGGAGCGTCGTTCTTGAAAAGTTTGTACCATATTCAGAGGTTTTTAGGGGCATGTAGTAGTAGATTAGTGGAAGGGGATCAAGGCAAGTACAAGAGTCTAGGAAGGACTCAGCTACCCCTCAATAGACTAGTAGCTGAAGTTACACTAGAGGTTCAAGTCAAGGTAGGGGGTGTGGTACCCCAACACAGGATAAAAATTACTAAGCACAGGGAATAATAAAAGGGAGTTAGACTAAAGATCATGGTAGAGGGTAAAGTTAGCTGCACACTATACAATTTAATTCAGCAAGTTTGGATACAAGACCTTCTACCATTATAGGTATGATTATTATATCATATATCATTGCTTGCATTTTGTTTAATATAGGATCATCACATTCCTTTATATCAGCTCTTTTTGAAAATAATTTGGGCTTGGTTATGGAAAACCTGAATGGTGTCTTGATCATCGATACACCATTGAGAGTGTGATAAGAGAATATCAAACATTTAAAGGCACGTTGTCTACAAATTGGTGGTTACCATTTTTTTGGGAACTGTTTGTGCTGTAAATAACATGTTTTGATTTGATTATTAGCATGGATTAACTAGTTCTATATTGGGATCATATCAAATTTTACCGAATGAGAGTTTCCTTTCTATCTCCAGAAGGAGGAAACTGTACTCACCATGTTGAGTGAGATCTTCCATCTGGTCATACATGACCAATTCAGTGTAGATTGAATTATCTCATGGATCAGATAGTAGGCCTTTCTCTAGATGACAGTAGAATGTAGCAAGATACTTTTTCTCTAGTGGTATACTATTTTCAGGTTGTCTTTCCGGATGATTTCTATGAATTACCACTTGAGCGGGAGATTGAGTTCATGATCAAGTTGGTGCTGGGAGAAAATCTAGTTTCTATCCAACCTTATATGATAACACTAGAAGAGATTTGGGATTTGAAAATTCAATTGGAAGATCTTAAGGCTTAGGGTTTCATATGTCCTAGTATGTCACCATGGGGTTTCCAAGTTCTTTTCTCCAATAAGGCTGATGGGACTTTTCACTTGTGTGTGGACTATTAGATATTGATCCAGATAACGGTCAAGAATCGATATCCCCTTCCATGCATCGATGATATTTTTAATCAGATATGAGGTGCTTGAATTTTCTATAAGGTTGACTTGAGATCAGAGTATAATCATTTGAGAGTGAGACCATCAGACATACCTTATATGAGTTCGTGGTGACGTCATTCAATTTGATGAACGCACCAAAAGTGTTCATGTACTTGATGAATCAAATATTTCATCCCTTATTGGATCAGTTTGTGGTGATTTTCATAAATTAAATCTTAGTATACTCCCAGTAAACAAACAATCATTCCCAAAATATTAACATCATCTTGAGTACATTGAGAGATAATTATATTTTTTCCAATCTAACCACATATAGTTTTTGGATTGATAGAGTGTACTTCTTAGATCATATCGTCTCAGATATTGGAGTGTTAGTGGAACTAGAGAAGGTTTAAGTCATGGTATCTTGGGAGAGGCCCAATAATATCTTTAAGATTCAGAGTGTTTTGAGTTTATAAGGTTATTATCGAAATTTTATCCAGTACTTCTCCCATCCAGCAACACTGATGTATGGGCTGACCAAGAAAGGGGTGAAGTTTTTTTGGTAAGATGCTTGTGAGAGGGATTTTTAGGAGATGAAGGGTAAAATGACATCAACACTAATCCTCACCTTACCTATGCCGGTTAAGGCATATACCGTTTATTATGACACATCTAGAGTTAGACTCAGAGAAGTTCAAATACAGAAGCACAAAGTGGTTTCTTATGGCTCTAGATGTAAGAACCCGGTTCTTGTTTTTGAGGTATAGGTTTCTTCTTTTACTTTTTCCTTAAGTGTTTTTGAGAAAATAAGGAAAATGGGGAAAAATCCCAAATTTTGTGGGTACATGCCATGTAATTTTCCACACGCTGTGTACTTTGGCCGTGTGGGATGAGTACACAGGGCGTGTAGCCCTGTCGGTGATGAAAGGTGTAAAAACCGACTACATGCCGTGTAGTGGGTATTTACACGTCGTGTAGTCAATTAGTAGGTGAATAGTAAGATGGTGGAAGTAGCCGCCAGTTGAGCGACTGTACACGCCGTGTATTCGAAAATACACACCGTGTACTCATGTTGGCAAGTGAATAGTTCGGCGGTGAAAAGTATCCACCATAAGAACATTTAAATGATGAAAAGTACACACCATGTAGTTTTTTTCCACTTAAAATGGGCAGTTGCCTCCTCTTTTGGCAGAGGATGGGTTAGGGTTGGTTTTGGAGCTCAAGAGGAGGCCGGAGCTTTGGAGATATCCCGCTCACGCACTGGGAATCTGATTCCGTATTCGTTGATCACGTTGGGACCGAATGGGTAAGACCTCCCTTCTCCTTGAGCCATTATTACCAATTATTTCCTGAGGGTAAGTTATTTGAGGTTGAGTGTGTAGTTTTTTATCTCAGATATATGCCTTTCTCGTGCGTTTCGGGAGGCGACATTCACATATACCGATCAGGGGCGATTGAGGTAGGTGGTCTGGTGTTTATTTCCAACTATTGAGTTGATTTTTTGTACCGTCGTGCTACAAGACCATATTTTGGATGTTGTATGGCTGTGGCCTTTGCTGAAAATTATCTATAATTGCATAGATAAACTTTTGATAAGTTAAAACTACTGTTTGGGATCACTGCTTGGATCCAGGACCACCCCTGGGGTGCATTCCTCTGTTTAGCTGTTTGGCCAGGTTACCCAAGGGTATACCATAAAATTTATCATGCTTGAAGAATTGTATATAATTGCTTGCTTATATGTTGGGCTCATCCCGGTTACTTGTATAGCCTGAGGGAAGTGTCTCGTTTAGCATGCGGGCAACCTTTCTCATGCTTGTGGGCAGTAGTTCCTGTGCTTGTGGGCAATATATTCTGTACCTATGGGAGACACCTCGTGTGCCTGTGGGAAATATCTATTATGCCTGTAGGAAATTACCTGTGGGTTTTGACTCTGCTTACCTGAGGGTAAGGTTTGTATGTCCGAGGACAGTGTTATCATGAATATTCACCACGGTGATTTTTATATGTTATACTTGTCAAGTTAAATCAAAATATTGGAATATTTAAATTCATATTAAAATGGAAATATAAATGGTAAAGTTAGTTACTTTTGAGTACTTATTAGTTTATTGCATTTACTACTGCACACTTTTGTTGCACATTTTCACTAACAGTTGGGCACAAGCCTTTGGTGGTTGCCTACTGGGATTTATTTATCACAACCTATTTGGGTCATGTCTTTGACCCAAACAGACTATATTTCTACAGGTGTCGATAGGGGAAAGGGTCCCTATATAGGTACATGATTGTTGTAGAGGAGTAGGAGAGCATGGGACCGAGCTTAGGCTTGCGATGCTGCTGAGTTCCTGTTGAACTGTTTTGTTTTGTTTTGTTGTACCTTGTACTTTGAGTTGTATTGTATTGTATTGCAGTGTATCCTGTTCTGGCTATTTTCATAGAATTAGTGACATGCTGCATCTTTATATATATGACTCCTGGTTCTCTTTTACTCAGTTGTCCATTTCAGTTGTATGTTGTTTACTACTTCTGCTGTTGCATGTTTATGCTATTTATCTTTTCCGCTGCATTACACTTTGAAAAATGAGAGCATAATTTCCCCACTATTAGACCTGGGCCTTCGCTTCTAGTCAGCAGCCTCTGGCATTTGGGGAAATGCGCTTGAGGTCATGTGACCAATCGGGTTCGGGGCACCCTTGGTGTGGCACCCGGATCTAGGACGTTACAAAGTGGTATCAAAGGGGTTCTTTTCTTTGACTTACTATTTAGAGCCTTAGTCATTGATAGGACATACATGTTAGTTGGTAATAAGCTGTGCCTGGGAGTAGCTAACCCGTGTACAGGGAAAAGCCAATCTACCTCGTTATTATAATTATTACTGGTTTTGCAATTTTACAGTTGATTTGATTTTCACCATTGGGTGACGCACTTGTGATTGTGCTGTTTATATGTTATGCATGGGTTCTATTTATTTGCAACCTGATGAGATGAGGGTATGCCGTCTAATGCATCATTTAGGCACATGATAGAAATCACATGTCATGCATTCTTTCCATGCCATGTAGGTACATTAGAAATTGCATTTTGGTGTGATAGTTGTTGTGCTAGAAAAGCATGCTGCTGTGATAGCTGCTTTGATAAATACCTGCTATTTGGTAGGGTATTGTTGTGTGAGGTTGCTGATAGAATGAATGCCAAACTTTGGTTTTTGGGGATTATGGGCCCTCAATGACCGGAATTTGGTGGATCATTAACATGTTTTCCTTATTATAGCATGTATAAGATGCCAAGCTTTGATTCACGGGGAGTATGGGCCCTCACGGATCAGAATTTGGCACTTAGGTGTTTGTTCTGTGTTTTTCTGGGCTCTGGAGTAGTTTCTGAGGCTTACTATCTGAAAAACCCAGGATACACACCGCGTAGTTCTATAGACACACGCCTTGTGTTCTTCTGTTCAAGAAGAAATGAAAAACTTTTTAAATATATGCCGTGTACCCTCAGTACACGCTGTATAGTCTCTTCCCGTGTCATAGACCGTGTGGGAGGGGACACGAGGTATGGAATGGATTAGGGGAACACACCGTGTACCAGTTGTACACGCCGTGTAGTGTTGACCCAATGCCCACCCATGTAACTAACAACACGGACAAATGAAACTATAAGACATACACGCCGTGTCTACCTTGAACACGCCGTGTAGTCTGACCCAGGTACCCGATCGTGTCACGAACAACACGGGTCGGTGTTATCTTTCTTTGTACACACCGTGTCTTCCTGGAACACTCCGTGTAGTTTCAGCTGTGTATCCGACCATGTAGCAAGCAACATGGGTCGGTCTGGGGCTTCTTTGAACACATCGTGTCTTTTTGAAACACGCCGTGTAGTGTGACTTGGGTACACAGGCCGTGTCACGAACAACACGGGCTGGTGAAATATTGTCGAGTACACACCGTGTACTTGTGGTACATTCCGTGTAGTTTTGTTTTAAGAGATCCGTGTTCCTTAGTCATGTAGAAGGACCCAGGAAAGAAAGGAGGATTCAAGTACACGCCGTGTAGTTCGAGGAAACATTGTGTGTTTGGGGTGTTACATGACCATTTTTAGCTGGAGTACACGCCCATGTGAATGGATTGTGAGAACACGCCGTGTAGTATTTATAAACGCCATGGAGACACGTTTTTTAAATCTTGAATCCTTTCTTTCTCCTGTTACCTTCTTGGTATTCTTGTTTTCAGTCTTTGTTAATCTTAATCTAAGGCGTGAGTTTGACCTTGTAGAGTCATGCCATCGAGACGAACACCGGTTATTCTCCAAGAGAGCAGCGACTATTATACTCCTGATATGGTAGGCCATGGGCTACCAGTTGATCCTCCAGTAGTGCCAGATGTGATGCCAGCCATTATACTGGACATAGGCGCGGAGGCGCAATTCTGTGAAGGCTTCACGCGGTTCATGCAGACCTTCCAGGGAGCACCGCATGCCGCCACATCTATGGAAGAGCTGAAGCGTATCTTTCAGTAGCAACATACGCCTACGTTTTTGGGGGATGGCGGACCACAGGCTGCAGAGTCTTGGCTGGGATCTATGCAGACTATTTTCGAGCATCTAGAGACACCTCCAGGTCGGAGGGTTAAGCTCTCTACATATATGATGCGTGATTTCTCCAAGAGGTGGTGGGATGTTACCACCCAGTCTGAGCATCACCGTGACATGGCGTGAGAATATTTTCAGGCATCTTTCTATGACTTATTCTTCCCAGAGACGCTGAGGTAAGATCAAGCACGAGAGTTCATGAATCTGCAACAAGGCGCCATGTCAGTGATGGATTATTCTGCTCGCTTTACCGAGATTCAGATTTTTTCACCCATTTTGGTGGGTGATGAGACGTTGAGGGCCATGCGCTTTGAGGATGGCATTTGATATGACATCCGAGCACTGGTGAATGTTTTCAGGTTTCCTACAGTGCATGCTATTGTGAACCAGGCACTGAATACTAAGCAGAACCTGCAGGAAGCTAGTGGTGTGGGCCAGGGAGGTTTGACACCAATTTATGGTTCTATTTCTACCGGTAAGAGGAAGGGGAAGATGGATTTATCTCACAGTGGTAGTACTAGCTAGAGGAATACTTCAGGTGGCCAGGTCATGTGCTACCAGTGTGGTAAATAGGGGAACAAGAGACCGTAGTGTGCACGTGACCCAGTGGAGTGCCGAGCTTGCGGCAGGATGGGTTATCTTCAGTGTTTTTGCAGGGAGTTTCCACTAGTGGCTAGTGAGAGGGGTTCTGTGCAGACTCCACATGTGGGAGCAGGACTAACAGCTTCTTACCATTCGGTAAACTAGAATACGTCAGGGCGTGCAGGCAGAGATGGTGGTCGTGTCTGTGGTAGCCAGACACTAGGATCTCAGAGGCAGTAAGGCGGGTCAGCTCAGGGTAGCTAGGTTTTGTCGCAGGGCCGCGACACTGGGCAGGCATATTCAGTGCAACATTCCCAACAGGAGTAGGATCCCAGACCTTCTACTTTCAGAGGTACTATTTTAGTATCTTCTATTTTTATCTTCTGTACTTTTTAATATGGGTGCTACACATAGATTTATATATGTTCCCATTGTGGAGAGCCTTGGGCTCTATGTTTCTTCTTCTTCTGGTGTTATGGCGCTAGAAACTCCATTGGGGACTAGAACAGCTGGTGTGCATCAGTGCAAAGAGTGCCCCCTAGAGGTTGGTGGGTGTCACTTTCTATGGGACCTCTATGTCTTAGAGATGATGAGCTATGTTTTCATTCTTGGGATGGACTGGTTGGTACCCTTTCGAGCCTTTGTGGATTTCTATCGTCTCAGGGTGAGTTTTATGTCACCAAAGGGCGGAGAGTTTCTATACAAGGGTGAATGGGATGTCCAGGTGAGCCGAGCTGGACCCGAGCATCGTGGGCAAGGTGGAGTGACAGCCTAGATTGCGAGTTTATATCTAGATGATCAGGGGAATTGTCAGAAGGACTTCCCTCCAGTATTTGATCGTTTCAGGGATGACTTCCCGGACGACTTTTTAAGTCTACCTCCAGAGCGAGAGGTGGGTTTCTCTATTGATCTTGTGCTAGGAGCGACATCGGTGACCATTCCTCCTTATAGGATGGCTACACCTGAGTTGCAGGAGCTCAAAAGACAGTTAGAGGAGTTACATGCAAAGGGTTTCATCTGACCCAGTAATTCTCCTTGGGGTTCACTGGTCCTTTTTTCAAAGAAGGTGGACGGTACCCTCAGACTTTGCGTGGATTATCGGAAGATGAACTAGTTGAAAGTCAAGAACCGATATCCCTTGCCAAGGATTGATGATATTTTTTATCAACTTCAATGAGAACGAGTGTTCTCGAAGATTGACTTGAGACCCGGATATCATCAGTTACACATTATACCATCAGACATACCACTTACAGCTTTTCGGAGCAGATATGGTCTATATGAGTACTTGGTTATGCCGTTCGGACTCACGAACGCGCCAACAGTTTTCATGGCTCTGATGAATCATGTGTTCCACCCTTATCTGGACTCTTTTGTGGTTGTTTTTATGGATGATATCTTGGTGTACTCTCACACTCGACACGACCATGATACCCATCTTAATATTGTATTGAGTACACTGAGAGAGCATCAGTTATATGCTAAGATCTCAAAGTAAAACTTTTGGATGGACCAGATACACTTCCTGGGTCATATTATCTCAGAGGCAGGAGTTGCGGTGGACCTATAGAAAGTGATAGCAGTATTTTACTAGGAGAAACCTAAGAACATGTTTGAGATATAGAGTTTCTTGGGGATGTCTGGTTACTACAAGCACTTTATTCAGGACTTCTCCAACTTAGCAGCGCCATTGATGAGTTTGACTAAGAAGGGTGTGAAGTTCGTTTGGTCAGAATCTTGCGAGGTAGCCTTTCAGGAGCTGAAGGGGCGTTTGACATCAACACCAATCCTAATACTTCTAGAGAAAGGGAAGAGCTATACAGTCTACTATGATGCATCAGGTATTGGTATGGGAGTAGTGTTGATGCAGGGTGATCAATTAGTTGCATACGGGTCTCGGCAGTTGAGGCCACATGAGAGGAATTACCCAACGCATGACCTCGAGTTGGCTGCAGTTGTTCATGCATTGCACTTTTGGAGAAATTATCTCTTAGGAGAGTATTTTGTGGTTTTCACAGATCAAAAAAGTCTCAATTACATCTTTACCCAGCGTGACTTGAACTTGAGACAACGAAGGTGGGTTGAATAACTTCAGTCATTTGACTTCGAGCTTGCCTATACACCTGGTAAGGGTAATGCAGTTGATGATGCACTTAGCAGGAAGACTCAGACACAGGCAGTTCATGAGGCCAGTGGTGAGTGGCAGCTTATGACTTTGTTCTCTGAGATGCATTTAGAGGTTCACGATAGTCATGGGAAAACCTATCTTTCCTCCTTAGCTGTGACTTCTACCCTCCTGGATAGAGTGAGGATGTGACAGTTATAAGATTCAAAAGGCCTAGTTCTACGAGAGACAGTGGCAAGTGAGGACCCTCCTCCTGGTTAGGCGATAGGCGATAATGAGGTACTACATTTCCATGGACGAGTATGGGTTCCAGGGGATATATGTGAGGAGATGATGTGGGAGTTTAATGCTTCAGCTTGGGAAGTGCATCCCGGAGTTACCAAGATATACCATGACTTGAGACGTTAGTACCGGTGGCTGGGTATGAAGAAAGAAGTAGCTAGTTTTTTTACGAGATGTTCCACCTGTCAGCAGGTGAAGGTGGAGCATCAGAGGCCATATGGGCTGTTACAATAGTTACCCATTCCGTAATGTAAATGGGATGAAGTCGCAATGGATTTCGTGACCGGGTTTCTGAGGTCACCTCGAGGCCATGATGTTGTGTGGGTTGTTGTGGATAGACTCACGAAGGTAGCTCACTTTTTTCCAATCAAGGAGACCTTCGGAGTTGACGATCTCGAAAAGCTGTATATCTGAGAGGTCGTATGTCTTCATGGGGTCCCTCTTTCTATCATTTCAGATAGGGATTCCTATTTTACATCTCATTTATGGCAGATTTTTCAGAGGGCACTGGGTACACAGGTTCTTCTGAGCACAGCTTATCACCCTCAGACCGATGGCCAGTTAGAGCCTATGATACAGGTGCTTGAGTACATGCTACGTTCATGCATCCTAGACTTTGGGGGCTCTTGGGCGAAGCATATACCCCTGGTTGAGTTTTCCTATAATAATAGTTTTCAGGAAACTATTGAGATGACACCTTATGGGGATTTATATGGTAGGCCATGCTGATCACCTTTATGCTGGTTGGAGGTAGGTGAGGTAGCTTTACTGGGACCACGTCTTGTGCAAGAGACTTCAGACCAGGTCCAGTTGATACAGAAGCGGATGGCTACTACGCAGTCTTGTCAGAAATCTTATACTGATCGACGCAAATGACCCTTAGATTTTGTGGTTAGGGATCATGTTTTCTTGCGTATTTCATCGAGGTTGGGACACAGACGAATCAGGAGACAGGGTAAACTTTCACCGAGGTATGTGGGGCCGTTTGAGATTCTGTAGAGAGTCGGGTTGGTTTCCTATCGTTTACAGTTACCACAGAGGTACCGGGACATGAACGATGTCTTCCATGTATCTCAGTTGCGCCGTTATCACTCAGACTCCTCTCACGTTTTTCATCTTGAGGAGGTTGAGCTTCAGGCCGATGCGTCCTTTGAGGAGCATCCGATTCATATTGTTTATAGGAGCACGAAGGTTCTCCAAGGCTGGTCAGTTCCTCTCGTATGGGTGCTATGATAGCATGGCCGAGTGCAGGACGAAACCTGGGAGCGGGAGACCGACGTGTGTGCTCAGTGTCCAGAGTTGTTCTGAGCTATATCTTCACCACCCTTAGGAGGGAAATTCGGGGAAGAATTTCTTTAAGGGGGGAAGTTTGTAAGAACCTAGTTCTTGTTTTTGAGGTATGAGTTTCTTCTTTTCCTTTTTCCTTAAGTGTTTTTGAGAAAATAAGGAAAATGGGGAAAAATCCCAAATTTTGTGGGTACACGCCATGTACTTTTCCACACGCCATGTACTTTGGCCATGTGGAATGAGTACACAGGGTGTGTAGCCCTGTCGGTAATGAAAGGTGTAAAAACCGACTACACACCATGTAGCGGGTATTTACGCGTCGTGTAGTCAGTCAGAAGGTGAATAGTAAGATGGTGGAAGTAGCTGCCAACTGAGCGACCGTACATATCGTGTATTAAAAAATACATGCCGTGTACTCATATAGGCAAGTGAACAGTTCGACGATGAAAATTATCCGCCAGAGGAACAATTAAATGATGAAAATTACACACCATGTACTTGAGAGTATACGCCGTGTAGTTTGTTTTTTTCGCTTAAAATGGGCAGTATCCTCCTCTTTTGGAAGAGGAGTCATTAGGGTTCGTTTTGGAGCTCAAGAGGAGGCCAGAGCTTTGGAGATCTCCCGCTCGCGCACCGGGAATCAAATTCCATATCCGTTGATCATGTTGGTAATACACGGGTAAGCCCCCTTTCTCCTTGAGCCGTTCTTACCAATTATTTCTCGAGGGGAATTTATTTGAGGTTGAGCATGTAGTTGTTTATCTTATATCTACACCTTTCTCATACGTTTCTGGAGGCGACATTCATATATACCGATCAGGGGCGATCGAGGGAGGTGTTCTGGTATTTATTTCCAACTATTAAGTTGATTTTGTGTACCTTTGTGCTATGAACCCATGTTTAGGGCATCGTATGGTTGTGGCCTTTGCTGAAAATTATCTAGAATTTCATAGATAAACTTTTGATAAGTTAAAACTGCTGTTTGGGATCACTGATTGGATCTAGGACCACCCCTGGGGTGTGTTCCTCTGTTTAGTTGTTTGGCCAGGTTACTCGAGGGTATACCGTAAAATTTACCATGCTTTAAAATTTCCTTGAGAGGAATTGTATATAATTGCTTGCTTATATGTTGGGATCGACCCGGTTACTTGTATAGCCTGAGGGAAGTGTCTCGTTTAGCATGCGGGAAACCTTTCTCATGCCTATGGGCAGTAGTTTCTATGCCTGTGGGCAATATATTCTGTGCCTGTGGGCGACAACTCATGCGCCTGTGGGAAATATCTGTTATGCCTGTGGGCAATTACCTGCGGGTTTCGACTTTGCTTACCTGAGGGTAAGGTTTGTATGTCCAAGGACAGTGTTATCATGAATATTCACCATGGTGTTTTTTATATGTTATACCTGTCAAGTTAAAGCATAGGCTTGACATGGTTAAATGAATATTAAAATGACAATATAACTGGTAAAGTTAGTTACTTTTGAGTATTGCTTATTTTATTGCATTTACCACTGCACACTGTTGTTGCACATTTTCACTGATAGTTGGGCATGAGCCTTTAGTGGTTTCCTACTGAGATTTATTTCTCACACCCTTTTTGGGTCATGTCTTCAGCCCAAACAGACTATACTGCTACAGGTGTCGATAGGGGAAAAGGTCCCTATACAGGTACATGATTGTTGCATAGGAGTAGGAGAGAATGAGACCAAGCTTAGGCTTGCGATGCTGCTGAGTTCTTGTTGCACTGTTTTGTTTTGTTTTGTTGTACCTTGTACTTTGAGCTGTATTGTATTGTATTACAGTGTATCTTGTTCTGGATGTTTTCATAGAATTAGTGACATGCTGCATCTCTATATATATGACTTCTAGTTCTCTTTTACTTAGTTTTCCATTTCAGTTGTATGTTGTTTACTGCTTCCGCTGTTGCATGTTTATGCTATTTATCTTTTCTGCTGTGTTACACTTTGACAAATGAGGGAATAGTTTCCCCACTATCAGACCTAGGCCCTCGCTGCTAGTCGGCAGCCTCTGGCATTTGGGGAAATGCGCTTGAGGTCATGTGACCAACTGGGTTCGGGGCACCCGTGGTGTGGCACCTGGATCCAGGACGTTACACTAGACAGCTGAGACCGCATGAGAGGAATTATCCTACTCACAATCTAGAGTTATCTATAGTGGTACATGACCTAAGATATTGGAGACACTATCTTTTAGGTGAGATGTTTGTGGTATACACATACCATAAGATCCTCAGGTATATATTTTCTCAGTGGGACCAGAACCTTTTACAGAGGAGTTTGGTTGATTATCTGTAATATTTTGAATTTGAGTTGGCTTATACATCAGTAAAGGGGAATATCATTGCTGATGCCTTGAGATAAAAGATACAGACATAGGCAGTGCAATAGTATTATGATGAGTGGTATATAATGGCGTTCTTTGAAGACATGAATCTAGATGTTTAGGATTCCCAGGGATGAGTATCTCTAACTTCGACATCGGTTATACCCGTACTTCTTGATAAGATCAAGAAATAGTAGTTATCTAATCCAGAGGGATTAACTTGTAGAGATAAATTATATGGTGGGGAGACTTCATTAGGATGATCTCTTGGTAGTGATAATTATCTTTTTTTTCTATGATCGAATATGGGTTCCTATAGGTTTGCATGAGGAGCTAGTGAGAGAGTTTAATGCTTCTAGATGGGTAGTACATTCAGGGCTAAAAAATATGTGTCATTATCTCTGTAGATAGTACTAGTGTCCAGGAATGAAGAAGGTGGTAACATGCTCCATGATGAGATGTTTTACCTATTATTAGGTGAAGAACAAGCATCATAGGTCTACTGGGTTGTTGCAGCCTCTGCCCATTCCAAAATGGAAATGGGATAATGTCACTATATATTTTTTGATAGTATTATCCAGGACCCCTTGTAAGAATGATATAGTGTGGATGATCATGGATCGAATAATGAAGGTAGCCTACTTCTTACCGACCAAGGATACCTTTATTATTGATGATCTGAGTATTATTTATGTGCAGGAGATAGACTAGTTTTACTATGTTATGAAGAGTATCGTTTCTAATAGATATCCCCATTTCACATTTAGGTTCTAGCTATGTCTTTATAAGGCTCTAAGATTGAAGGTTATTCTGAGTATGACCTATCATCCATAGACTAATGGCTAATCTAAATGGATTATTCAGATTTTAGAGGACATGTTACGAGCCTGTGTTTTTGATTTCAGTGGTTCATAGGGCCCACATTTATTACTTGTGAAGTTAACTTATAATAACAGATTCTACACATTTATCCAAATGGAACCTTTTGAGGCTTTGTATGGAAGGCCATACCATTAACCTCTTTATTGGTTGGAGGTAGGTGATTCAATGCTTATTGGACCTAGTATCATACATGAGACATCTGAGTATGTTCAGTTGATTAGGAGATAGTTGGTGACCTCATAGAGAAGGAATAAATCTTATGTTGACCATCAAATATGACCTCTATAGTTTTAGGTTGGTCATCATATTTTCCTTTGGGTGTCACCTAGGTTGGGGAAACACCGTATCAGGAAACATGGAAAGCTAGTGGCTAGGTTTTTTGGGATATTTGAGATAGTGGAAATGGTTACTCTAGTAGCTTACTGATTGAACCTTCCAAGATGCTACAGTTCTATACACGATGTGTTTCACATATCACAACTTTAGAGATATCATCCCGACCCTTCTCATGTGGTAGATTTTTATGACGTTGAGCTTGGTGTGATGCATCCTTTGAGGAGAATCTGATACGGATTTTGGACCATAGTAATAAGTATCTTTGGGAAAATACTATAACTCTAGTTCAAGTGAAGTGGAAATATGAGCATGTTCAAGAGGAGAATTGGGAGAGGGAATCATATATGCGAGCACAATGCACATACTTGTTTTCCAAGACCCAACAGTGATGCTTGGAGCATCTCAGGGATGAGCTGTTATATGGTGGGGAGGTTGTACCATCACATAGTTTTCTAGGCATGTCCCTGTTTGAGCTTGGTTGGACCACTTTTTTGTTTGGGTTTTCCTTCTTCTTTAAACCTTGGTGGTTGAGTCTCTTTTGGGGATATAGAGCTTTTATTGGGGGAAATAACCTAAAGTTTAGGGATGTATGTTTGTTTGAATTAATAGAGTTTGGGTATAGATGTGTTAAGGGATTAAAAGGGTTTTCTATGGTTTGGAAAGATTTATATGTGGTTTGAGTTTTTCCTACATAATCTTGGTTGAGAAATATCTTCTGGACACATTCACATTGTGAATATATTGCACAATGTGAACTTTTCACTGGGCAGATGTCGTGAATTGGTTCAGAGCATGAAAGTTTACTTGCCATGAAAATAGTTCATCTAGTGAAATGGTCAATCAAGGTTATTTTAACTCAAGGTGATTCATTTTTTAGCATATATTATAAATTGAGAAATTCATGTCATGAAAGGGTTTCACGTCATGAATATCTCGAGACCAACAATTTTAAACCACATTGTGTGTATGATTTTATTTCATCTGATGTAAAGATATCTCTCTCAAACCCTAGGGAGACTCCAAGTGATCTTAGAGAAATTATTTACCTTATGGATCTCTTGATCAAGAATTTAATATTGGGTGAGTTTCTTAACTTTAGTTTTCCCCTCTCTTCCGCTTGTTCTCTGTTATCACAGTGTAATATCTTGACCACTGTTGAACTAGGTTTTGATCTTATGTGATCTAGGGTTTTCCTTGTGATCACCTTCACCTTAATTATTCATTGGAATTCCCAAATGAGAGTGTTTCTTGAATCATCAAATAAAGGTAGGTGGTCTAAAAAAATCCCTACAATCTATTTTTATTTGTTTAAGTGTGTGCAATATTATGCAATTTCACCGACACAACATGCGTGTTAACTAACAGAATAATGGGTGATAATAATCCTGTGTTTGGACCACTACTTGGATCATTTTGGATCCAATAGTGTTGATACCTAGTTCATGGATACCCGTAGGGTGATCCTACCCTCAAATATTAATGAATTGTCCATTGGATTAAAACATTAATTAGCATGACATGAGACCTTAAGTGATTGTTGTGATAAGATCACTTAATAAAAATGGATTAATTGATTTCTAAAATGACTAGAGATACTTTTATATGATATTTTTGTGTACAACTACATGTTAATGTATTAATACATAACTTGATAAAGGACAAGTAATTAAAAAGAATAAAGTTAATTGGCTGAATTGACCTTTATGGATTTTGTTGTATGTTGTGTTATTCTTTCCATTATGAATTGTGTTTTGATTCATGTTGTAATTCTTATAGGGATTGGACCGGTTATGTTCTAATGCTTATAGGTATTGTCCCAGTTATGTTGTAATGATTATTGGGCTTGGCCTGTTTATGCTGAAATTCTTATACAGAGGGCTTGACCCAATTATACTGAAATGATTATATAGAGGGCTTGACCTAGTTATGTTGTAATGATTATAGGGATTGTCCTGGTTATGTTTAAATTCTTATATAGAGGGCTTGACTATGTTATGTTATAATTCTAATAGGGTTTGTCCCAATTATGTTGTAATGCTTATAGGGCTCTCCCAAGTTATGTTGAAATGCTTATATAGAGGGCTTATGCCTGGTTATATGATTATGCCATAGACTTGTGGTTGTAGTTGGAATAGTTATGATACATTCTTAGAGATATCTTGTCATGGTGATAAATTAGGTTGATTTTTCTATTGTATTAATTGATTAATGAATACACCTATTTATCACTTTATTGCATGCACTGATAATCAGACTAGTTTTGTTTAGACATGGTGGTGTCGACCTACTGTGTTTTACTCACACCCTATTTGGGTCGTTGTTTGGTATCTAAGAAGATTACATGGATACGAGTTTGGAAAAAATAAAATGACCTTGTTGTTGATTATTTATTATTGGATGGGTTGGATCTTGGAGATGGGACCAACCAAGGATTCAAGACTAGAGTCTTTTGCGTTTATTTGTGTCCACTTGTACTTTGATTGGTATGAATTCCATCATGTCATTTAGTTACATTCCAGCCTGACATTACATGGTTAATTGTTATTTGGTTTACTCGGTTCATCCATTATATTCCATTTGTATGATTTAATGCTTCCTCTATTTCCATTACTTTGATATTTGTTTATTTCTGTTGTATTGCAACTCTGTACTAGGGGGTATAGTCCCCCCACTATGTTCTCTACACACCTGCTACTAGTCAGCAACCTCTAGCATATGAAGATGCATGATTGTGGTATAGTAACCAATCTGATTTATCCCCCTGAGAGAGTGACATATTGAGGTATGTTACAGGTCATCACTCAGTGAGGTCTCGTGCATAGGGGCTTGTGGAAAGCTGATTGATAGCGGTTAGTTGAACAGGGTGTGCATCGGTAGGGAGGAGTGGCGTGGAATGGAGAAGGTGAGTGGTTATTTGGAAATAGTCGTAGGATCAAGGGGGGGGGGGGTGGGGGGTAAGTTGGTGGGGTCGGTCACTGGTGACATCGATAGAAACAGCATGGTCAATGGTGGCATCCAAGGTTAGCGGTTGGAGAGCCTGACGGTGGTGGGGTCTAAGCCAAGTATTGACGATGTTCGATACTAATGGTAGAGGTAAATGACAACAGAGGGGGATGGAGGGAGGTGATGACTGACTGGGAAAATGCAGCAGCCAAGGTGGATTTTCATGGAAGCCATCTTTTTTATTAAACAATTTTTTTTATTTGTTTAAATAAAACATGCCACCCCCATAGACTTTTAAAAGTCTTTTTTGTGTGTTTCTATCCGGACCTGATAGCCATCCACCCCTAAATTCATTCATCCTTTATTTTTTTTAGTTTTCAAAAGCCTAAAATTATAGGAAATTTGAAATATACATTTTTTAAATTATTCCATAAATGGTGGAAATAATACCACCTGCCAATATTTTTTTCAGTGACTAGAATTTGACTGGATTTTTCAGGGTGATCAGAATTATCATCAAAAACTATAATCTGATAAAATTAAACACATATAAAATATATGTTTGAAATTTTAATACCTAAAATTAAACCACAAATGATCCATATCAAAATTTTCATATAACCATGACTTGGTCATCCGATATTGAATCAACAATTTTTTTTGTAGGGACTTAATTAAATATCTCTACTTAGATGTAATTAAATTTTAATTTTTTTGGATAAAAAAATTCACATGATTTCTCTGATACTAATTTTTGGTACCGTGGCACATAGTGGAATCTGGTGGATTGAATATTTAAAAAAATTCATTGCCAGATCAAATTTACTTCATCATCTCAAGAAATCCGAGCCCCGATAGAGGTATGAGGATCTCATGATAATTTAATAAGCATAAAAAGAAAAGAGTTATTACCTCATTCGAATTGGCTGCACATTCGACTATCGATCATCGTCAATGAAAGTTACTTGAAGGATCTAAGCTCTAACCCCTCTAGATCTTACACACAAGCTTCAAGAATCTGTGATCATCAAATTCCGAGTGCTAGCACAGATATCTGATGATTCCTTCAGTGTTACGATGATCACCACGACTCCATCCCTTTGATCCGTGAAGAAATTCTTAGATCGATCGCTCAGAATGAGTATTTTTCTCTCTAGGATGTGTGAGGAGAGATAAGATCTCGATTCCGTTGGAATGAATAGTCTTGGAATGAGAGTATCTCTTCTTCTTATATAGTGGGTGACTCAAATACCTGGAAAGGGTTCCCCAACCCCTAGAAATAAAATGTCCACTAAATAAGTAGTAAATGACACGTTATGATGAACTAATTGTGTCATAATGTCATTTATATTTTTATCACATAATTATAATATGTAATAAATATATTACATGATAAATCTAATTCATTAACTCAATTTATAATTCCCACAATAGTAAAAAAATCTTGAATATTGAAATAATATTCATTCATATAATATTTTCTAACCTATTCACTTAATACCTTGTGAATAATTTAAATAAATAAATTTAACCAAATTATTATATAGTCAAATAATAATGAATTTATTTACCCATTGGTGATCATTAATACTTGGAAAACTCTCAGACCCCACGATGGATCCCACCATGTCTTATAAACTTATTCACCAGAATATGATAAACTCCTAAATATTCTATTATGTGTGAGACTCTAAGACCTTATCTTAATAGCAGTAAATATTATTAACATACTTAGAGTAGAGTATAGAAACTCATCAAGACCCCCAAAGAGATAAATAATAGACATAACAACGACAAACTTCCTACGAACACACATTGTGTAA
The DNA here is from genome assembly GCA_963277665.1 of Viscum album. Lineage (NCBI taxonomy): Eukaryota > Viridiplantae > Streptophyta > Magnoliopsida > Santalales > Viscaceae > Viscum > Viscum album. Next base: position 1,058,059,621 of record OY728160.1, read on the forward strand.
TATTATCTCCTTGTATCATGATATCTCATAAATAAGGATGCACAACTAGTGTCATCATCTATTATTGCTTTATTATTTTTAGATATAATTATATAGACTTAACTTTGACTTCATTGTCCAAGGATTTATGAAGGTACTACTATCCCGATCAACTAGGCATGAGATATCACTTCCTCAACTCTAAAGAGACCAATTATATCTTAACCATTCAACCAATTCCAAACCACTAATGATGAACCCAACACATGCTACCTCACTATAACTTCAATGTCATTGTTTTTTTCTTGCATCAAAATAAAAAATCAAATGGTACACATTTATAATGATCTCAGGTCAGGAGACCAATACACTTGTTCATAGATAGGAACAGCCAATAAATCCTGAAACATGTGGTGTTCCTATTGGTGGGTCTGTCCTCATGATCTCACCCACTAGAGATCACCAAGTTCAAAATTAATGAGAATAAATCTCAATTATTATGATCCCCCAACACTTGATTTTAAAACATAAAATATTTCCATATAGTATGATGTATCTAGACCATAGGACATATGTTTAAGATTAATTTCATAGTATATCAAGGTTCTCATTATAGCCTGGGAATTGATATAACCATTTGATATGATAAATAATCTATGTACATTACCATTTAAATAGTGAATGTAGAAATATAAACACTATTATTTTCATGATCCCTTCCCACCAAAGATACCATAATGAATAGAGAGAGATAAGTACCTATGAGTCCCACCTTCAGTAGGCCTTAGGTTGGCGACTAACGTAGAGGGTATAAAAATCTCATAAATGGGAGACACTACCCTCTATATGAAAACAAGATCATGAGATAGGATGAATCAACTACAAGAAACTCCATAACATAATATAAAAGGAAACCAAAACCATCCCACAATGCATGTATAAATAAATAAATAAAATCCTACAAAGTAAATACCTAAAAGAAAAGCTAAAACAATAATACTGCAACTATCCCAAGGTCTGGGCTAGTAATGTTCATCACATTCTGTATATTCCTCCTAGAAACCTGAAAATCAGTTTTATATATGTAGGGTGAGCATACAAGTATAATTAGTAAGAAAACCAAAGTCTCTCATGCACATGTGAAAGAAGCATACTAAAACACCCATGAAAAAACATCAAAACCATACAACACCTAAATAGGTATACTAACTAATCCCATCCTCAGAAAGGCACACTCACCAAATGATGCAAGACAAGTATAATAACATAATATGAAGCATATCGATAAAGGGTACCCCAAAACACTTTCCCACTAATTTTCTGCTCTCACACTGCAACATCATATATCCTAGCACTACCATCTCTTCCATATAACATTTACCACTACCTCACAAAACGATCACATCACATCATGCCCATAGACACCTGGGGCACTGCCCCACAACATGGTCATATAACATCTCTCCCAAAGACACATAATCCATCACATCATAGCCAAAACCAGATTAGTAGGGTATCATGAACATGAAGTACATCAACCTTGTGCCCTCCTCCTACCATGAACGATCCACACTATAAGACTCCCCATAGTATGGTCACATTTTATCTCACCTAAAGACACTTGAGCCATCACCTAGTTCACTAACAAACCTCCATCCACCAAAACTTGTCTATATATACTCACCTAGAAGATAGATAGGGAAGGAGTGGGTATCCATCCATCCATACTCATCATCAGGATATTGGAAAAAATTCCCTCCATGTGAATACATAGGTGTCGTCCCATAGTGATTAACACGGGCGGGGTGCATATAAAAATCACAAGGAATATACAAGTATATATATATCCATACACAAGACCAAACAATGAGTTCACAAAAAAACACTAATTAAATCACAAGATCACCACCTTTTCTTCCACCTCTAAATACATAACACCGCATAACAAATACAAGCCATAAGCCAAGTCCCACTATCCAGCCCCATTAATTTTTATTTATTCATGGTCTGTTTCCATCCCATTAAGTAAAACATCCCATTTAATTTAAAACATTATTAAATAGTTATTATATCACTACCTGGGTATCTAGTATAACATAACCATACATCACAATTATCTCATAATCCCCATTGAACCATCACCTTGCTGCCCCACGGGCATGGACAAACAAATAATCACCTAGCCACCCTAAAAGAACGACCCAAACAAACCATCACCTCACTACCCTAAAAGAATGGACAAACAAACCATCACCTCACTACCCCAAAATCTTGGAAAAAACCCATCACCTTGCCTCACCAAAATCATGGAAAAACAAACCATCACCTTTCCGCCCCAAAAGAACGGCCAAACAAACCATCACCTCACCACCCTAAAATCAAAACCACACATCATAAGGCATCACAATTTTTTTTATATATTTAACAAGGTTATTTTTATCAATTCCATTTTTTTATTTTAATGGTATTCTCACACAACCAATAAATCCAAGGGTAACCATTTTATTAACCAGATATAAGTGGTTAACCAATTTTCATATTTTAGGGTGATGAAAAATAATCACAACAAGGTTTCATAAATACAAAAAACATGTGAAAACAAAGCCCCCAATGAAAAAAAATTTCAGTTGGAATTTTATCCCTTACAAACATAATATCAAAGTAACATCAAAGTCATAAAAATATGTGAATCATTACCCTTCCCCATCAATTTCAATTAAACATATTTATTATATTTATTTATCCAACACAAAAAATCTTCCCAAAGATGAAAAAAGCATAACCCCACCTGAATGATGCAACTAAAAGAGAAATGAAGGATACCCTACCTAGAATAAAGAAGCTTCAAGTGATTCGCTGCACCAAAATAGGGGATGCACACAAGATGGAATCATCGCTGGAAGAAACTTAAACCAACAACAATAGGGTTTCACAACTCCAAGGGAAGGTCTTCGGGACCTCTAGTCTTAATAGAAAGTAAGTAGGAAGGAACATAGGGAATTTTACTTGTTTTTAGAGTCAATTGATATAGAATGATAGATATTTCATATCACAAAATATTTTATTAACCAATTATTGTGGAACTCATTAAAATCCACATGGAAGGAATCATTTAAAACCATGTTCATCACATAAATTTAAGGATATAATTATCCTCAGTGAAACAGTATTTGAATGCCTCTAATTCACACCGTCAAAAGAATATATGGCCATTTTCATGTAACTGATGGAAAAATCTATGTGGATGTTCTTACATCGCTGAAAGCCCCATGAAACAAAAATATCCACATAACCATTTTCATGTAGCCAATCCATGTAGCTGATTTTTCCATGTAACTGATTCACTTAGCTGATGGATCCATGTAGCCTATTCATGTAGTCAATTGCTCCATGTAGCTAATTTACATAGCTGATCCATCCATGTAACTGATTCATTTATATAGATGATTCATGTAGTTGATCCACATAGTCGATCTAGCCATGTAGCTGATTCACCCACATAGACGATTCAAATAGCCGCGAGAAGAAACAAGTGATTACCTGAACAAACAAGTGACCATGATAACCAATTGCATGACTAACCAACCTACCTCACTAACAAACAAGTGACTCTGCCAAACAACTGCACAAATAACCAACCCACTACACAAAAAAATAAGAGACTGTGTCAACTGACCACACGACCAACCTACCTACTGCATGAACAAACAGCTGACCATGCCAACTGATTGCACGACCAAACAAGTGACCAAAAGAATGTAACTTTATAAGAACTAGAGGAAAAGACTCATAACACCCTATTGGATCTAATAAGCCTTAAAAAACAAAAAGGAAAAGGTTTTATAAATATGTTGCCTTAAAATTATGGTAAGTGTTCATCATACACAACTCACTGTATATACGACATGTTAATCAAAAGGTACTATTTAGTTGGTTCAACGTTACCCACTATTACAACACCACCACCTTGTTTGATGATGTCATGAACCATTGCCTCCCTCAACTAATTTCTAGTCAATTTCACTTTCTCTTGACCCTCTTCTATTTTTTTAATGGCATAAAGGTTTAGGTTTTAATTTTGGATTTATTTATGTTTATTAATTATGTGATACTGGTGTAAGTTCATGGCTTAAATCTACCTCTTTTAAGTTTCTTTTGAGGGTGGAAAGGTTTGTTAGACCCTGGGGAACCCTGAGAGGGGAGTGGTGAATCAGGGTGACAACTTTTTCTTTTAATGTGAAGGATCTTGTTCCCACGTTGGTAGGAACTTGTAAAACCTGTATGATGAAAATGATCATAAAGCTAACAATCACATGCAGAGAGATGACACATCACTTTTTACTTGGTTCACCACAAAGGGCTACATCCAAGGAGCATACACCGACATGTTTTTGGTCATACCAAATTCCACTAAACTTCACTAGCTGCGTATTACAAAGGTTAGGGCACAATCACTCTGTCCCAGGCTCACTGCCTTTACAAAGGTTCAGGGATAGCTCACTGCATCCCTCGGGTCACTCCCATTGACTCCTCCGGGATCACTGCCTTCGGTGAAGTCCCACTCAGTTTATAGACGTGAAGGTATCTTCATCATTACAAAAGAATGAATCCTCAATTATATGTAGATGCTCTGTTGAATTCCAACTCTCACCAGTAGACGAATATCACTTTGCGCTGAGGGTATCGGGCAATCTTCCAGCTTTCGTGTAGCTTCAAAAAGGATGAGCATACTTCAACAACACCTAGCGCGCTTACCCAAGCCGTCACACAAGTTTCAAGGATGGTGCACAAGTTATAACTGGCACATAAGTCCACCTCAAACACTTGCGAGACTCAACCTTCTTCAATACCAAACTTGCGCGACTCACATTCTTTTCCACCAAAACCGTTTTTGGCACGCAGCAAACAACTGTCGCATAGATTATACTTGCACGACCCACAACCACTTGCGCGACCCCTTCACCTGCGCGATGGGAGCACTGAATTTCTCCAAGTCTCAAACTTCGTTAAAAATGAGGAGGGGTGGTCCACTATTTATAGGCAAATTGAACACCCTGCGCGGTGGCGCACAAGCCTCTTCACGGCATGCAAGTTCCGGTGCGCAGCTCCAACCGCCCTAGCCTTTGTCGCGCTACTCACTTGTGCGACTAAACCAATACTTGTGCGACCCTCTTTCCTTTTCCATATTTTGAAGTTCTAATCATGAAAAACAAATGGCGTGCAACTTTCCAATCCTCCTAGGTACCAACGCGCAAGTCCTTTCTTGGCGCGCAAGTACTTTCTCGGCATGCAAGTCACTTGCGCGACACATGTCCGACACGCAAGTACCTTTACCAAAAATCATTGTTTTCCCTTTTTGTCAATTTTGAGGTCCATAAATTTGGAAAACACTGGAAAATAGTGCCACATTTAATACTGTTATCTGCTTGACCTGTATGAGTACTTTGCTGGCACACATTCTGAACTTCCTCTGAGGATTAACAACAAATACAAATAATACTCCAAATCATGCATAGATGACCATGGTTAAAACAATCTCCCCCTATGGGTTTGTTGGCAATCAGTGAAAAAATTCAATAGATCACCATCCACATGCAAAAAAAAATGCAAGAATCAACTCAACCAACACTCTAAGTCTATGTGAGCAATGCTCGGTGTAGAATACAAGAGAGAAAGCGTGAATTGGGTTCCCATTTCCTTATCATCCTAAATTTATTCCTTTCTCCCCCATTGAAAATAAATCCAAAGACCAGGATTTGTTCATTGATCAGCTCAAACCACACTCCCCTTGGATAGAATCTCCCCCATAAACCTGCATCGCATCCAGAAATAGATTAAAAAAAATTAACATAACTAGGGAGAGGGGATTTCCGTAACCTCCTTATGCACTGGGAGGTGGTTGAACACTGAGGTTCAACCGATGCTTCACAAATAAAACCATTGACAGTGGCTTGGTCAGGATATCAGCCACTTGCTCATTAGTTCCCACATGATCCATTCTAATCACGCCTTGTTCAACTTTCTCTTTGATAAAATGATACCGAATTTCAATATGTTTTGTATGAGAATACTGAACCAAATTCTTCATAAGATCAATTGCGCTCTTGTTATAACAGTAAATCACCATTGGTTGCTTCACCTCATCACCAATATCTGTTAATTGCTGCTTCATCCATAGCAGTTGAGTGCAAGCCTTTGTGGCAGAGATATACCCAGCTTCAGCAGTACTAAGAGAAGTACTTTCTTGTTTCTTGCTCAACTATCCAACACATTTATTTCCAATATATAATGATCCACCACTGGTATAATTTCTGTCCACAACATCACCAGCCCAGTCAGCATCAGAAAATACTGATAATTCACTGTTCCTTCCTGCAGCAAAGTATAAGCCACAATTGTGAGTAACTTGAAAATACCTCATGATTCTTTTTACTGCTGCCATATGTTCCTCTTTTGGATTACTCTGAAAGAGGGCTGTAAGACATGTGGAAAAGACAATATATGGCCGTGTCGCTGTCAGGTACAGTAAGATTCCAATGATCCTCCTATACATGGTGGGATCTACAGAGGTCCCATCCTCATGATTTCCAAGTTTAGTTCCAACTATAATCGGAGTTGACATTGGTTTGGAGTCTTTCATATTAAACTTCTTCAGCAGCTCTCTCGCATACTTTTCCTGAGAAATGAAAGTGTAATACTTCTTTTGAATCACCTGTAACCCCAATAAATATGTGAGATCCCCAATCATAGACATTTCAAATTCTGATTTCATGTGATTGGAAAATTCATCCACTGATTTATGCTTGCTGCCACCAAATATGATATCATCAACATAGACAAGAACCATAAATTGATCTTTTGGAGAATTCTTCACATATAGATTGTGATCTACTAATCCTCTTTTTAATTCCAGATTCTTGAGATAAGAGTCCAGCCGGGAGTACCACGCCCGAGGTGCCTGCTTCAAACCATATAGAGCTTTCTTCAGTTTTCATACCTTTGTTTCATCAGTACCAAGAACAAAACCCACTGGTTGTTCAATGTAGACTTATTCTTCGAGTACACCATTTAGGAATGTTGTCTTGACATCCATTTGGTATACTTTATATCCTCTTTGGAGTGCCATGGCAAGGAACAACCTGATTGACTCCAGTCTAGCCACTAGAGTAAAGGTTTCTTCAACATCAACACCTTCAATCTGGGAATATCCCTTAAAAACCAGTCGTTCCTTATTTCCGATAACACTTCCATGCTCATCAAACTTGTTCTTGAAGATCCATTTTGTACTAATCACATTGTGAACTTCGGGTCTCTGTTCATGATCCCATATCTGATTCTTATCAATCTGATCTAATTATTCATTCATAGCTTTCACCCATGATTCATCCTTTGCAGCTTCTTCAAATGAGGATGTATTTACAACTGACAGAAATCCAGATTGCGTGTTATTTCTCATCCTCCTTGTTTGAGTGGGTGCACTCCTGTCCCCAATTATGTTAGATGGATCAATCTCATCTCTACAATTTCTTCTGTGTGGTTCAGTTACATTCTCTCCAGCCACAGTTTCTTCTTCAGATTCTTGTTCTGAGTCAACATCATGATGTGACTGCTGAGTGTTTTGTACAACTTCCTCTATTTCCGTATTTGTATTTTCTCCACGTTCACTTTCTTCTTCACTTTCTATCGCATCGGCATATGACGTCCTTGAAGGAGTTATGGTTTTCTCTTCAATTATTTTAACATCACTACTTTCCACAATCCTTCCTAATCATTTTTTGAAACACTTGTAAGCTTTTCTGTTCATTGAGTATCCAAGGAAAATTCCTTCATCTGCATGGTCACCATACTTCCCTTGATTTACTTCTTTGTTCCTGATGAAACATTTAATTCCAAAAACACGAAAATATTTCAACGTGGGATTCCTTCCATGCCATAATTCATATAGTGTTTTCATTTCACCCATATAAAGTCCTGTTCGATTTTGAATATACACTGCAGCTTGAACAACCTCTTTCTAGTAATGTCGTGGAATACGACTCTCAATTAGCATAGTTCGTGCCATGTTGTTCACCTGTCGATTCCTATGTTCAACAACTCTATTTTGTTGTGGAGCTCTCACAACAGCTACCTCATGTTGTATCCCATACTTCTCTAGGTAATTTTCAAATTCAATGGATGTGTATTCCCCTCCATTGTCAGATCACAATACTTTGATTGTTCGTCCAGTATCATTCTCAGCGATTCACCGATATGTTTTCATGCAGTCAAACACTTGTCGTTTCCTGTGAATGACCATAACACATGCCATTCTACTGTAATCATCTATGAAGAGAACAAAGTACCTTTCTCCATGAGTTCCAGCAACATTTATCGGCCCGCATACATCTGTATGAATTAGATCAAGAAGATGAGATGCCCTTTTCTTCTTTGGCTGACATGAACTACAAACCAGCTTTCTACGAATGCAAGCATCACAAGACTTTTCACACTCACGCTTCAGGTTGGGAATGTCCATGACAATCCTCAGTTTTGATATTTTCTCCATGTCTTTTTGATTGATATGTCCCAGTATCTGATGCCAAAAATTATTTTCTTCTTCAACAGTCATGTAGCAAATATTTTCTTTACTATCAACCTGATATAAGTTTCCTTCTATTATGCATCCCTTCATTAGTGAATTTCCTCTCTTTCCCTTGATAGTGCAGCCTTTCTGATTAAAAGTAACTATGAGTCCTAAGTCACAGAGTTGACTCACACTGAGTAGATTATGACGTAGGCCATATACATAAAGGACTTCAGTCTTCTTTATCTCTCCATTAGCTAATTCGGTACTTCCACTGCCTTTGATTTTCAAAGCTCCATCATTCAAAAATCGTACTGAACCATCAACCTTTATTTTGATATCTGTTAATAGGACAACATTACCTGTCATATGAGATGAAAAACCGCTATCCAGAATCCAGGTACTGTTTCTTTTTGTAGCTTTTAGGGCCACCTCTACAAGTTTGGATTTCTCGATCTTCTTCTTTTCTTACCAAGAGATATTGGATTGAGTATAAGATATTGATGGACTTCTAATTATTTATTCCACATAATCAGATTCTTCATACCCATAATCTTCTTCTAGAGAAGAAAACCTGTTTGTGAGAGAAACACCATCAGGAGGGTGGATATTGACCTGTCTCTGAGTGTTGTATGAATCTATCCTATCAAATCTCTGCCTGCAATACATAACTTTATGACCAAAGTTAGAACAATGAAAACAGTATCCATAGAAAATATTTCTTCTATAAGACGGAGGATATGAAGTCGTTCTCTCTTGTTGATGTCCCAAATCTTCCCCATTCAAGTAGCTCCTTGCCTCTTCGCAATATGTCATGGTATGGCCCAGATGGCCACAGAACTGACACTTCATGAGAGGAAACGTCTTCTCATTTTAATTTCTCCTCAAGCCATCTACCTTGGGAGAATAGTTGGACTTCCTGTCATTTTTGAAAGTTTGAGGATAATTTTCAGTTCTTCTTTTAGTTTGGATTGAGGGTTTCTTTTTCGGCACATCAGGCAATGTTTCAACATGTCTAACTTTTATCTTGTCTTTCTTTTGTCTCTCTCCACTTCCATCAGTTGAAGTCTCAGCTTCACATCCAATTCCACTCTTTCCCATAAAAGCGGGTCTTTGATCACTCAATATTTTTCCAACCCCATCTGAACCACACTTGGTTCTTTCCAGTAATTCTGCATATGAGAATCTTCCAAAATGAATTTTCTTCTTACCCTCATTTGTGGTTGATTGAAATTCAATTTTACTCTTAAGAGTAACAACTTCTTCCTCAAGACTCTCAACTATCTTGGACTTCTCTTCCAGTCTAGATGAAAGGTCATTTATGACATTTTATTATTCTTCAATTCTAAGCTTTAGTTCCACATCGTCATCTGTGCTTTCAAGGATCGAAGACTGAACTCTCACTAGTTCTTCTAGTCGTTCAATTTCAGCTTCAAGCTCATCAACACATTCTAATGACTCTTCCACTATTTCCTTCCACTTATTGCATCTCTTAAATTTATTCTCAAGCTTGGAAAAATCATCCTTAATTTTAATCTTTGGATCACCATTAGGAGTAATCTGATTATATTTGCCTTTACTAATTGAGGGTTCTGACTTTTCAATGGTAGCCATCATGGAAGCATGGTTTCCTATTTTAAATTCGGGTTCTTCTTCTTCACAAAATTAAATATCCTCATCTTCTTCTTCACATAAAAAACTCTTCTTCTATATTTTCTTTCCAGATTTGAAGTCTCCCTTTTTGAAAAACCTTTTCCGTGGCTTATCGATGTCTTCAGCTTCGCTCTGATCATCATCAAACTTTATTTGGAACTGAGAGGCAATGTGCCCAACTCTTCTACAACAAAAACATGCCAAGGGTATCTTACCTTTAAATTTACCTTTTCCCTTCTTCAGCTTCTTGGAGATGAGAGAAAGAATTTCTTTTTACTCATCATCTTCACCATTAATATCTTCTGAAATTTTCAATTTTTTCATGGTTTTGAATGCCATTTCCTTGCTTACATGAGTCGTAGCATCTTCGGGTTTGACTCTCATCTCATATGCCACTAGACTACTTAATAGATCATCCAGAGATAGCTTAGAAAGATCTCTTTCTTCAAGGGATTACACCTTTTCATTCTACATAGGAGTAATTCTTCTCAATATTTTCTTTATGATATCAATGTCTTTGATTTTTTCTCCAAGACCTCGAATTTCTCCTACAACTTTAGTAATTCGATTGAAGAAAGAATCTGCATTCTCATTAGGATGCATCTTTAGATCGTCAAACCTATTGTGTAAGACTTGAAGTTTTTCCTCCTCCACTTTGCTGTCTCCTTCATAAATGTTTTCAAGTTTATCCCACATAGACTTTGCTGAGGTTCAACTCATCACCTTTAGGTAGATCTGATATGAAAGAGATTCAGTGATAGAATTATGAGCTTTAGCATCTGTGTCAAAAAATTTCCTATCTGTATTAGTCATAACAAGCCCTGTTGGATCGGTAACTTGTATTCCTTGCAAGGTAGCAAAGAGGACTTACATTCCGAGAGAACGTAAATGAGATTTCATTCTGTTCTTCCAAATATGAAAATTACTTCCATCGAAGAGAGGTAATCCCCTAGTATTGACTGTATTCTCCATGACAACAAAGGACAGATCTAACACCAGTAACCTTTACCCTCTGATACCACTTGTTGGACCTCGGGGCACCCTGAGATGGGAGGGGTGAATCAGGGTGACAACTTTTTCTTTTAATGTGAAGGATCTTGTTCCCACGTTGGTAGGAACTTATTAAACATATATGATGAAAATGATCAGAAAGATAACAATCACATGCAGAGAGATGACACAAAAATTTTTACTTGGTTCACCACAAAGGGATACGTTCAAGGAGAATACACCAACATGTTATCGGTCATACCAAATTCCACTAAACTTCACTAGCTGTGTATTACAAAGGTTCGGGCACAGTCACTCTGTCCCAGGCTCACTACCTTTACAAAGGTTCAGGGATAGCTCAATGCGTCCCTCAGGTCACTCCCATTGACTCCCCCGGGATCACTGCCTTCGGTGAAGTCCCACTCAGTTTATAGACGTGAAGGTCTCTTTATCATTGCAAAAGAATTAATCCTCAATTATATGTAGATGCTCTGTTGAAGTCCAACTCTCACCAGTAGATGAATCTCACTTTGTGTTGAGGGTACCGGGAAATGTTCCAGCTTTCGTGCAGCTTCAAAATGGATGATCATACTTCAACAACACCTGGAGTGCTTCCCCAAGCCTTCGCGTAAGTTTAAAAGATGGTGCGCAAGTTATAACTAGCGCACAAGTCCACCTCCAACACTTGCGCGACTCAACCTTCTTCAATACCAACTTGCGCGACTCACATTTTTTCCACCAAAACCATTTTTGGCACATAGCAAACAACTGTCGCGCATCTTATACTTGCACGACCCACAACCACTTGTGCGACCCCTTCACCTGCGTGATGGGAGCACTGAATTTCTCCAAGTCTTTAACTTCTTTAAAAATGAAGAGGGGTTGTCTACTATTTATAGGCAAATTGGACACCCTGCGTGGTGGCGCGCAAGCCTCCTCATGGTATGCAAGTTCCGGCACGCAGCTCCAACCGCCCTAGCCTCTGTCGCGCTACTCACTTGCGCGACCAAACCAATACTTGTGCGACCCTCTTTCCTTTTCCATATTTTGAAGTTCTGATCATGAAAAACAAATGGTGCACAACTTTCCAATCCTCCTAGGTACCAGCGCACAAGTCCTTTCTCACGCGCAAGTCACTTGCGTGACACATGTCCGACGCGCAAGTCCCTTTACCAAAAATCATTGTTTTCCCCTTTTTTCAATTTTGAGGTCTAGAAATTTGGAAAACACTGGAAAATAGTGCCACCTTCAATACTGTTATCTTCTTGACCTGTATGAGTACTTTGATGGAACACATTCTGAACTTCCTCTAAGGATTGACAACAAACACAAATCATACTCCAAATCATGCATAGATGACCATGGTTCCAACAAGGTTGAGGTTTTGATTTTGAATTTATATATATTTGTTCAGTTGTGATATGTGAAATAATGAAAGTACATGTCTTGTATATAGATACCAGACATGATTTTCATTAATTTTATAAATCAACATTTCCTTTTTTGGTTATGCAATTTATGTTGTTTTTCTTCATTAATGGAATGTATTTATTATTATTTTCATGAGTTAATTATAAATTTATCATTAACGTTGATATTTTATTTTAATTCAATGTTCTAATAATTTCATTTATTAATATTATTATTTTCAATAGTAGAAAAAATAGATTTTATGTAGGAGTTTTAACACCAGTTATTGGTAACTTATGTTAAAACATAAACGTGGAAGGTTTTAACATAAGTTATCTAATAACTGACATTAACATTTTAAAAAATAAAACATGTGAGTCTATCTTTAACCCAATTTTTTCAACTTTTGGTTCTCTAAAATCTAAATATACACAACTCACAACCAAGCTCCATTTTCTCTCTTTGGATGCATTCCACCATTTCATTTGGTAGCATTCCATCTCCATCAATCGTGTTACATCACCCTCGATCACATTCTCTCTTACTTTCCCACATTCCATTACCCTTTACTATGTTCCATTTCCCCTTTTTATGTTTCTTATCCCTTAACCACATTCCATCATCGCTTCCATGTCCCACTTTTTTCAATTTTCTACCTCTTTTGGTCACGAATCTATTACCAGGATCTCCATTGTTTGTAAGTTTTAAATTGATAGTTTATCTACCACCATCACCCTGATTACATGTTAATTATATTCATTAATAACTATTATTTTGTTTTTTGAAGATTTATTTTATTATTTTTATATGTTTATAAGTTTACATTGTATTTATGTTTAATATAAACTATTAACTTTGATGTATGTATTTAAGTCTATTTTTTTAACTTTGTTGTTGTAGATCTACTTTCATCGTTTCCATTATTTATTTGTTTGTTTTGATTTTCTATTGATTTATATTGATTCACTATTGAAATGTTTTATTTTTATATGTATATATATAATTTTAATCTACATATTTTAAATTTATAAATGTTTATATATTTAAATGTTTTAAATTTATACATTTTTAATTTATATGTTTTTATATTTTAAATTTATTTGTTTGTATATGTGTTTAAATATTTATATGTTTTAATATATTTTCAATTTTTATTGTTACTTTAAGTAATTAATGAATCACAATTTGATAAATGAAAGAAAAACCAGGGATGAATATGAGAAAAGGGTTGATGATTTCTTAGAATCTTCCAAAATAAATCTTGAAAATAGTGAAATATTTTTATATCCATGTATGAAGTGTTTGAATATAAGAAAGTTATTGTCCATAGATATCAAAGACCATTTGATTTGTAGTGGTTTTAATTATAGTTATACACATTGGATCCGACATGATGAAATAATATAAAATCAAGATCTAATATTGATAAAGATATTTAGTATGAGATAAGGGATTATATTTATTAATTAATTCATGATATAAGCATTGAAACCATTGAAAAAAAACACCTATTGAATGGTTGTTTAAAGATAATAAAAAACCACTATTCTTGGGTTGTATGAAATTTACAGTGTTATCAGCAATATTGAGATTGGTTAACTTAAAATCAATAAATGGTTGGAGTGACAATTTTTTACTGAATTTCTCGATCTTTTGAAAGTTTTACTTCCAAAGTACAATGAGATTTCATATTCCAATTATAATGTAAAAAAATATTTTTTCCAATGGGATTGAGATGTAAGAAAATACATGTGTATCCCAACGACTGTGTGCTCTATAGGAAAGAATATTAATATTTATCAAAATATCATAAATGTGAGACATTATGATATAAAATTAATGATATATCCAACCTTGATTCATTATCAAGGATAGTCATTAAACCTATCACTAAGGCGATATGAAACCTTTCAATAACTATTTATTTGAAGTATTTATTTGAAAATTCAAATGATTCAAAGATACTAAGATGACATACAAATGAGAGAATATCTGATGGAAACCTATGTTACCATTATCACACCTCGACCTTTATTTATATTATTATTTTATTTATTAATTGATTTGTATAATTTTCATTGATTTTCAAGTATCTTCCTTTTTTTTGAAAAATTTAAGAAAATTTCCTCTCACACAATTAGTGTAATCTATTTGATAACCATACAAGAGAGTCTACGATTTTTAGTAGATTCATTCACACAGTTGACACACAGTTTGCCCAGTTGTGTGACCAAACTCTGTGTTATTCCCCTGATGTGTCTAGTAAAGGATGTACGATTGTCACACGGTTTGGTAAACCACACGAACACTATGTGATCAGTCTATATTTTTAAAAAATTGAAATTAACTTTCTACCATTATCAAATATAACCATTTACCCCTTCTGTTAGGATTGTGAAGTCTCTTAAAGTACCAAGATTTGGTTCACTAAAAGTTCAAGATTTATTTCACTAGAAGATGGATAAGGAAATGAGACTTAAATCGATGACAGGTTGATCTAGAGGAATTTTTGATGTAAGTGTCATTTCAGTGGAAGTAGACTCTCTTAGTGAGTTCAAATTCCAAAAATTTGAAGTGATTGATCTAACAAATATATCTATTCATGTTAAATATTTCTACAAAATATTGATGGTTACAATTTTTAATGGATGGAGGATCATGAAATTAGGAGTTCAGTGTAAAAATATGATCACCTGGACACCACTATAAATATGGGGTAGGACCACCTTCCAAGTTGCAAGGTGATTACCTGATAAGAGTGATCCATGTGGATGAAAAGTCATAAGTTGTAAATTTTGTACTTTCAAATAAATATACATTGCAATATTCTCCCATAGACATAGGATGAAAATCCAAACAACATAAAATCAAAATTTTTCATTACTTTGTTTTTCTTTCCTTTTCTTATTTATATGCATGTGTGTATGTTTGTTGGAAGAATCCATGCATAATGATTTGGGGGTGATTTCAATCTTCCTAAGTTATAAAGCACTTAGTGAGGGAGGTGCGGTGTACTGATGCACATGAAGTATAAAGGGAGATGAACTTTCAGTAGATTCATGATCCTATTTATAGTGGTGTAACTTCTAGTGGTTTCACTTTTTCATTTGTCTTATCTCAACAAGTGGTATCAAATCTTGGTTTATAATAAGGGATTACTCCCAACTTACTCATTTATCTTCATTTTAGTTTCTACCTTGATGTTATTTGATTCATTGGGAGCTTGATCTAGAGAAATTTACTTTCATAGATGATATCTGGTCACTGCTTTTGTTTTTATCACTACTGGAAAGTTGGTTAGCGATGGTCACTGTAGTTAGTGATTCTATCAAAAAAATAGAATTGTTATTTTAATATGTTAGAGAATTAATTATGAATAAAGATCATAGGATATAGGAATTCCATGAACCTATTCATAATTCATTAAATACTTAAGGTATAGGATGGTCACCCAACTAGAATATGAGTCAAAAAAAAGAAGTCCAGAGATAAAAGTAGATTCAAATATACTAAACCCATATCAGCTTGTTGGCATTGTACTAAGAGGGGAAATCTCAAGAAAGATTACAAATAACATAAAGTGAGTTTTATAAGTCCAGTATCTGGAAGTTTTATTTATTTAAATTCAATAGAATATAGAATCATTTTTATATTAAGTGTCAATATTCCAGTTGAATCATAGGTTGTTAGTTCTAGAGTATCATTCCATTCCACATTAGAGTAGGGGTTCATGAAAAATTATGTATCTGCAATATTTGGAAAGGTATACTTGGTGAATTATGAGGCTATTAAAGTTTCCAGAAAAGGTGATTTGAATGTCTAGATACAGAAAGTTAAGGTTTTAAATTGAGACTAATAACACTTATTAGACTAAGAAGAATCAATTTAAACCCTTTTTTGAGGATCTCCCATGCACGATATATAAAAAAAGCATAAAATAAAAATGAATAAATACCTTAAAACATATACCATTCATTAAATAGAATCTTCATTATCTTTATTACCTTCAATTGAGTTTTATAATGATCACAAAGGATAGCCACAAGACATCCCCCCTTCGTAGATAATCTATGGGCTGAGCCTAAATCATTTGACATCAGGTTGAGATTCCTCCTCTTAGCATAGTGTGATAGAATCATGTATATAAGGAAAGAAAAGGAGAGAGTTTTGGGTGCCAAGGAGTTTCTTCCAAGCATGAAGTGACCAGACACACACTACCATCACATGGTAGTGGTCTATAAATAATACCAAGGATGATCTTTGGTGATTCATGAATTTAGTCAAGAATTTGTAACATATGAGTTAATTCATAAACTATCCATGCATCATATGCACAAATGCTACAAACTCCATTCATGTTATAATTCTTGTAATAGATCTTTAATGATAGCTTAGGTGGTGAGTTGCTCGACTGCCTATCCATTATTTCTATTATAGGCAGTATAGAATGATATATCCCATTATGAATGCAAATCATAATCTACATGCATGTAATAAAACATAGATTATATATATATATATATCACACACATATATAAGTATTTAGGGCACATATCCTTAAATCGCCCACTTGCACTAAATCCTAAAAGACTTTGTGCCATTTCACCTTATATTATATCATATACAATAACTTATGAAACCATATCCAAAACTTCTTTTAGATATATTAAAAAACACTTATGGAAATATATCATTGACTTCGCCTCATATCATATGATATGTAATACATTGTGAATACCTATCCAAAACACTTTTGGAAAAAAATTAGAGAAACTCTCATAGTCAAACTCAATCCCCATTCAGTCAACTGAAAAGTGTGACCCCATAGGACTTTGCAGCATTTGCAAAAAATATGAACCACTGGATCCATAAGTGTAAGAAAAGAGCAGCCTATATAAAATCATCAATTCTACTCAAGCTACAAATGGATCTGGAGTGATCTATATAAAAAACATGTATCTTTATACTTGTGTCCACTAGTCCGCATCATATGAAAACATGCATTCTCATATTTTATTTTTGTCCAAGACATCAAGTGACCAGTTGACATGGAGTATATCAATCCTATATATGCAAATCATATGTTATCAATTCTTAAAGTATAGAATTCCCTGATTGGTGAATACATCACATGTCATTCACCCTTATAGATAATTACATCACATGCCCGTTATCTGAATAGATAATAATATCACATGTACTATCTAGTTATGAACATACACTCCATGATCTATCTTAATTAAGAGTCCATATTCCATACTCATCACACGAGAGAAAAAAATCCCATCTTGGTTGAGCTCAAATTGATGACATGGTCAGAAACGTACCCAAACGCCCCCATATTAGCTAAGTTATTTTCAAACTTGCATAATTTAGGTATTAAAGTATAAAGGTTATCATGCTAGGTATATTTCCAGCCTCAAGTAGTGGGGACTCAAGTATAATATATACGCCCCTATTATGCCAAATATATCTATATTAAACTCTATGTGGTATACTTATTGGGTTATCTAGTATACAAAAAGAATCTTATTATTTGTTTTGTGCCTCATGAGCATATTTTGTATCTCCATAGAAGAATCCTACTCCGAATGACCTTAACATTTCATCATAACCTATAATACTCCATGATGAACATCAGTTAGGGATAACTCAAAGTCATACTTTGAGAGGTTATTTATTATTACACCTCACTAAATGTATATCTATATATACATTTATGCAACCAACATGAAATACTGATAAAATAAAGATTAGCTCAGATATGATACATTTTAATATCCTTAAAAATATTTTAATATTATTAAAAAACCAATATAAGAACCTGTCTATTATATCATATATAAAAGACTTCCATATCAACCTTATGCATTCTTCACTTTCAGGGGTTTTGTTAACTCAATCACATGTAATTCCTATCACATCTCAATGTGACCATATAATAAATGTTGGAGTTGGTGTTCTAGAATCAACTATTTGTAATTTGGATTATATGTACATTAAAATATTTGAATATTAATAAAATATATATTATTGTATATTATTCATTTTTTTGTATGACTTTAATGTAATAACACCCTAGAGTATTTTTCACATTGATAAGGTCATAGAAGTTTCTCACTACGATGAGAACCTTGAAATTCCATGATGATATTATTAAATATAGTTATACAATCAAATAATATACTATGATGGGACACATATAATTTTGAATTCCAGGTGAAAGTATCCATAAGAAGATGAGACTTCTTCTCATGAATTATGTAATTAGTAATCTCTAAGATGAGAGATTGTGTGAACAAACCCACTTGTAGGAATTATACATGTTTATGTGTCATTAGATATTCCTATCTATGAGAATGTGTAATGGTCCTTAGTCTTTAAGATTATCGTTAATGATTGTCATGACTTGCGTACTTTGATGCACTGACCAAAACCATGACGCCATATGTTCGCAAGAAGTAGGGTATTTTAGGTGCATCATGAATGACATTTCATTAATTAATAATTCGAGGAAGGATATATCCCTTCCATATTAATGGAAGTTGATATCTCATCCCTTTTATTAAAATGGAATTTTTGTATTAAATCCCATGGTCATGGTGTAATGATGAGTTTATTTTAGATATTCAAAGAAAGGCGTATCAATCACATAGGTTGGTAACACGATTATGCAACCTACTTGATCAAATATTGTGACAATGAGATTATATTACACAGTAAATGTCCATGTTTGGTTGTCAATGTTGCGACATCAACTTCTTTCTCTTAGGTTCCTTAACCAATTTCTAGACAGTAATCTTGGACTTTAGGCAAGTCTGCCCAATGCCAATGAGAAAAAAGCCAATAAGGTCACACACCAAGTGTTTCTATTGATCTCAATTAAATTATATTTGGGTTTAATTATTGGAATAAATATTATTATAATCACCAAGGAATAATTTTATTTAGGATTTATTTATTGCAAATATTTATAAGGTAATAAATAATTATTTATTTGTTAATAAATAATTTATTTAATTATGTGAATAATTAATAAATATTTATTATCCAAATTGTGAATAGAATATTTATTTATGAATTAATATTTAATAAATATTTATTTGGGTATTTGATAAATTTCAAGGAGGATAAGTGGAATAATATTATGTTTGGTGATAAATATTAATTTACAAGTCAACAACATAATATTTATCATTGTTTCATATGGAGCACAACATAAAATAATAATAATAATAATAATAAAAATAATATCATATGGTATGAGGTTAGATAAAGTTTATTATATTATTTAAGATTCATTATGAAATTAAATAATATTTTAGTTTAAACCCTAAATCTATAAATATATTTCTATGTTTATTGTATATGGTTAATTGAGAATTCAAAATCATTGTGCACAACACATTTCTTTCTATATTCATCCTTCTCTCATCCTCTCAAGAATGAGAAGAATAAGAGAGAATCCTTTAAGACTGAAAGAACTTAAAGCGATCAAGATGAAAAAAACAAGACAATCAATCCATAGTGCTAGCACTCGACATTCCATCAATGTTTTTTAGAGATCAAATGACCTCGTGTGGATCACTTCTATAGGGATCTACATTGGGTCCTCCATATGCAATGATGGTAATCTAAAAAGGTTTTCAAGCGATCAAAATTTTTATCAAAGAAATATCCAAAGATGTGGTAATATTTCTTCTGATCTAATTTAAATCAATATAATTTTAACAGGAAAAAGATACTCTTTGGGTTTCATAATTTTTTCAATATTCGAGGGAAACATTTCATTGGTCATGACATTTATGTCTTTCAAAATTAGTGAATAATCCATTGAATCTGATAAAAAACTTAATGGTTATTCACCCAAAAGTCACTTTCAATGTGTCTGAAACCATAAAGTTATATCATAGTGGTCACATTTAAATTTATAATTATTTATTTGATTATTGATTTATTATGCATAATGGTGGTTAAATATTTCATTTCCAGATTATTTGTTCTTTAATTTGAAGTTTAATTCACATTATTTCAACATTTTAATATTCATCGTTCAAGATTCATATTTTCTTAAAGACTAATAACAAATGGAGAATGATCGCAGATGTCATTGGGAGGTTCCAAAGTTTATGTTTGGCTGATTGGGTTACACGACATGTAGTTAAAGTACACGCCGTGTACCCAAGTTCACTTCACCGGGATGTGTCACAGGATAAACGACATGCCAAGAAGCTATTACACATGGTGCATTTATTGTATATCATGTTTAGACTAGTCCAACCTAGTATTTGATTTTACGGATTACATAGTGTTTAATTGGTATACATGATGTGTAGCTGGCATATACATCATGTAGTCTACACAGTTTAGTGAAAAAATTTATGCTAACCATGTGGTCAAATAAAAGGTTTCTAACCATGTGAGACTAAAAACCTGGATAATTAATGAAACACATAGTGTGTAGCTGAAATACATGGAGTGTAACTCTTTAATTTCCCCCACATGAAGAACACATCAATTAATTTAGTGGGTTATGAAAACACACGACAAGAGGAATACACAATTTGTAGCCGAAGTACACATCGTGTAGTTCCATGTCTAAAGAACACATTGAGTCAATCAGTGGTTATGTGGACACATGAAAAGTGGAACACACTATGTGTAGCTATTTGTTCCATTCCATGTAATTCAGATGTGATACATGTTGAGGACCCATATTTTTATCATGGATAAAAAAACAAATGAGGAACACAATATGCAGCTCATAAGTACACTCCATATAGTCTCCAAATAAAGGACATAATGAAATTACATAAAAATAATTAATTGAAACATAAAAACCTAATTACACCATTGGAACCATATGTGTTTAACTATGTAATAAAGGTTTTAAGGAATTAATAAATTATCAATTAATTTATTATAATTATCTATAATTATTGGTTATGCAATTTTATTTTTCATGAATGCATTTATGATGGGTATC
Organism: Viscum album; assembly: GCA_963277665.1. Classification (NCBI taxonomy): domain Eukaryota; kingdom Viridiplantae; phylum Streptophyta; class Magnoliopsida; order Santalales; family Viscaceae; genus Viscum; species Viscum album. Next base: position 1,058,081,202 of record OY728160.1, read on the forward strand.
TATAAGAGTTTGCGAATGGTCATTAAGATAAAGGGAATTAATTAATTAATACAAGCACTTTTATCTTAATAATAAATAATGAATTTAAGTGAATGATATCCAGTGTAATTTTGCACAATCATTTCATTTGTATTTCTGATCATGAGATTTGACTAGACCTGTGTATACATTGGTTTTATTTAATTTAATTTATTTCCTGAGTTGTGCAATTATTTATTATTAAATTAAAAATTATGAATTGCGTGTTATCCCTCCATATTTATTATATAGGACCTATGTGTCTAAGTTTGTTTGTGCCCTTAACTAATCTACTGGTTCCCCTCACCTATATGTGAGTTATAAACATATGTAATAAAAGGAGTATCCCAAGGAAAAATGAGGAAGTTCAAGATGAAACATAGATGAAACCAACCCAGATGATACATAGGTGGACAAGTGGAATAATTCAACTCATGCCAATACAAACACAAGGAGTTTTCTCATAGGGTCAAAGGTTGATTTATTATCCACTCAATAAATCAACTGTTAGATAAGCTCATGATTGGGTCATTTATTTATTCATTTATTTCTTATGAATTATTTATTTTATGGATTCAAGACTGTGATCACATAAATAAATATACTAATATACAAAGATGGAATTTAAATAAATGAATTATAAATAATTTTTTTTATCAAAACATGGTAAATCACTTAAGTAAAATTCACTTAATATTAAAAATATATTTAAAAGATAAAACAAAAAAATTTACGAATAACAAATGAAATGACTCAACTTAATATTAAGTCAGACCAAACATTCCATTACTTGATTATGAATGAAAACCATAAAACTAAGAATTTGACCAACCCACATTGGCACACTTACTTTTATCATGGCATTCTTATGAACTTTTTGGGTTGAATTAACCAATTTAAATCAAGATAAGTCACCCAAGCTAGTATTGATTTAACTTAGAGGTAAGTGTTGAAGAAATCAAAGTCAATATTTATGGATTGGGGAGTCTATTCAATGCATCAAGGAGTTACAATTTCACACTTGACAAAGACCTTACTATCTAAATACATTCGAGTAATTGACTAAGCCTATACTTAGGTTATGAGAAGGGGTATATAGATCCTTACCACTAGAATTTCCTAAGAAACTAGACATTCTGAGTCCAATTATGAGGGATGTTGGGACTTGATAAAATAGTGGGAGACTAAATATAATTTAATCCATTATGTCTCACATGAATTTCAATCAAGTGAAGTACTAATGATTTTCTCTTTTATAATTATATAATACTGGAAAGTTTATCAACCACATTATCCCTATGATCTATATTAGAGAAAGACTATCTACTTACTAGAAGTATCTTATAGGAATGGTTCATATGCCTATGGGTTGTATTACTCCATGAACGAAAATATTACATGCTAGAATCCTCACTACTTGATCCACCTATAAATAATGTGAGTAATGAAGAGTTAATTGTCTATGATAAACATGTTTTTAGTGTTTTCATCCATGTCTAATAAACTCGTGATGTCACATGAATAAATGGATGCTTATAGAATGATCCAACATCTATGTGGTTTATATTAAGATAGAGATAGATAGGAACATTTTGAGATATCCAATGAGCTCTTTCATAGTAATCTTGAAGAAGGTGCCTAATCTAGGCCTCATATAGTCAAACTCATTGGCTACATTGATCATCTAGAGGTTCTAGGGTTTAAATTACCTGAATAACTATGAATCGATCACATTATTACATCACTTCCTCAGATATTCTCTATATTTGTTGATAATTTTAATATGAATAACATAGAGAAGTCTATTCTAGATCTTCTCACATTACTTCACAAAGTTTATAAGGAGACTAAGAATGAAAATCATTCCTTCCTTATGGTGAATAAAAGAGGCCATACAAAGATCTATAAGTCCAAAGCTTCTTTACAACACCCTTAAAATGAGAGAAAGATAAAGGTGAAAATAAGGGAACATGATGCTATATATTTTTTATGTGGAAATAAGGTTCACTAAAAGAAAAATTGAACCCAAGAAAAGAAACAAGGGTAAGATTCAGGTACATTTTTTATCAAGTTAAAACTTTCTATTTATATAAATTGGGTATTAGATACAACATGTGGTGTTCACATATATATTCAAATATAGATCCAAGTACATTTCAGAAGATTAAACTAGGGGAGGCAGATCTATGAGAAGATAATGAAGACAAACTTGCTGTCCTGACTATTGGGGACTACCACCTTACATTGCCGATGAGAATTATATTGGTTTTAAAAATATTTTTATAATATTACTTCAGTTACCAAAAACATTATTTTTGTATTAAGACTCGATACAGATGGATTTATTTTCAAATTTGGGAATAAATTTTATTTATTTTATAAATAAAGAATATTTTATATAGGGGATATTTAAATAATATTATTTATGTGTTGGATTAGGAAAACCAAGTAATGGAAATAGATAATGAAACTAACTCACATGACTCATACCACACCCAACTATGAAATCACTGTCTAGGTCATGTAAATTAATTTTTTTTGACCAAATTACACCAAGATGGATATTTTTATTCCTTTAAACTAAAACCACTTGGTGTTTATCACACATTTTTACAAGAAAAAATGACCAAATCCCCATTTAGTGGAAAAGTTTAAAGGGAAAAAGAGATTCTTGAATTAGTTGATATCGATGTGTGTGAACCATTTCTAGTTAAAGAAAGGGGTGGGTACTCATAATTCACAACTTTTATTGATGATTTAAGTAGATATGGATATGTTTACATAATTAGGTATAAGCATGATTCCTTTAATATATTCAAGGAATATAAGAATGAAGTTGAGAACTAGCTTGATAAGAATATTAAGAAACTCTTATCAAATCACATTGGATAATATATTAATCAAGAATTTATTGATTATTTATAGGATTTTGGGATTCCATCCAAACACACACCTCATTATATGCCATAATGGAATGGTGTAAATGAAAGGAGGAACCGTAACCTATTGGATATGGTGAGATCAATGACAAGTTATGTGATTCTTCCATTATCCTTTTAGGTGTATGTGTTGTATAAAATAATATTCATACTAAACCGAGTTCCAAATAAAGTGGAATATAGTATTTCATACTAATTTTGGAGTGGAAATAAACCCATGTTGTTGTACTTACATTTGTGGGTAGTTTAAGTGTTTGTCAAGGTCTCTTCAGGCAACAAACATGCACCCTCAGACACAAAGTGTACCTTTATAGGATACCCTAAGGAAATAAGAACTAGTAGAAAAATGGTCTTTAATGTTGTAATTTTAATATAGGTTCTTAGAGACTAACATTAAAAGTCTTCTATGAACACTTTTAACAACATTTTTTGTAAAAACCAACATTCAAAGTCCTAATGGATGACTTTTCACATCGGTTTTTTCAGGAACCGAAGTTAAAAGTAACTTTTTACATTTTTTAAAAAATAAAATACCAAAAATGTTTATAAAAATTTATATAATTTCTTAATATTCTATTTGACTAGTCTTGGAGCTGAAATGGAGTTATGGATAAAAATTTATGGACATCAGAAGTTGAACATTAAAAGAATTTTAACATTGGTTTTTTTTCAAAAACCGATGTTAAAAGTATCATTTGACATCAATTTTTAAAAACTATGATGCAAAAAATGCACACCAAGATTTATATAATTTATTAAACTTCTATTTTACTAATCTTGGAGCTAAAATGGACGAACGGATCAAAAGTTACGGACATTGGAATTTGAACATTAAAAGACTTTTTAACGTTGGTTTTTTTAAGAACTGACGTTAAAAATATTTTTTACATCAATTTAAATAAACGATGCCAAAAATGTTTACCATGATTTATATAATTTTCTAATATTTTATTTTACTGGTTGTTGAGCTAAAACGGACTTACAAATTAAAAGTTATGGTCATCAGATGTTGGACTTGTTTAAGAGAATTCCAACTTCTAATGACCATAACTTTTAATTTATAACTCCGTTTGAGTTCCACGAGTAGTCAAAAAAATATTTTGAAATGAAATACAACTTGGAATCCATTTATTACATCTATTTTTAGTAAAAACCAACATTATAACCACTTTTAATGTTAGTTTTTCAAAAAATTCACATGAAAAGTCTTTTATGAGGATTTTTTATGTTCATTTTTTGTAAAAAAAACGACATTAAAAGTAGTCATTTTTGTGAAAACAATGATTTTGTGATATTTTAACATCATTTATATAAAAAAACAATGTTAAAACCCAAAAACTAGAAGGGTTTTAACTTCAGTTATATATTTACCCAATGTTAAAAGTAAAATTTCAAATATGCGGGTTCAGTATTTCAATTTGTTCACAACGTGTATTTAAATTTTCCAAATTACACATAAATTTTAATACATCACCACCATAAATATTTTAATTTGAAATATATAAATCCCCATTATCTTTCTTTCAACATTTTCAACATATTCAATCCAATAAAAATTTCAACACTTCTTCAATCTACAATTTGTACATGGTATTTATTCTCATATTTTAATTTCATTATTATAGTTTTCCTTATCACTAAAAATATTGATAATTTTTCTTATGATGATGAAGAATTCTTCTGATCGAGATACAAAGATAAAAATTCTACATGAGATTCCCTAACTGAGGTGAAAAATTATTTATCGATCATCATTTTATTGATCACCAATTTCTTTACCGTGTGAGCTCATACTTAAAAAGAAGATAATTAATGAAAAAAATATATCGATTTGAAAAAAACCAATAAAATAATTGAAATTAGGTTAACAATTTAAGTTTATTCTTTGTTGTTTTTTATTTGGTGTCTATAATTTTTAGTTCTTGTTTCTTATATTTTTTTAAGTGAGTTGTATCTATCAAAAATTAAATTGGTACAACTTATGATATCCATAAATTTTGTTCCACAAGTCCATTTTAGCTCTATGACCAGTAAAATAAAATCTTAGGAAACCAATTATATTATAGTATTAAGAGTTTCTATTTTTTCACATTGGTTTTTACTAAAATTGATGTGAAAATAATATTTTTTCTATTTGAAATCTTTTTTTTTTGTAAAACCGATGCTAAAAACCGATGGAGCCCAACTTTTAGCACTGATTTAGATAAAAACCGACATCGAAGACCACTGAGGACTGAATTTTGGCATCGGTTTCTAAATACCCCCATGTCCTAACTTTTGATGTTAGTTTTTATGAAACTGATGCCGAAGACCCCCAGGGGCTGACTTTTGACATCGATTTTTGTAAAAACTGATATCGAAGACTGTCAGAACCGAGTTTAAGTGTCAGTTTTTGTAAAAAACAACACTAAAAATCCCTATAAAATGATTTTTAATTTATTTTCAAACATATAGTTTATAAAAACTGGCGTTGAATCTTCCATTTTTAACATTACCTTTATGGAAATTCGTTAAAAATCTATGTCGAAATATAAAAAAACCAGCGTGGAAATACCTTTTTTCATTAGTGAAGGGGATATTGCCTATACTACCCCTTAGATAAAAAGGTAATAGTAGAAAGACACACCGTATTACTTGATAGTGAGTACATATATAAAAGGGATATTGAGAGTGATATATACTTTAATTAATTCCAGGATCAAGGTATACAAGAGTTTACATAGGAAAAAATTCCATAAAACCCCATAGAAGTAGAAGTTCCAGAGACACAAGTACTACGTAAGAGTACTAGTGGGGTTAGATAAATTGAAAGATATGGATTTAAACTAAGGATATTGACTCATTATTATTTTTAAAATAATGATCCTATAACCTACAAGGAAGCAGTACATGACACCGATGTTGCCAAGTTGAAATAAGCTATGAATTCTGAAATGGATTCCATGTACCAAAACTAAGTATGGATTTTTGTAGGTCCTCTAGTGGATGTAAATCCCATTGGTTTTAAATAGGTATTCAATAATAGACTATACATGGATGGACAATTCATTACTTACAAGGCATTATTGGTAGCAAAAGGGTTCAAAACAACATCAAGGAATAGACTATGATGAAACCTTTTCACAAGTTTCTATGTTGAAATCCATCAAAATTCTATTTTACATTGCGGATTTACATGACTATGAGATTTGTAAAATGGATTTAAAAATAACATTCATTAATGGGAAACTTCATGAAGATGTCTATATGACACAACCTGAAGGGTTTGTGAATCCAAATGATGGAAACAAGGTATACAAATTGCAAAGATCCATTTATGGATTAAACTAAGAATACAAGTTGCGGAACATTTGGTTTGATGAAGCCATAAAAGAATTTGGTTTCATAAAAAATTAATGAGAGCCTTGTGTCTATAAATGGTTTTGTGGTAGTTCTCTCATTTTCTTAATAGTTTATGTCAATGATATACTACTTATTGGAAACAAAATATCAATCTTACAGTTTGTTAAATCCTAGTTAAACACATGCTTCTTCTTAAAGGGATTATGTGAAGCAACATATATTCTTAGGATCATGATACACTATGATAGATACAAGAGGCTAATCAGTAAAAGTTAAGATATATATATATATATATATATTGACAATATATCAAAGATATTCAATATGGAAAATCCAAAAGGGGATTGTTACCAATGTCACATGGAATTCATCTTTCCAAAAAAATATTTCCTCATATACATGAGGAAATATAGAGGATGTAAAGGAATCAATATGTATAGACAATTGGTTCAGTCATGTATGTTATAATTTGTAATAGTCTATATGTTTCCTATGCCTTAAGTGTGGTAGGAAGATATCAAGTTGACCCAGGTGACCGCCATTGGATGGAATTCAAGACTATCCTTAAGTATCTGAGGTGTACTAAGGATATGTTCTTAGTATATGGAGGATATGAGGAACTAGTTATTGAAGTATATGCAGATTCTAGTTTACAAATAGACCAAGATGTTTTTATATTTCATAGGGGATACATCTTCACTCTTAATGGAGGTTTTGTGAGCTATAAGAGCTCAAAGAAAGCTATGGACACAGATTCTACAACATATTTTGAGTATATTGTATCTTCTGAGACAACTAAATAGTAATTTTGATATGAAACTTTGTCCAAAATATTTTTTTGGTGCCTATTATCAAAGATATTATCACACTCTATTATGATAATACTATATTAGTGGCCATTGCAAAGGAGCCAAGGTCACATCAGCGAACAAAGAACATACTTCATAAGTACCATCTCTTGAGGAATTTTTATCAAATAGGTGAAGTTGTAGTGAGTAGAATATCCATGGTTGTAAATGTGGTAGACCCCTAGACTAAAACCTTACAGTAGAAATATAATCATCATGTTAGGTCTAGCGGACTGAAAGTCATAGGCATTTGGATATAGTCCAAGTGAGAGTTATTTTGAGTTAGTGTTCTAGAACCAACTATTTGTACTTTGGATTACATGTATATTTAAATATTTTAATGTTAATAAAACATCTTATTACATATTTTTCATTGTTCTTCATGAATTTAATTTAATAATATCCCAAAGTATCTATCACATTGATAAGGTCATAGTAGTTCCATACTATGATGAGAACCTTAAAATGATATGATGATATTATTAAATGTGGTTATACAATTAGATAACATACTATGATGGTACACATAGAATATTGACTGTCAAGTGTGAGTACTCATAAGTAGATGAGACTTCTTCTCATGAAGTTCACACTTAGTAAAATCTATGATAGGAGATTATGAGAACATACCCACCTGTAGGAATTCTATATGTTTATGTGTCATTACATATTCCTATCTATGAGCATGTGTAATGGTACTTATACTTTAAGATTATTATTAATGCTTTTCATGACTCACATACTTTGATTTAATGACCAAAACTGTGACACCATATGTTTGTGGGAAGTATGGTACATTGAGTTCATCATGAATTCCATATTATTAATTAATAAGCCGAGGAAGGATTTTTATCTTCCATATTAATAGAAGTTGATATCTCATACCTTTAATTGAAATAGATCTATCACATTAAATTCTATGGTCATGGTGTAATGTTGAGTTTATTTCAAATAGTCAAAGAAATATGTATCAAGCACATAGGTCGGTGACATGAGTGTGAAACTTTTTTTATGGGATATTGTGATGAAGATATTATATTATACAGAAATTATTCATGTGTGGTTATCAACATTGTGACATTAACTTCTTTCTCTTGCATACCTCGATCCACTGATAGATAGTAATCTTGGACTTTAGGCAAAATTCTAATGAGAAAGAAGCTTAGAGGGTCACACATTAAGTGTTTTTGTTGATCTCAATTAAATTCTATTTGAATTTAATTATTGGAATAAATATTATTCCCAAGACCAAGAAATAATTTTATTTAGGATTTATTGATCATAAATATTTGCAAGGTAATAAATAATTATTCATTCATTAATAAATAATTTATTTAATTATATGAATAATTAATAAATATTTATTTACTAGACTATGAATGAAATAATTACTTTATTTATTGAATATTTAATAAATATTTATTCGCCAGATTTCGAATAAAATATTTATTTATGAATAAATATTTAATAAATATTTATTTAGGTATTTGATAAAATTTGAGGAGGATGAGTGGACCAATATTGTGTCCTGTGATAAATATTAATTTGTAATATAGTAAAATAATATTTATCATTACATCAGATAGTACATGCCATAAAATAATAATAATAATATTATCTGGAATGCGGTTAGATAAAGTTTATTATATTATTTAACGACTATTGTGAAATTAAATAATATTTTTACCCAAACCCCAACTCTATAAATAGATTTCTATGTCTATTATGTAGGGTTAACTGAGAATTGAGAATTGTTTTGCACAACAAATTTCTCTCTAGATTCCTCCTTCTCTAATTATCTCAAGAATGAGAAGAATAAGAGAGAATCTTACAAGCCAAAGGAACTTGAAGCGAGCTATAGGGAATCTACTTTGGGCCCAACCTATGCAATGATGGAAATTCAGAAAGGGATTTAGATGATCAATATCTTCATCAAGGAAATATCCCAAGATAAGGAAATATTTTTTCTAATATAATTTAAATTAATTATAAATTTAACATGAAAAAGACCCTATCTTGGTTTCAAGATTTCTATGTAAACATTTTATGAAAACAATTAATTAATCATGGAATTTACATATTTAAAAATTGGAGAATAATCTATCAAATCCTACAAAAAATGTAATGGTTATTCCCCCAAAAGGCACTTCTACTGTGTCCAGAACCATCAATAAAAACCTCCCACTAAATCTTTAGTGAGAAAAATCTATGAAGAAAGATAGTTTGAATAATGGGGAGATTTATGAATCATATTCCTAATGTCCAACTATTTGAACATATTAAAACTCCTTAACTTCACAAAATCAAATGCTATGATGTTAACTTTAGTTTTTTACTTAGAAATCTTTCTAAAATCATCCCATCATCCTTAAAACCCTTTATATCAAATTTTTATTTGAAATATTTTGATAAATGTAACTATTTACACTATTTATTTGCCAACAAATCCTAAACCCTTTTAGGATAAAGTTTTATTTACTATGTTAGAGTAACTAATGTAACTATTTACATTCCTCTTTACCATCATATCCTAAACTGTTTTAGGATATTAAGTGTAATCCACTTATCATTTTGACTCATACAATCCTATAAGAAATAGTGTCTTTAAATTTTACATTATAATTAAATGTAAATATTTACATTATTTTTTATCTTCATATATCCTAAACTATTTAGGATATCAAGAAAAACACTTTAATCTTAGATTCAAAAATTCTTTACGAAATAGTGATATCCACTTTCTAAGGAAACTAAATGTAATTATTTATATTTTTTACAATAACACATCCTAAAATCTTTAGGATATTAAATAGAAATCACTCTAACTTTAGATTCGTATAATCCTTTATTTTTTAACTTTTAACTTCTATAAGTTCAAACATACTCCCACTAACCTCTTAGTTACTATATTATTTTCAAAATATCTTACTAAGATATACATGCTGCTTTGTATTTAAGAAATAAAATTTATTTCCTTCTAGTGGTAATATTAATAAATAAAATATTATATCCATATAATATATGGAATTATATGTGTTTGAAGTATCATTCCCTTAAAAATAAGTCTATTATTTAAAATACACCACTGCTGGGTGAGAATCACATTCCTTTTTTACCAATAGTTGGATAAAAACTTTATCCTAGATAAACAATTTTATCCAAATCTTCACCTCAAAACATGTTATAGAGTCGTGATGAATCATAAACCATGTGTATAAAAATAATCATCTCATAAAAACTATTTGTTAACTAACAACTTCTCTTATTATATAATAAAAAAAAGATGAAGATAAACATCTTTTAATTATATTCACCTGATATTGATATATTAATTTATATTTAAATTTGATGTAGTAACTCTTTTCTTCATAAAATGAATGTAAACTAGAATCTATATCAATTATTTCATTTATTTTTAACTATTTTATATTTAAAACACTTGTAAAATATACATTTTGAATCACATACCATTAAAAATTAAATAATTGATTTCTATAACACCCATACTTGACAATGACATTCCATGGATTTTCCTAAACCTATTTTAGGTATCTTGATGATCCATTTAAGATCTCAGATTTCCTTTAAGGTACATTCTTGTTTAAGTTTTGGTTTAAGACTCTTTAATTTGGTTAAATAAATGTTTATAGAGTGTATAAGGAGTCCCGAGGGTGTTCCAAGGGTTTAGGACATGAAAGAATGGAGGATAGGGCCATCCAGTGCATGTCATGTAACACCCTGACCCCAACTACCTAGAGTCGGTGCATTATTACATAACATTGGCATGATCACAAAAGATCAAATCTCGAAAGACCGATTAGTTTAGTATCCTTGGAAATACTAGATACATGCATAAAGTTTAAATTACATCATAAAGTGAAAACTACAACAACATCTTGTCTCCATACTCATATCCCCTTATACTATCTCTGTAGGTCATTCATAAAATACTTCTTCACATCCTAGGAAAAATAAAACATAGAAAGGGGTGATCTCAAATTCCCAGTAAGGATAACAATATAGCGGAAACTTTCATAAATAAGAATAAACATTTAAGGCAATGTATAACTAAAACAAAAGCCTTTTAAACTTGAACTTCAGTATAATATGGCAAAGATAAAATGAAATAATTCCATTTAATTATTCACATGGATATTCTACTAGTCGAATAATCACATGCAATATCAATAACCACTTTCATAATGATGGAATGCATAATGCCATACTATCATAACCACGTAGCCAATGCCTCGTGCGAAGACTACAAATAAGATTTTGTCAAGGCCTCGTGCCAAGACACTAGTTTGTCTCATGAGACCTACCGATGCATCGAGAAGCTATAGCAGGCTCCACCCGTCACTTACTAATTCCAATGCATTCCTCATATGAATAGGTTTAAACATAACATAAACATTCGTATTAAAACTAGCATACAAAATGTAAATACTTTCTCCATAAACCATGAATGGTATAAAAATAACACATCCACATTCAAAAATATCACAAAACCTTCAATACAATATGGAAGTTTTGTATCATAATAAATCAACTTCAAATAATCTTAAAATCCATCAAAGGATGTTGACATAGATGAAATCAAAACTATTTGAGAGAAATATATCTTTTTTTGAAATCATTTAAAAGTCACATAATTATAAAATAAAAAATTTACTTTGAAAATATTCTTATAAGATTGTAAGGGAAGCTTCGAAGATTTTACAATGGTGGAAAATAGCCGCATCCGCCGTATAAGTTAAAAAAATACATTCTTACCTTAATTTGTCGAAAAGGTTAAAAAGGTCATTGTTTGGAAAATGACGTAAAGATTCCTTTATAAAATTCTCATAAAAAGTAAAACAAGGGTATAAATGACTTTAACCCATATTCTGTAAAATAGTAAGAATTTTTTGAAATACATTTTTAAGAAATATGGATGTGGATGATAAAGAGGTCCTAGTAGATAATTATGTATAAACAACCTCTAATAACGAAGAGATTGTGAAATAAACCATTACCCTATACTTTTCCTTGGTTGAGGGTAGGTTAACCTCTTGTATAATGGTGAAATAATTGTTATTAAATTATAAAACAATCATATACATTAATATTATATCATATATGATCTTTTAACATTGCTTTTTTAATAATATCTTATTATTATCGTCGTTTTGGGTGTTAACTTACTCGTTTTTTTATATGTTTTGTTACATAAGTCGTGTTTGTTATGGATAGTTTATATCTTATTCATATAAATAATTATATTAAGTCCTTAAAAATTATTTTTAATCATAAAATGACAATTATACTTGAATGGATACGATGGGGAATGAATCTCATCGCGTTTGTGGAGACGGTAGTCCGTACATACGCACGAGTGACAATATCATTCTTTTGATATTATAATAATATATAATTGGATGGTATATAATATATAAAGAATAATTATCATTTTATATTTATTATTTACATCAATTACACATCATTATCATACCCATCCAAATAATAATGTTTTGAATAACAATTACACCACGACGTGGAGACGGTAAGCCGTACGTACGCACGTATGGTGACATGTCATTAAAAGTATGTATATAATAATGAATATGGTTGTAACATATATATAATAACATCACAGTATATAGACGATACTGTATTTATTATTTTATAATGGGAATAATAAAGAAATAAGAAGTTGAAGAAGAAAGGAACTTGAAAGAGGGTGGTGAAAACATTACCTCTTCTTCGGGTTCTTCCTTTTGATTTGATCAAAAGGGATCCTTAGGTTGGCTTTATGATCAAAATAATTTCTATAGGTTGAATTGAGGAAATTTTAGAGGATATTTGGTCAGGGTTTGGCCGAGCCAAAAGGATTTGAAGGTGTAAATTAGAGAGAAGGGGGAGTTCCCTTTTATAAGAGGGGTGAGGGGTACCTTTGGAAAAGCTAGAAATATTATTTTATAATAAATTTATATTTAGTTTATAATGGCTCAAAATTAGATTATTTAAAGGTTAAGGTGGGTATGGGTCGAAATCCTTTCAACCAATAGATTTTAGATAGGTTTGGGTCACTATATTAACCTTATCATTTATATTTAACTCTTAGTTAAATAGTTTGGCATTTACCATGTCTCTTTGTATTTTTATATTATATAGTTAATAAAATTACTATATACATCCAAGATACCCCCAAGTGGTCCATTAATGATACAAATATTATGATATAAGTCCTTTTTACGAACCTTATATTTTTAGGAAGAGAATATCAATTAATAATATAATATTTGTTTTAAAAACTCTTTTATGTCAATTTTGACACTATTGAGTATTCTGTTTTTGATAATTTCATAACAACATTATTACTTAGAAAACAATTTATATAACCAATCCTAATATGTAATATTAACCTATAAATTTAGTGTAATTCATAAAAAGTCTCAAATTACATTTATTTTTATATTTATAATATCAATTATTTTAATATTTCATTAATTAGGTAATTACTGTATCACCATTGTGTCATAAATAAATTAAATTATTTAATGTATAAAAATTATAAATAAAATACCATTATGTAGGAAATATTTTTATCTTTATAATGAATAATTATAATCTAATTTATCTTATGTATAACCCTATATTAAAAATGTTTTAGTTATTAAACTTTGATTTTAACTCTTCTTTGAATTAAATAATAATAAATGTCCTAATCTAATCCAAGTGGACCTAAATGATAATATTTTATTCCTAAGTTTGTTTTTGGTCGATATACACTTGTCCAATAGAATTAGGACATGTGTTAGGGTAATATTAATATCATTTTTACCCTTAATTACCCTATTTACTTTTAACCGTGGTAAATAAAAGTAAAAAGTTACTATTCACAAAAAAAATTATTTTTATCTTATTGAACCAAATTTTACTCCTTGATATTAACCGTGTCTCTCGTATTTTATAAATTCCACTCACAGAAGTGGTAAAATTAAGTTTTATGTGAATTTTTAAATTCTCCTAGGAGGTAGGTAAAAGACGGTGAAAAGTTCAATAAATTTTTTATATATCTAAAATTACTCTAAAATAACTCCAATGAATTACATTGAACTTATATAGGTATTATGTATCCATTTTTACCTTAATTAAATTTAAATAAAATAAATAATTATTTAAATAAAATTTTGGTTTTAAACTATAACTAAGTGTTTTTTTCACTATTCATCAAAAATTGAATGTTTTCAGAAAAATACCAAAAATTTACCCTAAGATGATTTCGATATTCCGAATCCAAAAATGATGTCTATTTTGAAATATAAAATTTATAAAATTTCAAAATGTGGGTATTACTATTCATAACAGCTAGTTTGATTGGTTGTGGTGTGTGTTAGAACTTGAAGTTTCGTACAACACACGCTACAGTATTATTCAAAGAGAAGCGTATCGTGGAAGCTTGGGGTGTTACATTCTCCCCTCCTTCAAATAATTTCGTCCTAGAAATTTCTGGAATACTACCACATGAAAATACTCAGGTGATTCTTCATCATAAGTTCCTCAGGTTCCCACGTTTCCTCTTCTATTTTATGGTTTCTCCATAGAAATTTTACCAGACGAGTCATCCGGTTTCTCAGCACTTGTTCTCTTGTATCAAGAATCCTGATGGGCTCTTCACAATAAGACAGATCGATTTCCAGTTCTAATTCCTCATAGGTGAGTACATGCATTGGGTCAGGCATGTATTTTTTCAACAGTGATACGTGGAACACATCGTGAACTTTGGAGAGATTTGGCGGCATTTCCAAACGGTAAGTTACAACCCCAATTCGTTATAGAATTTCAAAAGGTCCGATGTACCTGGGACTCAATTTACCTTTCTTACCGAAACGTATGACTCCCTTCCATGGAGATACCTTCAAGAAAACATGATCTCCTACCTGAAATTCCAAATCATTCCTTCGGTTATCGACATAGCTCTTCTACCTACTTTGAGCTGCTTTGATGTGGGTTTGGATTACCTTCACATTTTTCATCATTTCCTCCACCAGTTATGGGCCTACAAGTTTTTTTCCACCAACGTAATCCCAACAGGTTGGTGTGCGACATCTCTTTCCGTATAACGCTTCATATGGTGCCATCTGAATACTTTAATGAAATATATTATTATAGAAAAATTAGACCAGAGGTAAATATTGATCCCACATACCCTGAAAGTCAAGTGAGCATGATCTCAACATGTCTTATAAGGTTTGAATAGTTTGTTCTGATTGTCCATCAGTTTGGGGGTGGTAGGCAGTGCTCAAATGAAGTTCAGTATCCAGGGCTTTCTGAACACTTTTCCAGAATCTTGAAGTAAAACGTGGATCACGATCAGAAACAATCGATATGGGTACTCCATGAGGTCTCACAACTTCATTAATATATAGTCTTGCTAGACATTCAAGTGGTAAATCTTCCCTTATAGCAAGAAAATGTGCTGACTTGGTAAGACGATCAACAATGACCCATATTACATCATTCCTTCTAGGAGTCTTTGGTAGTCCCATGACAAAGTCCATCATAATATTGTCCCATTTCCACTCCGGTATGGGAAGAGGTTGCATAACTCCTCCAGGATGTTGCCTTCTAGCTTTCACTTGTTGACAAATTATACATCTTGACACAAAATCAGCAATCCCCCTCTTCATGTTGTCCCACCAAAAACGTTCCTTCAAATCCCTATACATTTTGGTGCTCCCAGGGTGTATAGAGAAATTGGAACTATGAGCATCGTCCAACAATTCCCTTTTTAGATCAGGTATATTGGGAACACAAAGTCTCTTCCCAAATTTCAAAATTCCATCTTCATACACAAAGTCACTCAATCTCCCATCATTCACAGCTTTAATATTCTTTTGAAATTATTCATCATCGGTCTGAGAACTCTTAATCCTTTCTAGTAAAGATGGTTTGGAAACCATTTGAAAAAGAATTGATGTTTCACCTTCCATGGTGATTCCCATATCCATCTTTACTAGATCCATGTATATAGTATCCTTTTCAACTCTCATCTTATTCAAAACTCCATGATCCTTTTTTCTCAAATCATCTGCCACCTTATTTTCCTTTCCTGGGTGGTAGTGTATCGTGCAATCATAATACTTTAGTAGTTCAATCCATCTCCTTTGACTCATGTTGAGTTCTTTCTATGAGAAGATATACTTCAAACTCTTTTGATTAGTATAAATCTCACATTTCTCACCATAGAGATAGTGTCTCCAAATATTCAAAGAAAATATTACAGCTGCTAACTCAAGATCATGAGTAGGATAATTCTGCTCATGAATTTTTAGCTGTCGTGATGCATAGTCAATAACCCTATCATTTTGCATAAGGACACAACCAAGTCCTTTCTTTGAAGCATCACTATAAATAACAAACCAATCATTACCCAATGGTAGAGTCAATATAGGAGCATTGAATTTTTTCTCTTAAGTTCTTCAAAACATTCTTCACACTCTTTTTTCCAAACAAATTTAACCCCTTTATGTGTGAGATTTGTTAATGGGTTAGCCAATCTGGAAAAATTCTGGATGAAACGTCGATAATAACCTGCTAAACCAATAAAACTACGTACCTTAGTTATACTCGTAAGTGTTGGCCATTCTTGGATTGTCTTGGTCTTAAAAGGATCAACATATATTCCATACTTAGAGACAATATGGCCAAGAAAAGAGATCTCCTGAAGCCAGAATTCACACTTGTTAAACTTCCCATATAATTCATGTCTTCTAAGAGTCTTCAGGATAATGTGCAAGTGATTTTCATGATCTTCATAGCTTTTGGAGTATACCAAGATATCATCAATAAATACCACCACAAAACCATCGAGATATTCCTTGGAAACTTTATTCATTAGATCCATGAATACAGAGGGTGCATTAGTCATCCCAAAAGGCATTACTGTAAACTCGTAATACCCGTACCTGGTTCGAAATGATGTCTTCGGAATGTCTTCCTTATTTACACACAACTGATGGTATTCAGATTGAAGTTCAATCTTTGAAAAGTATTGAGCTCCATGCAGTTGGTCAAATAAATCATCAATGCGAGGTAGGGGATACTTGTTCTTTATTGTTATATCATTGATCTCCATGTAGTCAATATATAACCTCATAGATCCATCTTTATTCTTAACAAAAAGGACAGGGTCTCCCCATGGAGAAACACTAGGGAAAATAAATCCCTTATTACTCAATTCCTCTAGTTGTTTCTTTAGTTCAACTAATTCCATAGTGTCCATTCTATAAGGGGTCTTCTATATAGGCCTTGAACCAGGAATTCAATCAATGGACAACTCAATTTCTCGTTCTGTAGGATGTCCAGGTAAATCTTCTGGAAACACATCAACATATTCTCTCACAATTGGTACATCCTCTATTTGAACATTCCTTTCCCAACCCACAGTCATTTCATTCTCTTCCTCCCCAATAATTGAATTTAGTTGAGCTACTGGGGGTGGATCTAGGTAAGAATTAGGTGGTGACGATTCCACTCTAAAGATAAGGTGTTCCTTATAATCATCATAAAAAATAGTAACCTCCTTCTTCTTATAATAAATTTTTTCATCATGGTTCGAAATCGAATCCATACTGAGGATTATATCAAATTAATTCATAGGTATGATAATGAGATCAGCAGATAAAGAACATTTATGTGCTCTAATGGGAACTGATTCACAAAACTTTGTAGCAATGATACTTCCCTTAGGAGTTTTGACTAACAACTCCCATGTTAAATAAAATTTGAAATATCTAATTTTATTAGAAAACTAGGATGATATGAAACAATGTGATGATCCAGAATTAAATAAAGCATTGGTTAAACTTGAGGAAACCATTAAATTACCTGCCACCACGTCTTTCGGAGCTTCTACCTCAGCAGTAGTGATAGCATAAGCTTGGCCTTGATACCTTGTCCTTTTCTGAGGTAAGTTCCCTTGAATCTTAGGACATTCATTTGCATAATGTCTCATCTCCCTGTAGTTGTAGCATTGAACATCGGTAGCTTCTTTCTTCCCCTTGCAATCATGATCTTGGTGGAATTTTTCACCACACTTATAATAGAATCCCATTCCTTTCAAGCAAGTACCAGGGTGTTTCTTCCTACATTTACTGCAGGATTGATATTCAACTTTTCCCTTCTTCCCCTTATTTCCATTTACAGAGTGATCAGTAGATATCTTCTTCTCTTTCTTTGCTTTAAAGTCGTAAGACTTAGAGAATTCCTTTTCAGTCTTGATAGCACATGAGAAAATTTCTTCATACGAAGAGAAAGATTGTGAGACTAATGCTCGACAAAGAAATGGTTTTAACCCATCAAATAAACGATAAATCTTACTCCTTGGGTTATGTATACAATCTACTGCATTCCTTGCTAACCTTGTAAAGTTAGCTTCATACTTTGTGACATTCTCATCCTCCTTTTGTCTTAAACTCAGAAATTGCCTTTCCACATCTAATCGATGGTCACGAGGAAAGTATTTTTCTAATAAAAGCTCTTTTAACTCTCTCCATTCCATATTTGATACTTCATCATCTTACTTCATTTTTTGAATCAATGACCACCATTGATCAGCATCTCTAGTGAGGTAGTAAACTGCCATGATAACTTTTTCCCTTTCACTACTCCCCAAGGCATGAAATATTTTCTATAAGGAATTTATCCATTGCTCAGCTACTAGTGGATTTTTACTCCCATTGAATGTTGGTGGTTGTTGTGTCATGAAGCTATCTAACATTTATCCTCCACACTGTGGATCTGGGTGCTCCATACGGGTAAGGTTATTATTTATAACCTGAGTGAGTTTGTAAAGACCCGGAAATTTCAAGGAAATTTTTTTCTTAATTTTATTTGGAATTTTACAAGAACACAGTTTCTGACGGCGCCTGATTCCGAGGCCCGGTGTGCCCGGAATTAATTTTCAAAGTTTGGCTCGGGTACGTTCAATGAACGAGCGAGCGGGAATTTCTATCTTTTGAACCGATTCCCGGAATCGAATTCCGAGGGCACCGATGGAACCGCAGCGCCGGTAATTTCTTAAGAATGCCATTTCCGGAGTTGCGTTTATCCGAGAGAAGATGATAAAAATTGTGGAAGTTTAATTTATAACTTATCTACAATTTTTATTTTCTTGTTAAGTAGATTAAGTGTTATGTTACAACACTTGACCCTCTCTTAAGTGGTTTTAACCTATGTAATGGAGTTAGGGGTGGGACCCACTTGGAGTTAACCACCCATGGAAGGATTTAAGGTGAGGTGGGGCCCACACGAACCCCACCCCTTCACTTTTCCCATAACCCCCTAACTCCCTCTTTATTTTGAAACTCCTTCTTTCCCTCTCTCTCCCTCATAACTCATGCCAACTAGCACTTAAATTAAGTTATTGAAACTCTTAATCAATTAAGTGTTTGAATTTTGAACTTACAATGCATGGCATGATTAAAATAAAATAAGGGGAAACCTTCTTTTATTTGGAGGTTGAATTGTGGTGGGGGGATTTTTGAGAAAGAGCCTTTGTGTGATAGAAGAAGGAAGCTCCTTCTTCGTTGAAGAACGTACTCCTCTCCGTGAAGAACGGTTCTTCTCCGATGAAGAACATCGATCCCTCAACTTAGAACGACTCGGTGATCACGGTTCTTCATCCTCTTTTTCCTCCACGGCAAGGGAGAAGACACCGACGTAGGGAACTCTCCAACGACAACGCGCCTTCCTTCTTCATCTCCGCAACAAGTGAGGAGACGTCGTTTTCTCCTCGGACGTACCCCAACATCCATGGAATCGACGTCCGATCTCCGCGACGTCGTTCTCCGCGACGCCGTTCTCCGCGACGCCTGACGTGCGACGTCAAATATCCAAGTAGGGGTTTGTTGTTGGTTTATTTAATTATTTTCCGTTCTTGGTTCTAGCATGACAAATTTGAGGATGAACGATTAAGTGTTATCGTCTAACGAGAGGGGGGACCAAACCGCACAAACACGGCCGAACCCCCCTCCTTTGTTCTTGAATGTTTCTTGCGGATGAAACGAGATAGCGTGGTGCCGTCGCACCACGCGGGAATCACACGGAAATTATTGCGCGGCGCCGTCGTGCCGCGCCGTGGAAAGAATTATCATGAACGCGACGCCGTCGCGCCGCGTCGAAGGAAACCGAAGACGTCGCGACCGGAGCGGGGTCGCGGCGGAGGGGCGCGGTGCCGTCGCACCGCGCCGGATGACAAAGGCCGCGGCCGGTTTCGGGCTGCAGCGGATCGTGATGACCGGCGGCCAGCCGGGCCGCCGGTGCCGGAAGACGGAAGAGGACCGGCCGGGTTGGTGGAAACCGGGGGAATTTAATTCCCCCGGGTAGTTATTTGGCCCCCCATTATGAGGGGGGCCGGTTTCACAAAGGGAGGGGGGCAGGCGGCCCCCCGTTTCCAGCAAGCCCGGCCTTCGGCCGAGCTGGCAGCGCGCCCAGCGCGCTGCCTTGCGCCGAACCGGCGCGCCTGGCCGGTTCGCAGGGCCGCGCCGGGCCGGGCCGGGCCGGGTCGACCCCGTCCGGGGCGGGTCGACCCGGTTCGGGCCATCCGGGGGGTCTCGTGCCGGGACGGCCCGGGCCCGAAACCCCCATTACCGAGCGGTTTGGTCAAATGCCCGTATCTTGGGCTACGGGCCTCCAAACGACTTGCCGTCAGCGGCAACGCGATCCTTGGATCGAGACGGTCGTTTCGGTATACTATACTCAAGGTGCACCTTCCTTTTCGGGAGCCTACGTGGTTAAAACTCCATAGTTAAGCGTGCTTGGCCTAGAGTAGTGATCAGGATGGGTGACCTCCTGGGAAGTTTCCCAGGGTGGGTGTGAGACGGAAAGGCCAATAAATAACAGACCGGGCGTCCGATTGACGCGCCGTCTGTTTCGTTGAATTCCTCTAAGTGAGATGGATCTTTTGGCTTACTCCGCTCGAGTTTTGGATGCCGACGGAGTGCGGTCGGGTTGGATAGCACCGAAATCCAACCGGGCCCCTGGAACGAAAAAGCCAATAACTCTCAGACCGGGCGTCCGATTGACGCGCCGTCTGTTGCGTTGAGTTCCTGTTGACGATACAGAACTTTTGGCATCCTCCGCCCGAGTTTTGGATGCAGATGGATAGTGGCCGGGTTGGATCGCACCGAAATCCAACCGGGCCCCTGGAACGGAAAAGCTGATACCTTTCTGACAGAACGTCCATTTGAAGAACTGTCAGCGGAGTTGGTGATCTCGTTGAGAAACGGTCCCTATGAGTATACCCTATGAGAGTCTGGGGTACAGTTGAGATACGGCCAGGTTTGGTTCGCTCACGAAACCAACCGGGCCCCTGGGACGAAAAGGCTAATAACTCACAGACCGAGCGTCCGATTGACGCGCCGTCTGTTGTGTTGAGACCCCTATGACGAGGCGGTCCTTTGAGATACTTCTTCGTGGGACTTTGAGATACTTCTTCGTGGGACTTCGAGATACTTGGAGTATCGACCTGTAGCTCGTGGAGCGGACCCTCCCAGTGACGAGCGTGCGGAGTACAGAGACCGTGTAACTGGCTGAGACCTGACGACTGCTTGACCGACTCGACTTGGAGTGAGTTGACTAGCCCAGTGGATGGAGCACTACTTTCTGAGGTGCAGACCCATGGCGGACGGAGCACTACCTGTGTGACAGTGCAGACCCGCGGTACTCGTCCGGAGAGTACCTCAGCAGGCTACTAGGGGGTGTGCACTACTGTGTTTGGGTGACATACCTCGGCGGGAAGCACTACTGTGTCTGGGTGGATGACCCGCGGTACTCGACAGGAGGAGTACTTCAGCAGTCTTAGGTTAGTGAGAAGTACCTCAGAGTCGTGACAGGACCACTGTACACTCTAGAGACGGAGCTCTTCAGCAGTTACGGTTTCAATAATGAAAATCCTGGTTTGAGCTGAGACTTTTGACCTTGTGTTTATCTCATGATTGAGATGGGTCACTTGATAACTTAGGTATATGTATGGGCATATACCTGGGTAGTATTTATCTGTTGATTTCACAATCCTTGTGTTTCCTCATGATTGAGATGGGTTACTTGACAACTTAGGTATATGTATGGGAATATACCTAAGTAGAGGTTATCTGTTGAGATCTTCTATGTGGTTATCCTTGTTGGTTTTAGTGAGACCTTAAGGGTCTCGGGGTCCCTACTGAGTATCGTTATACTCACCCTTGCACGGGCTATGCCCGCACCTCGTTGTGTTGGTTGTAGACGATGGCCAGTACTGATAGAGGCCGAGTGTTCGAGGACTGGACGGTACCTGGAGGTGGACTATACGACGAGATGGTACCCAGAGGTGGACGTGATGACGAGGCGGTACCCAGAACTGGACCACTAGGCGGGACATACTCGGAGCGGACGGTGGGACCCGAGGAGCAGAGGAGCTGTCTGTACCCACCCTTCAGGTGGGATTTCCAGTGGACAGCTCAGCGCAGCAGCTTTACTTTTCAGTCGCTTTTTTCCCTTTCGAGTTGTACTTTACAGTTGGGCTTGTATTTACGGCCCCTTTTTACTTTCCACACTTACTTTTGTACTCAGTTTTTACTTAGTGTTTACTTATTCCGCTTGTACTCTGTGTGATTGTTTACTTTACAAAGGCAATGCCTTCCCTTTTTACTGGGATTTACGCCTTGGTGCTAGTCGCCAGCCCCTGGCCTATGGAAGGCGGGCTTGGGGTAGTCACGGCACGGGCCCCGAGGACAGGTCGTGACAGAGTTGTCCCAGTACAGTGATTAGCTGATCAGCACCAGTTGCATCACCAGCTCCGCTATAATTATCTTTAATAGGAGGGAAATCTCTACATGGATTACGTGCATTCATACGGTTTCCATTCCTTCCACTAGGTTCCATTTCTAAACAATGACATAAACTAGATTAGTTTATGAATCGAAATACATAATTCCATACTTGTAAAACACTTAACATAAATTGAATATTTTATGGATATAATCCATAATCATAAAAAAATTTTCTTTGAGGAAGTATATACTCATAAAGCCTTCATAATGGTTTGTAAATAAAATGATAATTATCCTAATAATATCCCCCAAGAGTGTCGTAACTAAGAGTGCAGCAAGGCCCGTTGTCATGCACTAGTTCCCGTTCGAGTCTAGCTCAAAGCGGTGTTTTTGGGTTTTACCCCCAGGTAAATCTCTGCCAGAGCCACCTCTATCTGTTCGTATCCAGACAATGATTTATTTCTTGGAAAATACACAAAATATCTACAATACCAAAATTCTAGGAAGTTCTTATATACTAATCCTCAAAGTCCATCTTAGGTCTATGTGCTCTAATCAAAGTTTATCTAAATCTAGCTTCCAAGGTTTTTACTAAAATTCCTCTAATACCAACTGTAACGCCCTGACCCCAGTTACCTAGAGTCGGTGAATTATTACATAACATTTGCATGATCACAAAAGATCAAATCTCGAAAGACCGATTAGTTTAGTAGCCTTGGAAACACTAGATACATCCATAAAGTTTACATTACATCATAAAGTGAAAACTACAACAACATCTTGTCTCCACACTCATATGACCTTATACTATCCCTACAGGTCATTCATAAAATACTTCTTCACATCCTGGGAAAAATAAAACATAGAAAGGGGTGAGCTCAAATGCCCAGTAAGGATAACAATATAGCAGAAACTTTCATAAATAAGCATAAAAATTTAAGGCAATGTATAACTAAAACAAAAGCCTTTTAAACTTGAACTTCAGAATAATATGGCAAGGATAAAATAAAATAATGCCATTTACTTATTTACATGGATATTCTACTAGTCGAATAATCACATGCAATATCAATAACCACTTTCATAATGATGGAATGCATAATGCTAGACTATCATAACCACGTAGCCAAGGCCTCGTGCCAAGACTACAAATAAGATTTTGTCAAGGCCTCATGCCAAGACACTAGTTTGTCTCATGAGACCTAACGATGCATCGAGGAGCTATAGCGGGCTCCACCCGTCACTTACTAAGTCCAATGCATTCCTCATATGAACATGTTTAAACATAACATAAAGATTCGTATTAAAACTAGCATACGAAATGTAAATAATTTCTCCATAAACCATGAATGGTATAAAAATAACACATCCACAGTCAAGAATATCACAAAACCTTCAATACAATATGGAAGTTTTGTATGATAATAAATCAACTTCAAATAAGCTTAAAATCCATTAAAGGATGTTGACATAGATGAAATCAAAACTATTTGAGAGAAATATCACTTTTTTTGAAATCATTTAAAAGTCACATAATTATAAAATAAAACATTTACTTTGAAAATATTCTTATAAGATTGTAATGGAATCTTCTAAGATTTTACAATGGTGGAAAATATCCGCACCTGCCGTATAAGTTAAAAAAAAGACATTCTTACCTTAATTTGTCAAAAAGGTTAAAAAGGTCCTTGTTTGGAAAATGACATAAAGATTACTTTATAAAATTATTATAAAAAGTAAAACAAGGGTATAAATGACTTTAACCCATATTATGTAAAATAGTAATAATGTTTTGAAATACATTTTTAAGAAACATGTATGTGGATGACAAAGAGGTCCCAGTAGATAATTACGTATAAACAACCTCGGATAATGAAGAGATTGTGAAATAAACCCTTACCTTGTACTTTTCCTTGGTTGAGGGTAGGTTAACCTCTTGAAAAAAGGTAAAATAATTTTTATTAAATTATACAAGAATCATATACATTAATATGATATCATATATGATCTTTTAACATTGCTTTGTTAATAATATCTTAGTATTATCGTCGTTTCGGGTGTTAACTTACTCGTTTTATTTTATATGTTTTGTTACATATGTACTGTTTGTTATGGATAGGTTGTATATTATTCATATAAAGAATGATATCAAGTCCTTAAACATTATTTTTAATCATCAAATGACAATTAGACTTGAATGGATACGATGGGGAATGAATCTCATCGCGTTCGTGGAGACGGTAGTCCGTACGTACGCATGAGTGACAATATCATTCTTTTGATATTATAATAATATATAATTGGATGTTATATCATATATAAAGAATAATTATCATGTTATATTTATTATTTACATCAATTACACATCATTATCATACCCATCCAAATAATAAT
The DNA here is from genome assembly GCA_963277665.1 of Viscum album. Lineage (NCBI taxonomy): Eukaryota > Viridiplantae > Streptophyta > Magnoliopsida > Santalales > Viscaceae > Viscum > Viscum album. Next base: position 1,058,106,537 of record OY728160.1, read on the forward strand.
GTTTTGAATAACAATTACACCACGACGTGGAGACGGTAAGACGTATGTATGCATGTATGGTGACATGTCATTAAAAGGATGGATAGAATACTAAATATGGTTGTACCATATTTATAATAAAATCAAATTATATAGAAGATACTAGAGTTATTATTTTATAATGGTAATAACAAATAAAGAAGAAGTTGAAGAAGAAAGGAACTTGAAAGAGGGTGGTGAAAACATTATCTCTTCTTCGGGTTCTTCCTTTTGATTTGATCAAAAGGGCTCCTTAGGTTGGATTTATGATCAAACTAAGGCCTCTAGGTTGAATTTAGGAAATTTGAGAAGATATTTGGGCAGGGTTTGGCCGAGCCAAAAGGCTTTGAAGGTGTAAATTAGAGAGAAGGGGAGTGCCCTTTTATAAGAGGGGTGAGGGGCACCTTTGGAAAAGCTAGAAATATTATTTTATAATAAATTCATATTTGGTTTATAATGGATCCAAAGTAGATTATTTAAAGTTTAAGTTGGGGATGGGTAGAAATACTTTCAACCAATATATTTTAGACAGGTTTGGGTCACTATATTAACCTTATCATTTATATTTAACTCTTAGTTAAATAGTTTGACATTTACCATGTCTCTTTGTATTTTTATATTATATAGTTAATAAACTTACTATATACATACAAGAGACCCCCAAGTGGTACATTAATGATACACCTATCATGATATAAGTCCTTTGGCCGAACCTTATATTTTTATGAATAGAATATCAATTAATAATATAATATTTTTTTTAAAAACCCTTTTATGTCAATTTTGACACTATTGAGTATTTTGTTTTTGATAATTTCATAACAACATTATTACTTCGAAATTTTTTTTATATAACCAATAATAATATGTCATATTAACCTAGAAACTTAGTGTAATTCATAAAAAGTCTCAAATTACATTTATTTTGATATTTATAATATCAATTATTTTAATATTTCATTAATTAGGTAATTAATGCATCGCCATTGTGTCATAAATAAATTAAATTATTTAATGTATAAAAATTATAAATAAAATACCATTATATATTAAATCCTTTTAGATTTATAATGAATATTTATAATCTAATTTATCTTATGTATAACCTTATATTAAAAATGTTTTAGTTATGAAACTTTGATTTTAACTCTTTTAACTCTTCTTTGAATTAAATAATAATAAATGTCCTAATCTAATCCAAGTGGACCTAAATGATAATATTTTATTCCTAAGGTTGTTTTAGGTCTATATACACTTTTCCAATAGAATTAGGACATGTGTTATGGTAATATTAATATCATTTTTTACCCTTAATCACCCTATTTACTTTTAACCGTGGTAAATAAAAGTAAAAAGTTACTATTCACCAAAAATTATTTTTATCTTATTGAACCACATTTTACTCCTTGATATTAACCGTGTCTCTCGGATTTTTTAAATTCCACTCATAGAAGCGGTACAATTAAGTTTTATGTGAATTTTTAAATTCTCCTAGGAGGTGGGTAAAAGTCGGTGAAAAGTTCAATAATTTTTTTATATATCTAAAATTATTATAAACTAACTCCAATGAATTACATTGAACTTATATAGGTATTATGTATCCATTTTTACCTTAATTAAATTTAAATAAAATAAATAATTATTTAAATAAAATTTTGGTTTTAAACTATAACTCAATGTTTTGTTTTCACTATTCATCAAAAATTGAATGTTTTCAGAAAAATACCAAAAATTCACCCTAAGATAATTTCGATATTCCGAATCAAAAAATGAAGTCCATTTTGAAAGATAAAATTTATAAAATTTCAAAATGTGGGTATTACTATTCATAACAGCTAGTTTGATTGGTTGTGGTGTGTGTTAGAACTCGAAGTTGCATACAACACACGCTATTGTATTATTCAAAGAGAAGCGTACCGTGTAAGCTTGGGGTGTTACATGTCGCATGGTTGGCGCATAGTTAGTAGTAATCGTACGCCCTATCCATACAAGCCTGGAAGAAGGGTGCACAGTTTGAAGAAACCATGTAAGGGGGAGATCACAAACCATGAATGCTTGGATAGATCCATCCTGTACAGTCAGTGCATGGGTTTTCAAACTGTGCGGGATCCCCAGGAAACCGTGTGGCCTGATACCCTCTTAGATAGAGGGTGGAGCACAATTGGTGCGTAGTTTGGCCAACCATGTGCCCCTTAAAAAGTGGTATTTTACCATTTTTCCCTCTTGATCCTTAAGTGTTCTAACTCATTATTTTACTCCATTATTCTTCCTATAACCCTAGGGATGAAACAAATTTCCCCAATCTTCCCAATGATTGATCTCCTTCATTTCTAGGCTGTTTGGAGCACCATTGGTTGTGAATCAAATATTTAGGTGAGTCTAATTCTCCTCTTCCTTCCTTTTTTTGGATTAGGGATTGTGTATTTATTCTTCTTCTTCCATATCCCTAAAAACCTCTTTTTTAAATGGATCTTAGGTTGGGGTTTCAAAGGGTGTTCAAATCTGAGTCAAGGGATAAGTTTGAGTGTGTGGTTATCTTCAGAATTGAGGTAGGTGGTATACAAGTTATATCCCATAGTCTTGATGTTGGTTTATGTGCATGTGGTTGTGATATTGGTTCCTTCTTGTTGTGATTTTGATTTCCTTAGCGAGAGACAATAAATTAGTTGGTTAAATGATGGATTGAACCCCTCATGATCCTTGTGGGATGTACTAAGGATAACTAGACTGGGAAAATTCCACCCATGGGGAGTTTTGTATTCTTGAACATGGTCTTGGGTAAGTGAATCTGAATATGAAGGGTCTATGAGATAAAATCGATGTTAGTTATGTTTAGCATGTTAACACTGGTTTATGGAAGAAAGTAAATGAAATTTGAATTTAGTTTTTTAATATTAATTGTGAATTGAAATTGATTTAATTATGTTTAATTAATAACATGTCATAAGGGGGTGTTTGGTATAATTTTAATGTATTAATGATTCATGAATTTTAAATGGTAAATGTGTTAATGGGTTAAGGCATGAAGATGATTTATGTATAGAATGAACTATGAATTGTGAATGTTATGTGTATTGAATTAGTATGGTTTGTGAATTGATATATGTGTTAAATGATTAAATAATAATTTGAAAATGGATTGATGTTGTGTGGGGTATTGAACTTGAGGATCTATGCTCACTAGTCAGGTTAGACTGAGGCTCTAAACCCCACCCCCTTTAATGCATGGGTTAGGGTGGTCAGACTAAGGATCTATGCCCCTAACAATTGCATTTGATGAGACTGTCTAGATCGAGGCTCCAAGTTAAGTGTGATGAAATTGTTTATGGAATGTTTACCCCAGTGAGATAGGGAACTTGACCTATCCCCTTATTCATATTAGTTGACCAGCATAATCCATAGTGTAATTGATGAAAATTTCTAACCCATGGGATAAATGATGATAATGGTTTAAGTGAACTTTGTTAACTAATGTCACCTGATTTAATTTTTTGTTTATCTTATTGTTTATTTAGTACTTTCATACACTATCTATTTAGACTGGATATTTTGTAAACACTATTGGTGGTGGCCTATTGAGCTGTACTCACACCCTGCTTGGGCCACCTTTGGGTACCTGAGTAGACTTCATGCTTGTAGGTCAGGACAATGGAAAATACCCTATGCTAAGTGGTTGATTTGGGAATGTGATGTTCATGGATGAGGGATCTAGAATTGGATTTGAGAACCATTTTTGGGGTTCTTAAGCTTGTCCTTATTTTGGTTTTTCCTTACACTTGGCACTGCAGGACATGTCATAACATATTTACTATTTGGTTGTGAGCTTGTACCCAGTTTTGGGGAATGTTTGGTAATGCATGTTCCTTGGTTATATTGTTTCCCTTATTTATTAGTATTATACACTATGGATTACTTTGATAAATAGGGTATAGTATCCCCATATAACACATTAGACCCTTGATTCTAATTGAAAACCTCTAGAATATGGGGATGCACACTTGTGGTCATGTGGTGAACCAGATCGAGGCACCGTATATAGTGGATACCAGGATGGGGACATTACAAAGTGGTATTAGAGAGGTTATTTTCTATTGTCTTACTATTTTGGGATGATAGATGAGAGACTAGGATGTGTCAATCCTTAGTATTGAGCTCATGCATTGGAGTATCTAACCCATGTATGAGGGAAAACCCAAGAACCTAGGGTGGTATGGTTTCTATTGATTGAGTTGTTACGGTTGGATGATATTTCACTATTGGTTGATGCAATCATTGTGTGAGGTGACTATTTTAAGATATTTTTCTCATGGTTAAAATGGTATGAGTATGTACATTCATAAATCATTTTAGGAACCTAGGGACATAGGTGGTATGAATCATGGTATGCACACATGAGAAAGACATGCAGGATATAAGGGATAAAATGTTTTCTCTTTCCATGAAATTAAAAAAAAGTGTCTAAAAAAATGATACAAACAGGTAAATGAGGAAAATTTAATGGAATGGTTAAGAGATAGTGCCTCATTATGAGTCATGAATTGATTAAAATATGTTTATGATGAGTTGTAAAGGATATAAAGGCGCCTAAACAAGAAATATTTGCATTGTGAAAGTGGAAGTGGTTAGAAAGGGTGTTTAATGAATACTTATGACTACATTAATTGGTTTACCCCATGTTGACCATGACCCGTGGTAGGGATGGATGAGGGTAGTGATAGAGGTGTGACTATGAGATTTGGGATAGTGTGTGTGAGATGAGTTGTTTATGGATGGTATATGGACTTCTTTTGTGAAAAATTGTAAGTTTCATGTTATGTGTTATGAGATGTGTGTTTGGAATTATAGAGAGATTCCACCATGACGACACGTACTGGTTGGGATACATGAGGATATCACTAAGAGTGATCCACCAATAGTGGAGAAATAAACCCTGTTGGTCTAGGATAACCGAGGGGAGGATCATTTCCATGAAAACTTTTTCTCATTTTATGCAGATGATGAAACATGACCTAGGGTGGGTTGTGCTGAGTATGTTTGATATGACCAGAGAGTTTTAGGTGTATCACCCTCCAAAGTTTTCTAGAGAGGGTGGACCTGAGGTAGAAGAGTTTTAGATAGAGTTCATCCAAATGATTTTGGATCACTTGGAGACTCATATTGAGAGAAGAGTCAAGTTGGAAGATTATATGTTGTGAGGGTTAGCGAAGCGCTAGTGGGATATTCTGGTTTAGACTTTTCAGGCTGATGGTATATTGTGGAAAGAATTCCAGGAAAAGTCTCCAGAGTATTTCTATCAAGGGACCCTTAGATAGGAGAAGGATACAAAGCTTATGAGGTTGACCTAGGGAACTATGTTGGTGATGGATTATGCTAGCCACTTAACAGACTTGCAACACTATGTCCCATCATTGGTAGGGGATGAGGCCACTATGGCAAGTCATTTTTAGGATAAAATTAGACATCAGATCAAGTCCCAGGTAAATATATTCATTTAAAGAGGTTTTATGAGGTGGTGGACTAGGCCCTTATTTAATAAGGGAACTTAAAGGAGGATTTTGGGGGTGGGCATGTGGTTCTAGTTGGACGGTCCAATGGTGTGACTTCCAAGGGTAGGAAGCGTTATTTTGAGAGTCTTCACTAGGGTGATGGTGTACAAAGTAGTCATATAAGAGGGATATCCTCTTAGGGTGGTGACCATGTGTTTTTCTATCAGTGTGATAGGCCAGGAAACATACATGGTCAGTGCACCCGACCACCAGTTGAGTGTAGAGCATGCGATAGGATGGGGAATGTTCATAGATTTTGAAAGAACCCTTGATAGCTAGGTAGTGATGGAAGATCAAGGCCTATGCAGAGTACAGGGAGAGGATCAATTACCCCATATCAGACAGAAAATTGGAGTTCTACTGGTCATACCAATAGAGGTGGTAGATGTGGTACTCTAGGACATCAACATTCTTATTAGAAAAATATTGAATCACTAGGAACTCAGACCAGATCCTAGGGTAGAGGGGCATTACAACTTCATGCAGTTTAGAAACCAACTGGAGGTGGTGAGGCTGAACAATCAATAGTCTAAGGTATGATTCTTGTATCTTCCACACTTGCTAGTGCTTTATTCGATACATTTGTCTCACATTCCTTTGTATCTACTCAGTTTTCAGTTATGTTGGTCATAACAGTAGAACATATGTGTGGGGTCATGTCGATTGATACAACATTAGGAGTAAGAGCAGAGAATATCTAGCAATGTATAGAGTGTTCCCTTGAGGTTAGTGGGTACTGTTTTCTATGGGAATTGTTTGTGCTCAAAATGTTAGGTTTTGATCTAATATTGGGGATGGATTAGATAATGTTATATCAATAACATATTGAATGTTGCTGCCATAGAGTAACATTCACATCCCTAGTAGGAAATACTTATGTTCATTGTGGAGAACAAGATACCCGATCATGTCGTGTAGTCCAGTCTATCAGCAGTTCGGTAAAATCACAGCCCAGGTGGCTTATTGTTGGACTCCTCATATTTAATCATGTTTTAATGCTCACAAATCATATTAATAATGTTTAACCTATCACACATCATGTTTGGAGATTGATGATTTCCATATGTTTTAATGCTTACAACCCATGGTCTCAACTCTCACAACATCCTGACTCAGAATCTCATAAATCATGTTTGAATCTTGTAAACTATGTTTTATCTTGTTCTATAATGTTTTATTATATTAATTCTTAAGTATAATCCATTTTGTAAATATTATTTCTTAAGACAGTCTATAAATATTTAGCTAAGTCTGAGAAAACGTAAGTCTGCTACTAGTTCCATATTTTGACAAAGTCACTAACACCATGATTCAGACACCATAACACTTAGACACCATGCCTTAGACTGTCATGACCCGACCCAACGGGGCTCGATCCGTGACTCCCCAAGCCCGCCTCCAATAGGCCAGGGGCTGGTGACCAGCGCCGAGTAGGCTATCACACACATGGGAGGCATTAGCCTAAGGTACCTGTACACACGCACCCACAAACACCTCCATGCAACAGTGTAGAGATATATAAATTGAAAAGTAAATGCATGCATACAATCTATCCCAAACCAGAGTGCAACAACAAAAGTACAAAGGAAAAAACAGGGCCCACCAAAGAAAACTACAAAGCGCATCCAACCTGCTCTAAAGCTGGGGAACGCTGCCACAAACACCCGCCGGAAAGCTCCCTCAGCACAACTCCGGTAAACACCCCGGTCAACATGCTCACTAAGCTCCGCCTGCTCTGGGTCCTCCTGGGACTCCGTCAAAGGGCCTGTGGTCTGCACAAGACACAAACATGTGTGGGAAAAGCCCGTGCAGGGGTGAGTATAAACATACTCAGTAGGCACCCCAAAACCCAAAACCCAAGGGAGCAACTGAAAGACAACAGTCCGCTCAACCCAGCCAGAGGGAACCCATACGAGATAGAAACTCCATCTCGTGACCATCCTCGGCTAAACACATCTAGTCAGCTCAGCTCAACTCAGGTGTATGCCCATACATACACCTTTAACAATCCAGATATACTCATATCATGCCACAAAGCCACAAGAGGTACCGACCTCGTCACCAGCAACTATCCACAACCAGGAGAGTACACCCCATGATCACTGTCATCCCAGATGACACTCATCCTAGAGATACACTCCATCGGGTCCCAAACAAACATCTCAGACGCTCACCCGAGAGACCACGCTCATCGGATAACATCACTCGCTGAAACAACATAACCACCAAACTCCTCGGATAGGGGATCACCGCTAGGGTCCGCTAGGGGATACCGAGACCCACTCCGGTATACATAGCTAACAGATAGGGGATCACTCCCAGGGTCCGCTGGGGGATACCACGACCCGATTTGGCATACGTAGTTCTCACAGATAGGGGATCACACCTTGGATCTGTTGGGGGATACCACAACCCGATCTGGCGCTCAATAGAAACTCCACACTCAGATAGAGGATCATCGTCCATATACAGATGGTCACAACGATACCGGAACCCTATATGGTATAACTCGTGATGTAGGGGATCGAACCGACGATGCCGCAACCCTACCGAAACCATGCGCTGAGTAGGGGATCGCATAACCAACGATACCGTAACCCTACTATAAACCACATGCTGAGTAGGGGATCGTATACCTGACGATGCCACAACCCTACTGAGCACGGCCCACCGCGTAGGGAATCATATTTCCGATGATTCCACAAAACCTACGGGGTTAACCTGCTAGATAAGGGATCACCACCCGTAAATAAGCGGTCACAGCGATACCAAGAACCCGATCTAGGGTAAAGATGCTAGAGGATCCTCTCCGGGCCCACCAGAGGGATACCACAACTCTAACAAATTAAACATCCCATCGAGAGGATCACAAACCCATACGAAGGTTGTGATGTCACATGAACCCTCGTAGGAACGAACCAAGGGAGAACCCTCAACCACTGCTGGTCCAAACGTCGCTAACCCGAGCGACCCGCCACAACGCCACACTGCGCACCTCCTAGGCCAAAACCGAGGCCACCCTCGCGTTCCACACGGAAAAACACACAGGATAGGCTGTTTACTCGCCCGAAACGGAGCACCGATGAAAAATGCACTATTCACCGTAGCTAGCTCGTGCGGGGCCCACACAACGATCCCAAAACCCATCGAGCGGATCACACCACGGCGATCCCCTCGAAAAAACAAGCGGAATCGACTACTCGCTCGTCCGAAACGGACACCCGGTGAAAAAGGCACTATTCACCGAAGCTAGCTCGTGCGGGGCCCACACAACGATCCCGAAACTCATCAAACGGATCGCACCATTGCGTTCCTCTCGGAAAAACACACAGGATCGATTATTCATCCGCCAAAATCAGACTCCTGGTGCAAAAGCTGCGTTTCTCTGCAAACGCCAAAACCTGGCCTCGTGGGGCTCGCACCCCGTTCTCAGTCCCAACACCCGGAAACCATCTCAAAAATTCCTTCGTACCATCAGGGTCTCAACTCCACTGACGTCACGTCAATCGGACGCTCTGGGTAGAAGTTACAACGGCCCGAAGTCGTAAAAAAATAATATTATTTTATACGACGTTTCTAGCTCCCGGGCCACGATTCCGAACCTTTAAACCTTTGAACCTACACCGGAGGGTTCTCCTCGTCGTCAGGGTCGCGTCGCCGCAAACGGCGCGCGAATCTGGCTCCTGGATTGCAAGATACGGGGGTTTAAAGACCCCGTATGAGAAAAGAGGCCGGACCGGCCGCCGCCGCCGGCCCGCCCTGGCCGGCGGCCCTCCGCTACGCGCCACCGCGGCTCCACCATGAGCCGCCGCGCTGGGCGGCCGGCCGCCGCTGCTTCGCCACGGGCCGCCGGGCTCCGCCGGCGCCGACAGATCTTCTGCGGACCACCGGGGGCACCCCGGTGGTCCGTTTTGCGATCCGGAGGCGTCTACACGACCCTCGGGACCCGATCTACACTGCTACGGCTTCAATTTGTAGAAAAATGCAGCAAAAACGGGATCATGGGTTAAAACTCAAATCCGCCTACCTCGCGGGCGAAACGCCGACGTTCTTCCTTAGATCCGCGCTCCAGAGCTTCCGCTGCGCACTCCTGGAACGTCCGCCGTCGAATTCCGAGCTCGTGGGCGCTTTGTTTGCTCGATTCGGCGGAGCGGCGGTGAAGAACGGTGAAGAACGTCGAGAGGAATGATAAGGGGGGGGGGGGTGGTATTTATATCAGCCGCCCGCCGGCGCCAAACCCGCCTCGGACCCGACGCCCGATTTGAACAAAAGTAAGGTCACCCCTAGGGTAAACACGCCGTTCTGATCGCAACGGCGGACTCATATTTTCCATCCGAGACTCCTTTCATAAGTTATTCGAGCCGACGCCCGCACACTAACTTTGCCACTTATTTACGAAAACACCCCTGGTGGCGTTTCTCACCGCAGGCCCGCGCCTGCAAAGTTTACACCCCGCCTAGGGTAAACGACACGTTCTGGACGCAACCGTGCCCTCAGATTCCAGTTCTGAGATACTGTCTTGGAGATATCATGCCTCTTCCACGTGCATAGTATAAAAATACTTAATATTTTTATAAAATTTATTCCGGGCACACCGGGCCTCGGAATCGCACGCCGTCTCCGCGCATAGCTCTGGAATTATTCGTAGAAATATTCCAAAGTCTGACAGGACCAAAAACCCGAGTCGCTACATCCTCCCCCCCTTAGAACATTTCGTCCTCGAAAATCCCTATGCACAAGGAAAGCGACTGGACTCTCAAATGGGTCTCACACACCAGCGAGCTCACCAACAAACACCCATGCCCGAACACATAAGTCAGAGGGACTCATCTACCACACCTCAATACTATCTGCTTTGGGCGGCACTGACTCGCCCACACGGTTTTAATCGCGTCACCAAAAACGCGTCTCAGTGGGGGAAGGATCCCTCCTCCTCACGCATTCGAAGCATTTCGAACAACACCCACACAGGGTCTTACCAACGCCCTGAACAAAACTCGAGCAAGCAACAAAAAGGAGGGTACCACTAAACAGTGTCTATCAAACTACTGTAGTAAGTAGAAAAGACACAAGGCATACCTCTATCCATCTGCGGTGCCTCTGGGTCAACAGACTCTAGGGCATGCAGCTGTCCTCGCCCTCGACCACCAGCTCCATGAGCTTGGCATGGACCACCTGGGGGTGGGGGTGGTGGCAACTGATACTGCCTACCACCTCCTGCTGCTCCACCCGCTCCACTGCCCTGCGGACCTCCTTGATTGAGACGCTGCCTCTGCCAAGGCGGTCCATCGACCGGCTCCCTCTCAGCAGCACGTCGGGTCGGACAATCTCTAGTATGATGTCCCTGACCATCGCAAGCGTAACACCGCCTCTCTTGCGGCTGACCAAAACTGGCCTGCGAGCCCTGAGCCTCAGATCCTCCATTCTGGGGTCGCCTCCTGAAACGTCGACCACATCCTGACCCCTGAGTTTGTCGTCGGCTACCAGATGCCGATCCGACTAACGAAGTCTCAGTTCTCGAGTGCCCAGCACTAACAGGGGAAATCTGCTCAGCCAGAAAACTCTCCACCACCAACGCTCGCTCCAGCACTCCAGCATAGGTGGGCAGGCAAAAGGAAACCACACCTTCTCGAATGTCCCTACGTAAGCCCTGCTCGAAGGTCCGATCCCTAAAGAACGGGTCTCGAACCATATCCAGGGAGTAGCGCGACAGGTCTATAAACCTCGCTGAGTACTCCGACACAGTCATGCTCTCCTGTCGAAGCTGCAGAAGCTCCTGGATCCGCACTGACCTCAGCGTCACCAGATAGAACTCTTCCCTGAAGATCCGCTCAAACTCTGCCCATGTGAGCATCTCCTCTTCATGGGACTGCGTCACCAAACTCCACCATCAACCGGCAGAACCATGCAGAAGGCTCGCCGCTAGGACCACCATCTGATCTGGAGGTGTCCTCACTAGGCGGAAAACTCAGGTGACTGCCTCAAGCCAGTCATCAGCTGCCTGGGGGTCTGAATCACCCCGGAACCTCAGAGGTCGCTGCCTCTGGAACTCGTGCAGTGCACTCAGCCTGCGCGCAACCTTGTCCTGCACTGCCGGCACAACCAGCTGCTCGACAGGTGGTGGCTCAACTGGCAGACCACCTGGAGGTGCAACCTCAGAACCTTCTGAAGGACCCCGGGACACCCTGAGAGGGGAGGGGTGAATCAGGGTGGCAACTTTTTCTTCTTAAAGTTGTGGATCTTGTTCCCACGTTGGCAGGAACTTATTAAACCTGTATGAAGGATATGATCAGCAATTAAACATTCACATGCAGAGAGATGACACAACAATTTTTACTTGGTTCACCACTAAGGGCTACGTCCAAGGAGCATACGCCGACAGATTGTCGGTCGTACCTAAATCCACTATGCTTCACTAGCTGCGGATACAAAAGTTCGGGTACAGACACTCTGTCCCAGGCTCACTGCCTTTACATAAGGTTTAGGGATAGCTCACTGCTTCCCTCGGGTCACTCCCGTTGACTCCCCCTGGCTCACTGCCGTTGGTGAAGTCTCACTCAGTTTATAGACGTGAAGGTCTCTTCAATAAATTTGCATTGAAGTCTTTGCCTCTGCTCAGCACGAGACTCTGCTTGTATCGAAGTCCGGAAGAGATGCACTAGAACGCACAGAACCACTGAACTGGATAACCAAAACGTGCAGACAAACCTTACTGAGAAATATGCGAAACATCAACCATTTGCGCGCAAAATCATCCTATTGTGCGCAACATTTTCTTTTGGCGCGGAAAAATATTTCGCGCAAAAATCCCCTTTTTCGCGCAACTCCAAATATTTCGCGCAAGCTCCTTTACGCGATCCTTTTTCGCGCATCAGACCTCGGATCTTCTCTAAGTCTTCCAACACCCCGAATGAAGGGGGTCACCTCATATTTATAGGCGACTGAGACCACTGCGCGCAAAATTCCCTTCGGCACGAAAAACCTCTCATCTGGCGCGTAATCTTTCGCCCAGCTTAAGTATTTCGCGCACAACCCTTATTTTCCGCGCAGCCCATGCCTTTGCCATTTTTCACCGAACTGATTTCGAAACACTATTTGCGCGAAAAACCTTGATCCCCTATTTCGCGCATCCCGCTGTTTTTCGCGCCTAACATAAGTATTTCGCGCAAGCCTCTAAAATTTCGCGCACCACTTCCTTTTTCTGCGAACCTCCTTTTGCAGACAATCCATGTCTTCATTTTCCGATTTTGAGGCCCAAAAATTTGGCAAACACTGGGAAACAGCGCCACCTTCAAAACTGTTGTCTGCTTGAACTGTATGATCACTTTGCTGGATCACATTCGGAACTTCCACTGAGGATTGACAACAAACACAAACCATACACCAAATCATGCTTTGAAGAACCTGGTTCCAACAATCTCCCCCTTTGGGTTTGTTGGCAATCAGAATAAATTCAATAGATCTCCAACCATGAGCAAATCCAAAACGCAAGAATCAACTCAGCCAACACTCTAAGTCTACGTGAGCAATGCTCGGTGTAGAAAACAAGAGAGGAAGCTTGAATTGGGTCTTAGTGTTTTGAAATTCTCCATGACGCCCGATGTTATCCTTATTAAACTTCTCATCACAATCTTACACTTCCATCACAGAAGAATTTCTTGCCGTAAATTTCTTGCCGTGAATTTCTTGCCTTGAATTCTCTTGCCGTGAATTTATTCCTTTCTCCCCCATTGACAATAAAACCAAAGACCGAAAAGTTTGTTCAACGTTCAGCTCAAGCCATACTCCCCCTGGATAGTATCTCCCCCATAAACCTGCATCACAACCATAAGCAGATAAAAACAGTTAAAACAAACGGGGATAGGGGAGTTTCGAAACCTCCTTATGCAGCAGGAGGTGGTTGAACACCTAGGTTCAACCGATGCTTTTCAAACACAGCTGCTGACAGTGGATTTGTCAGGATATCAGCTACCTGCTTATCAGTTCCCACATGGTCCAGTCTAATCACCCCTTGGTCAACCTTTTCTTTGATGAAATGATACCGTATTTTAATATGTTTTGTACGAGAATGCTGAACCGGATTTTTCGTGAGATCAATTGCGCTTTTGTTATCACAGTAGATCACCATTGGCTGCTTTACCTCATCACCAATATCTGTTAATTGTTGCTTCATCCATAGCAGTTGAGTGCATGACTTTGTGGCAGATATATACTCAGCTTCAGCAGTACTAAGAGAAGTACTTTCTTGTTTCTTGCTCAACCATCCAACACAATTATTTCCGATAAAGAATGCTCCACCACTGGTGGACTTTCTGTCCACAACATCGCCAGCCCAGTCAGCATCAGAAAATGCGGATAATTCACTATCCCTTCCTACAGCAAAGTATAATCCATACTTGTAAGTACCTTGAATATACCTCATGATTCTTTTCACTGCTGTCATGTGTTCCTCTTTTGGATTACTCTGAAAGCGGGCAGAAAGACATGTGGCAAAGACAATATATGGCCGTGTCGCTGTCAGGTACAATAGGCTCCCAATAATTCTCCTGTACAGGGTGGGATCTACAGATTTCCCATCCTCATGCTTCCCAAGTTTGGTTCCAACTGCAATCGGAGTTGACATTGGTTTGGAGTCTTGCATGTTAAACTTCTTCAGCAGCTCTCTTGCATACTTTTCCTGAGAGATAAAAGTGTAGTCTTTCCTCTGAGTCACTTGCAGTCCCAAGAAATATGTGAGCTCCCCAATCATTGACATTTCAAATTCTGATTTCATATGATTGGCAAATTCATCCACTGATTTCTGTTTGCTGCCACCAAATATAATGTCATCGACGTAAACAAGAACCATGAACTGATCTTTTGGAGAATTCTTCACATAGAGATTGTGATCAACTCCTCCTCTTTTGAATTCCATCTTTTTGAGATACGAATCTAGTCTAGAATACCATGCCCTTGGTGCCTGTTTTAATCCATAAAGTGCTTTCTTTAGCTTGCAGACCTTTGATTCATCATCACCAAGAAGAAAACCCACTGGTTGTTCAATGTAGACTTCTTCTTCGAGTACACCATTTAAGAATGCTGTCTTGACATCCATTTGATATACTTTATATCCTCTTTGGAGAGCCATGGAAAGGAATAGCCTGATTGACTCCAATATAGCCACTGGAGAAAAGGTTTCTTCAACATCAACACCTTCAATCTGAGAATACCCTTTACATACCAGTCGAGCCTTGTTTCTGATAACATTGCCATGCTCATCAAACTTGTTCTTGAAAATCCATTTGGTGCCAATCACATTGTGACCTTTGGGTCTCTGGACCAAATCCCACGTCTGATTTTTGTCAATCTGATCTAACTCTTCATTCATGGCTTTCACCCAGGATTCATCCATTGCAGCTTCTTCAAATGAGGTTGGCTCTACAACTGATAGAAATGCAGAAGGTGTGTTATTTCTCATCCTCCTTGTTTGAGTGGGTGCATTCATGTCCCCAATTATGTTGGATGGATCAATCTTAGCTCTTCGGTTTCTCCTGAGAGATTCAGTAGAATTCTTTTCAGCTATAGGTTCTTCTTCTGATTCTTCTTCTGAGTCAACACCATGATGTGACTGCTGAGAGTTTTGAACAACTTCCTCTATCTCTGAGTTTGTGTTTTCTTCACGTTCACTTTCTTCCTGATTGTCCATCACATCCGCATATGGCGTCCTTGAAGCATTTGTGGTTTTCTCTTCACTTATCTTAACATCACTGCTTACCACAATCTTCCCCAAGCGTTTATTGAAACACTTGTAAGCTTTACTGTTCATTGGATACCCAAGAAAAATTCCTTCATCAGCATTGTCACCATACTTTCCTTGGTTTCCTTCTTTATTCCGGATGAAACATTTGCTTCCAAAAACCCGAAAGTATTTCAAGGAAGGCTTCCTTCCATGCCATAATTCGTACGGTGTCTTCGTTTCTCCCATGTAGAGCCCTGTTCGATTCTGAATGTGAACTACAGCTTCAACAGCCTCCTTCCAGTAATGGCGAGAGATACCACTCTCAATCAACATAGTCCTGTCCATATTGTTGACCTGTCGATTTCGACGCTCAACAACTCCATTTTGTTGTGGAGTTCTCACAGAAGCTACCTCATGCTGTATTCCATGTTTCTCTAGATAGTTTTCAAACTCAATGGATGTGTATTCCCCTCCATTGTCCGATCGTAGGACTTTTATTGACCGTCCAGTGTCATTCTCGGCAATTCGGCGATAAGTTTTCATGCAATCAAGTACTTTTCGCTTCCTGTGAATCACCATTACACAAGCCATTCTACTATAATCATCAATGAAAAGGACGAAGTACCTCTCTCCATAGGTTCCAGCAACATTTATTGGGCCACATACATCAGTGTGAATGAGATCAAGAAGATGTGATGCCCTTTTCTTCTTTGGACGATACGAATTACAGACCAGCTTCCCACGAATACAGGCATCACAAGATTTTTCCCGTTCGCGTTTTAGAATGGGAATATCCATGACTATCTTCAGCTTAGATATCTTTTCCATGTCTTGTTGGTTAATGTGCCCCAGCCTTCGATGCCATAAATTGTTTTCTTCGTCAACAGACAAGTAACAAGAGTTCACTTTGCTGTCAACCTGATATAAGTTTCCATCTGTTCTACAACCTTTCATAAGAGAATTCCCTGTTTTTCCTTTTATAGTGCAGCCTTTTTGATTGAAGGTTACTATGAGCCCTGAGTCACAGAGTTGACTTACACTGAGGAGATTATGGCGTAGACCGTCCACATAAAGAACTTCAGTCTTTTTCAGCTCTCCGTTGGCGAGAGCAGTATTCCCACTGCCTTTAATCTTCAAAGCACCATCCTTACCAAACCGTACTGTTCCATCAACCTTCTTTTCAATGTTCTTCAGAAGGTCAGAATTTCCTGTCATATGGGAAGAACATCCACTATCAAGAATCCAGGTGTTGCTACTCTTTGTAGCTTTGAGGGCTACTTCCGCAAGATTGGATTTCTCGATTTTCTTCTTTTCTTTCCATGAGATATTGGATTGAGCATAAGACACTGATGGCCTTTTAAAACTTTCTTCCACATAATCTGAGTCTTCATACCCATAATCTTCTTCCAGAAGAGAAAAACTATTTGTGAGAACAACATCATCAGGAGGATGAACCCTGTCCCGTCTTTGGGTGTTGTATGAATTTCTCTTGTCATACCGCTGCCTGCAAAACATAGCTTTATGGCCAAAGTTAGAACAATTAAAACAGTAACCATAGAAGATATTTCTTCTATAATATGGAGGATATGAAATCGGTCTCCTTTGTTGATTTCCCAGATCTTCTCCATTAAAGTAACTCCTTGCCTCTTCGCAATATGACATAGTATGGCCCAGGTAGCCACAGAATTGACACTTCATGTGAGGGAATGCCTTCACACCTGAATTTCTCCTCATATCTTCATCCCTGTGAGAGTAGTTGAACTGCCTATCATTTCTAAATGTTTGATGGTAATTGTCAGTTATCCTTCTAGTTTGGATTAAGGGTTCCTTTTTCAGCACTTCAGAAAATGTTTCAACATGTTCAACCTTCATTTTGTCTTTCTTTTGAATTTCTTTATTTCCAGCAGTTGATGTCTCAGCTTCACATCCAATTCCACGCTTTCCCATGCAGGCGGGTCTTTGAACGCTCAAGATTTTTTCAACTCCATCAGAACCACATTTGGCTCTTGCCAATAATTCAGCATCTGAGAATCTTCTAGGTTGTATTTTCTTCCTTGATTCTTTTGAAAAAGATTCGGTCTCAAGTTTACTCCTAAGAGTAACAATTTCCTCCTCAAGACCCTCAGTAGTCTTGGACTTTTCTTCCAGTCTTGAGGTGAGGTCATTGATGACCTTTCCCTGCTCTTCAATTCTTATCTTAAGATCCAATACATCATCATTGCTTTCAATGATTTTAGACTGAACTTTCACAAAATCTTCCAGACGTTCAATTTCAGCTTCAAGTTCATCAACATATTCTGATGACTCTTTGACCATTTCCTTCCACTTATTACATTTCTTACATTTACTCTCAATCTTGGAGAAAGCATCCTTAATTTGAACCTTTGGATTATCAAGGGCAGTACTCTGATTATCTATGCCTTTATTGATTGAAGAATCTGATATTTCAGTGGTAGCCATCATGGAATCATGTTTTTCAGTTTTAAATTCTGGTTCTTCTTCCTCACAGAATTCAATATCATCATCTTCTTCCTCACAGACAAAGCTCTTCCTCTGCATTTTCTTTCCAGATTTGAAATCACCCTTTTTGAAAAACCTTTTCCGAGGCTTTTCAATGTCTTCAGCTTCGCTCTCATCATTATCCAACTTTCTTTGGCACTGAGAGGCAATGTGCCCAACTCTTCCACAATGGAAACATGCAAGAGGTAACTTACCTCTAAATTTACCTTTACCCTTTTTCAGCTTCTTCGCGATGAGGGAAAGAATTTATTTTTCTTCGTCATCATCACCACTACTATCTTCTGAAATTTTCAGTTTGTCCATGGCTTTGAATGCCATTTCTTTGCTCACGCGAGTCGTGGCATCTTCAGGTTTGACTCTCATCTCATATGCCACTAAACTACTTAACAAATCATCCAGAGAAAGTTTGGATAGATCTCTTTCTTCGAGGGCTGACACCTTTGCATTGTACATGGGAGGAAGTCTTCTCAATATTTTCTTAACGATATCAATGTCTTTGATTTCTTCTCCAAGACCTCGAATTGCTCCCACTACTTCAGTAATTCGATTAAAAAATGAATCTGCATTTTCATTGGGATGCATCTTTAGGCCGTCAAACCTGTTATGTAAAACCTGAAGTTTTGCCTCCTTTACCTTGCTATCTCCTTCATAAATTTTTTCAAGTTTATCCCACATAGACTTTGCTGAAGTGCAACTCATCACCTTTAGATATATCTGATCAGAAAGAGCTGCGGTGAGTGCATTTTGAGCTTTAGCATCTGCATCAAGAATTTTCCTGTCTGTGTCAGTCATAGCCAGTCCTGTTTGATCAGTGACTTGTATTCCTTGCACAATAGAAAACAAAACTTCCATTCCAAGAGATATTAGATGAGATCGCATCCTATTCTTCCATATCTGAAAATTATTTCCATCAAAGAGAGGGACTCCCCTCACATTGGCTGCATTCTCCATGGCGACAAAGGACAGATTCAAGACCAGCAACCTCCCTCTGATACCACTTGAAGGACCCCGGGACACCCTGAGAGGGGAGGGGTGAATCAGGGTGGCAACTTTTTCTTCTTAAAGTTGTGGATCTTGTTCCCACGTTGGCAGGAACTTCTTAAACCTGTATGAAGGATATGATCAGTAATTAAACATTCACATACAGAGAGATGACACAACAATTTTTACTTGGTTCACCACTAAGGGCTACGTCCAAGGAGCATACGCCGACAGATTGTCGGTCGTACCTAAATCCACAATGCTTCACTAGCTGCGGATACAAAAGTTCGGGTACAGACACTCTGTCCTAGGCTCACTGCCTTTACATAAGGTTTAGGGATAGCTCACTGATTCCCTCGGGTCACTCCCGTTGACTCCCCCTGGCTCACTGCCGTTGGTGAAGTCTCACTCAGTTTATAGACGTGAAGGTCTCTTCAATAAATTTGCATTGAAGTCTTTGCCTCTGCTCAGCACGAGACTCTGCTTGCATCGAAGTCCGGAAGAGATGCACTAGAACGCACAGAACCACTGAACTGGATAACCAAAACGTGCAGACAAACCTTACTGAGAAATATGCGAAACATCAACCATTTGCATGCAAAATCATCCTATTGTGCGCAACATTTTCTTTTGGCGCGGAAAAATATTTCGCGCAAAAATCCCCTTTTTCGCGCAACTCCAAATATTTCGCGCAAGCTCCTTTACGCGATCCTTTTTCGCGCATCAGACCTCGGATCTTCTCTAAGTCTTCCAACACCCCGAATGAAGGGGGTCACCTCATATTTATAGGCGACTGAGACCACTGCGCGCAAAATTCCCTTCGGCGCAGAAAACCTCTCATCTGGCGCGTAATCTTTTGCCCAGCTTAAGTATTTCGCGCACAACCCTTATTTTCCGCGCAGCCCATGCCTTTGCCATTTTTCACCGAACTGATTTCGAAACACTATTTGCGCGAAAAACCTTGATCCCCTATTTCGCGCATCCCGCTGTTTTTCGCGCCTAACATAAGTATTTCGCGCAAGCCTCTAAAATTTCGCGCACCACTTCCTTTTTCTGCGAACCTCCTTTTGCAGACAATCCATGTCTTCATTTTCCGATTTTGAGGCCCAAAAATTTGGCAAACACTGGGAAACAGCGCCACCTTCAAAACTGTTGTCTGCTTGAACTGTATGATCACTTTGCTGGAACACATTCAGAACTTCCACTGAGGATTGACAACAAACACAAACCATACACCAAATCATGCTTTGAAGAACCTGGTTCCAACACCTTCGCCCTGCTCCACAGCCACTACACGGGGCGGGTCATCAGCACAATCCTACTGTGGAACCCTCGCTGGCTGTCGTCATAGAGGCATCCTGAAATACATTCAAGACTCACCACGATCAAAGAGTATATTTGGAGAGCTAACTCAAGAAGGACAAGGAACAACCAAAAACCCAGTCCTATATGATGCATGTACCGTTATGTCCCTGTGACCAATGTACGAATGTACCGAGTTGAAAGGAAGGTTATCAGAGTCTTGGTGTATGGATACGTCGGCCACCGCACCAACACTGGAGTCCCTGGCCTGAAAGCCGAACTCGAAACATCCCAACACTACCGCTATGCAACCCAAACCAAACTCACAACTAGACCAGCTACGCTCTGAGATCCCAAAGATGGAACCTCATCTGATACCACTCTGTCATGACCCGACCCAATGGGGCTCGAGCCGCGACACCCCAAGCCCGCCTCCAATAGGCCAGGGGCTGGCGACCAGCACCGAGTAGGCTATCACACACATGGGAGGCATTAGCCTAAGGTACCTGTACACACGCACCCACAAACACCTCCATGCAACAGTGCAGAGATATAGAAACTGAAAAGTAAATGCATGCATACAATCTATCCCAAACCAGAGTGCAACAACAAAAGTACAAAGGGAAAAACAGGGCCCACCAACGAAAACTACAAAGCGTGTCCAACCTGCTCTAAAGCTGGGGAACACTACCACAAACACCTGCCAAAAAGCTCCCTCGGCACAGCTCCGGTAAACACCCCGGTCAACACGCTCACTAAGCTCCGCCTGCTCCGGGTCCTCCTGGGACTCCGTCAAAGGGCCTGTGGTCTGCATAAGACACAAACATGTGTGGGCAAAGCCCATGTAGGGGTGAGTATAAACATACTCAGTAGGCACCCCAAAACCCAAAACCCAAGGGAGCAACTGAAAGACAACAGTCTGCTCAACCCAGCCAGAGGGAACCCAGACGAGAGAGAAACTCCATCTCGTGACCATCCTCAGCTAAACACATCTAGTCAGCTCAGCTCAGCTTAGGTGTATGCCCATACATACACCTTGAACAATCCAAATATACTCATAGCACGCCACAAAGCAACAAGAGGTACCGACCTCGTCACCAGCAACTGTCCACAACCAGGAGAGTACACCCCACGATCACTGTCATCCCAGATGACACTCATCCGAGAGATACACTCCATCGGGTCCCAAACAAACATCTCAGACGCTCACCCGAGAGACCACACTCGTCGGATAACATCACTCGCTGAAACAACATAACCACCAAACTCCTCGGATAGGGGATCGCCGCTAGGGTCCGCTAGGGGATACCAAGACCCACTCCGATATACGTAGCTCACAGATAGGGGATCACTCCCAGGGTCCGCTGGGGGATACCACGTCCCGATCAGGCATACGTAGTTATCACAGATAGGGGATCACACCCTGGATCCATTGGGGGATACCACAACCCGATCTGGCGCTCGACAGAAACTCCACACTCAGATAGAGGATCATCGTCCATATAAAGATGGTCACGACGATACCGGAACCCTATCTGGTATAACTTGCGATGTAGGGGATCGAACCGACGATGCCGCAACCCTACCAAAACCACGCGCTAAGTTGGGGATCACATAACCAACGATACCGTAACCCTACTATAAACCACATGCTGAGTAGAGGATTGTATACCCGACGATGCCACAAACCTACTGAGCACGGCCCACCTCGTAGGGGATCATATTTCCGATGATGCCACAAACCCTACGGGGTTAACCTGCTAGATAGGGGATCGCCGCCCGTAAATAAGCGGTCACATCGATACCAAGAACCCGATCTAGGGTAAAGATGCTAGAGGATCCGCTCTGGGCCCAAAGGAGGGATACCACAACTCTAACAGTTTAAACATCCCATCGAGAGGATCACAAACCCATACGAAGGTTGTGATGTCACACGAACCCTCGTAGGAACGAACCAAGGGAGAAACCTCAACCACTACTGGTCCAAACGTTGCTAACCCGAGCGACCCGCCACAACGCCACACTGCGCACCTCCTAGGCCAAAACCGAGGCCACCCTCGCGTTCCACGCGGAAAAACACGCAAGATAGGCTATTTACTAGCCCGAAACGGAGCACCGGTGAAAAAGGCACTATTCACCATAGCTAGCTCGTGCGGGGCCCACACAATGATCCCGAAACCCATCGAGCGGATCACACCACGGTGATCCCCTCGGAAAAACAAGCGGAATCGACTACTCGCTCGTCCGAAACGAACACCCAGTGAAAAAGGCACTATTCACCGAAGCTAGCTCGTGCGGGGCCCACACAACGATCCCGAAACTCATCGAACAGATCATACCATTGCGTTCCTCTCGGAAAAACACACAGGATCGACTATTCATCCGCCAAAATTGGACTCCTGGTGCAAAAGCTGCGTTTCTCTGCAAACGCCAAAACCCGACCTCGTGGGGCCCGCACCCCGTTCTCAGTACCAACACCCGGAAACCATCTCAAAAAGTCCGTCGTACTATCAGGGTCTCAACGCCACTGACGACACGTCAATTGGACGCTCTGGGTAGAAGTTACAACGGCCCGAAGTCGTAAAATAATAAAATAATATTATTTTATACGACGTTTCTAGCTCCCGGGCCACGATCCCGAACCTTTAAACCCTCGAACCTACACCGAAGGGTTCGCCTCGTCGTCAGGGTCGCGTCACCGCAAACGGCGCGCGAATCCGGCTCCCGGATTGCAAGATACAGGGGTTTAAAGACCCCCGTATGAGAAAAGAGGCCGGACCGGCCGCCGCCGCTGGCCCGCCCTGGCCGGCGGCCCTCCGCCGCCGGCGCGCCACCGCGGCTCCGCCGCGAGCTGCAGCATGCCGGTGCCACGCCGACAGATCTTCCGCGGACTGCCGGGGGCACCCCGGTGGTCTGATTTGCGATCCGGAGGCGTCTACACGACCCTCGGGACCCGATCTACACTGCTACGACTTCAATTTGCAGAAAAACGCAGCAAACGGGATCAGAGGGTTAAAACTCAAATCCGCCTACCTCGCGGGCGAAACACCGACGTTCTTCCTTAGATCCGTGCTCCAGAGCTTCCGCTGCGCGCTCCTGGAATGTCCGCCGTCGAATTCCGAGCTCGTGGGCGCTTCGTTTGCTCGATTTGGCGGAGCGGCGATGAAGAACGACGAAGAACGTCGAGAGGAACGATAAGGGGGGGGGGGGTGATATTTATATCAGCCGCCCGCCGGCGCCAAACCCGCCTCGGACCCGACGCCCGATGTGAACAAAAGTAAGGTCACTCCTAGGGTAAACGCGACGTTCTGAACGCAATAGAGGACTCATATTTTCCATCCGAGACTCCGTTCATAAGTTATTCGAGCCGATGCCCGCACACTAACTTCGCCACTTATTTACGAAAATGCCCCTGGTGGCGTTTCTCACCGTAGGCCCGCACCCGCAAAGTTTACAGCCCTCCTAGGGTAAAAGGCACGTTCCGGACACAACCGTGCCCTCAGATTCCAGTTCTGAGATACCGTTTAGGAGATATCACGTCTCTGCCACATGCATAGTATAAAAATACTTAATATTTTTATAAAATTTATTCCGGGCACACCGGGCCTCGGAATCGCACACCGTCTCCGCGCATAGCTATGGAATTATTTGTAGAAATATTCCAAAGTCTGACAGGACCAAAAACCCAAGTCGCTACATAGACACTGTAATCTAGACACTGTGACTCTGATACCATAACCGGGTTTATAACTCATAAAGTTTGTGACACCGGTTCCTTGCTACCATCTACAAGACACCATTCAAAGTTTTAACAAAGAACTAGACACCATTACCAGAGACACTGTGATCCTAACACCGCATGTATGTTGCTGATTCCAGATCTCAATGCAACTATGGCACTGTGATTATTTCTCCACTAAAAGGAGGAGACACCATTTCCAAGTGACAATATTTCAAGGCAAACTGTGACACTGTTCCTTAATCACTTTTCTGTATTTTTTAATTTAATTTAAAATTAATTTATAATGGTCATATTTGAATCATTTAATAACACCGACATAATTAATGTTTCTTTGTAGACATGTCACCTAATAGTACAAGGTATGAGGTATAGAAATCATGCTTCCTGTCAGCTTCAACGCATGAACCTTAAATAAAAGAAAAGCATGGAACTGGAGCAAGTAGGTGTTCAAGAGCTCATAAAAGAAAACTGCATGCAAGATAGAAGAAAATCCATACACTAAAGAACACACAAATAACTATCAATTCTTGAAGGCTGAACTATTGTAGATTAGAGCCTCAAACATTCTCAAAGTGCCAAACCTAAGAAGAAAAAGAGCTACAAAGCATACCTCATCTAACTAGAAACCAGATCACAAGACTCATGTTACTCTTTTTTCACAAGAGGACTTGAAAATCACATCTTCTACATCCTACAAGTCCAAACCTGCATAGAACAACACTCAGAGTATTTCTAACAATTTCTCATCATATTTTCCCTATTGTGTAATATTTTTATTACTTTTCAAGAAGAGTGTTTATCTATATTAAAACACACACTGTCTCCTGTATTAAACTAGAGGATAAAAGATATGCTCACCTGAATATATTTTTACACTTTATTTACCCACGTATAACTGTGGAATTGGTTCTGTGTGACCTGGTTGTTTGTTTTCCCATGAAGAACAGTGGACGAGGTCTTGTGACCTGGACAGTCCTGTGTGCTGTTGTTAACCCCGATCCAGGGTGTGGATCAATTTTATTAATATAAACTTCTTGGTGGTAGGTGATCACCAAGTGGAGTGGATTAGGTCTCATCTTGAGACTGAACCACTTGTTTTATCCAATGTGTATTTCTATTTAGTCTTTCTCTATTTTAATTTATATTTCAAAAAACTAAATTTTACTTTGATAGTTAGTCTTTGATAGTAGTTATAACTATTTTACCTTATTAGAGTAGTTTCAAAAGTTGTATAAATATCTCATATTGATACTACTGATAATTAATCAATCTTATAAGAAGCTATTTGAATAGTTAAACTATTATAAATTTATTACCTTGATTAACTGGCCTGTTTTAGTTTTAATTAAGAGAATATTTTAAGTAAACTTTTTCAATAGAAATTTTTATAGGAACTCAATTCACCCCCTCTTGAGTGTCCTAATCCAACCAACATTTGGTATCAAATGTGTTTTTAAAATCCTTAGTTTCAATTTTTTTAATCTGTTTTTAAACTATGATTTTAGTTGTGTTTTAAAGATCTCAAAATTTTTGTTAATTCTAAATTTTTAGTTCTTTAAATATCTACTCCTTATTCTTTAGTATGGATAATATATTGGTAAGTTCTTCTACCAGCATACCTCAATTCTTTAATAGAACCAATTATTTTCAATGGAAAATTAAAATAAATATGCACTTAGAAAGTATAGGTTTTGAAATTTGGTTTTAAATTGTAGATGAATATAAGATTCTTGCTACTAGTAGGACTACTTGGGATGACCCAAATATGGCTGATTATAACAATAATTGAAAATACATGAATTCCTTATACTGTTCTTTGGGAGATGAATAATTTAATAGGATTTCTGCATGTAAAACAACCCATGCAATTTGGGATACTTTATCTCTTTTGCCTAAATGAACTTCTAGTATTAAGAAAATGAGACTTAACACATATACCATTAAATATTACAACTTTAAAATGAATCCTAATGAGCCTATTTCTGACATGTATCTTAGGTTTAATGAAATAGTGAAAATTATGATCTCACTGGTAAGATATGTTACAACCAAGGAGAAAATCATGAGAATACATGGATGTTTACCAGATAGTTGGAGAGATACCTCTGTCTCAATTAGAGAATCTTGGGATATTAGAAAGATTCCATTCAAGGAGATGATAGGTAAGTTGATGATGTATGGGGAAGAACTAAAAGTCAAAAAATAAGATGATGATGAACCTAAGAGAAAATATGTAGCTTTCAAGACTACTACCTCTATGAATAAGGAAAAAGAGAAGGTGCTATCCTCTGTTGAAAGCTCTAGTAATAATGAATCAACATCAGATAGTGATGAAGAGATGGATCAGTTGGCCATAAGATTCAAGAAATTCTACAGGAAGAATAATTTCTTCAAGAAGCGCAATTATAAAGGAATACATGATAACAAGGGAAACTGAAAAAAGTACTGGAAAAGAAATGACAAATCAGAGGAGATTGTATGATATGAATGTAAGAGGATATGATATGGAAAAGCTGATTGTCCTAAGTTAAAATATAAAAAGAGATATGAGGAAAAAGATAGAAAGTATTAGAAGGACATGAAGGGAAAATAGAGTGCTTCTGAGGATAGTTCAAGTGACTCAGAGTCTTCACATGATGAAAAGGATGATAAGGCCAATATGTGTTTTATGATGAACACATCTAAGGTAACCTTAGATTATCCTATAAATAATTCTTACTATTCTGGTGATGAAAGTGATTTGGAAAATATGAAAAGTGATGAAATATTTGAATATTATAATATTCTAGAAGATACATGTAATGAATTAAAATATAAATATAAATCTTTAAAGAAATAACATGCTCTCACTGTAAATAATAAGTTTTAAATTACTACTAAAAAGGAAAATAATTCTCAACCGCTCAAAGAAAACAATGAACTAAAAATGTATAATGAGCAATTGAAGAAATATCTAGAAAATTTTACTAATGGGAAAAATAATCTTACTCAAATGATTGGTAAATAGATAGCTCCTAAGTACACTTCTGATATTGGATATCATCCTATACAGAGAAACCTATCTAAAACACATTTTGTAACTAAATCAGGAAAATCTGTTTTTCTACCTAAAAATGAAAATTATGCTGCTAGTTCAAGTTCTGGAAAATATTTTACTACCTATAGTTTTTCTGGACCAAATAGAGTATATTTTTCAAATATGTTACATAATAATTACAGGAAACCCATAAAGCAAATGTGGGTACCTAAATATTTTATTACTAATGTTACCAGACCCAAACAAATATGGGTACCAAAATCTGTTTTTTCTGATTATTTTGTTGGAAGCATGCTTAAAGAGCTCTATTAAGAGTCAGTGGTACTTGGACAGTGGATGTTCAAGACATATGACAAGAGACTATTCAATCTTCAAGAACCTAATCAAGATTTATAGTAGATATATCACTTTTGGTGACAATGCTAAAGGAAAAATAATTGGATTTGGCCATATTGGTAACTCTAACTCAGTTTTAATTTCTAAAGTACTCTTTGTTGATGGAATAAAATATAATATACATAGTATTTGACAACTATGTGATGATGATTTTCATGTTAAATTTGAGAATAATGCTTTCAATGTTTTTAACTCAAAAAATGAATTAGTATTTTCTGCTTGTAGAAATGAAAATGTATATGCTATTAACTTAGATTATTTAGTTTCTCAAACTGTTTCTTATTTAAGTGACTTTCATAAAGAGTCTTAGATTTGACATAAGAGATCAGGACACTGAAATATACACTCCCTTAGAAAGTTTACTAGAAAAGTACTATTTAAGGATCTACCCAAACTTGAGTTTCCAAATGATAAAGTTTTTAATCCTCATCAAAAGGGTAAAAAACACAAGATATCTTTCAAATAAAAGAAATAAGTATCAAATTCTCAACCTTTAGAGTTTCTTCACATGGAATTGTTTGTACAATCTATATTTTCTAGTTTAAATGGGAAGAACTATGTCCATGTTCTTGTAGATGACTTTTCTAGATATACTTGGACTTATTTCTTAGCTTACAAAAGTGAAGCATGTACTTACTTCACCAAGTATGCTAAAATTGTGGAAAATCTAAGTGGACTTAGAATAAAATCCTTAATAAGTAATCATGGATGTGAGTTTGAAAATAAATACTTTGAATCATTTTTCTCACACAATGGCTATAGTCATAACTTATCTTCCCCTAGGACACCTCAAGAAAATGGAGTTGTGGAAAGAAGAAACTGAACTTTACAAGAGATAGCCCAGACAATGCTTAATGAATATGATCTACCTATTTACTTTTGGGATGAGGCTGTGAATATAGATTGCTACATAATTAATAGAGTCTTATTTAGAACTATCCTCAAGAAGACTCCTTATGAGTTTTGAAACAATAGAAACCCAAAGTTAGTTACTTTAAAGTTTTTGGTTGCAAAGTCTATATTATTAACACTAAGGATAATCATGATAAGTTTGTATCCAAGAGTGATAAAGGAATATTCCTAGGTTACTCAAAATCCATCAAAGCCTATAGAGTATTTAAAAAAATAACCAAGTGTGTGGAAGAATATATGCATATCAAATTTGATGAAACTGATCCACATGAACCTAAGACCTCCCTTGAAAACCTTGAAGATGATATGTCAAATCTAGACATAAATTCGAAACCATATAATCCTTTTTTCAAGAAATTTATTAAATCAAATAGTTCTATAAATTCTTCAGAATTTGGACATGATGAAACCAAACTTGTAGATGCACCTAAAATTACTATCCCCTCTTTTTCTAGACCAACTAGAACTTTCAAGAACCATCCTTTAGATGCTGTTGTTGGAGATTTAGATAAAGGGACACAAACTAGAGCTTCTCTTAGAAACCAGGTTGAGCATCAAGCCTTTTTGTCACAACTTGAACCTAAAAACATCAATGGTGCAATTAAAGATGAATTTTGGGTGATGGATATGCAATAATAAATTAATCAATTCTAAAGAAATAAAGTTTGGAAACTTATGGATAGGCCCAATGAAACCTTGACCATAGGTACTAAGTGGTTGTTTAGGAACAAAGTAGATAAATCTGGTAATATAGTTAGAAATAAAGCCAGATTGGTTGCATAAGGTTATAGTAAATAAGAAGTAATTGACTATGAAGAAACCCTTGAACTAGTAGCTAGACTTGATGCCATTATATTTTTTCTTGCATATGAAGAACATCTAAATTTCAAATTTTATCAAATGGATGTAAAGAGTGCATTCCTAAATGGTTAAATAGTTGAGGATGTTTTTGTTGAAAAACCTCCAGGTTTTAAAAATCCTCATTTTCCAAATCATTTTTTTAAATTGACAAAATCTTTATATGGTTTAAAGAAAGCTCCAATACCTTGGTATGATAGATTAAGTAATTTTCTTATTTCTAAAGGTTTTACAAAAGGTATAGATGATCCTAATATTTTTATAAAATGAATTTCTAAAGATTTTTTAGTTGTTCAAATCTATGTTGATGATATTTTTTTTGGATCTTCAAGAAATTATTTATGTATTTATTTTTCAAATATGATGAAAAATGAATTTGAAATGAGTTAATGGGTGTGATAAAATTCTTTCTTGGATTTCAAATATTTAAAAATAAGAAAGGTATTATTTTAAATCAAAGAAAATATACTAAAGATATTCTAAAACGTTTTGTCTTGGATAGAACTAAAAGTAGTGATACTCCAATGAGTACTACCTGTAAGTTGGATCTTGGTGAAAATGGTAAATCTATTGATCAAACCACTTATAGAGGAATGATTGAAAGTTTACTCTAATTAACTACAAGTCGGCCTAATATTATGTTCAGTGTTTTCATGTGTGCACGTTTTCAAGAAAAAATTAAAGAGTCTCATTTAAATGTTGTTAAAATAATTTTCAAATACCTCAAACATACAACCAATTTAGGACTGTTATATCCTAGAAGATAATAATTTGAATTAGTTAGCTATTCAGATGTTGATTTTGGTAGTTGTAAGTTAGATAGAAAAAGAACCTCTGGAACATGTCACCTTTTAGGCAAGTCTCTAGTATCATGATGTAGTAAGAAATAAAATTCTATTGCATTATCTACTGTACATAGCTACTAGTAGTTGTTGTGCATAAATTTTGTGGATAAAACACACATTACTAGACTACAAATATCAATTCAGACATGCACCTATAAATTGTGACAATACAAGTGCTATTAACATTTCAAAGAACCCTGTTTCATACTCCAGGACAAAACATATTGATGTAAGACCTCACTTTTTGAGAGATCATTATCAAAAAGGTGATATAACTTTGGAATTTATTGGAACTAAACATAATCTTACCGATATATTCACTAAACCATTAAATTTTTAAAGGATAAATTACATCATACATGAATTAGGGATGATAAGTCTTAAGTGAAAGGTTTACAGTCTCGAAGTTACTTTCCCACATTTACTATTTCACAGTTTATGGTTTCATGATTCATGGTTTCATAAGTTACTATATTGGAATTACTATCTCACATTTATGGTCTCACAGTTACTATCTTACACTTGCTGTCTCAATAATGTGGTGTCACCATTTGGAGTCACACTGTAATGATGACATCGTGATGACCTGTTCCGGTCTCACCATAATGACTTAGATTTTTTATTGTATTTATTTCCTGTATCACTATATCGAATATTTTATTATTTTTATACCGAAAATTTGTGTTTGTGACATTTGGACTTCCTAAATGATAAAAATATGATATTTTTTCACTTATCTCTTCACTCGAGCTCTCCTATCTTTAAACCGAAACCCTTGTCTCTCAAACCTCCTGCCCTCCTTCAACTCGTTATCTTTCTCGAACCTATGTTGGATACCCAGAATGAAGTGAACTTCTTCATCGACTCCTAATAAGCAAAGTTATCAGAAGAAATTAAAAAGGGCTCCGAAAATAATGCCTGAAGGACCGCTGAATCCAGGACTTGCTGATTAAACTATAGTTCTAGAGAAAGAAGTATGTCCAAAGTGGATGTTGACAAGTAAGTACCTGATTTTGAAAGTTTTGGATGAACAAGTCTAATTGAAAGGGTTCACTGAAGAGAATCAACCCATCTATCCAAAGCTTGTTTCCTAGTTTTATAAATATATTTAGTTTTCCTATGAGTTGACAGATGATTTTTTTGTTAGAAGTTGGATAAATAGACAAAGGTACACCTTTTCATCCAGGCTGTGGGTTGCTTGTCTTGAAATACTGCATGAGGGAATTTTTTAGGATCATCATCAAGGACCTCCTCCTCCTAGTGATGTTTTTAACCTAGAATAGGCGTTGGGAAGCCTAATTGAAAATAAGAAGAGAAGAAGGCTGATTGTAGTAGAGTTAGATGGAGAAACAAGTTTATTGTTCAAGTTCATCCAAAATATTATTTTTCCAAGGAAGGGAGATTTTACAACCCTAAAGTATCAAGATGTATTTATGATACATCTTATGAAAAATTGCTACAAGATCAACTTATGTAAGTACCCCATTCTTCTCATCAGTGATATGATCAAGACTACTTCAAAATCACCCCCTGTTTTATTCAAGATTTATTTTTGCAATGTTGTCCGCCAAAGGAGTAGTGGGATAAAATGAAGAATTTATTGAGGATTTTGAGTTTTTTATCTCTAAGGATACACTCAAAATGATGAAAATTAACTAGAATACTTGGAAACAATCTTGGGTGTAGGAAAATTAAAGACTATATAAGAAGTTCAATCCAATTGAGAATATTTCAAGACCTAAGAACAAACTTGATCCTGGTTTGGAACTAGATGAATTAGATGAATATTCAAGTGAAGAAGTAGGATATGCTGAAGCTTCACCTAAGGATATAACTATCTTATAGGAATAAGACAATAGCCTACTTGACCCACAAGTTTCTGAAGAGATAGTTGCTCAATTTTTTTTTATGAAAAAGGAATTGCTGCTGGTGTAGAGGAAAAAGTTGTTCTTGAGGAACATTTAGAATATCCTATTGTTGAAGAAGAACCTTTTATTTAGGAAGGAACTATTATTGTGGAACAGTCAGAAGAAAAAGCTGAACCTTAAGTTATTCCTTCTGCTGAGTAAAGTATGGAGCAATATTTTCAATTAGCTAAAGAAGTGCATAAACCTTCTAGAATAGAAGAGATGGAATCAGGATAAGAGACTGAGTATCACAGTCCCAATAGAGAATCACATTTTTAGGGGGAGAAGAATCCAATTTTGGAAAGTACTCAAGTGCAAGGTTCTGTTAAGACAAACCCTGTGGACACCTTGTATAAATTCCCTAGCTACTTTGATGTCTCTGACTCTCAGTTGGCTTCAGTGAGAGGAATTGATCTCACAAAAACTTTTCAATTGAAACCCATTTCTATACCAGAAGTCATACCTACTAAGGAACTAGAGGATATTTAGGTTTTTATACCTGAGGCTGCACAAAAAGATCCTAGATTTGTGAGAAATTATGATTTAAAAGTTTTTGGTGAAAGTATGATGGCTGGTTTTGAGAATCTTTTGAAATATCAATATACTCCCGTAACTTGTCTAAGTGAACATGATGCTGACATGCTCTGGGAGAAACTTATCAGGAAAACCCAACCAAGTTTGCTTCATGAAATTCAAGAAGTGAGGATTGAAAATTGGCAATTAAGTAAGGAAGTGAAATCTTTAAAATACGCGATTGAGGAACTGAAGAAGGAATTTCAAACTGCTGAACCCCATATTGATCGTTTTAGCATAGAATATGCTGAAAAAATTGGTAAAAAGTTTGTGACTCTGATCTAACCTAATTTGGTCTTTATTATTGAGAAGGTGGTTGCAAACAATGTTAAGTTGGAAAATAAAGTTCAAGGATTGGTATCATCAATAAATGAGTTTCTTGGTGTTTTTAAGAACTATTTTGAGACAGTTATCAAGACCCTTCCTGCACCCTCTACTGTTAGACAGTGTGGTACTCAGAAAGGTGATTCAAGAAGAGCTTCAGTCTTTAAAAGGTCAGTCTGTTCAGGAGAGCCTCTATAAGACTGTCCAAAATAGTGAGCATGTCCATGACATGGTTCAACTATATTCAAAGGAATCCTCTATATCCTGCGATGAAATTAGAAAAAAGGTTTATTTATACTTTAATAGGATCTATACAAAGCACCAATTGACTATTCATTTAAAGTACCTTGTGGAAAATATTAAAATGCCTCATGTGACTCAAGATTTTAAAGACCAAGTGCATAAAATAAAATAGTTCACAAACACTTTGGAAAATTTTATTGATAATAAGGATGATTTTGAAAAGGATATGCAATATGGAGGTGAATTTATCACTGATTTTATCAATTTATTAAAGCCTTATCTACATGTGAAAATCACTACAATATTGGCTTCTGCAGCTACCCCTTTGCGGCTTGGCTCAAAACCTTCTTCCTCCTATACTGCCTATGCTCCTGCTTTCATGTCTGTATCTCAGGCTCTGAGTCAGATCAGACCTGTCATTCTTGAGCAACCCTTGACTCATTCTTTGACCAAACCAACTCTTTCCCCTTCTATTTTTGAAGGAGAGCCTCTTCCTTCTCTCTTAATTAGATCAATTCCTTCAACCACTTCTACTTCTGCTCCTGTGGCTTCTCCTGATGTCTCTTCCAAGGTCAAAGAGAATACTACTAACCCTGAAGAGAAGTGAAGGCTATCTTCTTGATAGGGATGTATTGTATTTTTCCTTATACTTGTAATGAACTTTATATTTCTATCCAATACACTATGCAATACTGTTGTTTATTTTCTTCCATACCTTTATTCAACCTTTATTTTATTTTTCTTATTTTATTTTTGATAATCCCAAAAGGGGGATAAATAAGAAAAGACATTTAAATCCCATGATTTGTGATCATCAAAAAGGGGGATATTGTTGGACTCCTCATGTTTAATCATGTTTTAATGCTAAAAAATCATGTTAATCATGTTTAACCTATCACACATCATGTTTGGAGATTGTTGATTTCCTTATGTTTTAATGCTTACAAATCATGGTCTCAACTCTCACAAGATCCTGACTCAGAATCTCACAAATCATGTTTGAATCTTATAAACTATGTTTGATATTTTTCTATAATGTTTTATTATCTTAATGATTGAGTCTAATCCATTTTGTGATTATTATTTATTAAGACATTATATGAATATTTAGCTAAGTCTAAGAAACTATAAGTTTGCCACCGATTCTGAATTTTGATAAAGTCACTGACACTGTGATTCAGACACTATAACTATTAGACACCGTGAATTAGAAACCATAATCTAGACATTGTGACTCTAACATCGTAACCAATTTCATAACTCATAAAGTCTGTGACACCAGTTACTTACTACCATCTCCAAGACACCATTAAAAGTTTTGACAAAGGACTAGACACCATTACCTGAGACCCCATGATCCTGACACCACATATATGCTACCAGTTCCAGATCTTAACACAACTGTGGCACCGTGACTGTTTCACCACTCAAAGGAGGAGACATAGTTTCCAAGTGACACCGTTTCAAGAAAAACTATGACACTGTTCCTTAATCACTTTTCTTTAATTTTAAAGTTATTTCTAACGGTCATATTTGAATCATTTAATGACAGTGACATAATTAATGTTTATTTGTAGACATGTCACCTGACAGTACTAGGTACAAGGTATAGAAATCATGCTTCCTGTCAGCTTCAACACATGCACCTAAAATAAAAGAAAAGTGTGGAACTAGAGAAAGTAGGTGGTCAAGATCTCATAAAAGAAAACTTTATGAAAGATAGAAGAACATCCATAAACTTAATAACACATGAATAACTCTCGATTCCTAAAGGCTGAACTACAGTAGATCATATCCTCAAACATTATCGCAGTACCAACCCTAAGAAGAACAAGAGATACAAAGCACATCTCATCTAACTGGAAACCAGAGCATGAGACTCACGTTACTATGTTTTCATAAGAGGACTTGAAAATCACATATGCTACATCCTACAAGTCTAGAGTTGCATAGAACAACACTCACATAATTTCTAACCCTTTCTCATTATCTTTTCTCTATTGTGTACTATTTTTATTACTTTTAGAGTAGAGTGTGTATCTATATTAAAACACACACTATATCCTAAATTAAACTAGAGGATACATGATATGCTCACCCGAATATATTTTTACACTTTGTTTACCCACGTATAACTGTGGAAGAGGTCCTGTGTGACCTGGTTGTTTGTTTTCCCACAAAGAATAGTAGAAGAGGTCTTGTGACCTGAACAGTCCTGTGTACTATTGTTAACCCCGATCCAGGGTGTAGATCAAGTTTATTAATATAAATTTCTTGGTAGTAGGTGATCACCAAGTGGAGTGGATTAGGTCTCGTCTTGAGACTGAACCACTTGTTTTATCTGCTGTGTGTTTCTATTTAGTCTTTATCTATTTTAATTTATATTTTAGAAAACTAAATTTTACTTTGATAGTTAGTCTTGGATAATAGTTATAACTATTTTTCCTTATTAGAGTAGTTTTAAAAGTTGTATTAATATCTTATATTGATACTACTGAGAATTAATCAATCTTCTGATAATCTATTTGAATATTAAAACTATTATAATTTTATTACCTTGATTAACTGGAATGCTTTATTTTTAATTAGGGAAATATTTTAAGTAAATTTTTTTAACATAAATTTTCATAGGAACTCAATTCACCCCCCTCTTGAGTGTCATACTCTAACCAACACTTATCTTATGATTGATGATGGGGGAGTTGACTAGTTTTTCTTTCCTACTGTGGTGGATCAATTTCAGTATGTTTTTCCCAAGAAATTATTGGGGTTTCCACCTGAGAAATATGTTGAGTTCATGATAGAGTTACTATCGGGGGTAGAACCGGTTTCTATTCCAATATACAGAATGACACCTACAAAACTCCAAGAGCTTAAAACTCAGTTGAAGGAACTAAAGGACAAGGGGCTTATTCATCCAAGTACATCACCTTGGGGATCTCCAATGTTGTTTTCCAAGAAGGTTGAAGGATCCTTGAAATTATGTATCGATTATAGGAAGATGAATCAGATGATAGTTAAGAATTGATACCCTCTTCCTCAAATTGATGACCTTTTTGACTAGCTAAGGGGTTTTTCAGTGTTCTCCAAAACTGATTTGAGGTTGGGGTATCATTAGCTAAGGGAGATACCTTCTGATATACTATAAACAACCTTTAGGAGTAGGTATGGGTTATATTATTTTATTTTAATTCCGTTCGAATTGATGAATGTGCTGATAGTGTTTATCGCCCTAATGAACTGAATCTTTCACCAGTACCAAGACAAATTTGTAGTTGTATTTTTAGATGACATCTTAGTGTACTCCAATACTCATGACGATCATGCCAAACATCTTGACATCATCCTAAGTATACTAAGAGTGAATAGGCTATATTCCATGCTATCTAAGTTTCATTTTTGGATTGATATGGTTTATTTATTAGGTCACATCATCTTTGACGAAGGTGTGTTGGTGGAACTAGAGAAAGTTATAGTGGTTGTGTCTTAGGATAAATGGAAGAATGTTTTCAATGTACTATGTTTTTTGGGTTTGTATGGATACTATAGAAGGTTTATCAAGGTCTTTTTCTTCTTAGAAGCACCACTCTCAGGCTTGAATAAGAAGGTAATCAAGTTTTAATGGTTCGATTCATGTGATAATTCCTTCCAAGAGTTATATAATTGGTTAAATACTGCACCCATTATGATCTTACCTAATCCAGATAAAGAGTATACCTTGTTTTGTGATGTGTTTGATATTGTTCTTGGATAAGTGTTGATGTAGGATGACCAAGTTGTGGCATTTGGGGCATGATAGTTTTGGATTCATGAATGAAATTACCCTACGCATAAACTTGAGCTAGCCACGATAGTTTACTCTTTAAAGTGTTGGTGGCATTAATTATTGGGAGAATGGTTTACTATGTATACTGATCATAAGATCCTTAAATAAATCTTCTCCTGGTGTGATTTGAATCTTTGGAAACAATGATTGGTTGAGTATATGAAGTCCTTTGATTTTGAATTGGTTTACATGTCGGGAAAAGGAAACAGTGTTGTAGATGCTTTGAGTCAAAAGAATCAAAATCAGGAAGTTCAAGAATCTAGTTTCAAGCAAAGCATGATGAAATTGTTAGATGAGATGCATATAGAGGTACGTGATAGTCAAGGAAAGATAAAACTTACATCCTTGGTAGTTGAGTCCATGCTTCTGAGCTAGATCAAGGAAGGGAGTATGAGGATTTGAAGTGTTTGGCCCTGAGGGAAAGTCTTGAAGGTGGAGAGCCATCTTATAGTTGTACTATTGGTAATTATGAGATCATTTATGTTTGTGTCCATGTTATCATACCTAAATGTATATAGGACGAGTTGATTCATGAGTTCCATTATTCAAAGTATACAATGAGTCCTGGTTTAACCAAAATGTATCATGATCATTGTAGGAAGTATTGGTGTCTAGGGATGAAAAAAGAGGTTGCATGTTTTGTGATGCGATGCTATACCTATTAGTAGGGGAAGGCTAAGCATCAATAGTTGAGTGGTTTTTTATAGCCTTTTCCCATTCCAGAATGGAAATGGGATGACACGATGAAGAATTTTATATTGGGTATTTTGAGGATGCCTTTTAAGAATGACGTGATATGGGTAATTTTGGATTAGTTGACCAAGGTGGCACATTTCTTACTGATTCAAGATACTTTCACCATTGACCAGTTGGGAGAGTTGTATGTCCAGGATATAATGCGATTTCATGGGGTGGTGTGAACTATAGTTTCAGATCATGATCCGCATTTTACTTCGCACTTCTGGTAGGGGTTACAAAAGGTACTTGATACCCAAGCGTTTTTGAGTATAAATTTCCACCTACAGACAAATAGGAAATCTAAGTGTACTATTAAAGTGCTAGAGGACATGTTTAGGGCATGAGTCTTAGATTTTGGTGGATCTTGTGAGAAGCACTCGTCATTAGTTGAGTTTGGCTATAACAACAGTTGCCAAGAAATTATTCATATAACACTGTATGAGGCACTCTATAGTGGATGTGTAGATCCCCATTATGTTAGATATAGGATGTGGAATCAAAGTTGTTGGGATCAAGTCTCGTGTAGGAGACATTAGAATAAGTTCAATTGTTTTTAAAGCATATGAATATGACTCAGAGTAGGAAAAAGTAGTATGTTAATGAACATCATCGACCCCTTGAGTTTATAGTGGGTGATCGTGTGTTCATTTGGGTGTCTCCAAGGTTGGGACACCATTGAATTCTAAAATAGGGTAATTTGGCACCCAGGTATGTAGGGACATTTGATATTTTGGATAGGATCAGACTGGTGGAATACTGATCGGCTCTTTCACAGTGGTATAGTGGTATGCACAATTTTTTTTCACGTGTCACAACTTTGGTAGTATCACCCTAACCCTTCTCATGTGATTGATGTTGATGATGTTGATCTTGAGGCTGATTCATACTTTGATGAACATCCAGTTTGTATTGTGGATCATAGTGAGAAAGTATTTTGGGGAAAGACTATGGCATTGGTTTGAGTGTTTTGGAAGCATGGTAGCATTCAAAAAGAGACTTGGGAAAGAGATATGGATAAGTAGGCTCAGTATCCCAATATATTTACTTTGTAAGCTTAGTGATGCTTGGAAATGCGGCTTAAGGATGAGCCATTATAAAGTGGGGAGGTTGTAATATCCCAAACTTCCTTTGAGGTACGTTATTATTTAAGTTTTGGTTTAAGTATGTTCACTTTAGTTAAAGTAATGTTTTCTGAATGTATAAGGAGTCCTAGGGGTGTTTTGGGGGCTCGGGAAATGAAAGAAAAGAGGATGGGGCCATCGAGTGCATGTTGCATGGTTGGCGCATAGTTAGTAGTAACCATGTTCCCTAGCCATGCAATCCCAGTGGAGGGGTGTAAGGTTTGAATAATCCATACAAGGAGAGAACAAAAAATATTTTATGCTTGGATAGAGCCACCCCACATGGTCAGCGCATAGTTTTTCAAATCGTTCAAGATCCCTAGGAAACTGTGTATCCTAGCCCCCTCTTAGAAAGAGGGTGGCACATAGTTGGGGCACGATTTGGACAACTGTGTGGCCAAACCGTGCACCCCTTAAAAAGTGAGATTTTACCATTTTCACTCTCACCCTGAAGTGTTGCAACTCATTATTTTCTCCATTCCTCATCCTATAACCCTAGGGATGAACCAAATTACCCCAAGATTCTTAAGGATAGATCTATTTCATTTCTAGGCCATTTGGAGCACCATTGGTTGCGAATCGAAGCTCTAGGTGAGTCTAACACTCCTCTTCCTTTTATTTTTCATATTAGGGCTTGTGTAGCCATCCTTATTCTTCAAAAGACCTAAAATATTATTTTTTTCATAGGATATTAGGTTGGGGCTTAAAAGGGTATTCAAATCCAAGTCAAGGTCTAAGTTTGAGCGTGCAGTTGTCTTCAGAATCAAGGTAGGTGGTCTAAAAGTTATATCCCATAGTCTTGATATTTTTTTATGTGTATGTGGTTGTGATATTGGTTCCTTATTGTTGTGATTTTGATTAACTTAATGGGAGGCGATAAATTAGTTGGTTAAATGATGAATTTAACTCCTCATGATCCCCGTGGGATGCATTGAGGATGACTAGATCAGAAAAGAGGCCGCCCATGGGGCATGCCATATTTGTGAACATGGGTTTGGGTAAGTGAATGTGAATTTGAATGGTCGATGAGATAAAATTTATGATATTTATGCTTAGTATGTTAACATGATCTTGTGGAATAAAATCAATGAGATTTGTATTTCATTTGTTAACCTGAATTGTGAAATGAAATTGATGTAATTATGTTTAATTGATAACATGGAATAAGGGGGAATTTGTTATAATGTTAATGTATTAAAGAGCCACGAATTGTAAATGTGTTAATGGGTTAAGGCATGAATATGGTTTATGTATTGAATGAACTATGAATTGTGAATGTCATGTGTATTGAATGAGTATGGTTTGTGAATTGGTATATGTGTTAAATGGTTAAAGAAGCATGTGCACATGGATTGACATTGTGTGGGATATTGGAATTGAGGATATACACCTGCAGGTTAGGTTATATTGAGGCTCTAAACCCCATCCCCTTTAATGCATGGGTTAGAGTGGTCAGACTGAGGCTCTATGCCCCTAACAGTTTCATTTGATCAGACTACTTTGATCGAGGCACCAAGGTAAATATGATGAAATTGTTTGTGGAGTGTTTACCCTAGTGAGATACATAACTTGATCTATCCTCTTATGAATAGTAGTTGACCAGTGTAGGCCATAGTCTAATTGATGAAAATTTCTAACTCATGGGATACACATTGAGAATGGTTTAATTGAACTTTTTTAACTAATAGAACCTAGTTTACCCTTTTTTTATATCATTATTTATTTAGTAATTGCATACACTATCTGTTTAGAATGGATATTTTGTAGACACTATTGGTGGTGGCCTACTGAGTTGTACTCACACCCTGCTCAATCTATCTTTGGGTACCCGAGCATACTTCATGCTTGTAGGTTAGGACAAGGGAAAAGGTCTTATGCTCGATGGTTGATTTGGGAATGGGATGTGCATGGATGAGGGATCTAGACTTG
Source organism: Viscum album (assembly GCA_963277665.1). Lineage (NCBI taxonomy): Eukaryota > Viridiplantae > Streptophyta > Magnoliopsida > Santalales > Viscaceae > Viscum > Viscum album. The sequence continues at coordinate 1,058,147,073 of OY728160.1, forward strand.
GATTCAGGACCCATTTTGAGGATTCTTCATCTTGTCCTTATTTTGGGGTTTCCTTACACTTGGAACTATAGGACATGTCATAACATATTTACTATTTGGTTGTGGGCTTGTACCCAGTTTTGGGGAATGTTTGGTAATGCATGTTTGTTGGTTATATTGTTTCCTTTATTTCTTATTATTATCTATTGTAGATTACTATGATAAATAGGGTATAGTATCCCCACATTACACATTATACTCTCATTGCTAGTCGGTAGCCTCTGGAATATGGGGAGGCATGCTTGAGGTCATGTGGAGACCTGACTTAGGGCATTGTATATAGTGTTGACTGGGTTGGGGATGTTACAATCCATCATATAGAATTATTACTCCTTGATTTTTCCTTTAGGTTTAAATGACCTTGATTCTCCACTTATAAAATCATTTTTAAACAAATTCAACTAAATTTTCTTATTATGGTTTAAACCTTTACCTACTAATACTTCCATATAGTATTAAAACTTAGACATCGCATGTCTAGTTCACTTATCATCAACACTTTGAGAATATAAAGTAAAATTTTCTTAAATATAATCATATTGTCAAAACATTTCTATAAATTACAAAAACATGAATTCCCTAACTAGAGCAAGCCATTTTTGTCTCCCTTAAATCATGTTATCAAATTAAACAAATCATAAAATATTTGTATTAAAAACACCCATTTAATTTTATTAAAAAAAGATTGTTTACATGATCTTCTCAATAGAAAAATAAGATAATACACATCTTATGACAAGTTCACCTAATCTTGAAGCATCTGAATTATCAATGCATTAGATCCTTTTCTTTATTACTTCAAGATCCATTTTTTTAATTATTTTCTCTTTCCAACCTTTTATATATTTACAAAACTTGTAAATTATAAAATCAATATCATGCATATACTAGAATAATAGAATTAAATTATGTAATCAATAAATCATTAAGGAATCCTTTAGTCTCACCAAGTCATTAACCTATTCAATAATATTGAATATAATTTAGAATACTCAATCATATTGAGTATATGAAACTAAAATTACTTATATAATTTAGAATCTAATTCCTTTTGAAACCTTAAGTGAATCATTATATTCTTTTATAAGCATCTATATTTACTTATGGAACAATTTCAATGGTTGGTTACTTGGGAAGGTATTGCTCAAAAACATATAATATTTCTCATAAGTTTTCAGTCTTAGGAGTAGAAAACATTAAGTTTATCCTTCTAAGTATTAATCTCAAATTTTAGTTTGATGTTGATGGTGTTATTCATTTAAAATAGAAGCTTTTATTAGATGAGTATCATATTATACAATTTAATAAGGACCTTTACTAAATGGGATCCCACTAAAATGATGACCCCTTTTAAAATTCATCATACCCATCAGTGATCCAAGATCCATATTTTACTAAGTAATGAGTCCGTTGGGGAATTCCTCTCATCACCTACTTATTTAAGTAGGAAATAATCCTAATAAAAATAGTTTTGATTCATATGGATTCACTCAAATATATTCCTTTGGTATCCTTCCTAAGGGTCTCATAGCTAAGTGTAACCCAAAGAAAACACCAAGAATAGATGAACAAAAGAAAATCCTGAGGCACCCTACTAGGGAAGAACCTACCTAAGGATGATCTAGTGTTATATATCACTTATTTCCCTTACATAAGATAATCCAGGGTCACCTTACTAGGGTATAATATACTTTTTTTAATGACCAAGATCTTAAAAAGTGTCGTTTTGGAAGGAGTATCACACTTAGTATTTGAGAGGATTTGATCTCACTATCTTATCTCATGTTATCACCTTTATGCATGCATAATTTTATTTATTTAGTTTGGAATCATATTCTATCTACCTAATCAATATGTTCAGACCATATTGATGTGAAACTCTTTACACAACCCATAAGTTTGTGTAAATCACCCAAAATTAGAAGTCATTTATATTCATACATATTCATATGCATAATATTCATAATGTACATGAAATATTTATGTAAAGGTTTAAATTTATATGGGACTTATAATATCCATATTATCAAGCACAAAATGATAGATAACCAACCCAATTCACCTTCCTAGATAAGGAATAAGCCTCTAAGTTAGTAGGTGGTCTGACCCCAAGTCCCTCTATCAGGGGATACTTTACTCAAGATAGAATTCAATTCATGATAATTATAACACTTAATATGAACAAACTATATTCAATAACTAAATTGAAGTTAATAACTTTAACTATATATTGAGGTCATGTTATACACAAACTAAATTAATTATTAAACCTAGCATGTAATGCACGACTCTTTCTCTTAGAAGTAGTTTAACATTTAAACTAAAGCATACAACATTGATAATATAAATAGTTTATAACTATGAATAAAGTAGGGAATATAATTTTAAATATAAAATCTTTATATTCATTACAATATGAACTCATTAAAATTATTCATTATATGAATTTTTATTTTAAATATATGAAATTATATAAATTATAAATAATTTATAATCTAATTTCTATTATATAAACATTTTACATAATCTAAATATCACATATTTAATCATTATTTAAACCATAATCTTAACAATCTTCAAAACCTTTTTGATGTGGTTTAAATGATATCCTAAATAAGTTAATTTAATTTGAATAATTAAAATTAATTAATTATGAAAATTTATAATTAAAATATAAACACTTTTACACTTTTGGCCTTATTTTATAATTTATAACCCTTTATAAATTATTTTTTGTGATTTCTAGATAAACATTTTATTTACAGATCATAATACCTAACATATAATTTTTTTTGAAATGAATTTAAATATTAACATTTAATATTTGAGAATAAAATGTTTCATAAACATTTAATTAGTTATAAATAATTTATAATTAATTTATTTATAAATTCCCTATAAATCAAAATATCCCAAAATATATTTTACGGTGATTTATAAATATTTTTTATGTTAAAAATATTTTTTTTAACAATTTTAAAACAAATCTATTTAACCTCAGGTGTAATATATATTCTATGTAAGGGTATCCTTCCACCACCCTGACATAGACCATCTACGTAAGGGTAGATTTTCATGACCTTTACGTAGTGCATGCTCTGTAAAGGTACACCTGATCTTACTTATGCGTGAAGTATCCCACATAATAGTAAGTCACAACTTACCTCTACATGAACTCTTCATATAAGGGTAATAATTGATCAACCTTTATGTAAATATGTAAATACTTCACTATGTCAAGTTGTCTTGCAATAACCTTTACAAATTTCTTTTAAAAATGGTATTACCTTTACATGAAATCCTTTATGTAAAGGTAAGTCCTCAGTTACCTTTACGTAGCCTTGATAAAACCTCAACTACCTTCACGTATCTTATCATGTATAGGTAACACCTTGGTTACCTTTATGTATCCAAGATTCACAAAGGTAATGACTTAGTTATCTTTATGTAGCCTAGCTATGTAAGGGTAAACCGTTTTTAAAATCAAATTTCTAGAATTCAAAAATGTTGCTACGTTGTTTCATTTACTCTTAATTTCATGTAATATTTCACAAATTATAAACATGGGAATGAATCTAATACCACTGAAGGGTTTTAATGGAGTCTAATAATACTTATTAGATCAAGTAGAAGTGATTTAAACCCTTGTCTGAGGATCTCCCATGCATGATATATGAAAATGTTATAAAACGGAAATGAAGAAATATTGTAAAGAACATATTGTTCACCTAATAAAATCAACACAGTCTTTATCATCTTCAAATTATTTTGATAAATATCACAAATGACATCCAAAATACATCCTCTCTCAGTGGATAATCTATAGTTTGACCCTGAATCATCCAATTTTTGGATAATATTCCTCCTATTATAACAACGTGTTAGCACCTCATATATGAGGAAGTAAGAGGAGGGAACTATGGGTATCAAAGAGTTTCAGACATGTATGAGGCTATTAGACACACACTACCATCACATAAAAGTGGTCTATAAATAATCCCAAAGATTCTATTTGGCTATTAATACATTTAATAATGTGTTTATAACACCTAATTTAATTGATCGACTCTCTATGCATCATATTCGTGAATGCTACAAATTCCCTTCATGCCACACCTTTTGTAACTGACCTTTAATAATAGATTAGGTGGCGAGTTTCTTAGATGTACAACCATTATTTATATCATGGGGAATATATAATGATATATCCCATTATGTATGAAAATTATAATTGTTTTGCATGTTGTAAAAAATAGCTTATATATATCACATATATATAAGGATTTAAGTCATATCTCTTTCAGAATAGAAACTTTATTAGGTTGAAAGAAGTGAGACACATCCCGAGTTTATGGAAAAATATTATCCCTATAAGACAACTGGATGAAGAAGGATATGAGCTAATATTTAATAATAGTGTATGTAAAATTACCTTAAGGATCAATGGTTATGGTAAGAGGAGTTAAGGATGAGACCTTGTATATGGCTAGAAGTTTAGATGGAAGTTCGATGGTCATATCTACAATTACCAAAAGTACAGAGTTATGGAACAATTAGTTTGGTCATATTAGTGATAAGAACCTAAAATTTTTAATAGAAAAGGGTGTGATAAATCTTTATCATACTGATTTCATAACGTGTGAGAATTTTATACTCAGAAAACAGAGGAAAGTTTCATTTATTTTGAATAAAAAGAGGTTTCACATCTGAAATCTTGAACATGTTCACTCTGATGTTTGGGGACCAAACCCAATTTTTTCTTATGATGGATCCTTAAATTTTTTCATGTTTAGTGATGTGCAACAAGAAAATCATGGGTATATTTCTTAAATCAAAATCTATAAGTGTTTATAACTTTCACTCAGTGGAAATCTAGGGTTAAAAGGGAGATTGAAAAAAGGATCAAATTCCATAGGTTGGATAATAGAAGTGAATAAAGAGGAAGGGACTTAAAGAAGTATTACATGAAGAATAGAATCATGCATGAGAAAAATATTCCTAGAAAATCGAAACAAAATAGTGCGGATGAATAGATAAACAAAACACTAACTAATAAGAAATGTAGCATGAGGTTTCACTTTGGAATGTCTAAATAAATTTAGGAGGAAACATTAAATTGTGGCATATACTTAGTCAACAGAAGTCCATCGAAACCAGTGGGGAAAAATATTATTGAGAATTTATGGTCTAATAAACTGATGAAAATTCATTATATGAAGGTTTTAATAAGTTTAGTATATGTTCACATTAATGGTAAGAAGTGGGAAAATCTCCATGAAAAGTCTCAAATTTGTTTCTTTATGGGATATAAAGATGAGAACTTTGGTAATCGACTCTAATATAATAATATTTGGAAAATTTTAAGAGCATGAAACATTCTATTTAATGATAGGGAATAATATAAATACTAAAATTTGGTAGATTCTGAAGTTGAGTTCAAAGAAATATCAAGTCAGACTAAGGTTGATCTGGGTGGGAGCACCAAAAGTTCACTAGTTCCAGTGAGTTCAGATTTTGGTTTAAATAGTCCATAAGATGGACCAACAGAAGATATACCTAAATTCTCAAGTGTTATAGAGGTGAAAATCAAAGATCTATAAGTTATTACACCATAAATTCAAGCACTGGAAGTTGTAGAACTAGAAGGAGCGGAATCAAAAATTGATTTGTGAATGTTTTCTAGATTTAGGTGACTGATAAATAGATATATCCTTGACTTGCACTATCTATATTCTATGGATAAAGGAGAACCTAAGAGCCCAAAATAAGTGACATCAATCAATGATTTTGGTAAGCATAATTTAACTATAGAGGAATAAGTGTACTCATTATATTAAAATGATACCTAGGATCTAATGGGTTTACCATGAGGAAACAAAGTGCTTGAGAATAAATGGGTTTTTCATTTGAAGGAAGAAGTTGGTAAAAATGGTAGGTGTAAAGCTACACTAGTGGTGAAAGGATTTTAATAGAAAGAGGGAGTGGACTTATCTGTGATATTTTCATTTGTAGTAAAATATACTTCCATCCGGGAAGTCTTGATCTTGGTTTCTACCAATGATATGTGTTTAGAATAAATGTATGTAAAAATGGTGTTATTTCATAGTGACTGAGTGGAAGAAATTTACATGAAGTAACCAACTGGATTTTAGGTTAATTAGAACAAGGACTTAGTGTGTAAGCTTAAACGTAGTATCTATGGATTGAATTAAACACCATGTCAATGAAACCAAATATTAATGATTTTATGGTTGAAAATGGATTCATTTGAAGAATATTGGATTATTTTTCCTATTAAAAGGTATGGAAGGAAGATTTATTTATTATCTCACTCTTGTATGATGATGATATTCTTTTGGTGGATCTATGCACTCAATAGATTTGGGAATTTAAGTGAGAATTATCCAAAACTTTTGAAATTAAGGTTCTAAGTACTGTAAAGAAAATTATTGGTATGAGGATTGAAATATACATAAGCACTGGGATTTTAGTATTGTCTCAAAGGGAGTATATCCAAAAGGTCATCAAGCAGTTTTTAATTACTGAATGTAAATTAGTTTCAACTCCTATGGCCATGAAATTTAAGTTTTCAAAGTGGAAAGCACCAAGAATAGAATATGAGGTAATATACATGGAAAAAGTTATATTTTCTTTGGTATTCAGAATTTTAATGAATGTTATGGTTTTCACTCACCCTAACATTACATTGGCAATGGGATCCATCAGTTGGTATATAGTAAATCTAGGGAAATAACATTGGGAAGCCATGAAGTAGATCATTAGGTATCTCAAATCAATGGAAGATATTATCTTATGTTTTAGTCCATATGAACCATTTTAAGGGCATGTGGATGAAAATTTGGAGGGTGATTCCAATACTCACAAAAGTACAATAGTATTTGTGTTTACATTTGGAAGAATAGAAATCAACTGCATGTCCAAGTTATAGTAAATAGTTTAACTCTCTACTATGGATTCTAAATATATAGTTGTAATAGAATAAATAAAGGATTTTTTTGGTTAAAACATTTACTAGTGGAACTTGGGTGGAATCAAGAAAGTAGTTTCCTTTATTTTGATATCTAAATTTCAATTGAATTTCCTAAAATTATGGTGTTTCATTCTAGGAAAAAACATATCAACCTAAAATACAAATACTTAAAGAATCAAATTGAGTATGGAGAGTTAGAGTTATAGAATATTTATGAAAGAAAAAAAATATCTGTGTCATGTGAACTAAGGTTTTAATCTAATAAATATTGAGGAAACATTGTGTCTCAGTGGGATTAGGGAAACTGGAAGGAGAAATGAGATCATTACATGTATATAGAAGGAGGATATGGAATATAAGGAACCTACCTTAAACATATCATAATCTAGATATTTAAAATTACTTTCACTTATTTAAATTCCAAAAGATATTTTCAGTTTATAGTTTTAGAAGGTTAGGAAATAACTTATAGATATCAACCCACAAGCATACAAAGCGGGTGCCATTAAATCAGTATCCATTTCTTCCAAAACATAATTTTTTTAACACAAAAAAACAAAATGATTTATTTAACAAAAATTGACTTCCTTATTTATATTACACATCCTTATAACCTGTGAAAAGCATTTAAAAACATGGGATGAGCATAAAAATCTCAGTAAGGGATATAAAAATAAATGAAGAAACCATTAATCCATGAATACTTAACAACATATGAAATTATTTTCACAAAGACATACTTCTCACCCATATATACCAACTTTGTGAAACATGAGATTTCCATAAAACATTAAAGAACATATATAAAACAATAAAGGTATCTTGGGTAATTAATTACTTATATTGTAACCCTCACAGATACCTTATTATTTGTAACCCTCACGACTACCTTACAATGTAATCCTCACAGCTACCTTATGGTGTAACCATCACAGTTACACTTGAAGTAACCATATGGCCGACCTCCAACTTACACATAACCAATGAATTGGAGGGAGATATAGGTCTCACCATTCATCATAAAAATTCCCAAGAACTAGAACATAAGCATAAAACATGAATAATTTCATAAAAACATTGCTTTTGAATTTTGTAAAATAGAATTTAAAAAGAGAATTTTTAAAGAAAATTCCCTTACAAATATCATATAATTAAAGTGATAATCAATAGAATGAAATGGATCTGTGTATACAATATAAATAAACACAATAAAACATAATATGAATTAAATTTATTACCTAAATTATCTTAGTACCATATAATTAATGAAATATAAAGTTAACCCAAATAATGGAAATTGGGTTAAGAATTCCCTTACCTCGGGTTCATATTACTTAAAACTTGTTTAAAACTCATATATAATGGTTAAAATGGTTTTATTAATATTTTACAGAAACATATTAATGTTTATAACACCTTATATGATCATTTTATAACATCATTCTACCCATTCCTTAATAATATTTTGTTATTTACATTGTTTCAGGTGTGTTCTTTACAAGGTTTCCATGGTTGGTTTGTAACAGACTTTCTTGTCAAAAGGAAGTGAATCTACAAAAGTGAAATAATTTTTTATTAATATGTTTCCAAAATATTAAATGATTTCATAAATAATTTTGATTATATGGTATGAGGATTAATCATTAGATAAATCATTAGCGATATTTGTTTAGATCATTTTGGTGGTTCTTCGATAATCACGAACTTATTTTATCATATAACTTTAATATTATACATATAAGTTATTTACAGATCATAATAGAGGTCATATAATACAATTTAAAATCTTTTTAAACCATTAAAATGATTTTACAACCAACTTTGAAGTAATTAAAGGAAATTTAAGACACATCATCCATGATGTCGGTAAACCGACACATCACATATGGTGTTTTTATTTTTAGAATAAGAGGAAGAGGAGAGGAAGAATGATGATGAATTTTTCCATAAACATGATAAAAATCCAGAATATATATAATAATAGAGCTTTCATGCCTATTGGATATGGGGAGGTGAAGAGAGTATAAGAAAATAAAACAATTGAAAAGAAAACACAAGAAAATGAAAGAGGATCTTTACCTCTTGATCTCTTCTCCTTGAGATCCTCCTTAAGGCCCTTGGTTTTGGATTTTTGGTGAGATTATAAGGTCCTGTACATGGGTAAGAGCCTTGGTAAGTGGATTGGGAATAATTTAGACAATGATCAAAGCTTTAGAGGTGTGATAGTAAGAGGGGGTGTGAGGGTGGTATTTATAGTGAAAGTGAGGGTGTTTTTAATTAATTTCAATGGACACCTCATTAGTGGTATTTTCAAAACCATGGGCATGCCCATGGTTTTACCATGGTATTGGTTACTTGAGAAAAATCATATCATATTTTAATCCTCAAGAGTTGACTAGAATAATTACATCATCTTTACATGATTATGATGTCATTAAACACTTGAAAACTTAAAACTATATTTTTTACTATTCACTAAAAATTCAACTATCTCAGATGTAAGGACCCAGCCCCCGAGTGCCCGGAGCCGGTGCCCATGAGACATGATGTGCCATAATTTTTACATTACATTCATTTACAAAATCACATCATGTACCATCCTACAGAGGATTGTGAGGTTCAGGTTCTGGAAAACCAGCTGCATTCTGAAATTTCATTGAAAACATGACTGATACTTGAAAAATTTTCATTTAAAACGTAGGGTGAGAAAAAGTATGCCCAGTAAGGGGTTTAAAAATATTAATCTATACCCAAAATAAATTTTTGAAAACATTCTTTAAAAACCCATAAAATAACTTGACAAAAGAAACACTAGTACACATCATAAAAGTGCTCAATCAAAACATGATACTGAAATTACAAGGACACATAGTTCAATTATAGGCATGCTGAATAAATGAAATTCCAAACATGAATGAAATAAGAGTATATAGAACAAATTAAATAGTTAAGATTAATGAATGATCAGAGTTGCACATAACGGTAATTACTTCATTTTCATACATCAAATACCAAAATCACTGAGTGCTATACATATGTCATGCCATAAACTTTTTCTTTTTTGATACTCTTAAATAATGGCTCTTAATCAACTTACACATAAAGAGGGATTATAATACAGAACATTCTGTGAACATATTATCGAGGCCTCGACCAAGACATCTATTGATTAAGGCCTCGACCATAATCCATAAGCTCTTTAATCAATATTCTACTAATCAAATATTTTCTGGTAAATTAAATTACATAGTCATAATGAGGGAAGTGCATATGCTGGACCGTGTCAAGGCCTCGTGCTAAGACCTAGGGGGATAACTGTAACCGGACCCCAACCCAGAGAGCCTCTGTAACTGGACTCCAACCCGGAGTGCCTCTAATAACTGGACACCAACCTGGAGTGCCTCTGTAACTGGACACCAACCCGGAGGGTCTGCTGTAACTGGACCCCAACCCGGAGGGCTTACTTTTACCGGTACCCACCCCAGAACATACTAGGTCCAATGCATTCCTAATATCTCTAAATAAAAGTGCACATAACACTTTGATTTATTAAATACTTATCATTCCCGGTACACATATTACTTGGTTCCATAATTCACATTATTCAAAGTGTCCCATACCACCTTGAATAATTAAATGCTTATCTAATAAATTATTAATAATAATTTTTTTGAATATCACATAAAATAATTACTTTACAGCTCTTCCAAGGTAATAAACTTTGAATGCTTTAAAATACATGCTCATTATTCATGCTCAATACATGTGCTGATAAATGGAAATATCGTTGGACTAAAATTATAATGCGTCAGTTATCAATTAGGAAATAAATTTCTCAGTGACTTGCATAATATTGAAAACGTTATTTTCACATGTGATATTGATTTAAAACACCCAAGTAATGATTGGATGGGGTTTTCCACATGAAATGATAACTCTTTGACTTAAAATCCTTATTCATGTAGAGGGATACTTAATAAAAAATACATGTTATTTAATATGCTGATAAAAGTATCGGTGAACATGAAAATAGGATAAATCATAAACTTGACTAACCTACATCAAACGCTGTAGTAAGTTCATTATGTAATAAGACCAAATATGAGCACAACATGATATATAACATAACATGATTTAAAAATCCATTTATTCTCTAATATATTTTGGTCAAGTTAAAATATATTCTTTTAAATTAAAATGTGGATAATATTATCAAAACTGCTTTAATTAAAATAATCTTGACATGTTAAATGTATTATTGTATACTTATACATACAAGTGCATATTATTTTAGCAAACACCAAATTAACATTTATTAATAATACTTCAAACATTAACTGCATTAACTAATTCTAATAATCAATACTGGAAATTAGGGTTTTGGAAACTATATAATTATATATAACCGTATATACACAAGGTATATGTATTTAAATCTCCATAAACAAATAAAGTTTAATAATTTCCTACATGTAATAAATACTTCCATAACATATTTATTTATTAACTCTACTTTATTGAAAACCAAAACATGTTAGGTTTGTAACATATATGATCAGATGTATATACATATATAAAAATTAGGGTTTTTTCATACCAAGTATAAACCCAATTGCACCCGAATGACATTTCACATCTAAAACATTACTTAAGGCTTGGAAATCACCTTTTAAAAATTATAAAACAGATCTGGATTGTGTCACTTAAATATGTACCTATGTATATACTTAGGTTTTAAAAACGTAATTCCATTTAACCCAAGAATTAGTTCGCACATAAAATATTATTTAAGGATGGATATTCAAGTCTTAAAAATCATAAATGTTTGTATTGGAAAACATACATGCATAATTATGTGATTACATAATTTCACATATATATAATCAAATGACTTTCATATAAACTTAAAACACTCTTAATGTATATATATACTTTGTATAGCATACTGACTTATTTGAGAACCTTTAAAAATAGATTTGGGTTGGAAAAAAAAAATATATATTTATATCTAAACACTTGAAAATACATATAATAATTTATGGGTTTGGAATGAATGAAAACCTTACATAAACTGCTTAGACACATAAACATGAATAATATCTAGGGGAGATTTTAAAACAAGGGGGTTTGGGGTGTATATCAAGCTTTGCATCACAAAAACAAATGGATAAATACCCTTACGAAAACAAGATTTCAGATAAATATAAGTTTGAAAATAAATAATTTATCCCTTATAGATTGGTAGACCGCAGGTTCTCTTTCTTTGGAAACTACAATATGGCTTTGCCCATTTTTCGTTTTCACACAGATAAGAGGCTTCCATAGCCATAAGCAGCGATATAAATATATATATGCAAATGGATGAGCGACATAGGTGGTTTTAAAATAGCGACAAAGACAGGTTAAAGCTTGCTTCATAAGCCAAGTGTTGATGCAGACAGTAAAATTAAAAATTGAGTGTATATAATTGAACTAACCACAAACGGATCATAGGTCATTGAAAAAACTTTAATTTAAAATGACTAAAACAATGACATTGAAGAAAATAAGCACAATCGTTGATTGAAACAGTTTAAAACATTCACAGATTTACATATTCGTTTTCAAAATAAAATGTGTGAAAGGAATATGTAATTGACAAGCCGATTCTGTACATATAATAAAAATATTGTGACAAACAAGTCCAAATCAACAGTAAAAGGAAGCGCCGATAGAAAAATCGGAAGGGATACGATGAAAAAAACTAAACCAGAAGATTGGGACACCTATATCATAAAACAAATCACCTACCTCAATAGGTTGAAGAAGATCCGAACCCTTGGATCAGGATAAAACAAACAGGGAGGACGTTGAAATTTGAGACAAGCTGGCATTTACTTCTTAGTTGCATTCAAAACCGAAGTCAACTTCGATATGAAATGCTTAGTTTTTCAGAACTCGGACTCATATACAGATCTGGATATCTCACCCAGGGTCGAAACCCCTCTGTGTTCTTGGAATTTCTCGGCCTAAGTCTGATACATCTCCCTCATGACTCGACCTCGGCCCACGATGCACGACCACTGCTCGGCAAGCTCCCAGCGACTCTCACCTCTCCCTGCTCGAACCCCCATGGCGTCACGGCTTCCCTCGGCTTCGATCGGAGCTCCCAGCAAAACGCCTCACAGAAACCTATCCCCTAATTATTCCACCTGTGAATTCCTCACCTCATTTGTTTTTATCAATTATTATTATTATACTATCTAACTTTATTACTTTACTTTTATTTTATTATTATATCTTTTATCTTTTCATATAGTTTTAATAAAAAGTTATTTATATATAAATATTAATGAACATATATCTATATACATGAATTTTCAAAATTAATAACAATAATTTTATTAGATTTATTTATTTTGATAAAACATAAATATGTCATATTGTTTTAAGTTAATAAAATTAAAAAAAACAAATAATAATCTAATTTTATAACAAAAATGGTTAAATTAAATAGTTATAATTTTTTATTAAAAAAAATACATATTAATAATAATTTTATAATAAATTAATCTAATCATAATTTATAACTTTATAATAGTAATAATTCAAAATGAATATTTTGGTTAATATCATTATCATCCTAATTAAAATAAGTTTATATTTTAATAAAACAATTACATATATAAATAAAATACATCGCTTATTATTATTACTAAATATATTTAATTAATTTCAATACGTCGTTGAGTACTTAATTGTTTTTTTAGTTAAAACATCATGAGACTAATGACTATAATTATATCCATTGGGTTTCCAATGGTTACTTGAGGTAATGGTCGGATTGGTGTCATATAAAACCGTGTCTCCGGGTGTCTTAAAACTCAAGTTGATTGAAGAAAAATGGTTCTCATTTTAACTTTGGTGCTTAGTGTGGCTATAGTGGCTTTGGCTATTCTTATATTCATTATGATGGATACTAAGGACCCCTATCACCTTCTTTGGGTTCTCGTTGTTTTGAGTGGTCTTCCTGTAATCTTAATAGGGTTTTTAATTGGTATCTTTGGTTAGCTTAATTCCCCATTTGATATTTGTGTATTGTAATTACTATGGTGTTCCCATTTGAATAAAGATCCTTTCGTTCATTTGTGTGTTTACTCTATTTCATAATAAATTAAAATTTTATTATTACTTTTCCATAAGAAACCGGTTTGTTCGATTAATGGGTAACATAAAATATAAAATTTACTATTATATGAAACACAGATTCTTGGGATGTTACATCATAAAAATACCAAAAAAAACCATAACAATTTTTTGACATGTAGAATTAAAAAATAAAATCCATTTTTTGAAAATAATATTCTAAATATGAGAAAATTAATTTTTAAATAAAATCATAATCTATTCCAAAAATAAAAATTTTAAAACTATAACTCATTTTATATCACCTTGAAAAATTAGTCAAGATCTCATTATCTTATAACCTTAATAAAACAAAATAATAATACGATTTACTATTCATAAGTGTCATATTACTATTCATAAGGGCATGTTACTATTCACCAAAAAACAAGTTGGTTCTGTCAGACTCAAAATAACTTATTGATAACAACCGTAGATGTTCGTTTTTCAAAATTCAAATAATAGAAGTGAAAAAATTATGTTTAACGACTATTTTATAACTATCTACTTAAAAAAAAGTTTCATTATGTAGATACTCAGTGTTTTACGCATTTCAATTTATTTTTCAAAACCTTGGGGTGTTACATTCTCCCCACCTTCTAGAAATTGTGTCCTTATAATTTTATTTACTTATTAAACAAGTAAGGGTACCTTTATCTCATAGAATTTTCAGATTCCCATGTTGCTTCTTCAACCATGTGGTTTCTCCACAAAACCATTACCTAGTGGATTACCTTATTCCACAATACTTGTTCTCTTTGATAAAGAATCTGAACATGTTTCCCTTTATAAGAAAGGTTCTCTTCTAGCTGAACTACTTCTGAGCTCAAAACATGTGATAAATCTGGAAAATACTTTCACAATATCGAAACTTGAAAAACATTGTGTACCTAAGATAAACTTGGAGGAAAATCTACTCAGTAGGAAACCAATCAAACTTTCTCCAGGATTTCATAAGGTCCAATGAACCATGAAC
Organism: Viscum album; assembly: GCA_963277665.1. Taxonomy (NCBI): domain Eukaryota; kingdom Viridiplantae; phylum Streptophyta; class Magnoliopsida; order Santalales; family Viscaceae; genus Viscum; species Viscum album. The sequence goes on from OY728160.1 coordinate 1,058,162,243, forward strand.
TTAGATTTCCTTTCTTACCAAAACATATAACACTTTTCCCTGGTGAGATTCTAAGAAAAATATGATCACCTATCTCGAAAGAGAATTCTTTCCTCCTGTTATCTGCATAACTTTTCTACCTTCTCTGAGCTATCCTCATGTGTTCTTGGATCATCTTCACTTTCTTAGACACTTCCTCTAATAATTTTGGTCCCATCAACTTCCCTTCCCCTACTTCATCCCGAAAAGCTAGAGTTCGACACCACTTCCCATATAATTCCTCAAAAGATGCCATCTGTATACTGGAATGAAAATTTGTATTATAAGAAAACTCAATTGAAGAAATATGCCAATCCCAACTTCCTTGGTAATCCATTGAATAAGCTCAAAAAATATTCTCTAAATTTTGAATCATCTATTCTAACCACCCATCTGATTAAGGATGAAAGGCTGTAATGAAAATTAATTCTATTTCCAATGACTTCTGAAGGCCTTTCCAAAAGTTAAAAGTGAACTTGGGATCATGGTCATATATAGTGGAAATAGGAAATCTATGTAACCTGACAATATCTTTGAGGTACAATCAAGAAAGATGATCCAAAGACATAGTATCTCCAATAGGAAGTAAATGATAAGATTTAGTCAGTTGATCAATAATAACCCATATTGTATTGTTACCTCGAGATGTATTTGGTAGTCCCACAATGAAGTTAATTGATATATTTTCCCATTTCCACTCTGGAACTGGTAAAGGCTGAAGCATCCCCTTTGGTAACTACTGGTTGACTTTAACCTATTGACATGTCAGACATTTCATAATAAAATCTGCAATATCTTTTTTCATTCCATCCCACTAGTAATACTCTTGAAGGTATCTGTACATCTTTGTGCTGCTAGGATAAAATGAAAATAGAGAACTATGATCTTTACACAACAATTCTTTTTTAGATGAGAATCACAAGGCACACACAATATATTTCCAAATCTTATAACACAATCTTTATCAAGGTTAAATTCTAGAAACTTAACCATTTTAACCAATTATAATTTTTTCTGTAACTCCCCATATTACTTCTATGCTTGCTTAATTCTGTATAACAAAGATGACTACATTGAAACATGAAACAAAATATAAAAATTTCCTGCACCAGTAACTTCCAATCTAAAATTCATTAAATCATTAATCAAAGGGTCTTATTCCAACTGTAACGTAGTTAATGATGCATGATGTTTTTGACTCAAGTCATCTTCCAATTTTTTTGATTTTATAGGATGGTAATTGACCGTGCAATCATAATACTTTATCAATTCAATCCATCTTCTCTGCTTCATGTTTAATTCATTTTGAGTGAATATATACTTCATACTTTTATGTTTAGTATATATTTCAAATTTGGATCTATATAAATGATGCCTCAAAATTTTTAAATTGAAAACCGAAGATGCTAATTCCAAATCATGTGTGGGGTAATTTAACTCATGAGGTTTTAGTTGTCTTGAAGCATAAGTAATTACCTGATTATTCTACATTATAACACAACCAATTCACTTTAATGAAGTATCACTGTAGATAAAAAACACACCATTTCTGTAAGGTAGGATCAGAACTGGAGAATTCAACAATATTTTTTTCAATTCTTAAAAATAATCATCACATTATTTTTTATTGGTTAATTTAACTCCTTTTTAAGTTAACTTAGTTAGTGGACTAGATAATCGTGCAAAGTTTTCAAAAAACCTTTGGTAATAGCCTTCCAAGCCAAGAAAACTACAAATCTTAGTTATATTTCTGGGTCTTGGTCATTCTTCAACAACTTTTGTTTTAGAAGTATAAATAATTATGCCATATTTAGAAACAATGTGACCAAGGAAAGAAATTTATTGCAACCAAAATTCACACTTTCTAAATTTTCCATATATTTTCTTTTCTTTTAAGGTTTTCAAAACAACCCTTAGATGTTTTTCATGCTCCCCTTTACTTCTAGAATATAACAGAATGTCATCAATAAACACAACCACAAACTAATCCAAGAACTCATGAAATATTCTATTCATAAGATCCATGAATATAATGGGTGAATTATTTAACCCAAATGGCATAACAACAAATTTATAATTACCATATATAGTTTATAAATCTGTTTTTGGAATGTCTTCCTCCTTCACCTTTAGTTGATGGTACCTAGATCTCAATTTAATCTTGGAAAAAATACTAAGCTCTCTGGAGCTGATCAAACAAGTCATCGATGTGAGGCAAAAGATACTTATTCTTAATAGTAATGTTATTAAAATCTCTATAATCAATTAAAAGTATCATGGAACCATATTTATTTTTAATGAACAAAATAGGAGCTCCAAATGGCGAAGTACTAGGAAAAATGAAGCCTTTATCAAGAAACTCTTGTAACTAATTTTTTAGTTCAAGAAGTTCCATTTGATCCATTTGATAAGGGGGATTTGAAATTGGATTAACATCAAGAACTAAGTCAATTGTGAATTAAACCTCCCAATCAGGTATAACATCAGATAAATCATCAGAAAAAACATCAAGGTATTTATTTACCACTGGAACATCATTAATCTGAATAGTTCCCTTATTTTCAACAATATGAGCAAGACAACTTTCATTTACATCTTTCAATAGTTTCTTAGCTTATTGATATATTATCAATTATATGGGTTATTCTTTTATAGAAAATGAAACTCTTTATGAAAACAACTTATTTAGATCTACAATCAATATTATCATCATAAATAGAAATCCAATATCTTTTCAAGGGATTTAATCCATCCTTCAACTGCTATTGGGTCAAAATATAAATTGAAAGAAGGTGGGTGTTGCCTTATAAAATGTTCCACTATCATCATGTTACTTTGTGGTAGCTCTGGTTGTTATTTTTTATGGATTATACTACCTTTTATTGCCTAAATAAGATGATCCATTACTACCACATACTACTCAGTTCTGATTCCCACCATTCCCAATTGCGGATTTGGAAAGATATCAGCCTCCTGGTTCCTTCCATCTCCAGATTCCCTATTTATTTTGTGTAAAACCATTCTGAAAAGACATATATTAGATTAAGAAACATGGTAATATTTAAATTCTATATGATTTAAACATAAACATAAGGTAAAAAATCATTTATGGCATTATATTAATATCATAGTAACTCCTAAAGTTATCTAAACCGTGCTCTGATACCAACTCTAAGGACCCAACCTTAAAAATATCATAATCTATCTATTTCAACTAGATTTCACATTTTTTACATTCCCAAATATATTTTTGTTTTAGAGTTTTAGAAATTTAGGACATAAATTATACATATCAATCCACAAGTATAAAAAGTGGTTACCATTAAATCAGTATCCATTTCTTCCAAAACATATATTTTTTAACTCAAAACAACAACATGATTTCTTTAACAAAAATTGACTTCCTTATTTCTCTTACACATCCTTATAACCTATGAAAAACATTTAAAAACATGGTATGAGAATAAAAATCTCAGTAAGGGATATAAAAATAAGGGAATAAACCATTAGTCCATGAATACTTAAAAACATATGAAATCATTTTCATAAAGTTAGACTTCTCACCCATATATAATTACTTTGTTAAACATGAGATTTCCATAAAACATTAAATAACATATATAAAAATATAAACGTATCTTGGGGAATTAATTACTTATATTGTAACCCTCATGGGTACTTTATGATTTGTAACCCTCACGACTACCTTACAATGTAACCCTCTTGACTACCTTTTGGTGTAACCATCACAGTTACATTTGGAGTAACCATATGGTCAAACTATGAATTACACATACCCAATGAATTGGAGGGAGATATAGGTCCCAAAATTCATTATAAAAAATTCCAAAGAACTAGAACATAGTCATAAAACATGAATAATTGCATGAAAACATTGCTTTTGAATTTTGTAAAATAGAATTTAAAAAGAGAATTTTTAAAGAAAAGTCCCTTACAAATATCATATAATTGAAGTGAGAATTGATAGAATGAAATTAATATGTGTATAAACTATACATACACATAATACAAAATAATATTAATTAAATTAATTACCCAAATGATATTAGTACCATATAATTAATGAAATAGAAGGTTAACCCAAAGAGTGGAAACTGGGTTAAGAATTTCCTTACCTTGGGTTCACCTTACTTAAAACTTGTTTAAACCTTATTTATAATGGTTAAAAGGGTGTTATTAATATTTTACATAAACATAATCATGTTTATAACACATTATATGATAATTTTATAACATCATTCCACCCATTCATTAATAATATTTTGTTATTTATATTGTTTCAGGTACGTTCTTTACCAGGTTTCCATGGTTTGTTCGTAATGGATTTTCTTATCAAAAGGAAGAAAATCTTCAGAAGTGTAATGAGTTGTTATTAATATGTTTCTATAATATTAAATTATTCTATAAATCATTTTGATTATATGTTATGAGGATGAATCATTAGATAAATCATTAGTGATATTTGTTTAGATCATTTTGGTTGTTCTTCAATAATCACAAACTTGTTTCATCATATACCTTTAATATTATCCATATAAGTTAATTAAAGATCACAATATAGGTCATATTATGAAATTTAATTTTTTTTCAACCATTAAAATGGTTTTACAACCATCTTTTAGGGAAGTAAAGTAAATTTAATACACATCGTCCCCGATGTCGGTAAATCAACACATCACAAATGGTGTTTTTATTTTTAGAATAAGAGGAATACGAGATGAATAATGATGATGATTTTTTTCATAAACATGATAAAAATACATAATATATATAATACTATAGATTTAAAGCCTTTTAGATAAGGATAACTGAAGAGATTATAAGAAAATAAAAGAATTGAAAAGAAAACACAAGAAAATGAAAGAGGATCTTTACCTCTTGATCTCTTCTCCTTGAGATCCTCCTTAAGGCCCTTGGTTTTGGCCTTTTGTTGAGACTAGAAAGTCTTGTATGTGAGGAAGATCCTTGGGAATGTTATTGGGTATAATTTAGACAATTTTCAAAGCTTTATATGTGCGATAGGAATGGGGGGTGAGGGTGGTATTTATAGTGAAAGTGACATAGTTTTTAATTAATTTCAAAGGATACCTCATTAGTGGTATTTAAAAAACCATGGGCTTGACCATGGTTTTTGCCCATGGTATTGGCCACTTGGGATAAATAAATTCATATTTTAATCCTCAAGAGTCAACCAGAATGATTACATCATCATTACATCATTATGATGTAATTAAATACCTGAAAACTTAAAACTGTATTTTTATTATTCACTGAAAATTCAACTATCTCAGAAAAATAAAAAAAACCCTAACCATTTTTTGATGCATAGAATTAAAAAATGAACTCCATTTTTTAAAAATAATTTTCTAAATATGAGAAAATTAATTTTTAAATAAAATCAAAATTTATTCCAAAAATAACAATTTTAAAACAATAACTCATTTTATATCACCTTGAAAAATTAATCAAGATCTCATTATACTATAACCTTAAGAAAATAAAATAATAATATGATTTACTATTCATAAGTGTCATATTACTTTTCATATTACTATTCTTAAGGGAATGTTACTATTCACAAAAAAAAACAAGTTGGTTCTACCAGACTCCAAATAACTTACTGATCACAACCGTAGATGTCTGTTTTTTGAAATTCAAATCATAAAAATAACAAAATTATGTTTATGGGATAGTTTATAAATATATACTTAAAAAAAGATTCATTATGTAGAGACTCAGTGTTTCATGCATTTCAATTTATTTTTTTTCAAAACCTTAGAGTGTTACATGGAATTTGAATTTTTTATAAGTTTTAAGGGCATCCCAAGGATCCTTGAAGTAGTATTCAAGTGGGAGATCATTAAGATTTTGACTAATTTTAAATTTTCCAATTTTAGTTCATTAAAAGTTCATGACTCATTTCACAAGAAGATGGCTAAGGTAGTGTGATTTAAAAATATGAAAAATTGACAAAGAGGAATTTATAATGGAAGTTTCAATTAAGTGGAAGGAAACTCACTCAATGAGTTAAAATGTACAAAATGTGGTGAAGTACTTGATCTAATTAATGTATCCAATAATGATAATGATTTTTATAGGAGATTGGTAGTTACTTTTTTCCAATTAATAGAGAACTATGAATGTAGGAGGTCAGTTCAACTAGATAACTGGTTGGACCCCACTATAAATATGGGGTGGGAGAACCTACTAAGTTGTAATGTGATTACTCTATAATTTATGAAAATTAATATGTTGTAATCTATTTAATTCTGAATAAATATACATTCTAGTGTTCTCCCATGGTCATAGGATGAAAATATGAACCATATAAAATCAAAAGTGTTCTTTAAATTATTGTTTTTACATTTTATTTTTTTAATAAATTTGTGTATATTTTTCAGAAGACTATGTGCATGGTGATTTTGAATGTTTTAAAGCTTCCTAAGTTCTGTAGCACCTAGTTAGGGAGGTGTGGTATGCCGCTGTGCATGAATTCTAAAGGTAGATAAACTTACAATGGATTCATGATCCTATTTTTAGTGGTTTAAATTATGGTGGTTTCACCTTTTTATATGTATTCTCCCAACATATTCCTATCCTACCCACTCATGAAACAACACCTCAGGGCACCCTAAGTGCAACACCCCTCCTTCCTCCTTGGATTTTTGGCCTTTCTCCTTTGTTTTTAGTGGATTCTTCAAGGTTTAGGCCCCTCTTATCTCCTCTTTTCCTTCCCTTCTTATTTTTTAATTTTTTTCTTTTTTAGGGTGGTGTTTGTTGAACCCTAGGTGGGTTTTGGTTCCAAATAATTATTACTTTTGTTTCTAGGGTGTGAAGACTTAATCTTAGGACTTTTTCTCTGTTTATTTTAAGATTCTATGCCTTTTGCACTTGATTTGAGGTAAGTGTTTCCATGTTTTCCCTTTTTACTAGCAATCCTTGATAAGCTTGGGTTTTCTAAATCTATTTCCTTAAAAATTATACATTTTATGGGTCAATTTAAGCACCTAATTGGATTTCCCAAAGAATTGTAATTTTAAAAAGTGTGTTTTCAACTTATTATTGATTTTACATGGAAAAGTTATTAGGTTTTGTAGGGTTTATGGTTTAGGACTTTGATAATCAAATTTGACACGTGTATTAAGTTTTTCCTTATGTATTTATTGATTATTCATGTTTTTTGTATTTTTATTATTATTTATTAATGTTATTCCTTTATGATTTTATGGTTTTTTGAACTTGATGGTTTTAAAGTTGGACCTTCCCTTGGTTTAAAAGAGGGTTTTAAGTGTTTTAATTTAAAAATGGTTTTTTTAAAATATTTTTCCAATGTGATTTTTAAATCATGTCATGAAGGCCTATTTATTACCTTGAAAGGAAATTTATAAATGAAACTCGTTTTATAATGGTTTTAAATAGATTTTTTTGAAAAGATAGAATAAATTTTTTAACACAAGGCCCAGTTGGCACCCTATACAAATAGTCCTTCCTTAGTTTAGTTACACCCTTGAATTAATCCTCATGAATCCTGATTTAATATGAGTTTTAAATGTAATTGTTATTGATATTTATATGAATTTAAATTGGGTATTTATAAATAAGGGTGTAGGAAGGTGGGTTGGGGTTTTTATTGGCATAGTTTGACCTTTAGTTTATTATTTACATGTGTCTAATATGTTAGACATCCTTACTAATCCTCTACTACTATTATCATAAGAATCCTTGGAATTTTAGTGAGATATATAGAGATGTTTTATATTCTAGTTATGTTTATATAATGACTAGAATCCCCTAGTTGTGTGTCATGACCCTTACTAGGGGAGTACACCAGTGAGGTTGGTTATAACAATTTTAGTGAGTATTGTTTATGAACTTCATTGATTAGGCTGATAGATGGTTCAACCCATGCACATATAGGATCATCTCACTAGATATTTAGGTGTTTCCCATTATTATGTACTCATTTACTTGACTTCTATTTTCTTATATTTTACCACACTTTTTTAGTTTTATCATTATTACACATGTTGTACTGTGCTTATTTATATCCTTTTTTATGGTTGAATTAAACATATGTCTTGTTTAATAATTCATTATTATTGTTGGCCACTATTTGATCTTGATCTATTTAGTTATCTATTTACATATCTCACTGCTTAGTTGTATTTATATGTTGATATTAATTTGGGTTTCTTCTATAAATTTTTCTATTTTTTAGGTTTTATTCTAGGAATTAAAATTTAAAAATGGATTTTTAAAAATAAAACCTTAATGTTTTATTTTAAGAATTAATTGGTTTTAAAAAGGGGTGTGAGTTATGAATGTATATTTTTTTATTAAAGTGTTACAAAATCTATATTAAATATTTAATTTCAAAATAGTGTTCTTGGGGTGTTTTGAAAAAGTAAATGCATGATTTTTTTTTTGTGAAATCCTACCGGGTTATTTATGCCCATACCCTAATTTCACCACTCAGTGTTTGTAGAATGAGTAAATTTTGTTGGTTCAGGTTTAGGTTTCTATGAATACCTAAATTTTAAATATCTATTTCTCAATTTCTCTTATATTTAGTGCATTGGATGGTGACATTAGGTCATGAGGATACTATCAGTGTGTAGTTCGGTCTTCTTTTGAAGTATATAAATAATTTATGTATCAGTCGCACTGATTATTCTTATATTTTTTTCCTATCCCCATTTTTTTATATTATATTTGATTTTTATGTGTGTTTATAATTATTACTTTTTTGGTTTAATTTTATTTGTATCATTTTATTTTATTTTTCATAGACATCTAGTTTATAGACATACCATGCCAAATTCTTAATAGAATTCTACTGCATATTGAATGTTATTTATTTGGGTGAAATAATTCCCAACAAGTATATTCTGATTCCCTGACACATGTTTCTAGACCATAGGGATCATGAATACTCTTTAGTCCATGTCACATGTTGACTCAGGGACCCAAGTCACGGGTATCCCAAGTTTTTTTAGAAAACCCTTTCAATTCACCATAATTGGAGAGATTTGATCAAAAATTTCTTAATGTTGGAAATGAATTTAGAAATCTTAGAATGAGATTTTAAATAGATTAAATTACACTATATTAGAGCCTCAGTATCCAATATAGTTCATGACCTTTTATGATGGTAGTTTAAAACCTATCCCTATAAATATGTATTAATAAAAAATACTTTATGACGAGATTGATGATTTCTAGAAAAAAAAAATCTTGGAAATGATATTGATTTTTATATGTCACCATTGATTGATGATTTGAAATTTTTATAGGAGGCAGGTGTCAAAGTATTTGATGTATACAAGAATTAATATTTTCTTTTATGTGCAATGATAATGTTCACTTTAAATTATTTTCCTACATATGGATACTTATCTAGATGCAATGTTAAAGGACATAAATATTGTCTAATTTTCAAACAAGGGACTTCATATCACCAACCAAATAATGGGATAAAGATAGCGTACATGAGTTATTGAAGATTTTTGCTAATGGATCACCCTTATCAAAGACTAAAAAAGGCATTTAAAGGTTTATAAAGTACAATTTTCCACCATAACATTTTTCAACCAAATAATATTTCAACAAGGTGAAAAACATTGATGCCACTCTTGGTAAGATAAAAATTTCCAATCATCAAAAAATACATGGAAGAGATGGTACATCCTATTCAATCTACCTTATTAGATATTTTAATAGGTAAAATATAGCATTGATAATATTCATGTTGAGAAAAATATGTGTGATTTTTTGATATTAACTTTTTTAGACATAAAAGGAAATAAAAAATATGGATTGAATGCAAGATTAGACTTAATATTTATGAGAATATGTTTGGATTTATATCCCATAGTGGAATGAAAAGGAACATATTTACCTCTAGTTTTTTATGTGTTAAGAAAGAGTGAAAATACGAATTTATTTCAATGTATTCATGGTATTAAAGTACCCAGTGGGTTTTCTTAAAATGTGAAAAGTTTTGTTTCATTGAAGTATTTTAAGTTAATAGGAATGGAATCTCATGAATTTTATGTATTAATGAATAAACTATTTCTAGTTGCACTACATGTAATTTTTCTAATTCCTATAAAAAATTCAATCATCAAGTTGTTATACTTTTTCAATTTCATTTACAAAAAATATGTGGATCTAAATTTGTTAAATTATTTAAATAATTAAGCTATATTCATACTCTGTCAACTAAAAATGTATTTTTCGCCATCATTTTTTGATATAATGGTTCATCTAATGATTCATTTGGTGCAATAGATAAGGAAATATGGATCTGTATATTATTATTTGATGTATCCTTGAGAAAGAAATATGAAAATTATGAAGAGATGTATTAAAAATATACATCAACCAAAGGCCATAATTGTTCAAAAATATATATCATAGGAGGAGATTGAGTTATTTACTGACTACTTGTATGAAATAGATCATGTTAGTCTCCCTATATATCAGTATCCACAAATAAATAGTGAAGGTAAGGGGATCCATGTCTTAAAAGTAAAGTTAATTACATGTGATATGATTATGCTGACACATTTATACAATTTAAACAACACATATGACATTCAACCATATATATAACCACATATTGATGAAATGAAGGTATGATATTTAGAAGTAAATGAGAAGTTTCTGATGAATGAGTATAAAAATAGATTTATTTCATGATTTGAGGAGAAATTCAATACTGATTCATCTACATCGAAAACCTTGAAAGGGTTAGTTGTGAGAAAATGTGTTAATGAAATCACATGGTTTGGTTTTGACATTAATGGTTACACATTTTACACAAAAATTAGAAAAACAAAAGTACCATTCAAAATAGTGGAGTAATGGTTGTTACTGAAGAAATAAAATTTTCTAGTGTAAAAGATAAAAACTCGATTTCTACATCAAAAATATATTTTGGAGGTGTTGATGATATGTGATAAATTTATTATACTAAATTTTGAGCACTAATGTTTAAGTGTAACTAGGTTAATATTAATGGTGGTGTGAAACATAATGACTATGGATTTACACTTATTAATTTGAAAAGATTTAGTTATAAAGAGAAACCATTTATCATGGAAACATATGAAAAGTAGATATTTTATGTTATTAACCCATAAAATGATCAGTGGTATGTCATTTTACATGGGAAAAAATTCATTTGAGTGATGAGAGTGTTGATGATGTTGTGGAATCATGTGAGGTTTTTTCATCTATTACATGATTAGATGAGAATAATAGTGGCTATTATGCAGACATAGTCTATGCTATATGAAATGATCCTGTAAAAAGGATACAAGAAAACACTCCGTTACACTCCAAATTATTTAGGTAAATATCTATTTTTTTTTATTTTTTTGAAACTTACACATATAAAAACTCTATTTTTTAACTTGTTTATTTAAATTTATATATTTTTATCATTTGTTTTATTTTTTTATTAAATTTTATATTCATCGGTTACAGTTAAATATGTTTTGGTTGAAGAATCCCAACATCATTATTTTATTATGAAACTTACACATGTAAAAACACTATTATTTTTAAATTATATATTTAAATCTATATATGTTGATCATTTCTAAATTTTTTGGATTATTTTTTATATTCATCAGTTTTAGTTACACATTTTTTGGTTAAAAATAATAACACAATTATTTTATCAAGAAACTTACACATGAAATGGAACTATTTTTTAACTTGGATATTTAAATTTATAAATGATGATCATTTTTTTGATTTTTATATTAATTTTTATAGTCACCAGTTTCATTTATACTTTTTATGATTGAATAATTCTGACACCATTATTTTTTTGTGATTATTTCATTGTATTAATTATTTTCATATAGATATAATTTGATTTATATTATTAATTTTTTTGCTTTTAACAATCCTTAATTGTAATAAAATATAGGTAATGACAATAATTAAGGCATAAGAACATTTACCAAGGTATGTTCAAGTTTTCCATATTAATATATCTATAATAATTAAATTATTTTATGAAATTAATTTTTTGTTTATTGAAGAACTATTGGTGAACCACCCATGATAGTGACATTTTCTTCTCTAGAGAAGGTGATACCAAGAGTTTGTAGACATGAGATTACATGTTTACAAAAACTTTCACTTTCTCATGGGAAATAGAGGTTTCAAATTGAATTTTATGATAATAATAACCCATTTGAAACCAATGCAAAGCATCTAAGGAAATATATGGGCATGCTGTCATTTTATGACTAACATTTTATATCCTGATTAGGGACGCTTTCAATATATGTTGAAAGATTAGTCGTGGGAGTCCTTAGGAACAAAAAATATCACATGATTTTTTTTCAAATTCTTCAAATATTTTATATTTTTAATGACTAATATTTAATTTATTCAATTATAAATGACATTTGACTTTCAATATGTGAAATAAATTAAGAATTGGTGGCTATATTTTGTGGAAACTAGATGGAGATATTTTAAAACAAAATTGACTTCAATTTATATTTTCAAGAAAGAACAGAATGAAAACTCACGCCTCAAATATGGGTTTATAGATATAGAGACATCTTAGAATTTTGTTTCTATCCAATGGAAGGAAGACTTTCTAATATTAAAATTATTGTATATAAAATCAATTAGTAATATTATTTGTTAATTACTTGATGAATTATTCATATATTCTTATGTAACAAGGCTATGAGATATCTCCCCAAGATACCCAATCACATAATTTACACCCTCATACTTTTTCACATGTAGGTTATAATTTATTGGAGGAGAACTTGATTTCTAATTTTTTTGAATAATTAAGAACTAAATAAAGTAATGGATATAAATAGGTTCAATTCATCCCTCAAACCCCACTTTCCATGAAAAATGGAAAAGGGAAAGGATGAAAAAAGGGAAGTTTATTATGAATCCATTAAAATAAATAGCTGATAAGATTATAAGAAATTAATTATTATTTTTATTGAATATCATTACTTTATAAATTTATCACACTAAGATAAATTTTACATATATCATTCTAGAATTCCTTTCAGGATCAAGTGATGCAGGGGACCTTTATCCATGAGTGTAGTATAGATATTTTTGAGATTGACTTAGGAAATATAGAACACTAAAACTATGTAGGAGTATATAAGGTAGCTGTTAGTATTAGATTTTTTTCTTGTACTAGTATGAAATCGAGGGATAAAAAATAAAAGGTTGAAATAACATCCTTGAAGGCTACGTTGTGAGAGATTAATCAGTCAATAAGTGATAAAATTAAATCATATATATTGACAATGATTACAAAAATGGATAAAAAAATGTGAGATGACTACCTATATCCTCTACCTCCTCATTTAGACCCAAGTGTGTAATGTGAGTTTCATGCTAGGGATCCCCATGAACAAATTGTAGTGTATGAAACCATACATAATTTAGGTTATTTTATATAGGAGAAACTCTGATATATGTTTATGATAAAACCATTAGAATTATATATGTAAATCAAATATAATCTCATACGTAGTAGAATAATAGAAAATGGAACCTCTAGAAGTTCCCTCCAACTATGTACACTAGAACTAGGTAGAATTCACACCCCACTCACCACAAAAATTCTTCCTTGATCGCACAAGAAGACTAAAAAAATTTTAGGGCCCCAAAAATAAATTCAAAGGAAATATAAAAATAAATAAATGAACATAATATATTAATATACATAAAAAAATGAGTCCTATATGAATCGGAGAAACATATCTTTAAGATTTTAATATAATTAGAAGGTTTAGGTGATTACAAACAAATTAAAAATTATAAGTAATTCACACCAACTTCTCAACTCCGTAATTAATGACCCACTTCAAATATTCTTATCACTAAAGGTCACACTACTTATATACTAACAATCTTATGATAAAAATGTAATATAAAACCCCTAAAATCATGGATCATTATACATGGATATTTAATCTTGATTACTAACCTAGTGACCCTTTGACTTCAATGAACTTTTGGACCTGTAGCACTACATCATAACATCATCAGAATATGGGAACTTCCAATGAACCTACAACCCCTAGAGAAGACCCAATATAATTTCCTACACATCATGCAACTATAACTTCCTATGACCATAGTTATGGTGACTTGAATTTTTTGGATGAACTTACGGTGAACTAAAACAGAATTCACTCCTAACAATATCTCACTTTTGGTGAACCAATATATAAAGAATGTATTGGAATTATATATGTAATGGGTAAAGCTCAGATATAGATAGACCCTTGATGCATCGATAGGTTTGATGAGACATATAGTTTTTCAAATTAGTTGGGTATTTGAAATATACCTACTCATTCATTGAAATGTCTTGGAATAAGGCCCCGATGGTAAGGTTCATGATTTCTTAGAATAAGGCCTTTATGAAAAGATAATGAATTCCCATATTATTCATTTTATTTATTAAAATTTCAATTAATATTATCCATGTGATTATTTTTATTTTCTATGGATATATTTTGAAGCTCAAGTTATTGATTAAATTTCATTTGTATTGATTATTAACTCTCCCATATTTTTTATTACATATGTATTCATGATAGATTTTTTTTGCATGATTTCCCTTATTGAGCATATGAGCTCACCCTTTATTTGTTTTATTTTCTCTAGGATATGAAGAAAGAATATTTTAATGATTTTCAAGGATGCAAGAAATTTTTTCATGCTATGTTTTTATCTTCCAATGTAATATGGAAGTCATGTATGTATCTATTTTTCCAAAACTGCTAAACTGACCATCCCTTCATGGTGCGATCCCTTATATCTTATACCAATGAAAGAAATTAAACACCAACTCTCTATTATTTAATTCAGGATTTCTATAGTTGGTATCAAAGGAAGTTTAGTATGACTCTTAGGAACTAGATTTTAGAAGAAAATAGCTACTATGATCATTAAGATAAACCATTATAATGTTCAATATCTTTTAAGTATTTTTTTTATTCCATGGATCAATATTCATGATGATTATGAAATGACTATGTGTGTTCCATTATTTAGAGATGGTTCTTAGTAGAAGGAGGGAAATTATATCAACAACTATGGTCAATATAATGATTTCCCTCTTGAGTAAGTAAATACAGTTGGTGTTGTATCTAAATAGATTATGAATATATCAGGGAAGTTGTATAAGGGTAGTATCAGTAACCTTTCTTGTATGGAGAAACTTGTTGCTTCTCAACATAGTTTAATGATTTTGGACCACTTTATTTGGGAGAATCCTCTATCCTTTAATTTAACTACTAATCCATTGGTGTCTGAGCAATGGATCAAGTACCTTGAAAATATATTTCTATATTTAGGAAGTAATGAAAAGGAAAAGGTTATTTTAGTATTATTATGTTTAAAATGATATGTGGATCAATGGTAGTTATTAATTCAGAATACTAAAGAGAAAAATGAGATAAAAAGTATAGAATAGAGAGATTTTAAGGTGATGTTCATTGAGAAATATTTTCCTCAAGAATAATGGATTGAAATGGAGAGAATTTTACTCAAACTAAAGTAGAAGAAAGAGGAAAGTGTTACTGATTATGAGGTTAACTTTACTAGATTAGAAAAGAATACTACAAACTACATAAATAATCCAAAAAGTAAGATTAAACATTTCTTTGATGGGCTTAGGTCAAGTTTTTAAAGGGCCTTAGTTTCAAAATAATTATAATCATATACTAATATGGTATAAAGTTCCATTAATATATAAAAATAATTATATAGGTATTATATTTTCAAAGTAAGTCAAGAGAAGAAGAGGTTAAATGAGAAACATGAAAAAGTAAATGCAATGAGGAAGAAGAATGGAAAAGTGTACCTTCCAATATGTGACAATTGTGGAAAGAAACATCCCAAAAAATGTTTTAAGGGAATCGTATTTTGTTACATGTTTGAAGATAAATTACATAAGGCTCATGAATATAAAAGAAAGAAATAATCCATTGATATCTAATGATTCAACTGTAAGGAGATGAGGCACTATTCAAATTAATTCACCAAGTGTCAAGAATTACTTTGATAATTTCATAATGATTATATTGGTATACTATAAAAGGAATAAAGATCATGAGATTCAGTTTTGAATCATTAATAATAATCTCAAAGTAAAGGAGTTATTTGATAAATTTATCATGTGTGAAATTTGGATTTAGAATGTTTCTTTTCTTAGAAATATTGTCTCTAAGGATGAAATATTTATTGATGTTTCTAATACAAGGAAAATAATCACCACCATATATAACTTGTAGGGTTAGTATGTGATTTGAAGTAATGATAATTATATTAAATTTGTGTAAATATATTATTATTGTGCATTCAAATATTTCATAGAATATTCTGAATAGTTTTAGGGTTTAATGATTAATATTGGACCTTAGGTGTTATTATCAGGTTTTAGATATATTACTCATTCATTTAATGGTTTAATTTATTGAATATTTTTTACTTATGCTAACCATTTTTGGTTTTAATAAATGGATAGAAACAGGATAAATCACTAGTAAGAAAATTATTCATATAATGAAGAACAATATAATTTAATGGATCTCATGATCCCTTAAAATATGATTTTAGTGTTTAAGGCATAAAAAATTCAACTTGTTCATTCATAATTTTAAATATGAGATAAATCAGAAGTAGATAATTGATCGAAACATAATTGAGGAAAGAAATCAAGTAAGTATATTTTCTTATAATTCCTTAAACTCAAGCAATGAAAGATAAATCTATCAATTTTTGTGTAGAAAGTATCACCTAACTATCAAGGCATGATTTTAGAAACACATTCATAAGTAGAATACTTATAAAGGAACACACATTGTTTAAAAAATATTTATTTATGAAATAATAAGTTTCCTTGTCTTAACCTAGAAATTCAAATTCATAATAAAATTATTATTTCACGACATGATCATTTGGGTAAAAATGAATTAAAATCATGAGGACGTAATTATTATAAAGATGAGATAATGTAATAATTAAATATTTTAGTTTATGAATACTAGGTATGATAACTTGTGATATACATAACAACAATCTTAAATGAACCAAAAAATACTATAAAAATATTCATATTATTTAAATATGACTGTTATAACCTAGTCACTGAATTGATAAGTATGAATATGATTAACTTAATTATAAAATATATGTATAAAATATTTATTAACACAAGTTTATTGATTATTTCCTAGTAAATAATTACTCAATTTTCAATGATAAGAATTAAATCATATATATAGAGACCTAATATTCTCTTACATAGATATTATATATTTTTAGATGAATACTTATTATATTACACAAACACACACCTGAGGACTGTAATAGTTTAGTGTCATTGGAAACTTGGAAAGATATCTTATTAATTAATGAAAGATATTAAACGCCTTCCATAAAGATCTTCCTCTTTAGTACTTCTAATTAAAACCTTTCTTCATAACCTGGGAAAATAAAACATAAGAAAGGGTGAGATCATATTCTCAATAAGGGTAAACAAGGGAGATACATAAGCATAACAAGAGCATAAGGGTATGAGAACGTGAGTATAAAATTTGAAAACCATACCCTACATATTAAAGATCATAATCTTGAGTCATGTCATAAATATTGGAAGTTCACAATACATGAATCATAAGGTAATCAAAGAACATGTTCTATATGATAATAACATTGGCATATGACATAGAATTGTGGAATATACATAATCATAAAAAATATTATATCAAGGATACCCACCAAGATATTCATAACATTTTAGGCTTGGAGTAACCACATGTGTACTTTGTTTGGCCTTGGGATAACCACCCATGTACCCTTTGAGTTTATAGAACATTTATCATTACTCAATTCATTAGAGGGAGATATAAGTCCCACCCATCACATAATTAAAATCATATATATGTGTTCCACAAGATCATAAAACATTAATCATATCATAACCCATAAAATAAAATAGGCGCCATAAAAATTTCATCATATCTAAACTTGTGGAAAAGATACATGTTTTATAATAATTTTATCATCACATAACCCATGAAGAAAGAAGCAAGTTTCATAATAATTTTATCATGGTATTGCCCGTGGAAGAGATATGGGTTTCATAAATATCATGCCATCATAAACATAAACCATTTAGAGAAAGAATAAGAATATCATCCTTGGTTCATATACCTATAAAATCATAATTTACATCAAAGTATTTCATCTTATATGGATAATGATTTTGAAAGATAAATCACATGGAACGTTTCTTGAGGAAAATAAATTTACTTAAAAAACCAATTTTTAAAAATAAAATTTCATAAAATATTTTGGAAATATATTTTTTGAAAATAACATTGAAAACTTATAAAGTAAACTTAAAATAAAATAATGGTTATTATGGAGGGAATTTTTTTACATTCCACACACATTAAAAAAAAATTCATTTCACATTTTCGATAAAATATAAATGGAAATTTTTTAGAAAATTACATGAATATTCATTTAAAAACATTTTTTAAATATTCAAATATGGGTAAAAATTTCTTTAATAAATCATTTAAAAAAATTTAAACACATTTTTGAAAACATTTTTAGAAAACATGGTTATGGAAGAAAAATGGTTTTCTACCGAAAATGTGATTTTTTAAAAAAAAAATTAATTTTGAACTCTTGAGTATATGAAGAGATTAAAATGAGGTAAAAAAATATATTATCATGATATAAATGGAGGATAAGAAAAGTCATGAGTTTCTTGAGAGATGTATCATAATATTTTATCATCACAAACATAATTATAAATAATCTTGATAAACGATGAGATTGTAACATAAAATATTTACCACTTTAGTAACTTTTAAATGTAATACACATGAAGTAATATCATTAAAATAAACTTAAAATATAATTAGGATAAATAAATTCATTATATTACATTTCAAATGGTTGTATATACACCTCGTAGGAGAAGATAGGTGCATAACATAACTATATGTCTCAAAGAAGGAAAGTTGAGAAAAAATACCTTACCGCTTTGATAATATTTTGTACTGTATGCCCCAATAAATAATTACATAAAATTAAACTTTAAATTTTATAAAAATAATGAGATTTATGATATAACATGTCAAAGGGGCAGTATATATACCACACAAAAGAAACAAGTGGTGAATTTTTATATGTCCCTTAGAAATAAAAGAGGGACTATAAATCCCTCACCTTAAGTCTCAAATTCCTTCATAAACATTAGAATATAATGTATGATAAATATAAGTTTATTATACACATATTAAAAAACAATAATCATATATATCATACCATATATGATTTACTTATGATAATTTATTTCCTGTTTATAAACAATTCCTTGTTAAAATCATGTTTCAGGTAAAAACCGCTTTGCATGTCATATATGTTTTTATTTTTTATTTTTAGTCCTCTTAATTTTATCATGGTTCCATTAAATACAAAATAATAATTATGAAATAATTATCATATTTATATATTAATTATAATTTTTATACCAATCATGAAAGATTGTTTTGAGAAATGAAGTAAGTTACAATCATGGAGATGGTAAGCTTTACGTATGCATGAGTAACATTTCCATTTTTCAAATATAATTATGGAAAGGTGGTAAGTAATATTTTATATTTGAAAAATTATCATAATATCATAAATAAAATATAATTATATATATAATTCATGTGGTGTGGTGATGAAAAGAGAGAGTCACATCGCTTCGTGAAAGCGATAGTCCAAACGTACTCAAACAACGTTATCATCTTTCAGTGAGTGAAAAGGTAAGAAATAGAATGATATATTATATTTTATAATGATAAATATTTCATTAATATAATAATTATTTCATTTATATTACATATATTTATCCTTACTATCTTTCATGTAAATCGTTAGTGAAAAGGAATTACATCGCTTCGCGAGGCAGTAGTCCCCCGTACACACGAGCAACATTATTGCATCCCTCAAGTAATGGAAAGTAAAAAGATATATATGATATAATAACTCTATAGGTATGATTATATTATAAATATCATATATATAATTTATATCCATCATCATACCCAATCGTGATATGTGGTAATGGAAAAAATGAATGACATCAGTTTGTGAGACGGTTGTTCACCGTACACACAAATGATGATTTTGTAACTCATTTGATGGAATTGGAGATGATTTTAGTTAATAAAATTAACATAAATAAATATTAGTATATTTAATATATTTATTTTATTATATAATCATTGTTTAATAATAATTTAAGTACTTGGAGGAAGAAATAAAATAAAAACCCGCGTTGAATAATGTTACATCTTCTTCAGGTAACCTCCTTAGGTTTGCACCAAAATGCTTCCTAGGTTGGATTTATTTACAAAATAAGTCTTCTAGTATGATACTAGGGAAGTTAGGAGATGATTTTGTTAGGTTTTGGTCAATCTAAATGGATTTATAGGTGTGAACAAGTGAGGGGAGTGAGTGATCTTTTATAATTGAGGAGGAGTGACATGTTTTAAGTACCCAAAAGTATTCAATAATGGGAGGTCACTCTAACTTAATGTGGATAAAAAATTGATAAATAATGTATTTTATGTATTATATGGTCTATCCACACCTACACCACAAAAAACACATGTTTTAAATATGCCAGTCCTTAGCCTTTAATTTTACTCCCTTTTTACCACTTTAGTTTCCACCATGGTAATTAGTTTTTTAAACTAGGTAATTAAATATTTATGCCTAAAATAAAATGAGGCTTATTAAATAATTTGGAAAAAATTATTATAAATATTAATCCAAATTCATCGAATAAAAATACTATAATTCGCAAAAAAATTAAAGTAGGAACATTGTATTCGATAACGTGTATGACACGCGACACCAAGCGCATAAGGGAATATAATATCCCAAGAATTTATAATATATATACTATTTTAAATAAATTAAATATATTCTATAGCTCTGAATTCACATGATACTGAGTTATCATGTGATATATACAACAATGTGTTTCTTCAATGGCCTGGGTTACACGCAATACTGAGTTTTAACCAAACAACAATATATCATTAAAATATTATTATTTAATATAATAAGACCTAACCTAGCTATTAAATTAGTATTTATGAATATTATTAACCAAATTATGAAAATATATGGTTTACAAAAATAATTAACTAGTTAAAAATTAATTATAAATTAATTTAAGGGCCAATTGAAAATAAAGTGAATATTTTATAGAAAACTTTTTTTATGCTAACAAAGTTATTTTACCCTAATAAATTAAATTAATTATAATTTGTGAGTGATATTAATTTAATATATATATATATATATTATATTCAATATAATATTTTTTATATTCATCCAACTGATTTGATAAGCATAATATAATAACAAACCCAATATTTCACATAAAAACCTATATTTTTATTAAAGCACTTTTACCACCTTTTAATGGAGAATAAATTTTAAATATAATTTTGACCCTTTTATAAATTTATCATTTCAAAATAAACTTCATATTTTCAATAAAAACATAAAAATTATCTTATGGTGAATTTTTGGTATTTTTCTATGAAGTTTCATTTTTTTAACGAATAGTGAAAAATACTGAATTTTAGTTCAAAATAGTTTTTCATATGATTTATTTATATGGTTAAATGATATTTTAAATTTGTTTTAAAGTTTAATTATATAATTTTTTTATCAATTAATCCAATTTATGTCATTGGAATCAATTTCAATTTGAAATTGACTATAAAATCATAGCAAACTTTCAGATGTTTTTACTTTAAAAACACGCATTGTCGTCCCATTCGTGGGATTAAATTAAATTTAATTTATGCCACTTATATGATTGAAATTTGGAAAAATGGATTCCATATTTGGAATCAGAATAATTTATAATTTTTAATATGGTGAAATTAGTTTTTTGACAAAAAAATATTAGCGAATGTAATTAAAATTAATTACAATGATTAAGGTAAAATTAAGCTTAATAAGGGACTAAACCTCAATATTAAGGGGTCAAATGATCCATAAACCTATAAAATAGCCATTTTATGAACATATTTATAACCTATCCTACCTTTTATTTTTTTCCATTATTCAAGCCACTTGAAATGTGAGAAATGTGTATGGAATTCCTTTGTCGAAATATTACAAGAGTGCCACTCCTCCTCCACTATATAAAGGCCTCCTATCCTCCCACTTACTAACACCACTCAAGAAACTTTTTATAAAACAATATATTCACAAATAGATCCTAAAAATTCCTCCCACAATCCTATAATCCTCCCCTTATGAATAAATTCATCCAAGTAATCCTTTTGGTATAAACTAAAAGAAGTTACCCGATTAAGGGGTAACATCTTTCCTTAAGCTATTTAGTTTTATTTCCATTATCCAACCCCTAAACTATTATTATTATATGATTTAATAAAAAAACAGTATCCTAAATATACTATTATGTTTTTATTCTAATTTTTATACCTACACTTTTACACACTTCCATATAATGGGTAACGAACATACTGTTTCTCTGTATGGTGACCTACTACCCCATGAAATGATGATTGTTAATTTTTCCTTTACTACCTCTAATGGTGGAAATTATGATGTAAAATATGTTTATATATGTTATAAATGATATTTTTTATGTCTTTATGCTTATGTAATTATTTTATAACACATAACCTTATACTTTCCATTTTGTATAAACACGATAACATCGTTTATGGAAGTGTGGACTACCGCATCCTCAAAGCGATGTGATTCGTTCACACTATACATAGAATGTATAAAGTATGGTTTTAAAAAATCTATATATTATATTCATGAAATAATTAACTTTCTATAAATATAATATATACCATTTTCTTTATTAACATTTCACACACATAAAAAGTGATAATGTCGTTTGTGGATGCGTAGACTACCACCTCCTCGACACGATGTGATTCCTTTTATAAAAAAATAATTCTATATATAAATATATATGATTAAGTAACATGGTATTTATGATATAATTATCATTCTATAAAGATATGGTCTTATTTAACCTCTTTCCATAACGATCATTGAAAAATGAGAATGTTACTCATGCTCACGTACGACCTACCGTCTCCATGATTGTAAAGTTGAGTCATTTTTCATAACCATATTTAATTATTGGTTTAAAAAGTATTATTGATGTATAAATATGATAATTATTTCGTGATTATTATTTTGTAGATGTTATATATTGACCCCTTTGAGCATATTTGACATACTGAAGTTTTTTTGACACATAAATCGAATTTGGTCAAAACAACCGACGTAAACATAATTATTTAAATAGTTGAATACAACATGGTAATAAGTAAAATAAAATTAATGATAAACATGAAAAAGGTTATAAAAAAATAAAAAAATAAAATAATTTTATTATACACAAAGTTAAAGGAATTTCACCCAAAAAGAAAATGCAAGGTAAGATATTTCATCTTAATTTACATTCCATTGAGTCTTATTTGTTTTTATTCATATATTTTCTTTTATATAGTGTATATACTACCATTTTACATGATATATCATGAATATACTTATGCTAATGATATTATAACTTTCATTTAATTTTATTCCTTCATGAGTCTTATGATTTAAAATGTTTCAAAGTGGTATGGGACACTTTTGAATGTTTAAAGATTATTTTCACCCAGAATAATTTTAATGATATTTAAATGGTATTTAAATTTGAGGAAATTATATGAAATTTTTTCAATAAATCCTTTAATTTTACTCTCTGATTATTCATGATATTTTTCAAGTATTATTACCATTTCCACACTTTTTTACTCAATGTGTTTTACAAAATGTTTTTAAGAAAATCCAACTTTATTTCTCTCTTTAGTTGGAGAAATTTTTTTCTTATAAAAACCATGGTTTTTTAAAATGTTTTAAAAAATGTTTTTAAAATGATTTTTTAAATACATTTTTACTATTTTTTATTTTACCAATGTTTTCAATGGAATCTTCCTGTCGCTTTCTGAACAAAGCATTTTTCTAACCTTTTACCATGAAAAAAGATTGTTATTTTTACCTTGTAAGAAATGTAGGAATTTACCCACCATTATTCCTTTGAATCTTACTTTTCATGTTTAAAAGGTTAATTTTTAAGGAAAAGGTTTTTAGAATTTATTTTCAAAGAAAAGTTTTTTTAAAATATTTTTTAACACCAAAGGATATTTTCCTCAAGAATGTTTTTAAAATATCTTTTTATAATATTTCCATTAACCAACAAAAAACCCTTTATTTTACTCCACTTGGGGTATGTTGTATTGATTCCATCCTTAATCTTCCTCTAGATGGTTTATGATTGATTTGTACAAATATATTATTCACATTCACCTCCTTGATTAATTTTATTCCCCTTGAAGTATTCAATTTCCTATGGTCAATTGACATTGAATTTTCCCAAAATATCCACATCATTTTTAATGGATATGATTATTACATGAACCATATTCCATTTTTCATATAGCGTTTACTTTGAAAGTTATTTTATTATTTGAGGAAATATTGATAAATTTTAATTCTTTATTCAATATGGATATTTGATAAGGTGCATTATTTATTCAATATATGATGAATGATTTGGAAATGCAATACATGGGTTGAGGACCATTTAAGGAAATCCCTATGGGTTGGGGATCAGTTCATTCCTGACCCTAGATGAATTAGTAGTCTCATGAGACGAGTCAGTTTTCTAGCCGCTTTAGATGAGTTTTTACCCAATATGCTAAACCGTCTTGTGAAAGGTATTGATGGTACTAGTTCCTATTAAGTCAAAAGTATTATTTTGAATTTTATTTCTTTTGTTTTGGAAATCATAAATCTATTTATACTCAATTATCAAATAAAGGATTTACATTGAATGTGTTTTTCTATTTATCATACTAACTATTACCACCGTACTTACTCTGGCCATCATACTCACTCTAGCCATCGTACTCACTCTGGCCATCGTACACACTATGGACATCATAACTACTCTATTTATTGTATTTACTCTGACCATTGTACTCACAATGTGCATCGTACCAACTTTGTATCATATTAGTTTTTTGCATTATCTTATTCACACCTATCATCATACAAGAAATATTAATCGTACTCATGTTATACTTTTATCTCATGCATGATTTTATTCATTTATCAAAACAAATGTTTTATACCAATCATATTCATGTTATCATTTTCATATACCTATTGTTTTAACCAAAATGATGTCATGGAGTTAGTTATAAACTAATCAAAACAATGTCGTGTTTTCTGTTTCAATATAACCATTACAATGCCAGGCATCCAAGTCCCTCTGAGTTTTTAGGATAAATATGTCCATTGGAGAAAACGTGACCGTTAGAACATGTGGCCTATAAATAGGAGGTCATTTGAAGAAAGGATAATAAATTTAGCTACTTACAAGTTCTAGAGAGAGACTGTGTGACTTATCTCTAATTTGTGAAAAATATTTGAAATTAAAAAACATGAATGGATAATTCTTAGTTTTTATATCTCAATAAGTGATTTATTTTTATTTGTGCATCTGATCAGGTGTTAATGATTGAGGGCTGACGGGGATAGGCATAAAGTGTGACCGATCATCATATCAAGGGATTTTAAGTATTTTAAAGATAGAGGTGCTGATTACCTATAAAATCAAGGGATTTCGTGGATAACAAGACAGACATGCCGATCATCGTATCGAGGGCTTACCAGTGTTGGTAAGATAGACCTATTATCATAGGCGAAAGGATACCCTTCTCTTTAGGATAGAAGAATTGTAATACCTTTTACTTTTCTGTTTCTTATTGTAATAGAAAGAGAATCCTTTTATTTATTCTTTCTATTTGTATTCTTTTATATTTTAATTGTTTCAGTTACAATTTATAATTTTTTGTTTTGATTATATATGTTATATGGTAGAATCATTTAAAATTTGTATTACTATGATATTTTTATTCAAGACGAATACAATTGTTTAATAACCTATGGTATTATATAATCAGACCGAGAGTTAGTTCAATTATTTGTTTTATTTTATAAGAGTCTTTGTGAATTGTTTATGTTTATGTTGTATTAAACTAAGAACCTTAATTAAAGGTTTTAATAGAATTTTTAAACATAAAATTCACCCCTATTTTATTTTTTCCATCTCATATCAATTTAGATCCAAAAATTGGCATTAGAGTAGGTTTTCCACTGCTTTGTATATTTTTAAATAACATTGTTTTCTAAATACACTAACCTATATTTGTGGAAAAAGGATTTTGTTTCTTTGTGATGGTAGACATGATGAGTTCTAGTTCTATTAACAATCTTAATCCAAAAAGACCACCTATTTTTTTTATGGTAACGATTTTTAATATTAGAGAGATTAAATTAAGTCTTTTATCATAAATACTGGTGTATATAACTTTTTTACGCTCACTGGTGACTATAAGATCCCCGAGAAAGAAGTCAGGACTTTTAAATCCCAAGAAAAACTTGAATATTAGTTAAAATATAAGGTATGCAATACTTTATTATGTTCTATGACTAGGAATATTTATAGTCAAATCTCTTCATGTGAATCTGTGAATAATATATAGAAGAAATTGTACATTACACATTTTAATACTTCCAAAGTTATTGAAACAAGAAGAACTATGCTAAGAGATGACTATCAAGATTTTTAATTTCCTTATGGTGAAACCGTAGTTAAGGTTCAATAGAGATTTATGACAATTGTTAATAGTATTCAAGCAATGGGAGAGAAAAATTTAGAAGATGAAGTCTTAGTTGAGAAGATCATAGACATTATACCAAATGAATGGGAATCCAAGAGGACTAGAGCTGATGAGTCTATAAATATTACTAATCTTACTCTTGATGATCTCTTTGGAACTCTATTAAAATATGAAGGAAGACTTAAGAGATATGTAGATAAAGTGAAAAATAATAATGGTGGATTAGCATTCACTACTACATAAAATCCTACCAAGTCTCAATCACCTGTGAAAGCTAAGTCAAGAAAGAGAAAGATTGAAGTCTTATCAGATTCTAGTGATACCGAGTAGTCAGATAATGATCATGAAAATATTTCTAGAATAATGAATTTTTTTTGGAAAGAAGGATTTCCAATATAGGTATAAAAATACTTCCAAAGGTAATAAGGACAATAAAGATTCTGAAGTCACATGCTATGAATGTAAAAGATCAGGACACATTCAACCTGATTTTCCTATGATGAATGGAAAGGATAGAAAGGAAAGATATTCAAATTAGAATAAGAAGAAATATTGGAATTCAAAGGGAAAGAAAGTATTTAAAGTAAATGAATCCTGGAGTTACGGTGGAGGTGATTCTTCTAAAGACCATTCTAATAGTGATATCACAAATTACAAGAATGTTGGTCTCTTTTCCAAAAATCCTTATAATTTCTTAATATCCAAGGTACACAGTTCTGAATCTCTTACTAATATTCCTTTGAGTAACAATTATCCTGATAAAGATTATTATTATGATGAAGAAACATACTCATTAGAGAATGATAATTATTTACCTTTTTATGAATAGGTTTCTAGATTTGCTAAACTTTTAGAAAATGAAAATTGAAAAGTTTCTAGAAAACTTGAAAAATAAAATACTTGGATTGATATTTTAACAATAGAAGTATCAGATCTCTCTAAATATCTTGATTCTAAAACTCTCGAGATTTAATTTTTTTCCAAAAATCTTGAAAAAGTGAATTTTGAAAAGAACAAACTTTCTAAAGATTTTGATAATATAATTTCTAAGACAAATTTTTTAGAACAAAAACTCAATTATAAAACTAATACAAATGAGGATAAGAATTTGGTTTTCAGAATAAAATCTGAAATTTTTTCTTTGAATAAACTTTTATCTAATTTCACTATTAGAAGGAAAGAGCTTGATAAAATTTATTCTTAAATTTTTCCTCTAAGGAATACTTCCAAAATTGGTTATACTCATTCAAAACTGGTTTTTAGTAATAACTATTTTGTTCACAAAATTGCTCTATTATACAGTAAATGTCAATGTGGTGGACATTGGGAAAGAAATTTTTCTCTTAATAATACTCAATATTTGGGTTTCCACATATCTCACTTTTCAAAACAAATGTGGATTCCTAAAATTTTTCTTTCTAACATTTTCAGATCTAAACAAGTTTTGATTACAAAAGTTTGATTGTTTTTGTTTCAAGAAAACAAAACAATTAACAATAACAATACATGGTACATGGATAGTGGATATTCCAGGAACATGAATGGAAACATAAACTTCTTTGAAAAAGTTATCAAGAAGAAAGGAGGAAAAGTTACCTTTAAAGACAATGCTCAAGGAAAGATTGTTGGTATAAGTAATATTTTTTTCCTCAGTATAATTTTTATTTATAATGTTTTATTTGTTAATGGTCTTAAGCACAACCTCATCAGCATAAGTCAATTATGTGATGAGGGTTACCTTTTTAATTTTAGGAATGATAAATGTATAGTTCACAATTCCATGTATGAATTCATTCTATCTACCCAAAGGCATGAGAATGTTTACACTTTGAACTTAGATGATCTTAGGAGTCAAGACCTACCTTTTCTAAGTGCAATGGAAGACTAATCTTGGTTATGACATAGATTACTAGGACACTATAATGTCAGAAACTTATATAAACTCTTTAATAAAGGACTTGTTAAATATATAACTGAGCTTAGGTTTGATACTTATAAATTTTGCGACCCTTGTCAGTATGGAAAAAACATAAGTAAATCTTTAAATCAATTAGTAAAGTCACAAATACTGATGAATTATAGTTAGTTCACATGGATATTTTTGGTCCTACAAAAACTAGAAGTATTGGAGGAAATTACTATGTATTTTTTTTAGTTGACGATTATACTAGATTTACATGGGTATATTTTCTCGCTAAAAAATTAGATGATTTTTGTTTCTTTAAAACTTTTGTTTCTAAAGTTAAAAATGAGAAAACCTACCATTGATAACTATTTGAAGTTATCATGGTGGAAAATTTGTAAATTATGATTTTGAAACTTTTTGTAGTAAGAAAGGTATTACTCAAAACTTTTCTACACCAAGAACACCTCGACAAAATAGTGTTGTTGAAAGAAGAAATAGAATTATTTAAGAGATAACTAGAACCATGTTGAGTGAATACTCAATAGCATAATTTTTTTGGGGAAAATATGTTAGTATTGCTTGTTATACTATAAATCGAGTTTTAATTCGACCTTTTCTTAATAAAACCCCTTATGAGTTGTGGACATGCCGAAAACCAAAAGTTTCATACTTTAAAGTATTTGGTTGCAAAGTATTTATTTTAAATATAAAATATAATTTACATAAGGTTGCACCTAAATTTGATAAAGGAATATTTTTAGGTTATTCCAACACTTCTAAGGCCTATAAAGTTTTTAATAAAAACACTTGTGTTACTGATAAAACAATAAATGTTAATTTTGATGAAACATACCATTTTGTTTTCAAATAACCTCAAAATATTTCATCTGAAGTGTCTTCCAAAACTGATTATCAAAATTTATAGAAGATTATTCAAATTTAGTAAATACTCAAGGAATTGTTTTTGAGACATTTACACCTGAAGACTTTCTACCTTATGTTGATGATCAAGTTTTACAAAATCCAAATCAATTTTTACTTAGGAATCATCCAAGTTATAACATCATTGGTGATATAAATCAACCACTAAGGACTAGAAACTTCTTAAGAAATTAAATAGAACATCTCTCATTTCTATCTTAATTTGAACCTAAAACTCTAAGT
Source organism: Viscum album (assembly GCA_963277665.1). Classification (NCBI taxonomy): domain Eukaryota; kingdom Viridiplantae; phylum Streptophyta; class Magnoliopsida; order Santalales; family Viscaceae; genus Viscum; species Viscum album. Next base: position 1,058,192,189 of record OY728160.1, read on the forward strand.
GAGGCCTTAGGTGATGAGGATTGAATAAAAGAAATGTAAGATGAATTAAATGAATTTGAAAGGAATAAAGTCCGAAACTTGGTTGAAAAATATAAGGATACATATGTTATTGGAGTAAAATGAGTTTTTAGAAACAAATGCAATGAAAATGGTATCATTGTAAGAAATAAAGCTAGGATTATTGCTAAAGGATATAATCAACAAGAAGGCATATACTATTAAGAAACCTATGATCTAGTAGTAAGACTCGAATCTATTAGAATTTTATTAGCCTTTATAGCATTCTTTAATTTCAAAATTTTTCAAATGGATGTTAAGAGTGATTTCCTTAATGTATATGTACATGAGGAAGTATATGTAGACCAAAACTTTGGTTTTTAAGATACAAAACATCCTAAATATGTTTAAAAACTTACCAAGGCCCTTTATGGACTTAAAAAATTCCCTAGAGATTGGTATGATTGGTTAACAAGATTTTTGTAACAAAAAATTACATTAAGGGAATAGTTGACCCAACTCTTTTTATAAATAAAGAAAAAAAATATTATGATTATTCAAATTTATGTTGATGTCATCATTTTTGGATCAACTCAAATGATTTTAATAGATTCATTTGTGAATCTAATGAAGTATGAGTTTGAAATGAGTATGATGGGTGAATTAACATTCTTTCTTGGTTTTCAAATTTCTTAAAAACCAGAAGGTATATATATATCTCAACATAAGTATATCAAATAATTACTCAAAATGTATGGATATGAAAATAATAAAAGTATTAGTACTCCCATTGGAACCTCAAATACCCTTGATCTTGATGAAGTTGGACAACTAGTTGATCAAGAAACTTTTAGAGGAATGATTGAAAGCTTACTATACTTAATAGCTTGTCATCCAGACTTAATGTTTTACATATTTTAATGTGACATATATCAAGAAAATCCAAAATAATCCCATTTAAAAGCTGTGAAAATAATTTTTTGGTATTTAAAAGGAACTTTGGATTTAGGCCTTTTCTATTCTTCTGGAAATGATTTTGAATTGATTTTTTTTCAGATGTTGAATTTAGTGGTTTTAGAATGGATAGAAAGAGTAATTCTAGAACTTTTCATTTCCTAGGATATTCTTTAGTTTCTTGGTCATGCAAAAAAACAACACTCAGTTGCACTCTCCACTGCTGAAGTTGAATATGTAGCAGTTGGAAGTTGTTGTGCTCAAGTGTTGTGGATGCAACACACACTCACAGACTATGGAATGAGTTTTACTAAAACTAAAATATTGTGTGATAACACAAGTTCTATTACTTTAAGTAAAAACCCTGAACATCACTCTCATTCAAAACACATAGATATTAGGCATCACTTTCTTAGAGATCACACACAAAAAGAAGATATCATTTTACAATTCATCAGAACACAAGAAAAACTTGCTTATATTTTTACAAAACCATTATCTTATGATAGATTTGAATATATTAAACAAAAGTTGGGAATGATTACAATAAAATATTCATTCACATCCACTTCTTACTTTTACAATCTCTTAACATTAAAATACTCTTCTTCATAGGGGGAGAGCATTAATCTTTTGTTCTATGTTTTATCTATTTTATATTAATATTCTTGTTTCATATTCTTTATTATTTATCTTATGATTTTTTATTTTATCTTAACTCTTCAGTTTATATTTATATTTGTTTTATTTGTTTCTAATAGGTCTGATAAAGTCTATTCTATTGGATTGATAACCTAGACTAATGACTTTGTTTCTAATCGGTTCGACAAAACTCAGTCTATCGGTTTGACAACCTATAATAACAACTTTTTTTCCATAAGTTTGACAACCTATGGTAATGAATTTTGTTTTCCATAATCTTGAAAACAAATAGAATTGACTTTGTTTTCCATCGGTCTGACAACCTATGGTAATGACTTTATTTTCCATCAGCTTGATAACCTATGGTAATGAATTTGTTTTTCCATCATCTTGAAAACCAATAGTATTGACTTTGTTTTCCATCAGTCTGACAACTGAACGTATTCACTTTATTTCTCATCAGTTTGATATTTGATCATATTCATCTTTAATTATTTCAAATATCTCTTTTCTGTATTGTATTATGTTTTTAATTTCATAATATTATAAAACCAACAACTCACTTGAAATCTTCGACAGGTACATTCTCTTTTTCTTTTGTATCGATTTTATTTTGTGTTATTTTTTTTGTTTTTTTTAAATTTGTTTCAAAATAAAAATATTTTTTAATATTCTTTTATTATCTATCATTGGATTTTTTTATCTTCTAATCTCAACCGTAGAAGTTCAATGGTCACCCAAATTTTCCTATAAACAGAGGACCCCCTCCTCGAACCCACACCAGTTCTTCAGATTTCTCAGTGAAGCTATGCTCTTCCTTTTTAAGACTCGATACAATTGTTTCTTTTGTTAATAAAATTTATGTCTCAGTATTATGCTAATACTCTTACCGATATGTCTTCAAATACCTTTTAAAAAATGAATTTATTTAGAGAAATGTTAGTCACTCAATATTTCTTTGATAGTTATTACTCAACGATCAAAAGAATTATCTTGTTCAAAGGCTAAGAACATATTTGTGTTGAGAAACCCATTTCTAAGGATAAAATTCTTGTTGAAGAGGTTATAAAATTATACAATATTGTGTTGTTTGATGAAGATATGATTAGTTTTGTGGTGTATGATAGAAAATTTTCTATGTTAGTTAAACCAGCAACACAATTTCTCAATGTCTCTACTAAAGGTGACTACTTTTGTCCTTATCATAAGCTACCTGAGAAAGTTGGTACATTTAATAAGGAAAGAGCTGAAAAGTAACTATTTCTTATCAATGAGGAGAAAATAAAAGTATCCCATCTCTCTGCACACAACCAGTTTATTGTCCTTTGGATTCAAGAGTTTCTTATTCTAAGGAAAGGGGATAAAGAAACACTTAAGGTTTATGATATCTTTATGTTAGATTATCTTGTGAATATGAGAAAGGTAAATCTCATGGGTTACATTTTTGAAACTATAAAGAATGTGAAGTCTTGAGAAATTTAGTCTCATATTATCATGTATCCAAACATTTTCACAATGTTTATTCTTGAAAGTTTGAAGTTTTACAATATTCCAGTGAAAGAAGAATTGAAAGAGCTGAAGGGTTCATGGATAAGCAAGAATACAATAAAGAAATTGAATGTTTGTTTTGATGAAAATTCAACAATATTTTTCCAATATGTGGAAGAATCAACATCAAATCAATCGATGCCACTTCTAATAGAATCATCTCCAGGAGTTTTAGTTTCTCAAAAATCAGATCCTCAAACTGGTGAAAAGTATAAAAATAAAACCAAATACAGTAAAGTGGTTGTAGCTAAGTGGAGAAAGGAGAAAGAACAAAGAAAATAAGGTGATCCTTAGTTTAGTCTTGATCCTGTTGAAACTCTAACTGAGAAGATAATAACAGAAGATAATCTACAGGTTGAGAAGAAGAAGAAGCTCTTGAAAATAAAATCTCAATATTTTGATCTTGCAAAGATACTAAAAGGTGTTGAGTTAGAAAGTGCTCAACTGACAAAAGAGATTCAATAAGAACTGATCATACAGTCTCTTCTAGAGAAAGGGAAAGGAAAAGTGCTTGAAGTAATTCAATCAGCTTCATAATAGGAAGGTGAATAAGAAGTGGAAGATGAATTTATTTTTTAATATCTTCAGAGTTATAAGAAAAGTAGAGAAGAATATTCTCTTCAAAAAAAAGTGAAGGGGTTCAACAATAGGATGTTCATGCTGATCACGCACCAGTACAATATATGGAAACTCAATCAGAAAGAGTTCCTTCTCCGGTCAAGAAAATGGATCAAAGTTCTCATACTGAGAGAACCATTATCATCAGTGAGTTAAGAAAAAAGAGTTGAAAAAGAAGAAGATAGAGTTGAGAAAGAAAAAGAGAAAGGAAAAGTAAAAAAACCTGATGAATACTCAAGCCGATTCAATGAACTTGAATCATACGATGAAGACACATATTCAAAGTACACCATTTCTCTCAAGAAAAGTGATTACATTGTTCATGTTTTAAGAATTATTGAGAAGACTATTCCTTAATTTCCCAGAATAGAAGAAAAGATTTATTTCATTAGAGAATCAAAGTAAGAAATTCAGTTTAGTAAGAGAGCTCAGAAAGAAAGCTATGAAAGTAGAGGCCAATCTAAAGGTCTTGAGTGATAGATCTATTGCTCATAAGAAAGATTGTAACAACATAACCAAGTGGTCATAAAAATAGAGAGTTCATTAAATGAACACTAGGAATCAATTGAGGACTTAAGGAGGCTTTCAAATGATCTTTATATTGCTTTTAATAAGCTCGGTAAAGAAAAAATTGAGAGGTTGAATCAAATTCCAAAAACCCATGGTGATGATACACATTCAGTGAAAGAGTTACAAGAAAGGCTTAGTGCTTTCCAGTCAGAGTTTTCAAATGTTTCATCTTTAAAATATGAAAATGTTTTTTTAAATAAAAAAAACACTTTGTTGGCTAAAGAAAACAATAATATACAAGACAAAATTGATACTCTTGAAGAAGTAATCATGATTCAAGAAGACACCATAAAAAAATAGGATCAACTTTTTGCAGACCAAAAAGAACTTCTCAAATGTCCGGGTGTTTCTATTTCAGAAGACAAGAAAGAGATAAAAAATATGAAGGCTATTCTCCATGAGTTGATCAAGAAAGAGAAAGAAAGAGAAAACAAATGAATATTTTGTTGTATATTTCCTTCTTGATTGTATTTTAAAATTCTATGAAATTTTGACATTCCAATGAGCTTTATGTTTTCATTACCATTGTTTTGTATTCTGTTTCTATCTAAACTTTTCAGGCAATTCAATATTACCCCATTCTTTTTTTTAAATCACAAAGGGGGAGAATGTTTTATAAAAGGGGAGTAAATTTTACAAAGTGGGAGAATTCTTAATGTTTTACTCAAATTTAATGCATCTAAACCAAAGAAAATATAAAAATAAAATCCTTAGGATAGTTTATACCTAAGGGGGAGTTATTTGTATTCATTTCTTTCTTCATAAGAGTGTATTAATCAGGTGAAGATAAGTATTTATTTATAGTTTTACTTTGTATTTTGAGATTTCCAAAAAGGGGGAGATTGTTAAGTCAAAAGTCTTCTTTTGAATTTTATGTCTTTTTTTGGAAATAAAAAATATATTTATACTCAATTATCAAATAAAGGATTAACATTGAATACAAGTTTCTATTTATTGTATTAACTATTACCATCATACTCACTCTAGACATCATACTCACTCTGGCCATCGTACTCGCTCTAGACATCGTACTCACTCTGGCCATTATACTCACTCTATCCATCATACACACTCTGGCCATCATACCCACTCTGTTTATTGTACTAACTCTGACCATCGTACTCACAATTTTCATCGTACCCACTTTTCATCATATTAATATTTTGCATTATCTTATTCATACCTATCATCATACAAGAAATATTAATCGTAATCATGTTATACTTTTATCACATGCATGATTTTATTCATTTATCAAAACACATGTTTTATACCAATAGTACTCATGTTATCATTTTCATATACCTATTATTTTAACCAAAATAATGTCGTGGAGTTAGTTATTAACTAATCAAAACGATGTCGTGTTTCCTGTTTCAATACAACTGCTACAATGCCAGGTGTCCAAGTCCCTCCGTGTTTTCTAAAGAAATATGTCTGTTAGATAAAATGTGATAGTTGGAACCTGAGGCCTATAAATAGGAGGTAATTTGAATGAGAGATAACAACTTTATCTACTTACAAGTTCCAGATAGAGACTGTGTTACTTCTCTCTTCTTTGTGCGAAAGCCTTGAAATTACAAAATGTGAACGGATTATTCTTAGTTTTTGTATTTCAATAAGTGATTTTTTTCTTTGTGCATCTGATCAGGTGTTAACAATCGAGGGCTTACAGGGATAGGTAGACGGTATAACTAATCATCGTATCAAGGTATTTCAAGTGTTAGAAATACATAGGTGCTAATTACCTTTAAAATCGAGGGCTTGTGGGGATAACAAGATAGACATGCCGATCATCATATCGAGGGATTACCAGTGTTGGTAATATAGTTCTATTATCCCAGTTTAAAGAATACCCTTCTATTTGGGATAAAATAATTGTATTACATTTTACTTTTTTGCTACTTATTATAATAAAAAGAGAATACTTTTATTTATTATTTCTATTTTTATTATTTTATATTTTAATTTGTTCAGTTATAGTTTATAATTTTTAGTATTGATTCTACACACTATATGGTAGAATCATTTATACTTTGTATTACTCTGATATTTGTATTCAAGATGAATACAATTGTTTAATAACCTGTGGTATTATATAATCAGACTGAGAGTTAGTTCAATTATTTGTTTTCTTTTATAAGAGTATTTGTGAATTGTTTTTGTTTATGTTTTATTAAACTAAGAACCTTCCTTAAATATTTTAATATAATTTTTAAAAATACAATTCACCCCCTATTGTATTTGTGCCATCTCATATCTATTTCCATCCAACAATTCCATGTACCTAGGAAACATGGCATCCAATAATCATGCATTTACCTCGTTTAGTTTCATTTATTATTCATCCATGAGATTTTTCATTGAAATATCTATGGATACATTTTATTTTCATTTAATTGATTAAATAGAATGTGTTTTAGTTCCATACCTTACCATATTTATTTTTCCTTATCTAGTTATTTGAATGACATGTGTTTCCATTTATTACATTTCTATATTGTTTATGAATTTACTTCTCATTTTATTGATTACATGGTTTTTATGTTCAGTTATTTACCATGCCATGATTATTATTATCATTGATTAATTATTGATTATTCTATACTTTACCCTTACTGATAATTTGATCTCACCCTTATGATTTTTCTTTTCCCTAGGAATTCAAGAAGCATACTATGAAAGATATGCAGGGATATATTAGATGGAAAAAAGTTAACCTTGAATTTATTATCCTTGAGATTATTTATTTATAAAAAAAATTATGCTGTTAAAAGACTCATGTATGTATCTAGTTTACCAATACTACTAAAATCTTGGTCCTTTGGGATTTGATTCATTGTAATCATGACAATGTAATTGATAGAAGACACTGGATCTAGGATTTCTGAGGTCGGGTCTCTACAGTTGGTATCTAAGAAATTTTAGTAGTAACCTTGAGAACTAGATTTAAGTAAAAATATATTAGATAACATAACCCTAAGGTATAATTTTAGGATAATTATAGAATTAAATTCTAAATATTCGGTTAGATAGAGATTATGTAGTTTTCCTAGCAATACATCCCTGCCTGGATAAGACAAGTGGATGTGGTTCTGACATAGATGTACCCAAGAGTAACAAATTTGACAAGGTGTGCTAGGCCTGACTTAGTGTAACCTAGTACATGACAACATGAATTACTACTCACTTGGTTTGAATCTCCTAGGGGATATGCTTAAGAAAATTCACATTTTCTTTACAAACCACTATAAAGGATTTTGGCAATGAATAAACTAGGTTAAACTTAAGGTGTTTTAGACTGAAGATAAGGTGTCATGATTTAAAAATACTAGAAATGATATTATGGATAATCATTAGACCAAGTAAGTAACTTTATTAAAATAAAATTGATGAAGTATTTATGTATTGAGGTTGTATTGAAAACCTTTATTAAAAGGCTATTTAATGATTAAACTTATTTCAAGGATGTCCAAATTATTTATTTTTGGGAATTATATTAATATGGATTTAGAAAATGAAAACCTATATGCTAGGTGATAAATAATTGAATCTGGCATGACTATGAGACTTGAACCCATGGCCAAATGACTATAAGGGTTTGATGCCAACCACTGACCTACACAATGTCTTGGTTAAAATGTCATTGTTTTTAGTTAAACAATTTGACAAATAAATATTAATGATAGATCATTAGTGTTTCTTTTAGGTTTAGTGATTAATGTATTAACCATATTAGTTTTAGAGAATAATTAGTGACAAATAATTGTAATTTTCACTCTTTTATGGTCCTTACAATCCTTTAAATTTTTATTTTAGTACTTCAAGCATCAATGATAATTTTTGGATATCCATTTCTTGAAGCAAGGGATGAATTATAATTTGATCGAAGAACAACCAAAATATGGAATTGTTCAAATGAAATTAAAATGTATCATTTAAGTAAATTTTCATATATTCTTAGGTAGTAAAAGAATTACCCAAAATTTGTAAAATTACTTAAAAATAAAATGTTGTCCTAATACCATAATTTTTGTTGAACCAATGGTATTCTAAATCATCACAGATATATGGATTTGAGGCTCTCACTTTTCTATTGATTATTCACTTGTCTATGATTGATGAACTCAATAACTCCCTATAAATATTTAATCTTTTCCTCTAAGTATGTATCTCTACTTTCCACTAATGATATCATACTTAGAGACCTAGTTATATGTTAGTCCATCCGGCCTTTGTAATTCCCATTCTCTCTTTTCTAGAGGATGTTTTAAAAACCCTTATCACAATGTGGGATTCAAAATATAGGAAATATCAAACAATATATCACCAAGATTGAGTTTAAATTTTAAGGCCATAATTTAACTAAGGTGGGAAGAATGTAACTCCCCAAAAATCTAAAGTAAGAACATTGTATTCGATAGCGTGTATGACACACGACACCAAGTGCATAAGAGAATATAATATATCAAGAATTTATAATATATATACTATTTAAAAAAGTTAAATATATTATATAGCTTTAAATTCACATGATACTAACTTAGTGTGCAATATACGCAACAACATGTTTCTTTAATGTCTTGCATTACACACATGACTATGTTTTAACCGAACAACAATATATTATTAAAATATTATTATATAATATAATAAGACATAACCTAGCCATTAAATTATAGGTTTTGAATATTATTAACTAACTTATGAAAATATATGGTTTACACAACTAATTAATTGGTTACAAATTAATTATAAATTAATATAAGGGTTAATTGAAAATAAAGTAAATAATTTATAGAAAAATATTTTTATGCTAACAAAGCTGTTTTACCCTAACAAATTAAATTAATTATAATTAGTGAGTGATATTAATGCAATATATATATATATATTATATTAAATATAATATTTTTTATATTCATTCAATTTATTTGATAAGAATAAGATAAAAACAAACCAAATATTTCACATAAAAACCTATATTTTTATTAAAGTACTTTTACCACCTTTTAATGGAGAACCCATTTTAAATATAATTTTTGACCCTTTTATAAATTTAATATGTCAAAATAAATGTCATATTTTTAAGAGAAACATAAAAATTATCTTACGGTGATTTTTTTGTTATTTTTCTATGAAGTTTCATTTTTTAATGAAAAGTGAAAAATACAAAATTTTAGTTCAAAACAGTTTTTTCATATGATTTATTTATAAGGTTAAATGATATTATAAATTGGTTTTAATGTTTAATTAGATAAATTTTTATCAATTAACTCAATTTAGGTAATTTTTTATTAATTTCACTTTGAAATTGACTATAAAAATATAGCAAACTTTTGGATATTTTTACTTTAAAAACCCGCATTGTCGTCCTGTCTGCAGGATTAAATTTAAATTAATTTATACCCATTATGTGATTTTAATTTTAAAAAATGGATTCCATATTTTTAATTATAATAATTTATAATTTATAATAAACTCAACTTAGTTTTTGACCAAAAATATTGGTGAATGTAATTAAAATTAATTACTACGATTAAGGTAAAATTAAGCTTAATAAGGGACTAAGCCTCAATATTAAGGGACAAAATGGCCTAGAAACTTATCCAAGATCCATTTTATGGACATATTTAGACCCTATACTACATTTTATATATTTTTTCCATTATTATATCCACTTTAAATTTGAAAAACGTGTATGGAATTCCTTTTTCAAAATATTACAAGAGTGTCGCTCCTCCTCCACTATAAAAATGCCTCATATCCTCCCAATTTCTCACACCTCTCAAGAAACTTTGTATCAAACAAGATATACCAAAATATATCCTTAAAATATCTACCCTAATAATATAAGCCTCCCCTTGGGTATAAATCCATCCAAGTAAGCCTTTTGGTAAAACCAAAAGAAGTTACCCGATTAAGATGTAACATCTTTCCTTAAGCTATGTAGTTTTATTTCGATTATCCAAATCCTAAAATATTATTATTATATGATTTAATAAAAATAATAATAAATATACTAGTATGTTTCTATTATAGGGTTTCTACCTACACTTACACACACGTCTATCTAATGGGTTATAAACATACTATTTCTTTGTACGCCGAACTACTACCTCACAAAATGATGATTGTTTATTTTTTATTTACCACCTCTCATGGTAAAAATTATGATATAAAATATATTTATATATGTTATATATGATATTTATTATGTATTTATTCTTCTTTAACTCTTTTATAAATCATACCCTTATACTTTTCATTTTATATAAATATGATAATATTGTTTGTGGAAGTGTGGACTACCACCTCCTCAAAGCGATGTGATTCATTCACACTATACATGGAATATACAAAGGATGGTTTTAATTAAAAATATGTGACATAAAAAACCTCTATATTATATTAATTACCTAATTATATTTCTTTAAATATAATATATATCATTTCATTTATTACTCTTTCACACACTTAAAAAGCGATAACGTCATTTGTGGACGTGTGGACTACTACCTCCTCAACATGATGTGATTCCTTTTACATCACAAGAATTATATATATAAATATATATGATTAAATAAAATGGTTTTTATGATATAATTATTATTCTATAAATATATGTTATTAATTACCTTCTTTACATAATGATTATTGAAAACTAGGAACATTACTCATGCGTACGTACGACCTACCGTCCCGATGATTGTTACATTGATTCATTTTTCATAACTATATTTAATGATTAGTTTTAAAATTAATATTTATGTATAAATAGACTAATTATTTAATTATTATTATTCTATAGATGTTATATATTAACCCCTTTGACCATAGTTGACCTACCAAATTTTTTTTACACATAAATCAAATTTGGTCTAAACAACCAACGCAAATATAATTATTTAAGTAGTTGTATAAAACATGGTAATAAGTGAAATAAAAGTAATGATAAATATGAAAAATGTTCTCAAGTAAGTAAATAATTAACATAAGTTTATTATACATGAAGTTAAATGAAATTCACCCAAAAAGGAAACACAAAGTAAGATATTTCATCTCAATTTACATTCTATTAATACTTATTTGTTATTATGCACATAGTTTATTTTATATGGTGTATATACTTCATTTTTACATGACATGTCATGAATCTCTTTACTCTCATGATATTATAACTTTAATTTAATTTTATTCCTTAATTATTCTTATGATTTAAAATGTTTCAAAGTGGTATGGGACACTTTGGAATGTTAAAAGATTATTTTCCTCAAGAATAATTTTAATGATATTTCAATGGTATTTACATTCAAGGAAATTATATGAAAATTTTCAAGGAAATTATATGAAATTTTTTCAATAAAACCTTTTAATTTCCTCTCCTCTAGTTATTCATGACCTTTTCAAGTATTAGTATCGTTTTCCACTCTTTGGTACTCAAAGTGTTTTAGAAAATGCTTTTAAGAAAACCTGACTTTGTTTATCTCTTTAGTTGGAGAACTTGTTTTCTTCTAAAAACCACATTTTATTAAAAAAAATTCAAAAATATTTTTAAAATGATTTTTTAATTACATTTGTACCCTTTTTGTCTTTTACCAATGTTTTCAATGGAATCTTCTTGTCACTTTCCAAACAAGGCATTTTTCTAACCTTTTACCATGAAAAAGGAATGTTCTTTTTTACTTTATATGAAATGTATGGATTTAACCACCATAATTACTTATAAGATTACTTTTCATGTTTAAAAGGTTAATTTTTAAGGAAAATGTTTTGAAAATTTAATTTTAGAGAAAAGGTTTTTCAAAAGGTTAAAAAAAGGATATTTTCCTCAATAATGTTTTTAAAATATCTTTTTATATTATTTAAATTCATCAAAACAACAACCATTTATTTTACTCCACTTGGGGTATGTTTTATTGATAAAATCCTTAATTTTACCCTAGATAGTTTATGATTTTTTTTACAAGGATAGTATTCACATTCACTTACTTGATTCCTTTTATCCCCCTTGAATATTCATTTTCCTATAGTTATTTGGCATTTAATTTCCCCTAAATATCCATATCATTTTTCATGGATATGATTATTTTCTAAACTGTATACCATTTTTCATATTTTTTTTCTCTGAAATTTATTTTGTTATTTGGGGAAATATTGATAAATTTGAATTCTTTATTCAATATGGATATTTGATAAGGAACATTATTTATTAGATATATGAGGAATGATTTGGAAATGCAATACATGGGTTGGGGACCATTTAAGGAAAGCCATACGGGTTGGGAACCATTTAATGCAAGCCCCTAGATGCATAAATAGTATCATGGGATGAGTTTGTTAAATATCCACTTTAGGTGGGTTTTTACCCAATATGCTAAACCGTCTTATGAAAGATCTTAACAGTACAAGTTCTATGTACTTAAGAAACATGGTGTTCAATAATCAGGAATTTCCCTAATTTAGTTCCAGTTATTATTCATCCATGATATTTTTCATCAACATATCTATGGATACATTTTATTTTCATTTCATTTATTAAATATCACGTGTTTTAGTTCCATACCTTTCTATATTGATTTTTCCTTATCTTGTTATTTGAATGGAATGTGTTTCCATTTATTACCTTTTCATATTGTTTATGCATTTTCTTATTAGTTTTTTGATTACATGGTATGTGTTTTTAGTTATTTACTAGGCCATGATTATTATTCTCATTGATTCATTATTGATTCCACTATACTTTACCTTTACTGAGCATTTGAGCTCACCCTTATTATGTTTCATTTCCCCAAGAATCCAATAAATGTACTATGAAATATATGTAGGGATGTACTATATGGAATAAAGTTACCCTTAAAGTTATTATCCTCTAAGTTATTTATTTATAAAAAAATATGTTGTAATTAGTGCATTAATTTTTAATACAACACTAATGTATGTATCTGGTTTACCAAGTCTACTAAACTCTCAATCCTTCAGGATTTTATTCTTTGTAATCATGGAAATATAATTGATAGCATACACCAAATCCTATATTTCTGGGGTTAGGTCCCTATAAATACTATGTGTGTTGAAAATTAATTTTAACACAAGCAAATGTAATGTGAAAAAATACCACTTTTAACCTTAACCGCGATAATTATTTTTTATTATATTTACTAATTATTTTGACTAAAAATTAAGTTGAACTTATGAACCAATATTAATTATTATTTTTAAAAATATGGAATCCATTTTATCAAATTAAATTTATAGAAGTTTCATAATTTCATTTAAAATTAGTCTCGCATATGCGATGAAAAAGCGAGTTTTCAAAGAGAAAATGTTCAAAAGTATATAAAGTTTTCATATAAAAATTCAATATTAAAAAGATTCCAATGAACAAAATTGGATTAGTAAATATATAATTTATCTAATTTTAATTTAAAATTAATTTAAAATTTAATTTAAGTTTATAAATAATTTAAATGAAAATAAATTTGTCAATTAAAATTCAGTATTTTTCACTATTCATAAAAAGATTATTATTTTCCAAAAATTATCAAAAGTTCACCCTAAGATAATTTTGAATTGATGATTTCAAAAATTAAGTTTATTTTTTCAAATTAATTTTCTAAAACTTTCATAAATTAATTTTACTATAAGTTCACAAAAGGCTATAAAATTGTATGTTAGAGAAATTTTATTTTTAAGCATAAAATTGGATTTATTATTATCTATTTTATAGAAAAAAATTAAGAAATTTTTTAAACATTTGATTGAATATAATATATATAAATTTTCTTAAAATCATTTACCAAAATTAGTTTGTTTAATTTATTTAGGTAAAACACGTTTGGTTCCATAAAAATAGTTTTTAGAAAAAAATTTCTTTTATTTTCAAAATTTTATTTATAATTATTTGGTCACCAAATAATTAATTATATATACATGTTTAAACCATATTTTTATAATTTAGTTAAACCTATTCATAAATTCCATTCCAATATCTAAATAATGACTATTATATTAAATAATAATATTTTAATAGTATATTATGTTTTGTTTAAACTTGGTGTTGCATGTAACACAAGATACACTCAGTATTTCATGTGATGCATGATAAAATTAGTGTTTTGTATAAAAAAAGATAAAATTGGTGTTTATTATAATTAAAAATATCAAAGAGATTAAATTTATTTGAAAAAAATTCATAAAATCTCAGGGTGTTACATTCTACACCCCTTAAAATGAATTTCTCCCTCAAAAATTTTCACTTCGGTACCAAAAAACGAGGATAAATCTACCTCATAAAATCCTTAGGTCATACATAGATTCATCAAGTTGGTGGTGTCACCATAACAGATTAACTGGGTTAGTGGTATTTTTTTGTAGAACTTTCTATGTTCGATCTAGATTCACACTTGATTTCTCCTTACAAGAAATATCATGATACAACAGTATGACCTATGAGTTTAGTACATGTGATGGATCATGTATATACAACCTCAAGATAGATACATTGAACTCATCACTAAACTAAGAGAGGTTTATTGGAAGCACCAAACGATAAGCTACAGTCTTAATATTATCAATAATTTCAAATAGACCAATATACTTAGGGATTAGTTTTCCCTTCTTTATTCCACAAAGAAATTCATAGAAACAACTCCTAAACTACTTAAAATTATAAATAATGTTTATGATTATAAGAATAAATTTTTTACAACTTTGTGCTACCCTTATGTGTTTCTGAATGGATCTAACCTTCTCTGCCATTTTATTAGCTAGTTCAAATCCCAATAGATTTATTTCTGAAACTTCATTCTGATACATTGGAGTTCCACAATTATTTCCATAAAGGTATTCATAAGGAACCATATGAATGATCAAGTGAAAGATATTTCTGTAAGAAAACTTTACTAGAGGAAGGTGTTGATCCCAACCACCTTTGAAATCCATAAAAAAGATCTTAAAATATCTTCAAGGTTTTGAATTGTTCTCCCAGACCAAACATCTATCTGAGGATGATGCATCGTGCTAAAACTCAACCTAATATTAAGATATTTCTAAAAACTTTTTGAGAACTTTGAGTTAATCATTAGATCTTTATTCAATATAATAGAATGTTATATTCCATACAAACTTAAAAATTTATTAATATATATCCTAGAAATATTATCCAAATAGAATTATTCTCTAATATAGATAAAGTGTGATGAATTTTATCAACTAAAACCCATGTAACATTATTCCATTTAGATGTTTCAGAGAGTTTGATGATAAAACCCAAAGTAATGTCTTCCTATTTAATTTATGATATAGATAATGGTCATAGTATCCTTTTAGACCTTTGTATCTCAGTATTATCTTAATTACATACTAAGCATCAAGATACATAACCAATAATATCTCTATTTATGTTATCCCACCTGAAATAATCCTTCATACAGTCCTGTGGTAGGCACTACATCATTTTCATCTTTCAGTTGTGGGTTTAATTCCTACAACCTTGATGGATGAAATAGGTTGTCGCTCGGCTTGTGGGTTATCTTTTTTCTAAAATTATACTAATAAACAATTTTTGAAACTGAAATAACCCATAATTACCTTAACATCAGAGATAATATAAACCCTAAAGGTTACCAATTTCCGTAAAAAAGAATGCCTCCTCAAAACTTAGGGTTGTATTTCCATAAATGCCTCTCAAAATATTCTTAATATTGATAAATTCCCATCACATAAAATCTAAAAGGGGCATCAAATAATTTGAACTTATGATCAAAATTAAATTCATAAACCCATGATGGTATCTATATCTCTTATATTAATCCTACACAAAGACATATATTCTTACAAAATTAACACAATCCTTAGATATTTTATGATTCTTATAACCCAAATACCATTGGAAAATTACTTCAACATAATCCTAGAATCCCAAAAGATAAATACATCAATCCTTCTACTTTAATGATTGATATGGAATAAGTCATTCCTTATTCTAGAAGTTAATTATTGGGTTAGGTAATTGAGTTGGATAATTCCCATGTTCCCCACACATAAGACATTAAAATCCTCGACAATTTTTCACTCTATGACCTTCTTTTCGACATAGAGAAAATATTCCCCTCCATTTGAGATATTCTTATTGGTTATTCTTCCCACCTTCTTGATATGTAAGAATATGATTCTTCTTTACTCTATGTTCATTAACACATTAACTTTAATAAAAGTTCATATTCCTATTATTTGATGATTTAGTAATGTCAAAAAAGTTCACATTGTTAATTATATATCATGATTACTGATTAGGAATAATCACAATATCTATCTCTCTAATCATAATCCAATTTTATTTCTCATAGTCACTAAATTTTCCATAAAATTCAATGTTAACATTCTTCCTTCTAGTTACAACCATTGAATAAAATAAAAAAGTATAGTGTGAGCTAATATAATCATAGTGGGAAACCAAATAATCATGAAAAATCACTTATAATATGACAAAATCATAACACATTATTTTCAATATATGATACTTTAGGAATATCCTAGGCAATGAATGATAATTATTTAAATTCTTCATGATGGTTCGTAAAGGGTTTGTGAATTTCCAAAGCATATCCCCTAGGAGTGTCAAACCAGGTGTTCATCAAGGCTTGTTGTCATGAACCAAGTGATGATCAAGTCTAACTCAATGCGCCCTTTTTGGAGTTATTACCCCTAGGAACCTCTGTGATGGAGCTAAATCAACTTGTAATATTTTAATAGGGATGTAATTTTTTAGAAACCATTCAATCTATCATTTACCAAATTTACAATACATTTTCCTATACATTGACTCATCCTTAGACTCATCCTTAGAGAAATATCTAGACATATCCTTATAAATATCCATAGGGATCACACTAATGTTTTCATATCATAGTTTCCAAATGTTAACTAAACCTTTCATATGATACTAAATATAGAAACCTAGACTTATCAGACATGGATATTACATCTTCTTATATGAATATTCATTACATTACAAAAACACATTCCTGAGGACCATAATAGTTTAGTGCCTTAGGAAACATGTAACACAATCTTCTTAATTCATTAAATATATTCAATTTCTCCCATAAATATATTTCCCATTATTACTCATACTTAAAAACCTTTTTTATAACCCAGGTAAAGGAAACATAAATAAGATTGAGTTTAGATGCCCAATAAGGATAAAAAAGGGATATTAATAAGTATAACATGAGAATAATGGTATGAGAACATGATAATAATATTTTAAAACCATAATATATATATCAAAGAACATAATATTGAGTCAGGGAATAAATATTGGTAGTTTATAAGACATTAATCATAAGATAATCAAATAACATGTGCCATGGGTGCATAACATTGACATAAGACATAAAATTGTGAAATATACATAATCATATAAAATATTATTTTAAGGATACCCACCAAGACATTCATAACATGTTAGGATTGGGATAACCATCCATGTACTTACTTTGGACTTAGACTAAGCACCCATGTACCCTATGATCTTGTAGAACATTTATCATTACCTGATTCATTGTATGTAGATATAGGTCCCACCCATAAAATAATGAAAATCATACTTATATGTGCTATAAAATGATTAAACATTAATCATATCATAAAACATGAAATGAAATGGGATCCATAAACATTTCATCATATCCTAACCCATGGAAAAGAGACAGGTTTCATAATCATTTCATCATTCGTGACCCATAGAGAAAGAAGTGGGTTTCATAAGAATTTTATCATTGTATAACCCATAGAAGAGAAAAAGGTTTCATAAATATAATTCTATCATAAACATAAACCATTCATAGAAATAATAATAATGGTATCCTTGGTTCATATCCCTCTAAAATCATAAGTTACATTAAAGGATTCCATATTAGATGGAGAATGATTTTGAAAGATAAACCACTTGTAATGTTTCTTAATGAAAATAAAATTTCCTTAAAAAATCACATTTTAAAGCTAAAAATTCATAAATTATTTTGAAAATACTTTTATTTGAAAATAACATTGAAAATTTATAAAGGAAATTTCAAATAAAATAATGGTCATGATGGAGGGAAATTCTATTTATGTTGTACATGTTAAAACAAAGATTCCTTCCACATTTTTGTTAAAAGGAAAATGGGAATTGTTTGGAAAATGACATGAAGTTTAGTTTTATTTTTAAAAAAAATTAAAACATGTGAAAAAATTTCTTTAATAAATCATTTAAAAAATGTTATTTTTTTTTGAAAACATGGTTTTGGAAGAAAAAAAGTTTTCGACCGAAAAGACAATTTTTCTTAAAAAAATTCTTTTCGAACTTTTGAGTAAATAAAGAGAGGGAAATGAAGGAAAATATATATTATCATTACATAAAAATATTAGAATAAAATTAAAGAGTTTCTTTATATATTTATCATAATATTTGATCATCACAAACATAGTCATAAACAATCTCTATAAACTATGATATTTTAACATAAAATCTTTACCAATTTGGTAACTTTGAAATGTAAACCACATGAATTAATATCATTAAAAGAAACTTAATAACATTAGGATAAATTAATTCATTAAATTACTTGTCAAATGTCTTCATATACACATATTAGGAGAAGATAGGTGCATGCCATAACCATATGTCTCAAAGAAGAAAAATTGAGACAAAAATCCCTTACCACTTTGGTAATATTTTGGATCATAAAACCAAATAAATAATAACATCAAATTTAAATTTAAATATCATAAAAATAATGATATTAATTATATAAAATGTAAAAGGGTAAGTATATATACCACACAAAAGAAATTAGTGGTGAATTTGTATATGTCCCCCAGAAATGAAAGAGAGACTATAAATCCCTTACCTTAAGTCTCAAATTCTTTCTTACACATTCAAACATACTGTATGGTAAATATAAGTTTTTTATACACTTATTAAATAAATATAATCATATATATAATTCCATATATTATTTACTTATGATCATTTATTACCCGTTTATAAACAATTCCTTGTTAAAATCATGTTTTGGGTAATAACCACTTTGTTTTTCATATATGTTTTGATTTTTTATTTTCGGTCCTATTACTTTGACCATGGTTCCATAAAATACATAATAATAATGATGAAATAATTATTATATTTATAAATTAATTATACTTTTAATTATAATCATGAAAGAAATGAAGTATGTTACGACCATGGAGGCGGTATGCCGTATGTACAGATGAGTAATGTTTCCATTTTTCAACGATCATTATAGAAAATATGTAAGTAATATTTTATATTTCCAAAATTATCACTATATCAAAAATACCATATAATTATACATATAATCCATGTGGTGTGGTTATCAAAAGAGAGAGTCACATCACTTCGTGAAGGCGATAGTCCACACATACACGAACAATGCTATCATCTTTTAGTGAGTGAAAAGGTATGAAAAAATGATATATTATATTTTAATAATGATAAATATTTCATTAATATCATAATTATTTCATTTATATCACATATATTTATCCTTATTATCTTCCATGTAAATCATTAGTGAAAATTAATCACATTGCTTCGTGAGGCGGTAGTTCGTTGTACACATGAGTGACATTATCCTATCCCCTACATAATAGAAATTAAAAAGGTATATATGAAATAATTACTAAAAATGTATAATTATGTTATAAATATACTATATATAATTCATATCCATCATCATACCCAACCTTGAGAGGTGGTAATGGAAAAACGAATTACACCAGTTCGTGAGACGATAGTCTGCCATACACACGAATGATGATTTTGTAACCCATTTGATGTAAGTGGAGATGGTTATAGGTCATGAAATTACAATAACTATATATAAGTATATCTATGATACTAATTATATTATATAATCATGGTTTAATAATAATTGAATTATGTGGAGGAATAAATAAAATAAAAACACTCATTGAAGAACATTACATCTTCTTCGAGTAACCTCCTTAGGTTTGCACCAAAATCCTTCCTAGGTTGAATTTATTATCAAAATAATGATTCTAGGATAATAATAGGTAAGTTTTTAGGTGATATTGGTCGGTTTTTTTAATCCAAATGGCTTTATATGTGTGAATAAGTGAGGGGAGTGAGTACCCTTTTATAATCGAGGAGGAGTGGAATTTTTGTAAATACCCAAAAGTATTCAATAAAGAGAGGTCACTGTCACCCCATGTGGATAAAAAATAGATAAATAATGTAGGTTATGGATTATATGGTCTATAAACACCTAAATAAAGAAAACACATGTTTTAAACATCTCATCACTTAGCCTTTAAGTTTACTCTTTTTTAACACTTTAGTTTCCACCACGATAATTAGTTTTTTTAACCTAGGTAATTAAATATTTATGCCTAAAATAAAATGAGACTTATTATATAATTTAGAAATAATTATTATAAATATTAAACCCAATTTACAAATAAAAATACTCTATGTGTTGAAAATTAATTTTAACACAAGCGCATGCAACGTGCAAAAACACCGTTTTAAACCTTAACTTCCATAATTAATTTTTATTGTCTTTACTAAGTATTATGACAAAAAATTAAGTTTAACTTATTAAAAAAATTATTCTTATTAAAAATATATAATCAATATTATAAAAATTAAATTCACAAAAGTATTATAATTTAATTTAAAATTAATCCTACAAATGTGATGAGAAAGCTGGTTTTCAAAGAGAAAATGTTCAAAAGTTTATAACGTTTTTATATAAAAATTCAATATGAAAATAATTAAAATTAACTAAATTGTATTAATAGATATATAATGGATCTAATTTTAATTTAAAACTAATTTAAATTGTAATATAACTTTATAAATAATTTAAATGAAAAGGTAGTTTTCAATTAAAATTTAGTATTTTTCACTATCCATCAAAACATTATTATTTTTAGAAAATTATCAAAAATTCACCCTAATATAATTTTGGAATGATGATTTAAAAAATGAATTTTATTTTTTAAAATTAATTTTCTAAAATTTTCTAAAATTAATTTTATTATAAGTGTGTAAATGTGAAAAACTATATTTTAGAGAAATATAGTTTTTAAGTGTAAAATTGTATTTATTCTTATCTCTCATATAGAAAACATATAAGATGAATGGTAAAAATATGATTGAATATAATATATAAAAATTTCATTAAAATCATTCACTAAAAGTGTTTTATTTTATTTATTGAGGTAAACAGTTTGTTTTCATAAAAATAGTTTTTTCAGAAAAAGATTTCCTTTATTTTCAAATTTTCTTTTTTAATTATTTGGTAAACAAATAATTAATTATATATACATTTGTAGACCATATTTTTATAATTTATTTAATCCCATTCATAACCACTATTCCAACATCTAGGTAATAACTATTATATTACATAATAATATTTCAATAGTATGTTACGTTTCATTTAAAATTGGTGTTGTGTGTAATGCAAGATACACTTAGTATTGTGTGTAATGTAAGATAAACTCAGTGTTTTTTGTAACACAAGATAATATTAGTGTTGTATATAAAGTAAAATACCAAATATATTAAATTTATTTGAAAAAAAATCACAAAATCTTAGGGTGTTACAATATGAGGTTACAAATTGTTAATGTTTAAAAGATTCATTTTTCTGTAAATTAATTTTTGATATATTTTCATTTTAAAAAAAATTAATGTAACACCCCAAGCTTCCACGGTACGTTTCCCTTTGAATAATGCAATAACTTGTATTGTACGCAACTTCGAGATTCTAACACACCACGACCAATCAAAGTAGCCGTTATGAATAGTAATACCCAATTTTTGAAATTTTATAAAGTTTATCTCTCAAAATGGACTTCATTTTTTGATTTGGAATATCTAAATTATCCTAGGGTAAAATTTTGGTACTCTCCGGATAACTTTTATATTTTGATTAATAGTGAAAATTACTAAATTTTAATTAAAAACAACTTTTTTAATAAAAATAATTAATAGTGATAAATTACGAATTTGAGTGGTTTTAAAGTATATTTAGAATATATTTTTACCATTTAATACAATTTTGGTCATTGGACATAATTTTACATTTAATCCGGACATAAACAAGTGTCAATCTTTTGATAGTTATTATCTCTTAAAACACGCTTTTTTGTTTTAACAACAGGAATTGATTTTAAATTAATTTCATCCAATTCTGTGTTTTGAATTTATAAAAATGGATTCCATATTTTGAATTAGGAGGTCCAAATTATGTAAATAGGTAACTTTTACTTTTAGAAATTTTGAATAATTACTTCGGTAAATATTTTATTTACCATGGTTAAAGGGTAAATCCGGTAAATAAGGGTAAAAAATAATATTATAATAATATTAATTTCCCCTAAAATGTGTCCTAACCCTATTGGTTGATACATGTCTGACCATGAGAAAATTTTGATCGATTTTGGGACCCCATGGAGCCACTTGTAGGTGATAAGGACACTTTATATTAATTAAGTTAAAGTAAATACAAAAATGACATAATCATATATCTTTTAGAAAAACAATTTTTACATAGGGTTATATATGTTATCTTTTAAACTATAAATATTCATTAGAAATATAAAAATATTTCCTACATAATGGTATTTTATTTAGAATTTATAGACATTGAATAATTAAATTTATTTATGACAATATAATGATGCAGTATTTTCCTTATTAATGAAAGAATCAAACAATTGGTATTATAAATGTTAAAATAAATATAATTTGAAACTTTTGATGACATACACGAATTTTATTGGTTAATATGACATTTCAGGATTGATTAAATGATTTTTTTTCGAATTAATAAAGTTTTTATGACTTTAAAAAAATCAATTATTGAATAGTGTCAAAATTGACATAAATGAGTTTTTAAAACAAATATTATATTATTAATTGATATTCTATTCCTAAAAATATAAGGTTCGGAAAAAGGACTTATATAATGATGGTTTTATCATTAATGGACCACTTGGGGGTATCTTGGATGTATATAGTAAGTTTATTAACTATATAATATAAAAATACAAAGTGACATGGTAAATGTCAAACTAATTAACTAAGAGTTAAAACTAAAAGATAAGGTTAATATAATGACCCAAACCTGTCTAAAATATATTGGTTGAAAGTATTTATACCCATACCCACCTTATAATTTTAATAATCCACTTTGGATCCATTAGAAACCCAATATGAATTTATTATAAATTAATACTTTAAGTTTTTCCTAAAGAGATCCTCCTCCCCCTTATAAAAGGACACCACTTCTAACCAATTATTCATACCTTAAAAGCCTTTTGGTTCAGCCAAAATCTGCACAAATACCCTCTCAACTATCCTCCCTTAATCCTATATGCCTTACTTTAGTGATAAATCCAACCTAAAGATCCCTTTTGATCAAATCAAAAGGAAGAACCCGAAGAAGAGGTAACGTTTTCACCACCCTCTTTCAAGTTCCATTATTCTTTCTTTGTTATTTATATTCTAAAATAATAACTCCAGTATATTATATATACTGTGATGTTATTATAAATATGGTTCAACCATATTCATTATTCTATCCATTCTTTTAATGACATGTCACTATACGTGCGTACGTACGACTTACCGTCTCCACGTCGTGGTGTAATTGTTATTAAAAACATTATTATTTGGATGGGTATGATAATGATGTGTAATTGATGTAAATAATAAATATAACTTGATAATGATTCTGTATATATGATATACTATCCAATTATATATTATTTTAATATCAAAATAATGATATTGTCGCTTGTGCGTACGTACGGACTACCGTCTCCACGAATGCGATGAGATTCATTCCCCATCGTATACATGCAAGTCTAATTCTCATTTTATGATTCAAAATAATGTTTAAGTACTTGATATCATTCTGTATATGAATATTATACAACCTATCCATTACAAACGTGACTTATGTAACAAAACATATAAAAGAAAATGAGTAAGTTAACACCCGAAACGATGATAATACTAAGACATTATTAACAAAGAAATGTGAAAAGATCATATATGATATCATATTAATGTATATGATTCTTGTATAATTTAATAACAATTATTTCACCATTATAAAGGAGGTTAACCTACTCTTAACCAAGTAAAAGTACAAGGTAGGGGTTTATTTCACAATCTCTTTATTATCCGAGGTTGTTTATACGTAATTATCTACTGGGACCTCTTTATCATCCACATCCATGTTTCTTAAAAATGTTTTTCAAAACATTCTTACTATTTTATAGAATATTTGTTAAAGTCATTTATACCCTTGTTTGACTTTTTATAATAAGTTTATAAAGGAATCTTTCCGTCGTTTTCTAAACAAGGTCCTTTTTAACCTTTTCGACAGAATTAAGGTAAGAATGTTTTTTTAACTTATACGGTGGGTGCAGCTATTTTCTGCCGTTATAAAATCGTCGAAGCTTCCCTTACAATATTATAAGAATATTTTGAAAGTAAATGTTCTATTTTATAATTATGTGACCTTTAAATGATTTCAAAATGATTATTTTAAGAATTTGTGAAAGGTACTCTTTATCAAGATCATAATTTTAATTTTTTTAAAGATTTATCTTTATAAATCTTTTTAATTAATTTCCATGTTTTCAAAATGATTTTAAGGATTTATTTATATGGACATGAATGTTTTGAAATGATATTTATTTTCAAAAGTTTTAAAGTGGTATGGGACACTTTGATTCAAAAATATCTTTTAAATTACTTCCTTTATAAATGTGTGACTTTTAAATGATTTCAAAAAAGAGATATTTCTCTCAAATAGTTTTGATTTCACCTATGTCAAAATCCTTTGATGGATTTTAATCTTATTTGAAGTTGATTTATTATGATACAAAACTTCCATATTTTATTGAAGTTTTTGTGATATGTTTGACTGTGGATTTGTTATTTCTATACCATTCATGGTTTATGGAGAAAGTATTGACATTTCGTATGCTAGTTTTAATACAAATGTTTATGTTATGTTTAAACCTGTTCATATGAGGAATGCATTGGACTTAATAAGTGAAGGGTGGAACCCTATATAGCTTCTCGATACATCGGTAGGTCTCATGAGACAAACTAGTGTCTTGACACAAGGCCTTGAAAAAATCTTATTTGTAGTCTTGGCACGAGGCCTTGACCATGTGGTTATGATAGTCTGGAATTATGCATTCCGTCATTATGAAAGTGGTTATTGATTTTGCATGTGATTATTTTATTAGTAGAATATCCATGTGAATAAGTAAATGGAATTATTTCATTTTATTTATGCCATATTATGCTGAAGTTCAGGTTTAAAAGGATTTTGTTTTAGTTATACATTGCCTTAAATGTTTATATTTATTTATGAAAGTTTCCACTATATTGTTATCCTTACTGAGCATCTGAGCTCACCCCTTTCAATGTTTTATTTTTCCCAGGATGTGAAGAATTATTTTATGAATGACATGCAGGGATAATATGAGGGGATATGAATACAAGATGTTGTTGTAGTTTTTCACTTTATGATGTAATGTAAGACTTATGAATATATCTAGTGTTTCCAAGGCTACTAAACTGATCGGTCTTTCGGGATTTGATCCCTTGTGATCATGACAATGTTATGTAATAATGCACCGACTCTGGGTAATTGGGGTCAGGGCGTTATAGTTGGTATCAAAGGAAGTTTAGTAATAAACCTTGGAATCTAGATTTAGGTAAACTCTGATTAGAGCACGTAGCCCTGAGATAGACATTAAGGATTAGTATAGAAGAACTTCCTATAATTTTGGTATTGTATAGATTTTGTGATTTTTCCAAGAAATACATCCCTGTATGGATACGAGCAGGTAGAGGTGGCTCTGACACAGATGTACCTAGGGGTAAAACCCGAAAACACCACTTTGATAGACTCAAATGCTAACTGGTGCACGACAACGGGCCTTGCTGCACTCTTGGTTACGACACTCCCAGGGGATATGCTTAGGATAATTATCATTTTCTTTACAAACCATTATGAAGGGTTTATGAGTATATACTTCCTCAAAGAAAACCTTTTTATGATTATGGATTATATCCATACACTGTTCAATTTATGTTTAGTTTTTTACAAGTATAGAATTATGTATTTCGATTCATAAACTAATCTAGTTTATGACATTATTTAGAAATGGCGCCTAGTGGAAGGAATGGAAACAGTATCAATGCACAGAATCCATGTAGGTATTTCCCTCCTACTCAAGATAATTATAGTGGAGCTGGTGATACAACTGGTGCTGATCAGCTTATCACTATACTGGGACAACTCACTCAGGTTATGAATAATAACCTTACCCGTATGGAGCACCGTGATCCGCAGCATGGAGGATCAATGTTAGATCTCTTCATGAGGAAACAACCACCAATGTTTAATGGGGGTACAAATCCACTAGTTTCTGAGCAATGGATAAATTCCTTAGCGAAAATATTCCATGACTTGGGGAGTAGCGAAAGGGAAAAAGTTGTCATGGTAGTTTACTGCCTCACTGGAGATGCTGATAATGGTGGTCATTGATTCAAAATACAAAGGAAGATGAAGAAGTATAAAGTATGTAATGGAGGGAGTTTGAAGAAATTTTATTAGAAAAATACTTTCCTCATGACCATCGAGCTGATATGGAAAGACAATTTTTGAGTCTAAGGCAAAACGAGGATGAGAATGTTGCAAAGTATGAGTCTAACTTTACAAGGTTAGCAAGACATGCTGCAGATTATATACGTAACCCAAGAAGTAATATCGATCGTTTCTTTGATGAGTTAAAACCATTTCTTCGTCGAGCATTAGTCTCACAATCCTTCTCATCATTAGAAAATATTGTCTCATGTTCTATCAAGACAGAAAAGGAATTATCTAAATCTTATGACAATAAAGTAAAGAAAGAGAAGAAGAGAACGATGGAGCAAGAGATAGATAAAGGGAAAAAGGGAAAGAAGGATTTTTTATTATGCGATAATTGTGGGAAGAATCACCCCGGTACTTGCCTAAAAGGATTGGGATTTTGTTATAAATGTGGAGAAAAAGGTCACTAGGCTCGTGATTGTAAAGGAAAGAAAGAGGATGTCATTGTTGAATGCTACAATTGTAGAGAAATGGGGCATTATGCAAATGAATTCCCTAAGCGCTAAGGAAAATTACCTCAAAAAGGCCAAGGGATCAAGTCCAAGCTTATGCTGTTACTACAGTTGAAGAGAAATAATTAATGTATTTGTGTTTTTTGGACTGAAGGATTATATTCTGGTTATGAGAATAATGTGATATATATAAGGATTATACTACAGTACTTGTTTTTTTCATTAAGGTTTTAATATGAAAAAGGTAATTATATTTTCAGTATGTGACAATAAGAGAAACTTTACTTTTTTTGGGTAATCTGATGTTGCAATTGATTTTTGAATTTAGATTCCTTTTACAGAGAGTCTGGACAGATGTATTTTGGATAACTATAATGTTTGGAATGGATTAAGTTGAACATTGGATAGTATTTTTTATGGTTAAAACAATTCTTATGATCATTTTTTGGAATATTATGATACTATAGTTTTAGCAAAAGGACAAACTGCAGGTTGGGCGATAACCTGTCGCGTTGGACAAAGCTGCAGGAATCGAACCTACAACCATAGTGCGACATGCCTTTATTACCTCCCACTAGCCTGTAGGAAGTCCCTGGTCATTACAAAGTATTTTTCTTCATTTTAATGGTATATGTTAATGTTTGGATCCTTATACGATTAGGATAAATATAATATTTTTGAGTTCTATTATCTTTTGGAGTGAAAGATGAGTTTGTGGTAGAAATTAGTTGAAGGATGAAACTCTACTTGTCAAGTATATATATATATGTATATATATTTCTCTTATTATATGATGAAAATAATTCATAAAAATTAGGTAAGGGATCTTAAAACCAAAAATGTGTTATCCTAATACCTTATGTTTTGTTGAACCAATGATATTTTAAATCATCATAGATTGATGGCTTTGAGACCCTCAATTCTACAATTGTTTGTGACTGATGACCTCAATAAATCCCTATAAATATTTATGTTTTTCATCCAATTATGTGTCTCTAATTTCCACCAATATTCTCCAAATCTAGATCATAATTTGGTGGTGACCCTTTTATTTCTCTTTTCCTCTTATCAAGACTAAATTTTATTAACCCTATTTTCGATGTAGGTTTTCCCACAAAGATATTTTCTATTTTCAAACTTTTATTTTAGAAGAACAATTTCAAATTGCGAGGATTAAATTTATTTAAGGAGAGGATAATGTAACACCCCAAGCTTCCACAGTACATTTCCCTTCGAATAATGCAACAACTTGCATTGTATGCAACTTCGAGATTCTAACACACCGCGACCAATCAAAGTAACCGTTATAAATAGAAATACCCACTTTTTGAAATTTTATAAATTTTATTTCTCAAAATAGACTTCATTTTTGGATTCGTAATATCGAAATTATCCTAGGGTAAAATGTTGGTACTCTTCGGATAACTTTTATATTTTGATGAATAGTGAAAATTACTAAATTTTAATTAAAGACAACTTTTTTAATCAAAATAATTAATAGTGATAAATTATGAATTTGAGTGGGTTTAAATTATATTTAGAATATTTTTTTACCATTTAATACAATTTTGGTAATTGGACATAATTTCACATTTAAACCGGACATAAACAAGTGTCAATCTTTTGATAGTTATTATCTCTTAAAAACACTTTTTTGTTTTAACAATGGGAATTAATTTTAAATTAATTTCTGCCACTTCTGTGTTTTTAATTTATAAAAATGGATTCCATATTTGGAATTAGGAGGTCCAAATTATTTAAATAGGTAACTTTTATTTTTAGACATTTTGAATAATTACTTCGGTAAATATTTTATTTACCATGGTTAAAGGGTAAATCTGGTAAATAAGGGTAAAAAAATAATATTATAATAATATTAATTTACCCTAAAACGTGTTCTAACCCTATTGGTTGATACATGTCTGACCATGTGCATCTTTGGGTAGATTTTGGGACCCCATGGAGCCACTTGTAGGTGATAAGGACACTATATATAATTAAGTTAAAGTAAATACAAAAATGACATAAGCATATATCTTTTAGAAACAATTTTTTTACATAGGGATATATATGTTATCGTTTAGACTATAAATATTAATTAGAAATCTAAAAATATTTCCTACATAATGGTATTTTATTTAGAATTTTTAGACATTGAATAATTAAATTTATTTATGACACAATAATGATGCAGTATTTTCCTTATTAATGAAAGAATCAAAGAATTGGTATTATAAATGTTAAAATAAATATAATTTGAAAGTTTTGATGATATCCACGAATTTTATTGGTTAATATGATATGTTAGGATTGATTAAATAATTTTTTTTAGAATTAATAAAGTTTTTATGACTTAAAAAAAATCAATTATTGAATAGTGTCAAAATTGACATAAATTTGTTTTTAAAACAAATATTATATTATTAATTGATATTCTATTCCTAAAAATCTAAGTTTCATCCAAATGACTTATATCATGATAGGTATATCATTAATGGACCACTTGTGGGTCTCTTGGATTTATATAGTAAGTTTATTAACTATATAATATAAAAATAAAAAGTGACATGGTAAATGTCAAACTAATTAACTAAGAGTTAAAACTAAAAGATAAGGTTAATATAATGACCCAAACCTGTCTAAAATCTATTGGTTGAAAGGATTTATACCCATACCAACCTTATACTTTTAATAATCCACTTTGAATCTATTAGAAACCGAATATGAATTTATTATAAATTAATACTTTAAGTTTTTCCTAAAGAGCCCCTCCTCCCCCTTATAAAAGGACACCACTTATAACCAATTATTCATACCTTAAAAGCCTTTTGGTTCAGCCAAAATCTAGCCAAATACAATATAAAATATCCTCCCTTAATACTAGAGGTATTAATTTAGTCATAAAGCCAACCTAAAGATCTCTTTTTATCAAATCAAAAGGAAGAACCCGAAGAAGAGGTAACGTTTTCACCACCCTCTTTCAAGTTCCATTCTTCTTCAAATTATTCTTTCTTTGTTATTTCAATTATAAAATAATAACTCCAGTATATTATATATACTGTGATGTTATTATAAATATGGTATAACCATATTCATTATTCTATCCATCCTTTTAATGACATGTCACCATACATGCGTACATACGACTTACCATCTCCACATCGTGGTGTAATTGTTATTCAAAACATTATTATTTGGATGGGTATGATAATGATGTGTAATTGATGTAAATAATAAATATAACTTGATAATGATTCTGTATATATGATACACCATCCAATTATATATTATTTTAATATCAAAAGAATGATATTATCGCTCGTATGTACGTACGGACTACCGTCTCCACGAACGCGATGAGATTCATTCCCCATCGTATCCATGAAAGTCTAATTCTCATTTGATGATTAAAAATAATGTTTAAGGAATTTATATCATTCTATATATGAATAAGATACAACCTATCCATAACAAACATGACTTATGTAACAAAACATATAAAAGAAAATGAGTAAGTTAACACCCGAAACGACAATAATACTAAGACATTATTAACAAAGCAATGTTAAAAGATCATATATGATATCATATTAATGTATATGATTATTGTATAATTTAATAACAATTATTTCACAATTATATAGGAGGTTAACCTACCCTCAACCAAGTAAAATTACAAATTAAGGGTTTATTTCACAATCTCTTCATTATCCGAGGTTGTTAATACATAATTATCTACCGTGACCTCTTTATCATCCACATCCATGTTTCTTAAAAATATTTTTCAAAACATTCTTACTATTTTATAGAATATGGGTTAAAGTCATTTATAACCTTGTTTGAAGTTTTATAATAAGTTTATAAAGTAATCTTTCCGTCATTTTCCAAAAAAGTCCTTTTTACCCTTTTCGACAGAATTAAGGTAAGAATGTTTTTTTAACTTATACGGCGAGTGCGACTATTTTCCGCCATTATAAAATCGTCGAAGCTTCCCTTACAAGCTTATAAGAATATTTTGAAATTAAATGTTCTATTTTATAATTATGTGACCTTTAAATGATTTCAAAATGAATATTTTAAGAATTTTTGAAAGGTACTCTTTATCAAGATTAGAATTTTAAATGTTTTAAAGATTTATCTTTCTAAATATTTTTAATTAATTTCCATATTTTCAAAATGATTTTAAGGATTTATTTATATGGAAATGAATTTTTTGAAATGATATTTCTTTTCAAAAGTTTCAAAGTGGTATGAGACACTTTGATTCAAAAATCTCTTTTAAATTACTTCCTTTATAAATGTGTGACTTTTAAATGATTTAAAAAAAGATATATTTCTCTCAAATAGTTTTTATTTCATCTAGTTAAACATCCTTTGATGGATTTTAATCTTATTTGAAGTTGATTTATTATGATACAAAACTTCAATATTGTATTGGAGGTTTTGTGATATGTTTGACTGTGGATGTGTTATTTCCATACCATTCATGGTTTATGGATTAAGTATTGACATTTTGAATGCTAGTTTTAATATGAATGTTTATGTTATGTTTAAACCTATTCATATGAGGAATGCATTGGACTTAATAAGTGACGGGTGGAGCCCGCTATAGCTCCTCGTTGAATCGGTAGGTCTCATGAGACAAACTAGTGTATTGGAACAAGGCCTTGACAAAATCTTATTTTTAGTCTTGGCATGAGGCCTTGACTATGTGGTTATGATAGTCCGACATTATGCATTACATCATTATGAAAGTGGTTATTGATATTTCATGTGATTATTCGATTAGTAGAATATCCATGTGAATAAGTAAATGGAATTATTTCATTTTATTTCTGCCATATTATTCTGAAGTTCAAGTTTAAAATTTTTTTGTTTTAGTTATACATTGCCTTAAATGTTTATGTTTATTTTTAAAAGTTTCTGCTATATTGTTATCCTTACTGAGAATCTGAGCTCACCCCTTTCAATGTTTTATTTTTCCCAGAATGTGAAGAAGTATTTTATGAATGGAATGAATGGATAGTATGAGGGTATATGAAGACAATATGTTGTTGTAGTTTTTCACTTTATGATGTAATGTAGGACTTATGAATATATCTCGTGTTTCCAAGGCTACTAAACTGATCGGTCTTTCAGGATTTGATCCGTTGTGATCATGACAATGTTATGTAATAATGCACTGACTCTGGGTAACTGGGGTCGGGGTGTTACATTTATAAATTTTATAAATTTAAATTGATAACAATGATTTAATTTTTTATTTCATATATTAGTGTTAATTTGTGAGATTTTTCAGTAATAGTTGATTTTTGGGTGAATAGTGGAAAATACCGATTTTACAAATAAATGATTTGAAAGTTTATTAAAACTATTTTCTAGGACAAATATATATTTAATAAGTAATATAATTTATTTAAAAAATACAATTTTGAACTTATAAATCTTGGTTTAAGATTTTATAAATCCAAGAAATGTTTTTGTTCAAATAAAAACTATTTTTGATTCTAATATCTTAATCATGTATTCGTAATGTTCCTCTCAGTTTTAGTTTAATTTTAAAGATAAATAATTTATTTTTATTTAACATAATATAATTAATTTATTGGGAATCAACATTATGCATGATTTTGGTATAAAATCATTTTTATATTTAGGTGATCATTTTTCTAAAAACAGTCTTTCTTTACGTTTTATAAACTTATATTAAAATTAATTCTTACCAATTATAGGAATTGGATCAAGTAAAATTAATTCCATATTTGGAATCATCATAATTAATATTAGGTAATAAAATCAACTTATTTTTTTGGTTATAATAAATAGTAACCATGGTAAATATAAGGGCTAAAATAAAGGGACAAGGCTTCAAGATAACACAAAAAACATGCATAAATATCACTAGTTGGTTGGATTTAAAAGTTAACCTTATAATTTTAAAAAATATGAAAATTTTGTGCCAATTTAATTGAGTAATACATATATTATATAATAAAGTTTCAAGTATTTACAAGTTTTCTACCCACCTCACTTATAAAAGGACATCTCCTCCCCTCACTTCTCTACACTTATCAAGAAAATTATCATGAACAAGACCTACCCAAATATCTTACCAACAACCTTATACACATCCTAGATATTATTTTCTTATAAAAATACCACTTCAATAAGGATTAATGTGTAAGTCAAAGGAGATTACCAAATGAAGTGGTGTATGTTCTTACCAACTGTTTTCAAGTTCCTTTATTTTCAAATATCCTCCAAATTTTTAATAACCATATTAAAATAACTAAAAAATTATATTCACTATACTTATATGTTGTTATATTAATGTTAAATCCATTTTATATCTCCTTTCCATCCTATAGAAAATGAAAACATCATCCGTGCGCACGTATGAACCACCGTTTCTACGCAGCGGTGCAATTCGTTTTTCATCACCACATCACATGGATGGTTATAAAGATAGAATTAATGAATATATATAATATTTATAAAATATTATTTATTATATAAATATAATATATCACCTACCTTCTTACCCTAACATTCATTGGAAAACGACAACGTCGCTTGTGTGTACGTGTGGACCACCACCTCCATGAAGAGATGTGATTATTATTCTATTACTGAATTTCATGGATGATTATAAAATTGTATATAATGAATAAAAATTATATTCATGAAATTATTAAATTTATATATATTATGTAATTATTTCATAAAAACCTAGAACCATAATTAATATACTGAAGTAATTTTGGAGAAATTGATTGAACCACCTTAAGTGGTCAACGTAAGAAAGAACTAATCAATGAATGGATATAAAATGATTATACAAGGAACATAAAAAATGTAATTTAGATGAAATAGGTTTTCAAATAAAATATTTAATAAATTTAAATTGATTATTCAGGAGGATATAACATATCTGACTGAGCAGGAATCCAATCTAAGGGTTTTTCATCTCAATTCCACTCCGTTGAGACATATTTTATACTATACAAATAATTTCTTTTATATGGTCTATATAATTAACCTTTGAAATATTATATCATTTATTTTTCTTTATTCAGGGTATTTAAATTTACAATTCATGTTTTCTCTTTTTAAGGGGGTTTGATTCAAAATTTGTTAAATCTATAAATGTTTATTTTACAATCTCACTCGTATTTGGATTATTCATGTTTAAATTTAAATTAGAGGAATTATATTTAATTTATTATCTTAAAACCCATATATATTATTATCCTATGGGTTTTTATGATTTTTCCATGTTTTATTTCAACTTTTCCTCTCTTTGGTTCTCAAATACCAAAAGAATATTTTTAATTAAAACTGACATTATTTCTCTTTTTCTATCGGGAATATTTCTCTTCCATATGCATATTATTTAAATTTTTTTACAGAAGTTTTTATCAAATTTTAAATGATTGATAAATTTATTTTTCTACCACCTTTGTATTTATTTAAAAAGGTTTAAAATTAATATTTTTAAAGTTTTTTTAACAATCCATTTTTGACTTTCTTTAAAAAAGTGTGAAAGGAATATTCTTTTCAATATATACGGTGTGAAAACATTTTCCACCTCCATGATCGTTATTTACTATTTAACTTCATATATAAGTTTCTATGTTTTTTAAAATAAAATAATTATGAATTATTATATTAATTTTTAGTTTTTATATTAAAATAAGTGGTATTATTTTCTAAATAGTTGAAAAGAATTTTGGAAATAGTTTATAACTTTATTTTTAAAAAAAAATTACAAAAGATTTAAGGAAATATCTTTTTTAAAGTTTTACTTCCATTTTCTTCTCTATTTATCAATAAAATTTCCTTTATTTCAAACCTTCATTTCAAAGTAATTGATGTTCTTACATTATCCTTTACCGATTTATAGATTATACCTTATTTTATGATATTTCAAATTTTTTTGATTATTTTCTCTATCACTTTAGATTATTTATTAGACATTATTTTTTCTATTTTATGTCTATATTTTCAGTATCATGGATGTATTTAGTATCATTTATACTAATTTTATATTTTTTTAACTGTATACCATTTCAATATATCTTATTTGAAGGAATATTATTAAGAAATATATTTCATTTACCGGGGAAATACTAATGTCTCATATTCTTGATTCAATAAAAGTATTTATTTATAGATAAGACATTTTGATTATATATTATATTATTGATTAAATATATGGGGAATGCATTGGACATATGTAAGTAACTGGCAGGGACTATTTATAGAAATCCCCTCGAGGCATCCACTCATCTCATGAGATAAACAATTGTATAAATTAGTTGGGTTATCAGTGTATACACACCCATTCATTGAAATGTATTGGCATAAGGCCCTGGTGGTAAGTTTTATGTTGTCTTGGATAAGGCCTTGATGAAAATACCATGACATCTAGAATTATACATTTTCTTAATTAAAATTTCAGTTATTATTATCCATGTGATTATTTTGATTTTATGGATATATTTTAAAGTTCAAGTTATTTATTAAATGGAATATGTATTTATTATTTACTCTACCATATTATTATGCCTTATGTATTCATGATATCCTTCAATATATGATTTTTTAGTAAGAATATGAGCTCACTATTGTTTTTATTTCCCCAATATATGAATAAGGAATATTTGAATGTTTTTCATGAAATGTTTTTATATTCAAATTTAATATGGAAGTAATATATATATATATCTTTCTATGGTTATTAAACTGATCAATTATTCCTGGTGATATCCCTTGTATCTTGTACCAATGTAATAAATTAAGCATTGTTTCTAGGTTTTCTGGATTTGGCGTTGCTACAATTAGCCTTCTCTTTTAATTGGGAAACCCACTTATTTTCTAGTGTTTTTTTTCTTTCTGATAAGTCACTGAGCTCACAAGTTCCATTGAACTTTAATGAATACAACTCTTCATCCATTTCTAATTTCTACTATTTAAAAAAGGGTATTCTCAGTACCATTAATAGTAGAATGCTTATGTCAGTTACAAACCTCTAAACTGAGTTTTTAACTTTGGTTGATCTCCTCAATCAAGTTGGCTAATCTACACTAATCGTATCGACTCTAACAATTGGTACTTAAACTTCTAGTACTCACACATAAGATTCAACCAATCCTAAATTTTACAATAAATATTTTTTTCAGCCTAAACTATGGAATTCTGGTGCTTTCATTTGAGTTCTATATATTTTTCTCTCTTCTAGTGTTCCTACTTAGGTCAACTCATTTTTCAATAGTTGTTTTTTTACAACTTCCTTCTCTACAGAGTTCCAATACTTCCACATAACTCTGTCATTATAGTGAAAATATTGACATTTAATTAATTTTCTCTTGTCTTCATCCCATAGCTGGTAATTGAAGTTCTCATCACAATACCCAATAAAGAAATAATATTTGGATTTAGCCTCAAGCTTGTTCCTATCCTTAGCATAAATAATAATGAATTCCAAGATTAAAAAGAATATGAGGTAACTAACTTCTAGTTTCTTATTAGACTATATTTCATCCATAATTTCCTACCCAACTTTTGATTCTAGTATTATATTGACTAGATATGTTGTTGTGTTAAGATATTCAAACCAAATCCACTAAGGAATTATATAGTGAAACCTCATACTCTAACTCTTTTATATTAATGTATGATTCATTCATTCATCCACTAAATTAATCTATGTATTTCCAACCACCATATTTTCACGTCTTATTCTCTTATTCTTATAGAATATCTAGAAGTTATATTTGGTGTAGTCACCACCATTTTTGTAAGATATGTACTTTAGGTTCTGATCAATCTCTCTTTAAACCATATCTTTTCATTGATTGAAATCCTGAAACACATTAGACTTATTATTTAGAAAGTAAATCCAAAGTTTATTCATAAAAACATAAATAAACATTGCAATATAAAGAGAACCTTTGAGGGAATGAAGAGGGAAATGTCTGCAAACATCAGTGTGAATAAGTTTTAAATTCTAGGATCTGGGTTTCCATCCATCTAAATTGAAGGAAACCCTCATTTATTTCCCCATAACACAACTTAATCATCTTCTTATGTCAACATGATTAAGCTCCAATATGCCTTTAGAAGTTAAAACATTCATATTCCTCTCACTGAGATGACCAAGATCGTAATGTGAAACCTTTATATTTTTTGATGTTGTACTTCTGACCAATTTAATTATGTCCATGTTTCCAGTGAAATATTGCATCCTGTCCTTTAATCCTTTTTTAATTACCATGGATCCTTGAGTCACTTTCCAAAATCATGCCACAAAGCTAGTCCCATAGATTTCTTCCTCAAGTTTCCTAATGAAAATTAAGTTCTCCTATAGACTTGAGATATGTATAACTTCTTTCAATTTTAATACCCCCCATTACTCATTTGGATATTTACATCTCCTTTCCCAAAAATATCTAGAGCTTCATAATCCACCAAATTCACTTTTACAAAACTTTTAGACACATAGTTTTCAATGCATCTCTTCTATATTTTTGAATATAATGATGCACCATAATAAATTACCCATGAATCTATTGAAATATTGACACTAAAAAACAATTCAATTCCATATTCCATAGTACCAATGAAATTTGAGCTTCCAAAAATTGATGGACTTTCAGATATGTTCTTTCGAATTTTAAAGTGCTTCTTGAAAGTGTTCTATTTTTACACACTTCCAACATGTTGAGACTAGACCTGCTGACTTACCTTGAATTTTATCTCACAACTTATCTTCTAATGACTTATTATAGTAGATCTACTTCTATTGGGGTAAACTTCCTCATCTATCTGCATTAAGAGTGTTACTAAATGGTTCTTGGAATTCCCTCCACATGAACCCCTCATTTAAGATCAGTATCTGAACATCATCAAAAACTAAGTCTATTTTTATACTGAAGTTACTATTTATAGTTACCACCATATCCCAAAACCCCAGAAATTATGACAGTAGTATGAGTTATCATACATCATCTATGAACTTGATCTTTATTAATTTGAAATACCCTTATATCATATTGAAAATTTTCACATGATCTACTACTATCCTCCCTTAAAATTACCTTAGGCTTAACAACATCCATATCATGAACAATTTTTTCAATACTCTAGGTTTCTCATATATGTCCTTCAACACATTCAAAACTTATGTTATTGTATTTATCTCATGAATTCAAAATAAAAAATTTCTTTCTGAAGACAACCTTACTAGTGCTAAATATTTCTTATCCATCCACTCCCATTCTATATTTTTCTATCTTATCAAGATATTTACTAATTAGAGAAGCATATAGAACCTTCTGAATTATATAGTCCTCCATATGCATTCTCCAAAAGCAAAAATCCATTTCATAAAACCTATCGATTTGGAACTTACTCTCTTCTGAAGCCATATATTTTGATAAAAATGAACTTCCACTAAAATTGAGATATGATCAAAGTCAAGATAGAGACATGATATGCATGAACCTACTTTGATAGAAATTTTAGGGGAAACCTTGATCTATTATTCTAATAAAACCACTATAATTTCATACGTCAATCCATAAGAAGCTCGCATGTAGTTGCATGATAGAAAAATAAACCTCCTAAAGTTCCCTTTGACTAGGTGCACTTAAAATAGGTAGATTTCAAACCCTACTCACCACACAAAGTAGTCCTTGATCATACAAGTAGACTGAAAAATATTCAGGGTACTATAAATAAATTTAGTATAATATAGAAAGAAATAAATGAACATAACATATTAATGTGATCAAAACAATGAACCCTATGTGCATAAGAGAAACACTCCCATAATATTTTAATATAATTAGAAGATATAAGTGATTAAAAATAGATTAAGAAAGTAGAAGTAACCCTCACCAACTTCCTAGAACCAAAATTAATGCCTTGCTTCAAATATTCTTAGTACTAAATGTCCCACTTCTTATATACTAAGAATTATTTGGTCAACCTATAATACTTACCTCCTAAAAATTATGGATCTCTAAAACTGATCATTAAACTTGATTACTAACACAGTGACCCTTCTCCTTTTATGACCTTTAAAAACTCCAACACTCTATCATAAAATCATTGGAAGATGAGAACTTTTGATGATCCTACTACCCCAAGAGAAGATCCACTGCTACAATATGCACAATATACCACTAGTTTCTTGTGACCATAATTCCGATGTCCTAAATCCATTGGACACAATTTCAATGAACTGAAATAGACTTGACTCTCGATATTATTGTAATGATCCGAATCTGGAGCCCCTCTACTGGTGCCCCGTACCCGGTTCGCCACATGACCTCAAGCACATTTCCCCAAACACTAGAGGTTGCCGACTAGCAGCGAGGGCTTGAGTGAGTTATTGGGGAAACTATGCCCTCATTTGGTAAGGTATACAAGGTAAGGAAAACAATAGTCAATAGCGAAAGCAGTAACAACATACACATCTGTAACCAAATAGCAGAAGAATAAATATATAGCAATGATGATAATGATGCAGCAGGTACAAATATATAAGAAAAGCAGCAAACACAACAATGTGCTGAAATACAACTGAACACAAAGTACTAAAGTAACAACAACCCCAGCAGCATCGCAAGCCGTAGCTTGGTCCCATGCTCTCCAGCTCCACAACAAGTCAACCACCTGATGTAAAAGGGAGATTTACCTTATCTATACCTGCAACAACATAGTCTGCTTGGGCCCAAAAGCATGGCCCAAACAAGGTGTGAGACAAAGTCCCAGTAGGCAACCACCCAAAGATCTATGCCTAACAGTCAAAGAATACATGGCAAGTAAAGTGCTTGAACAATAAATAGGAAGTACACAACAACTACAATTTACAATCTAGCATATAAACTACACAAGTATAAAATAATCAACAAGTAAAACAAAGGTAACCCCCTGGGTAGTTCTCACAACATAACCCTTATGGTTCAACCTATAAGTACTAGCAACCCCCTGGGAGGCACACACAGTCTCACCCCTCTGGTTCAGCTAAAGAGTAGACTCTCTGGGGAAGCACTCACCATCAATTCCCCCTATAGTCTCGTATCGTACTAAAGGATCTCTTGGGAAGCACTCAACGTCAATTCCCCCTGTGGCCCGCATCGAGGAACTACAGACTCTCTGAGGAAGCACTCAACGTCAATTCCCCATGTGATCTTGCAATGTAAATTAAAGACACTCTGGAGAAGCCCTTACGTCCATTCTCCCTTTGGTCTATACACTAGGTTCTCTCAGCCCTGTGTAATATAAACATGCATAGCACGCGTGTATCACCCAAGTAAACTTCAAGAACTACTTGGCTATCATTCTAAGGCTCAACAGCAAAACAACACAACAGTTCCACTATCCTACAACTAGGCATGGCAACTGGCATAATTCCTAACAGGAAAATCAAGTATGGAAAACATCCAGAGTACAACAAAAACTACTCTATTCACAAAGGTAAACCTCTACTATAGCAATCAAGAAAGCAGGAAATCAATCAGGGGAAAAACAAGAAAACACACAATTCTCGTTGAAGGGAATTGGCGAAATTGCACAAAATATTCAAGGACTTCTTACAGAAAGGAAAAAACCACCTAACTCGATCCTAGGAGATCGATATATGTGAACCACGATGATAGATTCTCCTTAGAACATCGTAGATTTGAGAAAACATCCGAAACAAAAAAAAAACAACGATAACTTGAGAAAGAGGAGGAATTGGAAAACAAGGCTCAAGTAGAAGAGAGAACTCACCGCTGCGATTCCAACACAATCAACAGTGCTCAAATCAGAGAACGGACGGAGAGGCGGGGGCTCGTCGAAGATTCGTGGATCCTCGATGCTCTCGGATGAACGAAACCTAGAATAAGACCTTTCTGTGTGTCAGGCGCGACCCCAGTCCGTTTAATGAAAAAAAGAAAGTACACGGTGTGCACTTTTAGAGTACACGGCATGTACTAGGTTTTTCCGTACTCCATTAAAATCGGCCTCCACATCATCCCTACACACCATGTGTGTGGCCCGGACACGGCCAGCGCACGACTTCTAGCGGGAAGAGAGTACATGGAGTGTACTCATAAAGTACACAGCGTGTACTCATAAAGTACATGATGTGTACTTCAAAAATTTCTAGAAACTCCATTTTTCTCAAAAACACCAGAAAAAGGAAAGGCATACCTGAAAATAAGATCCGGGTTCTTACGAACTTCCCCCCTTAAAGAAATTCGTCCCCGAATTTCCCTAGCGAGGCATAGAAGAAGAAACCACGAACAACTCCGACCCCTACGATCGTACATAGACCTCTCTCTCCCAAGTCTCATCCTGTACTCGCCCATGCTGCCATAGCACCCATACAAGAGGGACATACTGCCCATAGAGAACCTTCGTATTGCGATCGACAATCCGGATGGGATGATCCTCAAAAGATGTATCTGCTTTGAGCTCAACCTCCTTGGGCTGAAAGACATGAGACGGGTCTAAAAAGTAACGTCGGAGCTGAGAGACGTGGAAGACGTCGTGCATGGCCTAATACCTCTGGGGTAGCTGCAACCGATAGGCGACCGACCCAACTCTCTCCAAAACCTCAAACAGCCCGACATACTGTGGTGAAAGCTTACCGTGTCTCTGAATCCTCTTGTGCCCCAACCTCGGTGTGACATGCAGGAAAAACTGATCCCTGACCTCGAACTCCAGAGGTCATCTCCGCTGATCAGCATAAGACTTTTGTCGAGACTGTGATTTAGCCATCATCTTCCGAATCAACTCTATCTACTCCGAAGTCTCTTGAACAAGATGAGGTCCCAGTAAAGATGCATCTCCTGCCTCTAGCCAGCATAAGGGTGATCAACATGGTCTACCGTACAAAGCCTCGTAAGGTGTCATCTGTATAGTCACCTGAAAACTATTGTTGTGGGTGAAATACACCAGAGGAATATGATTCTCCCAAGAACCGCCAAAGTCTCGAATGTATGCTCGTAGCATATCCTCAAGCACCTGGATCATACGATCGGACTGGCCATCTGTCTGGTGATGGTATGCCGTACTCAGAAGTACCTAGGTACCCAAAGCCTTCTGAAGTCCCTACCAGAACCGAGAAGTAAAGCACACATCCCTGTATGAAACAATGGAGTGTGGGACTCCATGTAGACGTACGGTCTCTTAGATGTATAGTCATCCCAGATCATCAACACTGAAGGTATCCTTGATCGGAAAGAAGTAAGAAACCTTCATAAGCCTATCGATGACAACCCAAAAAACATCGTTCCCTTGAGGTGACCTCGGAAATCCGGTCATGAAGTCCATCGCGACATCGTTCCATTTCCACTCCGGAATGGGTAACTGCTGTAGAAGGCCTACTGGTCGCTGATGCTCCGCCTTCACCTGCTGACAAGTAGAACACCTCAAGACGAAACCATCAACATCCCTCTTCATACCTGGCCACCAGTACTGGCGATGAAGATCCCGATACATCTTGGTGACGCCAGGATGAACTGCCCAAACTGAGGAATGAAAGTCCCGCATCATCTCCTTGCGTATGTCTGCTGACACCCATACGCATCCTTGGAAATGCAAGATCTCATCCTTGCCCACTATCCATCTAGGAAGAGAGTCCTCTCCTGATACACTCTCCCGTAGGAGTAAGCCTTCTAAGTTTGATAGCTGCCTCATCCGTACCTGATCAAGTAGTGTAGAGGTAATAGCTACAGAAGATAGGAAGGTATGTCCTTGTCTATCATGCACCTCCAGATGCATCTCAGAGAACAGATCCATAAGCTGCCACTCACTGCTAGCCTCTTGAACTGCCTGAATCTGAGTTCTCCTCCTCAATGCATTTTCCACTGCGTTTCCCTTTCCTGGCGTATAGGCAAGCTCGAAATCGGAAGACTGAAGATACTCAACCCACCTGCGCTGCCTCAGATTCACATCACACTGAGTGAAGATATAATTGAGACTCTTTTGGTCGGTGAAGACAAAAAAGTGCTCTCCCAGAAGATAATGCCTTGAACAGTGTAAGGCATGAACAACAGCTGCCAACTCCAGATCGTGCCTAGGGTAGTTCCTCTCATGTGGCCTCAACTGCCGAGACATGTACGCAACAACTCCATCTCCCTACATAAGAAAAGTGCCTAGTCTGATACCTGAAGCATCATTATAGACAGTATGGCTCTTTCCTGGCTCTCGCAAGACTAGTATCGGTGCCGACATAAATCTTCCCTTCAGCTCCTGAAAGGTTGACTCATAAGAATCTGACCATAAGAACTTCTCCCCCTTCTTGGTCAGACCTGTTAATGGTGCTGCTAGGTGTGAGAAGTCCTGAATGAAGTGTCTGTAATATCCAGCCATCCCAAAAAAACTCTTCACCTCAAAGACGTTCTTCGACTGCTCCCAAGAAACTACTACCCTCACTTTCTCTAGGTCTACTGATACTCCTGTCTCTGAAATAACGTGGCCCAAAACGTGAATCTGGTCCATCCAAAAGTGGCATTTTGAGATCTTATCATATAAATGATGCTCCCTTAGTGTACTCGAAACAATATCAAGATGGGTAGCATGGTCGTGTCGAGTGTGAGAGTACATCAAGATATCATCCACGAAGACCACGACGAAGAGTCCAAGTAAGGATGGAACAATCGGTTCATCAGTGCCATGAAAACTGCAGGCACGTTCGTGAGACCGAACGACATGACTGTATACTCGTATAGACCATACCTACTCCTGAAGGCTGTTAGAGGTATATCTGATGGTCTAACATGCAACTGATGATAACTGGACCTCAATTCAAACTTCGAGAACACCCGGGATCCTTGAAGATGACCAAAGAGGTCATCGATCCTCGACAAGGGATATCGGTTCTTGACCGTCAACTGGTTCAGCTTCCGATAATCCACACAAAGCCGAAGGGTACTGTCTGCCCTCTTCACAAACAGGACATGCGAACCCCAAGGAGAAAAACTGGGTTGGATGAAACCCTTTTCCTGCTACTCCTACAACTGCTTCTTGAGCTCCTGCAACTCAGGCGTATCCATCCTATAAGGAGGAATGGACATCGGTGCTGGTCCTGGCACGAGCTCAATAGAAAATTCTACCTCACACTCCATAGGCCAACTCGAAAAGTACTCTGGAAAGACATCCCTGAAATGATCCATCACTAGAGGAAAGTCTAATTGTGAAGTCCCCTGGTCATCCAGATATAGACTGGAAATCTGGACTGTAACTCCTCCTATCCCATGATTCTCGGGTCCTGCTCTGCTCACCTGGACATCCCACTCGCCTCTATGAAGAAAAGAT
Source organism: Viscum album (assembly GCA_963277665.1). NCBI lineage: Eukaryota > Viridiplantae > Streptophyta > Magnoliopsida > Santalales > Viscaceae > Viscum > Viscum album. The sequence goes on from OY728160.1 coordinate 1,058,237,013, forward strand.
CCACCCTCTGGTGACATGAAACTCACCCTGTGGCGATAACAGTCGATGACTGCCTAGAAGGGAACGAGCCAGTCCATTCTATGAATGACATCATAGACTGTCATCTCTAGGACATAGAGATCCCATAAGAAATGATACCCTGCAACCTCGAGAGGGCACTCTCTACACTGACGTACACTAGATATCCTCTCCCCCAAAGGTGTGTCTAATGTCAACGAGTCGACAGAAGAAAAAAAACAGAGCCCAAGGCTCTCCAAAATAACAACAGATATAAAGCTATGCATAACACCAGTATCGAAAAGAGATGAAGATAAAACTGAGGCTACTAAAAGCGTACCTCGAACTGTAGAAGGTCTGGGATCCTGCTCCTGATAGTTTTGCTCCACCGCAAAAGTATGGCCTGCCTCGTGGCCATGTGACCCTGCGTGACCACTCTGAGCTGAGCCTCCCTGTTGGCGCTGAAGGACCGGTGACTGACTGCCACGACCTCAACCTCCACCTCGGCCCGAACGATCGGAAGAACTCCAGTTCCCCGACTGGTGTGAAACTGGTGGTGCTGCTCCTGAACGTGGAGTCATGGAAGAACCCCCGTCACCAGCAACTAGTGATAAAACCTGGAAGAAACGCTGAAGGTGACCCATCTTGCCATAGGATTGGCACTCCACTGGGTCCCTCTGGCACCGCGGCCTCGTATGACCACTCTTACCGCACTGGTAGCATACAACCTGGCTGCCAGAAGATGTATCTCGCCTCCTTGGGTCACCACGTGAAGACTCCCTACGCCGTTTCCTACTATCAACTGGAGGAGCACTAGCTCTGGAAGTAGAACCGCCCTGGTTCGCAACTCTGTAGTCTCTCAGATTGCGCTCCGCAATCAGTGCCTGGTTGACTATGGAAGTGATGGAAGTCAACTAGAAGATATTCACCTGCGAGTGGATCTCCTGCCTGAGACCATCCTCAAACTTCCTTGCTAAGAACACCCTGCTTCCATCCCGGAGGGGTGTGAAGCACTGCAGCTCGGTGAAACGAGAGGAATACTCCATGACAGAAAGAGTACCCTGCTCTAGACTCATGAACTCCCGGGTTCGATCGGCCCTCAGGGTCTCCAGGTAGAATTAGTTGTAGAACACGTGCTAGAACTCCTCCCAAGCCATAACCTGCTGATGACATGCCTGTGAGATCATGTCCCACCACCTCTTGGTGGAGTATCGTAGCATATAGGTAGAGAGCTTGACCCGCCTCTCTGGAGGCATCTCCAGATGCTCAAATATGGTCAACATGGCTTTTATCCATGACTCCGCAGCCTGAGGTCCTCCTTCCCCCGAGAAAGTGGGAGGATGCTGCTGTTGGAAAACTCGTGTCAAGTCTTCAATGGTCGTGAAAGGAGGTGGTGCTCCCTAAAAGGTCTCCATCATCCTCATAAATCCTTCCCTGAACTATGCATCAGTGCCTGCAACTAGTATGACAGCCGGTGCCAAGGCTGGCCTGACCGGAGGATCGACAGGAAGTCCCAGATCAGCTATATCTGGCATCTGATCACTGCCTGACGACTGGCGTACAACCGGAGGACGTCTTGGAGGCATAGCTCTGAAAGATCAAAATCACACCTTAGATCATAATTAACAAAGACAGAGAACACAAGAGTACAAAACGGGAACAGGGGAAGGAAAACACACAAGTTTACAAAACACGACTACACGGCGTGTATAAAAACTACACGGCATGTCTTCTTAAGCCATTGACATGGGTGTTTACCCCTGCCCTACAGGTCGCGTAACACCTCAAACTACACGGCGTGTTGACCCCAAACACGACATGTTCTTGAAAACTATTCCCCTACCCGAGTCTCTTTACACGGCTAACCCACACGGTCCGACTTAACCTGAGAGTACATGGTGTGTTCTGAGAAAACACGGTGTGTACTAGACAAGGCTTCAGCGACCCGTGTTGTTGAATACATGTCCTTCTACACGGTTGAACCTTACACGGCGTGTTCCGAACAAAAACTGCATGTATATGTGAAGGTGACACTGTACCGTGTTGTTCGTGACATGGTCGGGTACCTGAACAAGACTACACAGCGTGTTCCGAAAACACCACGGTGTGTCTAAGAGAAGGTAACGCCGACCCGTGTTGTTCGTGGCACGATCGAGTACCTGGACAGGACTACATGACGTGTTTCTTTACAACACGACATGTTCTACTCGAGCTTCCCCGACCCGTGTTGTTAGTGACACGGCCGGGTACACGGCTCCGAACTACACGACGTGTACCTACCATACATAGCGTGTTCCTGAAGTTAATTCTACAATAGCGTTTCCCTGCTCACACGGTCAGTGACACGGTCTAAAAACTACACGGCGTGTAGTCAAAAAGTACACGTCGTGTATTCTGGGTTTTTCTGGGCAGTAGCTCAAAAACTGCACAGAAGCCTAGAAAACACAGAAAACAAGGCAAGGAGGTGCCAAATTCTGATTTGTGAGGGCCCATACTCCCCGCAAATCAAAACATGGAGTTCATTTAAGAAAATTAGAATACAAACAATCCTCTAACAAGGTAGCAGATATTCTATCAAGTATCTATCACAACATCATGCATAATCTACACAAAGTCTACCACAATAGCATGCAATCACTAATGCACCCTAGATGGCATGGCAAGAATGCATGGCATGTGATTTCTACAAGTTCCTATATGATGCATGAGATGGAATAACCTCATCTTATCAGGTTGAGACAAAAATAGAACTACAATAGTCAAGACAATAACAACACAAGGCATGTGGATCACTCTAGGTGAAATCATATCAACCGTAAAATCTCAAACCATCAAACTGTAATTAACGAGGTAGTATAGATTTTCCCTATACATGGGTTAGCTACTCCCGAGCATAGGTTAATACCAAGTACCGAATCTGTCCTATCCCTGGCTAAATGCTCTAAACAGTAAATCAAGAAAAAAGAAACTCCTCTGATACCACTTTGTAACGACCAAAATATGGAGCCCCTCCACTGGTGACCCGTACCCGGTTCGCCACATGACCTCAAGCGCATTTCCCCAAATGACCGAGGCTGTCGACTAGAAGCGAGGGATTTTGTGAGTTATTGGGGAAACTATGCCCTCATTTTGTAAGGTATACAAGGTAATGAAAACAACATTCAATAGTAGAAGCAGTAACAACATACACATCTGTAACCAAATAGCGGAAGAATAAATATATATCAATGATGATAATGATGCAGCGGGTACAAATATATAAGGAAAGAAGCAAATACAACAATGTGCTAAAATACAACTGAACACAAAGTACTAAAGAAACAAAAACTCCAGTAGCATCGCAAGCTGTAGCTTGGTCCCATGCTCTCCAGCTCCACAGTAAGTCAACCACCTGAAGTAGAAGGGAACTTTCCCTTATCTATACCTGCAACAACATAGTCTGCTTGGGCCCAAAAGCATGACCCAAACAGGGTGTGAGACAAAGTCCTAGTAGAAAACCACCCAAAGATCCGTGCCTAATAGTCAAAGAATACATGGCAAGTAAAGTGAAGGAACAGTAAACAGGAAGTACACAACAACTACAATTTACAATCTAGCATATAAACTACACAAGTATAAAACAATCAAAAAGTAAAAAAAAGGTAACCCCTTGGGTATTTCTCACAGCCTAACCCTTATGGTTCAACCTATAAGTACTAGCAACCCCCTGTGAGGCACACACAGTCTCACCCCTCTGGTTCAGCTAAAGAGTAGACTCTCTGGGGAAGCACTCACCGTCAATTCCCCCTATAGTCTCGTATCGTACTAAAAGCTCTCTGGGGAAGCACTCAATATCAATTCCCCCTATGACCCGCGTCAAGGAACTATAAACTCTCTAAAAAATCACTCAACGTCAATTCACCCTGTGGTATCGCAACGTAAATTAAAGACACTCTGGAGAATCCCTTATGTCCATTCTCCCTTTGGTCCATACACTAGGTTCTCTCAGCCCTGTGTAATATAAACATGCATAGCACACGTGTATTGCCCAAGAAAACCTCAAGAATTACTTGGCTATCATTCTAAGGATCGACAACAAAATAGCACAACAGTTCCACTATCCTACAACTAGGCATGGAAACTGGCATAACACCTAACATGAAAAACAAGTACGGAAAACATCTAGAGTACAACAAAAACTACTATATTCACAAAGGTAAACCTCTTCTATAGCAATCAAGCAAGCAAACAATAAATGAGGGGAAAAACATAAAAACACACAATTCTCGTTCAAGGGAATTGGCGAAATTGCACAAAATATTCAAGGACTTCCTATAGAAAGGCACAAACCACCTACCTCGATCCTAGGAGATCGTTATATGTGAATGGCGATGACAGATTCTCCTTAGAATGTCATAGATCGAAGAAAACTTCTGAAACACAAAAACCTTGATAACTTGAGAAAGAGGAGGAATTGGAAAACAAGGCTCAAGCAGAAGGGAGAACTCACCACTGCGATTCCAATGCAATCAACAGTGCTCGAATCGTAGAATGGACGGAGAGGCAGGGGCTCATCGAAGATTCGCAGATCCTCGATGCTCTCGGACGAATGGAACCTAGAAGAGGACCTTTTTGTGCATCAGGCGTGACCCCGGTCTGTTTAATGAAAAAAAAGAAAGTACACGGCGTGTACTAGGTTTTTCCATATTCCGTTAAAATCGGACTCCACATCATCCCTACAAACCATGTGTATGGCCCGGACAAAGATAGCACACGGCTTCGAGCGGGAAGAGAGTACACGACATGTACTCATAAAGTACACGACGTGTACTTCAAAAATTTCCAAAAACTCAATTTTCTCAAAAACAACAGAAAAAGGTAAGGCGTACCTGAAAAGAAGATCCGGGTTCTTACAATTATATATATCATTAGCTTATGTAATCAGGATAGGTAAGAGTAGTAGTACATGATATTATTGATCCAACCACTCTAGTGTCATTTCCTATCGATTAGGTGTCTAGAGTAGGATATAGTATTGGTTATTTTTTACTCTATACATCTATCCTTCTTTATTAGTTAACATTGAGGTATGTATTGTTTTTAATTTTTATTTACTTTTAATTTAAAATTACTTGTAATGTTTTCTTATATTTACCTTATACAAGAGTATCTAAAATAAAATAATGAATCATTATAAAAGAAATAAAAGTTTCAAGAACCAAAACCTTCAAATACTTCTCAAGTTTCTATAAAGATAACAAAATTATTCTAGAATTATTTTATATTGAATTTGTTTTATGATTTTATGATGACTACTAACATATGTGGGTGATAATATGTGTTAAGAATATTTAAAAAATATATCATAGATCTTGTTAATAATGATGATATCTCTATACCCATGTTGTATTTTTTTTTTCCATTTAAGTAAATTTTAATTTCAATTTTCACTTATTAACTTATAATGATTGGATTTATTACTTATCTAATTAGGTATCTCTACACTATTTTCATCCAAAATGAGAGAACTTTTGCTTAGGGTTTTATGGATCTAGAATACATTTCAACGGTTGTGCAGTTTCTAAATAAGGATGCTAGAGTTAAATAAATATCTTAATGATGTTCAAAATAAAATGAATAAATTTTTGTTTCTTCCATTTATTTATAGGTAATAAGACTTAAATAATTATGAACTATTATTAATTATAATGTCATTAATGTTAACATTTTTATATTTTAGTGTAAAATAGATGTTATTCATATTATTCTCACATGAATTCAGAGAATATTGGTTTTTATCTTGACAAAATGGATTCTATAAACATTTTAATTTTTTTTTTGAGATCACAATTTTATTCTATTCTATTATTTATTTAATATTTAATTTTTCTTGGTATATATGTTTTGATAATTAATATTTTAAAATACAAAAAGTTATGGAAAAGTTTTAAATATGTTCATTTGTTAATATATAATATAAATAAAATTAAATATGTGAACGCAGATGTAGTTAACATTTATATAAGTTAATACTTATTTTTACTAATATATATAATGTATCTTATTTTAAGTGTTTTCCATTACCATAATGTCATCATAGAAGTGGATTTGAATGTGATTATTATGTTTTATGATTCATTATTTTGATTATTATGTTTTGAATGATAAAATATTTTCAAAAGGTTACTCCCATTATAACTCTTATGTTTTAAACCAATATGTTGTATCATTAGTTTAATAAAATTTATTTTTTTTGAATTTTTTTGATGATGGTTCACTATATATGGATATAGAATTAAACAAACTTCAAAGTTTATTTACATACAATTTTTTATGTTTGATTAATTTTTATATGTATGTAAAAAAAATTATGTATGTGTATATTTTTGTTAAATTATGTTTTATTCAAGTATGTAATGAGTTTTTTACTGCTTATTTATGAACCTTTGATGTTATTTTCTACTCTATGTTTCTATTTTATGTAATTATAGGTTTTGGGTTATTGTGTTTTATTATATTTTTAAAAAATAAATTAATATTAAACATCATTTATTTAAAAAACCAATGTTGAAATCACTTTCAATATCAGTTTTAATAAAAAAAACATTGAAAATGGATTTCAATGTCAGTTTTTATAAAAACTGACAAGGAAATCTAAATTGTAAAGACCCGCAAATTTCAAGGAAATTTTTTTTCTTAATTTTCTTTGGAATTTTACAAGAGCGCAGCTTCAGACGGCACCTGATTCCGAGGCCCGGTGTGCCCGGAATCAATTTCCGAAGTTTGGCTCGGGTACGTTCAGTGAACGGACGAGCGGGTTTTTCTATCTTTTGAACCGGTGCCCGGAATCGAATTCTGAGGGCACCGATGAAATCGCAGCGCCGGTATTTGCTTAGAAACGCCTCTTCCGGAGTTGCGTTTGCTCAGACGTGGTTTTTTAAATTTTGCGGCTTTAAGTCAGAAATAAAATAAAGTTTGTGCGACAACTTTATTTTATTTCACTTAAGCTGCTTGGAAGCCACTTGAAGTCACCTTAAGACGGCTTGAACTGAGTTGAACTGGATAGGATACTATCCAGAAATATCCTACCCCCTGGGTAGGATATTTGTGCGGTGGGACCCGCACGAGCCCCGCCGTTTCTTTCGCTAAGTAACGTACCCGCGAAAACCCGTCAAAGTAACTGAAAAGTCAACCGACGCGTTTTCTTTAATTCTTAACAGACCATTTAATTGGGCGGTTTATTTCGTGAATTAAATGGACTGTTTCTTCGTGAATTAAATGGGTCGTTTCTTTCGAATTGATGGATCGTTTCTTAACCGGTTTCGTGTTGGCATGTTTATAAAATAAGACCAACATAAAAATCCTTGGAAAGGATTTGAGAGAATCTTCGTTCCTCCACCCTCTCCGCGAAGAACGCGAAGAACGCGAAGAACGCGAAGAACGCGAAGAACGCGAAGAATGCGAAGAACGCCGAACCCGGAAGTCGACGACGCTTTCGCCCGAGACGTTCTTCCGATCTCCGATCTCCGATCTCCGATCACCGACCATTCGAGGTGAGTGATTTCGGATTTCCTCTCAAGTTCTTTTCTTTGGTTTTAAACGAAACACAGATTTAAATATTAATAATTTAAATCTGTTGTTCTAGATTTGTTGAGCTCGCCGGCTCAACGCCGGTTTCCGCGACGACGCGACACCTTCCCGCGACGACGCGACGATCGATCTCTTCCGCGACGATCTCTTCCGCGAAGAACGCCCGCGCTCGACGATCATCAAGGTAGGGATTTGATTGTGATTCTTTTTCCCCGTGCTTATTCTTTTTAAGTGAAGAAAATGATCTCCGACAATTTTAATCTATTTAAAAATTGTTGTTGATTATTCCTCCCGTGATTTATGACTAACGCGGAGGTTGCGGGTCTAACGAACAAGACCCGACAACCCTCCGCCGATCTCCTTGTTGTGCGGATATGGCGGACGACGACAAACCGTGCGGCAGAGGCAATCCGTCGATCCCGCAGTGAAGATCGGCCCCCGGGAGGAGCAACGGCGCAGACGGGAAAGAAATCGGGCCACCGGAGCATCTCCGGCGACCGGAGGCGGCGGCGCCCGGCGCGCCGCCGTGGAGGAAGCCCGCCGCGGCTGAAGCCGCGGCGGCATCGGCGGCCGGTTCCGCGGCCGCGCGGAACCGGGACGGACGCGGCGGCCCGGCCGCGTCCGCGTGACAGGCGGCCCCCCGCGGGGGCCGCGTTTCCCTCAAAGCCGCGGGGTTGACCCGCGGCGGCAGCCCCTTCGGCCGCTCGGCCGAAGCCGAGCCGGCTCGGTCCGGTCGGCCGGGCCGCGCCCAGGCCGGACCGGACCCGGCCGAGCCGGTTCGGGCCGGTTCGGGCCGGCCCGGTTCGGGCCGACCCGGTTCGGCCGACCCCAGGGGGGGGGGGGGTCGGGCCGGGTCGCCCCGGACCCGGAACCCCCATTTTGGGCCCTCTTCGGTCCATCACCCATATCTTGGGCCTGGGACCTCCGATTGACGAACCGTCAGCGGCTACGCGATCCTTGGATCGAGACGGTCGTTTCGGTATATTATACTCAAGGTTTCGGAAGACTTTGGGTTCGGCCGGGTTGGTTCGTACACGAAACCAACCGGGCCCTCGGAGCGGAAACGCTCATAACTTGGGCTACGGACGTCCGAACGACGTACCGTCAGCTGTGGTAGTTTCCTCTAAGTGAGACGGAACTTTTGGCATACTCCGCCCGAGGATCGGATACAGGCGGAGCACGGTCGGGTTGGTTTTGCCCTAAAAACCAACCGGGCCCCTGGGACAAAAATGCCAATAACTCTCAGACCGGGCGTCCGATTGACGCGCCGTCTGTCGCGTTGAGATCCTGTTGTCGATACGGAACTTTTGGATACATCAACTTCGGACTACATGTCAGTTGATGTATCAGCCCCTCGGCTCGTGGAGCGGACCCTCCTAAACGAGCTCGCTACGTGCGGGAACCCTAGCGCTGGCTGTGACCTCGACGACAGAGCAGAGATCCTCCGTGGACTGCGACGACGGCAGAGCAGAGATCCTCCGTGGACTGCGACGACGGCAGAGCAGAGATCCTTCGTGGACTTCGGCGACGACTGTGCAGAGATCCTCAGTGGACTGCGTCGACTACTGCACTCAGCGATCCTACGCGGATCAGTGCCCGATCCTATGTGGGTCCTACTACCGGTTCTGTGTGAGCCACTGCCTACAGGTTCTGTGTGAGCCCGATCCTGTGTGGGTCTTCTGCGGGGGTTAGTACCTATCGATCCTTCGTGGGTCCGACGACTTAGATGGATCAGTGATCATCTTTGACGTCATCTGAAAAAGTATACCTGGTTGAGCTGAATCTTATGTTACTCTCCTTTGTGGGTTGTGTTGAACTATCCTTTGTGGATTTACTGTTTACTCTCCTTTGTGGATTGTGTTGAACTATCCTTTGTGGATTTACTGTTTACTCTCCTTGTGGATTTGAGTCTTGCTTTCCTTCGTGGATTGAGTTGTTCTTGAGCTCGTGAGCAGAGCTAGAATTGGGGACTTAGGTATATGTATGGGCATATACCTAAGTCGAGTCAGATGTTACTTCGTGATTGCATCTTTCTTTTGTGCTATATCCTTTGTGGATTTCGGGAGACCTTCGGGGGTCTCGGGGTCCTTACTGAGTAGTTGTACTCACCCCTGCACGGGCTATGCCCGCACCTTGTTGTGTTGGTTGCAGACGACGGACAGCGCTGATCACGGTTGGGGCGTGGAGCAGGACGGTACCTGGAGGTGGACCACTGGACGGAACGTACTCGGAGCGGACGTGGGACCCGAGGAGCCTGGAGGCTATCTGTACCCACCCTTCAGGTGGGATTGCCAGTGGACGACACGAGGCCGCCGTCTTTTCTTCAGTTGATGTTTTTCTTTTCAGTTGTACTTTACAGTTGGGCTTGTATTTCCGGCCCCCTTTACTTTCTGCACTTTACTTTCCGCTTGCTGACTCTGTGTGGTTGTTACTTATAAAGGCAATGCCTTCCCTGTTTACTGGGATTTTACGCCTTGGTGCTAGTCGCCAGCCCCTGGCCTATGGAAGGCGGGCTTGGGGTAGTCACGGCACGGGCCCCGAGGACGGGTCGTGACAAATTGGTATCAGAGGTGGTCGGTTCTACCGCAGACTCTGATCGTCCTTTCTTTCTATGTGAAGCAATAGTGTTTAGTGTATTGAGTGTGGTTATCAGTTCAGGGAGCCCAGTGTTGGTGCGGCGGCCGACGTATCCGTACACCAGGACCCTGACTCCTGATTTCCGACTTAATGCATGAAAACATTGATTGCGTGTGTGTTTCAAGTTTTCTTTGTGATTACTTATGTCAGCTCACCGGGTATACTGATCTGCTTTATGAAAGTCTCAAGTTTTCCTTGTGATTACTTGTGCCAGCTCACCAGGTATACTGTTCTGACTGTGGTGCTCTTGTTCTCCTTTTCAGGATGGCCCCGCGACGACTGCCAGCTAGGGTTCCGAGTGTAGGGCGCGACGGCAGCCCACCGAGCGACGAGGCCTCGGTGCAGGGCCCTTTGCCAGCAGTGGCACCGGCGGTAGCCTTACCCACCGAGCCACCGATGCTTCCAGTACCAGACGCCGACGATGCACGTTGCCTCAGGGCACTGCACGAGTTTCAGAGCCAGCGACCACCCAGGTTTCGCGGTGAGGCGGACCCCCAGGCCGCCGAGGACTGGCTAGAGGCGGTGGTACGGATCTTCAGGCTAGTGAGGACACCAGCGGATCTCATGGTGATCCTTGCAGCGAGCCTCCTGCAGGCGGCGGCAGGACGATGGTGGAGCCTGATGCTCCAGGTTCACGATGAGGCATCCCTGCTCTGGACGGACTTCGAGAGCCTCTTCCGCTCTGAGTTCGTCCCGGCCACCCTCCGAGCGGTGCGCATCCAGGAGCTTCTCCAGCTGCGCCAGGGCAGCATGACGGTCGCTCAGTACGCGGCGAGGTTCACGGACCTATCTCGCTACTCGACCGACATGGTACGGGACCCCTTCTTCCGGGCCCGGACCTTCGAGCAGGGCTTGCGACAGGAGATTCGTGCGTCGCTGATCTCCCTCAGCATTCCGACCCAGGCGGGAGTGCTGGAGCGAGCCCTCCTGATCGAGAGCTTCCTGGCAGAGCCTTCTTCAGCGGCGAGACCTAGCGCAGGGCGGCAGGTAGCTGAGTCTTCGGCAGCAGGTAGCCGACGGATGACTCACGGGTCCAGGCAGACCAGACCCCCTCGCAGACGGCCTCAGGACACCGGCTCAGCGGTGCGGGGCACACAGCGGAGTGCCAGCCTTTCGAGAGGCAGGCTGTGCTACTCTTGCGGCGGGCAGGGTCACATGGCTCGTGACTGCCCGACTCGCCGACCAGAGGAGCAGCAGACGGTGGAGGGGCCACCCAGGCAGAGGCAGAGAGTCGACCGTGGCGGTCCGCAGGGAGGAGGCGGACGAGGCAGAGGAGCTGGCCGAGCAGCGGGTGGTGGGCGACGCTTCCAGGCTCTACCCCCACCACCACCAGGAGGGCCACCTCGACCACAGGGAGCCGGCGGGCAGGGACAGGCCCAGCTCCAGGCAGTGGAGGCCTACGACCCCGACTTGCCAGAGATGATTCGAGGTACGATCTGTGTCTATTCCACCCTTGCTGCAGTACTTATAGACACAGGAGCGAGTCACTCTTTCATAGCCTCTGCCCTTGTTCGGAGCTCGGAGATTCCGACTGAGCCGTTGGCTCGATCCTTACGGCTAGAGACTCCTACGGGAGCGGACTCGACGATTACACACTGGTGCCGGCAGTGTGAGCTTACTCTAGGAGGCGAGAGCTTCGGCTGGGATCTCCTTGTAGCGGCGTCGAGGCCTTACGACGTCATCTTGGGCATGGATTGGCTATCCACGGTTCATGCCCAGATCGACTGTTTTAGGCGCAAGGTGCGATGTGTTCGTACCGACGGGAGCAGGTTTACCTTCACCGGCGAGAAGGGAACCTTTGCAGCACAGGATGGACTTCCGCGGAGGAGAGTGCAGCCCATCTCACATCAGTTGGCTAGCCTCATCCTAGGAGCAGTGGACGTGCGGAGTCCGGCTTTTCCTGCAGTGGTGGACCAGTACGTGGACGTCTTTCCCGACGACGTTCCAGGGCTACCTCCTCGTAGAGAGGTAGACTTTTACATCGACTTGTACCCCGGGACAGCCCCGATATCTACTCCAGCATATCGGATGGCCCCCGCCGAGCTTCGAGAGCTGCGGGTACAGTTGGAGGACTTGCAGAGCAAGGGGTTTATCCGACCCAGTGTTTCACCCTGGGCTTCCCCGATTTTGTTCGCCAAGAAGGCGGACGGGAGCTTGCGACTTTGTGTCGACTATCGTCGCCTGAACCAGGTGACAGTGAGGAACAAGTATCCGCTGCCACGGATTGATGACCTCTTCGATCAGCTCAAGGGAGCGCGGTGGTTCTCGAAGATAGACCTCCGGTCAGGCTATCATCAGCTCAGAGTTCGAGACGAGGACGTGCAGAAGATGGCCTTCAGGTGTCGGTATGGCCATTATGAGTTCTTGGTTATGCCGTTCGGCGTAACCAATGCTCCAGCAGTGTTCATGAGCCTCATGAACAGGATCTTCCAGCCATACCTCGACCGATTTGTCGTTGTCTTCATTGACGACATTTTGGTATACTCGACGACTGAGGAGGAGCATGCCTACCACCTGCGAGTTGTGCTAGACACACTCCGAGAGCACCAGCTTTATGGAAAGCTCTCAAAATGCCAGTTCTGGTTACGTGAGGTCCATTTCTTGGGGCACGTCATTTCTGAGGCGGGAGTTGCAGTGGATCCCGCGAAGATCGAGGCAGTGCTAGCTTGGGAGCCACCCAGGAGCGTGACAGAGGTGCGGAGCTTCTTGGGCCTAGCGGGATACTATCGGAGATTCGTGCCAGACTTCTCCAGAGTTGCAGCACCACTCTCAGCCTTGACGAAGAAGGGGAAACCCTTCGTGTGGTCAGACAGATGTCAGCAGAGCTTCCAGGAGCTGAGACAGAGATTGACCAGCGCACCTATCTTGAGGTTGCCTGAGGAGGGAGTTGGATACGTAGTTTACTGCGACGCATCAGGGACTGGACTCGGGTGCGTCCTGATGCAGGAGCGAGCCGTGATCGCCTACGGATCACGTCAGTTGAGGCCGCATGAGCAGAACTACGCCACTCATGACCTGGAGTTAGCAGCAGTGGTCTTCGCTCTGAAGACGTGGCGGCACTATCTGATGGGCGAGCGCTTCACAGTCTTTTCTGACCACCAGAGTCTCAGGTATATCTTCTCTCAGAAGGACCTGAACCTGAGACAGCGGAGATGGCTTGAGTTCCTCCAGGACTATGACTTTGAGATAGTCTATACTCCTGGGAAGGGGAACGTGGTAGCCGATGCCCTCAGCAGGAGGACGGGCATTCAGCTGCTTGAGGAGGCGACGGAGCAGCTAGCCTCCTTGCAGATATCCTTCGTGGATAGAGACAGAGCAGCCTTTCTTCAGTCTCTCACAGTCTCTCCTCCACTTCTACAGCGGGTCAGAGAGGCTCAGCGTGGGGACGCTGACTGTGAGACCCGGCGTGCACTGATATCCTCAGGTCAGGCGCCTGATGGTTTCTCCCTTGGAGCAGAGCACGACATCCTTTTCAGAGGGCGTACCTTCGTACCAGTTGCTTTACGAGAGGAGGTGCTGAGAGAGTTTCACACTTCTCCCTTGGCGGTACATCCCGGAGTGGCGAAGATGTACCAGGATCTCAGGCGACAGCACTGGTGGCCGGGCATGAAGAAAGCTGTGGCAGAGTTCGTTTCACGATGCCTCACCTGCCAGCAGGTGAAGGCAGAGCACCAGGTACCAGCAGGCTTGGTACAGCCCTTGGAGGTCCCGGAGTGGAAGTGGGACGGCATATCTATGGACTTTGTGACTGGACTTCCACGCACTTCCAGAGGTCACGACTCCATTTGGGTGATTGTCGACCGACTCACCAAGTCGGCACACTTCTTACCCATCAGAGAGCAGGGCTCAGTGGAGAGCTTGGGACGTCTTTACGTCCAGGAGATCGTACGACTTCACGGTGTGCCATCATCTATCGTCTCCGATCGAGATACTCGTTTCACTTCCCGGCTTTGGAAGGGGTTGCAGGAGGCGTTCGGGACGCGGCTCCATCTGAGCACAGCCTTCCACCCTCAGACGGATGGTCAGACGGAGAGGACCATACAGACACTCGAGGACATGCTCCGTGCATGTGTTCTCGACTTTGGTCGCAGCTAGGAGGACCACCTACCCTTGGTAGAGTTCGCGTACAACAACAGCTACCACTCCACCATCGGGATGGCACCATACGAGGCGTTGTACGGCAGACCCTGCAGATCACCGTTGTGCTGGACAGACCCTGGGGAGTCAGCACTCGTGGGACCAGAGATGGTCCGAGCCACGACAGAGAAGGTCCAGATCATCCAGGAGAGGATGAGGACAGCTCAGAGCCGGCAGAAGTCATATGCTGACAGGAGGCGGAGGCCACTAGAGTTCGAGGATGGCGACCACGTCTTTTTGCGTGTCTCACCTCGACGTGGTTTACGGAGATTTGGCCGAGGCGGCAAGTTGTCTCCACGTTTCATCGGGCCTTTCCAGGTCCTCAGAAGGATAGGAGAGGTGGCTTATCGCCTGGCTCTACCACCTCAGTTGCACCGGGTGCACGACGTCTTCCACGTGTCTCAGCTGAGGAGATACGTGCACGACCCGACGCACATCATCGACTTTGGGGAGCTGGACGTGGACGATGGGGCGACTTTTGCGGAGGTCCCAGTGGAGATCGAGGATCGACAGGAGCGGGTCCTACGTGGGCGGTCGATTCCTCTTGTGCGCATCAGATGGCAGCACGGGAACCTCCAGGAGAGCACTTGGGAGCGGGAGGCTCAGATGCGTGCTCAGTACCCCCATTTGTTCCCCTAGTTTTTGATGTATCTTTACGGGGACGTAAATCCCTGAGGTGGGAGTAATGTAAAGACCCGCAAATTTCAAGGAAATTTTTTTTCTTAATTTTCTTTGGAATTTTACAAGAGCGCAGCTTCAGACGGCACCTGATTCCGAGGCCCGGTGTGCCCGGAATCAATTTCCGAAGTTTGGCTCGGGTACGTTCAGTGAACGGACGAGCGGGTTTTTCTATCTTTTGAACCGGTGCCCGGAATCGAATTCTGAGGGCACCGATGAAATCGCAGCGCCGGTATTTGCTTAGAAACGCCTCTTCCGGAGTTGCGTTTGCTCAGACGTGGTTTTTTAAATTTTGCGGCTTTAAGTCAGAAATAAAATAAAGTTTGTGCGACAACTTTATTTTATTTCACTTAAGCTGCTTGGAAGCCACTTGAAGTCACCTTAAGACGGCTTGAACTGAGTTGAACTGGATAGGATACTATCCAGAAATATCCTACCCCCTGGGTAGGATATTTGTGCGGTGGGACCCGCACGAGCCCCGCCGTTTCTTTCGCTAAGTAACGTACCCGCGAAAACCCGTCAAAGTAACTGAAAAGTCAACCGACGCGTTTTCTTTAATTCTTAACAGACCATTTAATTGGGCGGTTTATTTCGTGAATTAAATGGACTGTTTCTTCGTGAATTAAATGGGTCGTTTCTTTCGAATTGATGGATCGTTTCTTAACCGGTTTCGTGTTGGCATGTTTATAAAATAAGACCAACATAAAAATCCTTGGAAAGGATTTGAGAGAATCTTCGTTCCTCCACCCTCTCCGCGAAGAACGCGAAGAACGCGAAGAACGCGAAGAACGCGAAGAACGCCGAACCCGGAAGTCGACGACGCTTTCGCCCGAGACGTTCTTCCGATCTCCGATCTCCGATCTCCGATCACCGACCATTCGAGGTGAGTGATTTCGGATTTCCTCTCAAGTTCTTTTCTTTGGTTTTAAACGAAACACAGATTTAAATATTAATAATTTAAATCTGTTGTTCTAGATTTGTTGAGCTCGCCGGCTCAACGCCGGTTTCCGCGACGACGCGACACCTTCCCGCGACGACGCGACGATCGATCTCTTCCGCGACGATCTCTTCCGCGAAGAACGCCCGCGCTCGACGATCATCAAGGTAGGGATTTGATTGTGATTCTTTTTCCCCGTGCTTATTCTTTTTAAGTGAAGAAAATGATCTCCGACAATTTTAATCTATTTAAAAATTGTTGTTGATTATTCCTCCCGTGATTTATGACTAACGCGGAGGTTGGGGGTCTAACGAACAAGACCCGACAACCCTCCGCCGATCTCCTTGTTGTGCGGATATGGCGGACGACGACAAACCGTGCGGCAGAGGCAATCCGTCGATCCCGCAGTGAAGATCGGCCCCCGGGAGGAGCAACGGCGCAGACGGGAAAGAAATCGGGCCACCGGAGCATCTCCGGCGGCCCGCGGAAGGCGGCGGCGGCGCGGCGGCGCCGGCGACCGGAGGCGGCGGCGCCCGGCGCGCCGCCGTGGAGGAAGCCCGCCGCGGCGGCATCGGCGGCCGGTTCCGCGGCCGCGCGGAACCGGGACGGACGCGGCGGCCCGGCCGCGTCCGCGTGACAGGCGGCCCCCCGCGGGGGCCGCGTTTCCCTCAAAGCCGCGGGGTTGACCCGCGGCGGCAGCCCCTTCGGCCGCTCGGCCGAAGCCGAGCCGGCTCGGTCCGGTCGGCCGGGCCGCGCCCAGGCCGGACCGGACCCGGCCGAGCCGGTTCGGGCCGGTTCGGGCCGGCCCGGTTCGGGCCGACCCGGTTCGGCCGACCCCAGGGGGGGGTTCGGGCCGGGTCGCCCCGGACCCGGAACCCCCATTTCGGGCCCTCTTCGGTCCATCACCCATATCTTGGGCCTGTGACCTCCGATTGATGAACCGTCAGCGGCTACGCGATCCTTGGATCGAGACGGTCGTTTCGGTATATTATACTCAAGGTTTCGGAAGACTTTGGGTTCGGCCGGGTTGGTTCGTACACGAAACCAACCGGGCCCTCGGAGCGGAAACGCTCATAACTTGGGCTACGGACGTCCGAACGACGTACCGTCAGCTGTGGTAGTTTCCTCTAAGTGAGACGGAACTTTTGGCATACTCCGCCCGAGGATCGGATACAGGCGGAGCACGGTCGGGTTGGTTTTGCCCTAAAAACCAACCGGGCCCCTGGGACAAAAATGCCAATAACTCTCAGACCGGGCGTCCGATTGACGCGCCGTCTGTCGCGTTGAGATCCTGTTGTCGATACGGAACTTTTGGATACATCAACTTCGGACTACGTGTCAGTTGATGTATCAGCCCCTCGGCTCGTGGAGCGGACCCTCCTAAACGAGCTCGCTACGTGCGGGAACCCTAGCGCTGGCTGTGACCTCGACGACAGAGCAGAGATCCTCCGTGGACTGCGACGACGGCAGAGCAGAGATCCTCCGTGGACTGCGACGACGGCAGAGCAGAGATCCTTCGTGGACTTCGGCGACGACTGTGCAGAGATCCTCAGTGGACTGCGTCGACTACTGCACTCAGCGATCCTACGCGGATCAGTGCCCGATCCTATGTGGGTCCTACTACCGGTTCTGTGTGAGCCACTGCCTACAGGTTCTGTGTGAGCCCGATCCTGTGTGGGTCTTCTGCGGGGGTTAGTACCTATCGATCCTTCGTGGGTCCGACGACTTAGATGGATCAGTGATCATCTTTGACGTCATCTGAAAAAGTATACCTGGTTGAGCTGAATCTTATGTTACTCTCCTTTGTGGGTTGTGTTGAACTATCCTTTGTGGATTTACTGTTTACTCTCCTTTGTGGATTGTGTTGAACTATCCTTTGTGGATTTACTGTTTACTCTCCTTGTGGATTTGAGTCTTGCTTTCCTTCGTGGATTGAGTTGTTCTTGAGCTCGTGAGCAGAGCTAGAATTGGGGACTTAGGTATATGTATGGGCATATACCTAAGTCGAGTCAGATGTTACTTCGTGATTGCATCTTTCTTTTGTGCTATATCCTTTGTGGATTTCGGGAGACCTTCGGGGGTCTCGGGGTCCTTACTGAGTAGTTGTACTCACCCCTGCACGGGCTATGCCCGCACCTTGTTGTGTTGGTTGCAGACGACGGACAGCGCTGATCACGGTTGGGGCGTGGAGCAGGACGGTACCTGGAGGTGGACCACTGGACGGAACGTACTCGGAGCGGACGTGGGACCCGAGGAGCCTGGAGGCTATCTGTACCCACCCTTCAGGTGGGATTGCCAGTGGACGACACGAGGCCGCCGTCTTTTCTTCAGTTGCTGTTTTTCTTTTCAGTTGTACTTTACAGTTGGGCTTGTATTTCCGGCCCCCTTTACTTTCTGCACTTTACTTTCCGCTTGCTGACTCTGTGTGGTTGTTACTTATAAAGGCAATGCCTTCCCTGTTTACTGGGATTTTACGCCTTGGTGCTAGTCGCCAGCCCCTGGCCTATGGAAGGCGGGCTTGGGGTAGTCACGGCACGGGCCCCGAGGACGGGTCGTGACATAAATAAACATCGATATTTATTAGGCCTTTAAACATCATTTTTCATTTTATATGATGTTGAAATCCACTTTCAATGCTATTTTTAATAAAAAAAGGATATTTAAAGTGATTTCAATGTCAGTTTCTATTGAAAACAATGTTGAATGGATTAATAAATATTGATATTTATTTGTCTTCCCACATCAAATTTCATTAAAACTGACTTTAAAATACACTTACAATGATGGGTTTTCATTAAAACCTACGAAAAAAACCTTTGTATATCTATATTTATAGGGGTTTTAACATCAGTTGTTATAAAATCCAATGTTGAAATTTCTTTTAATTCTAGTTTTAAATAACTAATGTTAAATGCATTTTTTATGTTGACTATGTTTATCTTTTTTGCTGATGTTAAAATGTTATTTTCCCTTTGTTTATTGTGTTTTGGTGAATGTTTTGGGATGATATTTGAATTTAAATTTTCCATTTTAGGCACATAGGGATGTTGGTGAATTAATGAATCTCATCCTTAGAGGGGATAAAAAACTATAATTTCTATTTTGATCGATAACCATTAACGATATTGAAAATTTAGAATCCCTAGACCCTTTAAATGGAAATTTATTAGACAATTTTACTAATATTTAATTTATTGTAAAATGTGTATCGATATGGAATAATTTTATTAGAACATTTGGGTTTATTTTTTTAGAAATAACTTTTTATTACAGGGTGTATGCCAACATTTCTAAATGATAAAAAATAGAATTTGGAAAATCTATTTGCAGTCTAAAAAATCTCTCCACTAAAAAGGTATTTTTTATAAGTTCAAAAACACATCTAATGATTTTTATTTTTTTTCATGTATTTTGATCTTTTATAACCTTATTAATATTAGGATTATATATTGAGACTCATGGGCTTTACTCCTCTAATATCATTAGTTTGAGTTGAAAATGTGATCAGTTTCTAGTGGTTGAATATAAGAAGTCTTTAGAAAAACACTAATTCTACCATACACTTATTTCTTATATAAAAAATAAACACATTTAATAAAATGTATCTCCAAATATATCTCAAAAATTATAAACTTATCAACCTTATATCTATATGAAATATATTTACAAATGATATAAATAGTTTTTTTGAGATTTTTTAACTATTAAACTCTGATTTAAACCGACACAAACTAATAGTTCGGTTAAATATGATTTTAAGTTGATCATTATTTTTTTGTTAGTTTTCTTATTAATATAATTTATTCCAACTGGTCAATTTAAATCATCACCCTCAATCAATTTAGACTTCTCTTTTAAACCACTAAAAATATCATTTTTTAGTTTTTAACATGCTTTCTTTAGAATGATTTTGTTTCGTTTTTTATAAATCTTTGAATTTTAAAATATTGATTAGTATTTTGAATCATTTTTTAATTTGAAAAAATTATGATTATGATTGTATATTATCTTTTTATTTATGGTGAAAAAAATTATCAATGAGTTAGTTGAAAAATGTTATTGAACAAAATTTCATGTAAATCAAACCTTTGATTTTAAAGTTTTTATATAATTTTTTTTCAATTCATTTGTTGAAAATTCAATAATAAATTTTTTCATTATTTTTATAACCCTTTTATATAATTTATATTTGTTTTTTGTTGGTGAATTTAAAAATTTGACACATAGAACTTTTATATTTTTGTAGTTGTGTGTTTTTTCAATATAAATTATGTTTTTATGCATTTAATAATATCTAAAATTTATTTATATTGTGGTTTTTGTGTAAATGATAAATATGTGATGTTAAAATTTTTTAGTGATAAAACATATAGTTTATTGTGGAAATATATAATATTTTTTTTGAGTTTCTTAGATTAACCATGCATGTTTTTTTGAAAGTTATTGGTTTAATCAGAATATAGATTTCTGAATGTCTAACTTCAAAAAGTAATTATTTTCACAAAACATTTAGTTTCAGTGACCACATAATAATAAATTCATGGATAAATTCATTTTTGAGACACAAAACATCTAGATACACCTAAAACTTATTTATTCTAGTCATAAAATTTTTATTACAATATATACCATATTGAATGAAGTATATTTCTTCACCTATAGGAGAGCCACAAAATATTTTAGTATGCATGGTATTAACATAACATTCTTGGAAAGAAATTTAGTTTTATTTAATTATATAACATATCATAATATGATTATTTATATTATTAGTATAAAACTCTTTACCCAATATTTATCTTTATTCAATTATATAACATATTTCAGTATGATTATTTGTAGTATTTTTTACATGAAAACCAGAAATCAAAAAATATTTACAAGAACATGACACTCACCTACACAATACAAGGAAATCACATAATATTTTTATTACCATAACATATAATATAATAAATTTAATAATCTTAATTAATAAGGTTATTAGATATATACACTAAAGCATGAACCATGTAAGTGAAAGACACCATGCCATGGTTTGCATTCTGATGTGGTTGTTTGTTCCATATCATGATTTTTATCATGAATGGTATGAGATATAATTTGGATATATCCTCTATAATTATTATCATATTGCTAAATTGTGACACATCATGTGATGATGTGTTGATAATTTAAGTTAATATCAAAGTAATTTAAAAATCATTTAATAAATGAGGCATCTATTGTAAACATTATAATAGATGGATGGGGATAAAGCGTTGTCTTGTTTTGTAACATAAAAAACACATGAAATTCAATTGACTCCACAATTAAATGATGAAGTTATATTTTAAGGAGGTTCATGGAACTCATTTAAAACATAATATATCACTCATTCAAGTCAAACCTCTTTCTTTCTATTTTCTCAACATTAACTTTTGATGATATCACACCATTTTAAGGAGAAGATGTCTGACCAAGGTGTTCAATAATTCCATTTTGTTTAGTGAATTACTTTGGAGGAAAGTTTCATTTGATTGTTTTTAGGTATTTTTATCAAGATTAATATTGTATAATATATAGAGTAAAAATACGAGGCACACTTTATTTATTTTTTTCTTTTCATCTTATCGTTCCTATATTATTCAATCATGTGGTTGTGTTTTATGTTTTATTTCAATGCATTTGGGAATATATGTTTCCTAAAAAACCCTTTAGTGGTATTAAAGCAGGAATTAATTAATAATATATAAGATGAATATTGACTAATGTAAGTTATTTTAGAGTATTTACATAACCATGACTATGGTTTATATAACCATGTCATTGATTGCCTAATTTTTTATTAAATTGGCATGGTTTCAAAAAAATATTGTGGTTTTTCTTATAAAAAATAGATCATTGTAAAATATCATTTTCTACAAAATGATTTTTACTTAAAGCTGACATGTTTTATGGAAATTTTACTTCCATGTGAAAAATCATGATGGGGAAAATTTTAACAAGTCATTATTCAATGCATGTACTTTAAACAAGTCCCTAATTAAAATGAATTATTCTGAAAAAACCATGACATGGTTCATGGTGTGACCTTTAAATAATTTTCTATCTGAAATGAATTAGTAGATATACCATGTTGTGGTTCTTCAGCATGCACTGGATTCATGTGACTTTAGACCATATCAAAAGGTGTTTTGATAGAATTTATCATTATATAAAGTTGTAATACCCCATTATAAATATTTTAATTATTCATTTATTTATTAAATATTTATTTGATGTCCATATATTTTTTATACTATTAATGTTGGTATGATTTAATTGAAAATGTTTAATATTGCTTCCTATAATTTTCGTACCATAAATATAAGGTGTTACATGTTAGGTTCATGTAACACCCCCAATCATGTTCACCTACACTATGAACAAATCGAGTAACTATGTAACTTAACCATGCCTACCCATATACTATAGATTGATGACTAGTGGAAAGGGTTGACATATGGAAAGTGGGGAGACAATAACCTAAGGTTAAGATCACCATCAAAACATAACACAAGAAATATCCAAAAATAATCATCCCAACATAAAAACAACATAAAATTAAAAAAATGTCTAAATGTTAAAAAATAATAAATATCGACAACATTCCATATCACGATGAACTACTATACATGTCATACATGTTATGTAATAATAATAAGATCTCTCGTGGGTATATCATATACAACAAAGACACAAATTTATCAAAGGTAAAGGATAAATCTATAAAAACTATCTCGATTCCTAGCACAAACTCAACTCCCATCTCCATCCAAGCTCCACATAATCAACCATATGAAATGAAGGGGACATTTTCCTTACCTAGTTCATGAAACATGAAGTCTACTTTGGTTATGGGGTTCCCGAGCCGAGTGTGAGTATAAATCATTAGGCCACAACTAAAAATTTCCCTAAAAAGTCTAATAAGTACATGACCATGCTCAATAAGAAGTGATAATAAAGAAAATAAATAAATAACATGTAACTCTATGGAGTGATATAAAACTAAGCTATGTGTGACCATATCTACTTAAACCATTGCGGAAATGGAATGATATACCAATGTTATTAACAAAACTTGAGCATAAATGATATATCACTCCTCACAACATAAATGTGGTGAACAAGTTATCAATATTAATCATCTTTAAGTGACTGATGTATCACTGTCACATGTCATTTAGGTGAATGATCTATAACCAACCTAATGTTAATAGGGAATGAGATATCTCCAATTTAATTAGGCATTTTTATTTCCAAGTAAATGGTATAACACCCCTACTCATCCCTATGTGGATGATATACCACCATCACATAACTTAGGTGGATGATACACCACTATTACAACACACCATGAGTAGATGATGCACCACCAGGACCAAATTCTTAGATGAAAAATGAATTATTGTTATAAATCTCTAGGTGGACGATGTACCACCATTATTAATATATATATATTGATGAGTCACCACTAGAAAAAATCTCTAGGCATATGATATATCACCACTATCTGAGTTTAGTTGGATTCTCCACCACCAACATCAATCCCTAGGTGGTCACCAATCCCTAAGTAGATGATGCACCAATGGCACTACCCCATAGGTGGATGGTATACTACTAACATGAATTCTTAGGTGGACTATTAACCACCATAGAAAATATAAAATTTGTTGATATACCACCAAGGAAACTATATTAGAAAAAAATCCCCATAGAGTATTTTTAGGTTGTGTTTTTTGGAAATGACATTTGAAGGAACTTACAAAGGAGATTTAAAAGTCACGAAGGAGTCTAAAAAAGAATTGAAATGAGCTATAACAGTTTTTAAAGAAAAAAATAACATTGTGACATCATAGGTCACTTAATGAGTAGGATATATGATAATAACCTGTTATAGAGGTTTAATTGTCATGGGGAGTGGTTCACACTGTTAAAGATACTGCATAAAAGTTATACTCTGAGCTATTTTAAGTTGATTATCTAGTTACACCCTAGAAGATGGTGTCTTCTTATGAATTGTTTATATATAAGTGTTTCTAAATAAATTATAAGGAATTTTCCCTTACTATTTTAGGATAAGGAGAATGTGTAAGAGTACCTTGATAGAATTCTTCATATGTAAGAGTTATTCATGCAATGGGAAGAATGACCACACCATGAAGAGGATACATAAGAAAATCCATATAAGTGAAAATGAATATATAAGAGTTAATAATTCCATGTGAAGGATGGACATTCCATGAATATTATTAATATGATTTCATTGGTACTTTCTATTTGGATATGTCCATGTCGTGAAGTGGTAGATCATGCTGCAAATAGGTTTGAAGATCAAGAATATTTGGAGTATCACATCGTGATCATTAGATAGTTTATAATGGTATATTCTATTCATTTGAGTGGATCAACTTATTGAATTGGATTACACTATAATGAAGGAAATCATTCCTTGGAAGTGCCCATGGTGGTAGAAGATAAACTTCATGGTTTCAGAAAGAGATGATTAGCACGCTATGGTGTTTGTGCTCATTCCATGAAGGAGTTAGGTGAGGATAATTCCATAGTCAAATATTATATATTTTAAGAGAGAAATATAGAAATTGAATAGACGACCTTGACTCAAATGTGAAGAAATTTATTAGAATTTTTTTCCATATTAATTAATGTGAATTAAAGATCAATTAGAGGATAAAATTATAGATTCTATCAAGATTAGAGATATATATTTATCTTAAAATGAAGAGAGGAAAGTGTATAAAATATATTGAAACATTCAGTTCAGAGTTAGTGAAAGAGAGGAATTCTAGACCTATGTTGTAAAGTCAGATAAGATAGGAAGGGATATACAAGAGGTTATCTCACCGGAGGTTTGTGAAGTTCATCAGCTGAGATATACACCATTATTGGTATAAACTCATTATTTATTTGTGAAGATCAAGATAATTTTTTATTAGAGAAGTAGTGATCATTATGAGTGACTGGAAGTAGTGAGCACTCTTTTTTATGAAGGTTATGAACTTAGATGGTCAGTGCAACCACTCAAAATTGTAAGAATCGAGTAGTGCTCTTAGAAATTATAATACATCACAATATCTCTCTTTTATGCACCTTGGATTATCCTAGTTTAGGTGAATGGAATATTTCATTTATTCACTATTTTTTACTTTTTAATTCACCAATTTTAATCCCCACAATTTTATCATTTTTTGGGTAATTTTCACATATTTATTTTATAGAATCATTTTGGACTTTATTTTATAATGGCCTAATTTTTGATTTTTTGTGATTTAAATATTATTATATTCATATTTTATAGGTATCTACTTTAATTTCTAGTGATTTTATGTTAAAGAAGGTTTTTTATTGAATATGGATGTTGTGGAAGTAAAGTTGGCCAATATGAGAAAATTTGGAAGAGGACCTCCATATGTAAGATATTAAGTAAAAAAAAGAACAAAATGGAAAATTCCTAGGCAAAAGGGATGATACATAAGATATTTTTTAAGATAAAGTGGATAAAATTGGCTAAGTTATAGTGTATGTAGGGTTTTATTCTTGATACATAATATTTTTGAAGAGAAGTAGAGAAATGGAAAAGGACAAGAAATATAAGTGATATGTAACATATTTGGATATTATACAAGATAAATTCCTTTTTTGATTGAAGATAAGGGTCATGTGTAATATATTTTTCTATATATAAGATATTTTATCTAGTAAATAAGTTTTTTACCTTTTCCACTGGGAATAAATGGTGATGCATAACATATTTGAGTTGATAGGTATTATTTTTCTAGAGTCCCATGTGTCTCGTAACATTTTTTACCTAAGGAGAATTCATCCAGAGATAAAATGTGAGGTTTTATACTTGTCCAAGAAAAATAATAAAATATCCACATCGTGGACATTGAGCCACACTATGAAGAATCTTAAAATATTTTCAGTTTTACTGCCAACTCAGAGACCACCACATCATAAATAATATAATTGTTCCATGATGTCTCTCAAGCCAAATACACATGGAGTTTCACACCATATAATTTGAAGAAACATAAAGGGGGATACAAGTGAGTTGATATAAGAAGATCATTATAAACCATGTCACGAACCTAACCCTTTCACAACTTGAAACATTTAAAGATGGTGGTTAAATTGTGGATCAAACCCCAATACTTTCAACCATTTAATATATTATAATATTATAATCGACCAGACACATTAAATTCAAAGGGGATATAAAGTTAAAAAAGATCATAAAGGAAATTGGAGGACTGAAGTTAATGAGAATAGTTTAGAAATTAAAAGGGAAAGAAAACATGCTACCCACATGGAAATATGATACCATCTAAGTCATTCATGCATAAGGAAACTGGCCTTTTCATTAGTCCACCCTGAATGTATCCTAATATCAATATTTCCTATTTAAAACCATTTTACCTCTATTGTAAAGACTCTCATGATTTTTTCTTATTATTATTCTTCCCTAAATAGTTTTAATTTACATTTTGGATGATAGTTTTATGGGATTTATTTATATCCTTTTTTAATTTTCATTCTACATGTTTTAATAAAAATGTTCATTGTTTTCTCTCTCTCTTATACCATTTATTATCCTTTCACACTATGATCTTCAATTTTCATGATGAAAAAGAACTAACCCAAGGGATCTCCCATGGAATGAATCTAGTGTTGAACCTAAGAATATAATCATTCATATTTAAATCTTTATTATCTACTTATGGTTATTATAAGGATATTTAGTAGAAAGTAAATGTGACAGTGTGTCATCAATATGATTACCTTCGGTTTAACTTATTTCTATACACTATTATCCCTATATTATATAACCATTTAGGAATATTATGGATCCTTGATGATTTAGTGCTGAATAGGTGTGATCACATATCAATAAGGAAGGACATAGGGTGCACTCGATTGGGGAGACTTCTAGGTTTCCAACCAAGGAGGTGGCAGATGTGTGGTGTGCTTTGAAATTTCTAGGTACATTATATATTCACAATCAAGGAAGAAGAGGGTGACTACACATATGACGAAGATAATTCATTAAGTATGTATGAGACTAAAAAAGTGATAATAAAGGTTCACTATATGTAATTATCTTGGGAGTATATTCCTTATTATAACTTTATTTATTCAATATGCATTTTTCACATGCATGTTTATTTTCTACTTACATTTCAATTATCAAACCTAATTTTATTTTGGTTTTATAAAATATAAAAAACTAAAAACATAATAAAATTATTTTATTAGATAGTAAACCGTTGAATTTTCATCCAAATGTATCCTCAAGATAAACGACCCTGGTCAGCCACTAAACTATAATTAGAAAATAAATATTATTTTTGTACACTTTGTGATGGGTGCGTAAAAAATATAGCACTATTTTTAGGGAGATAAGACAATACATTTGATTTCTTTATAATCCTTTAAATATTTTCAATTGGTTATTATTTATCTTAATATATAAAAAACATTGAAAAAAATCTATTCGTGATATATTCCAATTCAAATTATTATGTATATACTAACTCCTCTAAGGTGAAATAAGTGAAAAAGTAATTTTTAATGAAAGAGAAGTTCATTTTCAAAATCTTATAAAATAAATATAGGAGGTTAGGAACCAAATGAAATTGATAACTTAATATCTCCTTATATATAATAAATATCAAGACCCACAACTAGTGGTGGAATAATTATCCCCACTTATCTTTCAAGTTAAATAATCTAAAGAGGTCAAGAAGGAACTACTTCAAGATTTACTATCTAACCTCATTCATTATGTATACATTTTGAATCTATATTTTTATTTTATATTTTAATTCCAATTTTAAAACCCTATTTTCTTTTACTTATATGAAATATAAAGTCAAAACACGAAATAAAATGATCAAATTAATTAGTGAATGATTTAATTTTAATTTAAAGGGATCCTCAAGAGATATGACCCTAGTTAGCCACTATTCTACACTAGGAAAATAAATATTATTTTTTGTATACTTTATGATGGGTGTGTCAGTGAACTTAGTAAACATTATCATGTACCTCTTTATTTTTTTATCAATTTATATCTATTTTGAGGGAGAGAAGCGTTCCTACTAAGAGTGGAAAAATATTGTTGGTGAGGGTAATTTGAAGAGATTGACATACCCTGATTCACCCCCTCTCAAGGTATTTACCTTATTTAGGACCAACAAGTGGTATCAGAGCTAAATGTTCTTGGTGAAATATTCTCTCTCTAAAGTAATATAGGTTTTCATTAAACAAAATAGAATTCTGATCTTCGATGAAAATAATTTCTAGCTATGTAAGAATCAAATGAAACATTATTTATGATCTTTATGAATTGATTTCTATAAATCTTCCATACATAATACCATAGTCACCATGGAAAGAGAAATATTATCAAATAAATACCATAGAGAGCTTGATTCTAATTCCAAATGTTTCAATGTGTGGGGAGGAGCTTTGTCCAATGCATTCTATATGAAGTTGATGTTGTTTAAATCCTCACGCACCATGTAGGAAAACTTCTCAATATACATATAGGTGATGCCAAGTTATGTGAAGCCAAATATTAGGTTTTATGTAACAAGTATGAGGATATAAGGATACACCTAAATGAGTCTATTGATACATCATTTGATCAAGTAAACATTATTGTGGAGGGCATGTCCAGACTTAGAGAAACCCTTAAAGATATCAAAATCATGAAGAGTACTCTGAGAAAATTACCACCATATTTTAACATGATAGTCTCAGTTCTTGAAGAAAAATATCCAAATATAGTTGTGTTTTATAGTATTCACAACACTATTGATGCATATGAGATGAGAAATAATGAAAATGAGTCCTTAGAAAGGGTTAATTTTTATGAATTTTCATTCAAGAAAATAAAATCACATTAGAGTGTTATCCTAAAGACGAGGAAGTTAATGACGGAATGTCCTTCCTTTCCTTAAATCTCAAAAGAGAAAAAGGAAAATTAAAAGGAAAGATTACACTTGAATGATTTCAGTGCGGAAAAGTTGGTCATATCACTATAAGGTGTCTAAATAAATTTCAATATAATGATGAAGATGAAGAACCCATAAAGAATTCATCTAAGGGCTTTGAAGGAAAGAGGAGTTCATAGAAAAAATTCTCTAAAAATAAGATATTTCTTTTGTAAGAAGATGTTATCTTGAAAGAAATAAAGGTGAAAAAAATTGATGACTATTAGGACCTTAATGTGTAAGTCCTTGTGGATATCATAAACAAACCAAAATCAGAGGAAAATAGTAAAGAAATCACTGAATTTGAGGTAAGAGTAGACCTTTAGGATAAAATAGAAGTTTCTCTTAAATAATTTCTTTGAGGGTTATAAAAAAGAAATATAATGGAGTGGTACATGATTCCAAACTATACATACAATGATAACAAGAATAAAAATTCAAGTTTAAGGCTAGCATTGAATAACTCAATTATGGAAATCCCAAAAACTTGAGGAAGGAAATTTAGATCAAGATCAAAATAGTAGACTGAGCCCAAATTATAGATGAATTTACAAATTTTATGAAAGATCATATTAAAAGGATAAAGTATCTAGAAGGAGAAGTCATGAAAATGCAATGGAATCTCAATGATCAATAAATAATTATAACTTCCAATATAACACTAGGAAGTTAGAATGCATGGGTTACCTAATAAGATAATAAAGAACATGGGGAGTCAATAAAAATGATAAATAATTTCCTATAAGTAATATTTAAAACATAAAGTCAAATCTATTGAGAGGATTGAATATAATTAAAAAATTAGTGGTGGTTTATTCAAAACAAAAAGCACTTACACCTAATAATAAGATTGATTTTAATAACTTACAATAGCTATGAAAAGCTATAGGTGGAGTAGAAAATACATATAATAATACATGAAAAATCTAGTGTTATTATTATGGAAATATAGAGAATACAAATTATGTGTTTTCTATAATAAAAATTAATTTCAAGGCATAATAATAACAAAAACATATGAGTAGAAATTCTTAAACTCAATATGTTTTAAATCGTTATTATTTTTGGTGTGAAGATTGTGGAAAACAATCTATGAATTTATCATCAAGGGTATAAATATATGTTCCGAAGGAAATCTAAAATAAGATATATCAATAGGTAAAAGAATCATTAAGTGGGTTGAAAAATCATAATCAATTTTCAACCCAATATTATTAGGATGATTCAATGGATTTATAGGTGGAACAATATCCTTTAACACCAAAGGAAGTAGAGCTGTGAGCATGGACCAAGATAGAAAAACCCAAGAAGATGAAAATCATAGAAATTAATTTGAAATCAATAGATTGGATTGGAATGTAGATCCTTGATATTTGATGCATTACACATATAATGATAAAAAATAATATTTTCATTTAGATCAATTGTGACAAAGAAGGTATCATTTTCTTTAGCAATGATGATGGTTTGAAGATCATTGGCCCCATAAAAGACAAAGTTGGAGGTAGAGACTTGATTCACATGAATTTCTTGGTGGTTGAAGGCCTTGATTATAATTTTATAACTGTAATCCAATTATGTGACTCAGGGAATGAGTTAAACTTCAATAAGAAGTTATACATCATTAAAGAAAAAGATGGTACAATTATGATGCATGGGAAGCACAAAAATGGGAATATCTAACTTATTGGTAGAGAATAATCCGTGTGATTTCTAACCTAGGAAAAATATAACAAGTTGTGGTACAAAAGGATTTGGAACTTGATCTAAAAGTCTTTGGAAAATTCGGTGAATAATTAAGAAGATCTTGATATCCCTAAACTCTCAAATGATCATACTCACATGTCTAATACTTTCCAAAAAGGGAAAATAATTTTGAATATTTACAATCCAAAGGATAATAAATCAATTAGATTTCTTGAGTTAGTACATGTTGATGTATGTATTCCAATATAACCCAAATACATGGATGAAAAAAGGTACTGTGTTCTATTTATTTATTATTACAATAGGATGCCATGAGTGATGGTGATTTATCAAAAAATTTAAATTCTCAAGTGTATTACATGTTATATGAGATTGTAGGAGAATATGTTTAGTATAAAAATTCATAAATTATGATTTTATAATGGTATATAATTCACCAATATTCAAGTGGAATAATATCTTGATAATCATGAGATAAGACACCAGATTTCAGTGGTAAGGAATCCTCAACAAAACAGTGTCATTGAGAGGAAAAATAAAATTATTAACAACATGGACTAGACGATGGTCATTGAGAAAGATATAATTAATATTTATTGTAATTAAGAAGTTATTACATCAATATATATCTTAAATATGGGTTTTTATATCTGAATAAAGAGAATACATCTAGCTAGATGTGGTATGGGAATAAGCTAACATTGAAATACTTTTGAATTTTTAGAAGTGTTTTCAATCTCAATAATGAGAAGATGAATATATTTTAACACTATGGGTATAAATATATTTTTATTATATATTAATCCAAAATTAAGGGATACAAATTCTAAAACAAAAGTTTTTCAAATATCATTGAAATTCAAGACATCACTATTATGGAGAATGAGTATAATTCTCAATATAGAGCAGTTTTTATAGAAAAAAGTAATAAAATAATATAGGAGAGTGATGCTGAAGTGAGAAGCCTAGGGGGAGTATATAGGGATAAATTATTTTTATAATAAAAAATTTATGATGATTAAATTAAAGTAGGTTTAGTATGTATAAATAAGGAAAGTAGCATGGATAGAATCAATAAAGGAAATATCATTGGTGATCAAATAGCTCTGGTGCAAACAAGGAGGATGAAGACTCTAAAAAAAATTCTCTCTTATCTAAATTAATTCCTAATAATTTTTAAGAGGTTACCAAAGATGAAAATTGGGTCAAAGTTAAACACGAATATATTTACCAAATTGAGAATAATCAAACATGGAAAGTTATTCTGAGGTTAGGAGACAATAATTTCATCAGAACCAAGTGTGTGTCTCATAAAAAACTCAATAAAGATGGAAAGGTGTCCCATAAAAAGGAATGAATGGTTTTAAAGGGATATTACTAAGTTGAAGATATTGATATCGATGAATTATTTTCCCATGTAGCACAGTGAAAACTATTCGACTATTCTTGGAAATGCCAGTGCTAGGAGGGTTCAAGGTACACTAAATGGATGTTAAATCATCATTCCTTAACGGATTCATTATGGATGAATCATATATAAATTAAATAGATGTTTTTATTATAAATAAATATGAGGGAAATGCATTCTAGTTGAATAAGGAATTAAATGGGTTGAATCAAGCACTAAGATCATGGTATTCTAAGCTCGATCAATACTTCAGAAAGATTGGATTAAAGAGAGCTAGAGTTGATCAAAATATATACATAAATAATGAGATGGTCAAAGGATGTTACTGCTCAATTATATAGAAGACATAATTTTTGGAGGATTAGACAAACCACAATGTGATTTATTTATATAATATATGAGGTGTGAGTTCGATATGTCCATGATTAGTGAGTTAAAATTTTTCATTAGTTTACAAGTGACTAAAGGAAGGCATCACACATTTGTATCTCAATAAAAAAATGTCAAAGATATACTAAATATTTTTTAAATGGAGGATTCTAGGACAATAACAATAGTTATAGAAACCTAGACGGAATTTTCAAGATATTATGATGACAATAAAGTTTATGTCAAAGAATATAGGAAAATCATCAGAAGTATATTGTACCTCATAGTGACATGAACCAACATTGTGTCTGCCACTTTTCAAGATGCATGGTACCAAATCTATCCAAAGTAAATCCACTCAAAATTAGTAAAATTTATTCTTCATTATATTAAAAACATGATGGATTTTAGATATTTTTATCATAAAATATTTTAACATGATTTATTGGGATACATAGATGAATATTGGGCAAGTTTAGTGGATTATTATAAGTTAACATTGGGCGGTGCATTTTATCTTGGAGATTTGTTCATTTCTTGGTTGAGCAAGAAGCAAGACTGTATTTCACTAAGCACTTCAAAATTTGATTATATTGTGACTACTCAAGTGTGTACTCAATTGATATAGTTGAAGAAACAACTTGAGGATGTTGAAGTTAATGTATAATCTCCTATTACAGTTAGGTGTGATTACTTGAGTGATATTGATCTTAGAAAAAATCATTTCCATCACTCAAGGAAAAATAAAATTAAGATAAAGTATGATTTCATTAAAAAGAATATTTAACAAATGCTAGTATAGTTAGATTATGTGTCAATACTGGTTATAGAAATCATGAAAAATTCAATACCTAAGGATGATTTTGACATGAATTAGTTGGTTATAATATTTTAAATATATTTATCTAACTATATTCTTTGGAGAAGTTACCGCCACCCTGTTGAGTCAGAAGCTATACTTATGACTTTTCTATTTTTTTTATTTTAGAAATCACAAACACTTTCTTATTCACTTGATTACCAACTTTTTATTTCCAAAGTATTTTTGAATGTTTTTGTAGAAAATATTTTTTTACCATACTTATAATTAGTTATAAAATATTCATGAATTTAAATCAACATATTTCACTACAATTATCGTAATGAGTATGGATATGATAAACATCATATTAACATTTATGCTATCATATTAAAGACTTTAAGTATTGTATTTTGTACTAAAAAATTCTTTATAATCATAATGATGATAGAACCTATAAGAATCAGATTCACACTCATAAATATCATCGTAATTACATTTGTAAGAAATTCCATCATACTGACTAAGTTTGAATTCTGAACAAGGAAAACTGTTTTCTAATGTAAGGAATCCTTTTACACTGTAATAGTGTAATACAATATGTTGTCAGAAAATTAGTTAAAAAAGATCCTTTTAAGTACTAGGTGTCCAAGTCATTTCAAAAAACTCAGAGAAATATAACCATTGGGATGAAATATATCTGTTGGTAAGTTTTCCTATAAATACCCAGTCATTCAAAGAGTCTGGGGCATTTTTATGATGTTCATTTTCATTTGAAATTTCTGATTGTGTAAGAGATATCAAGATTATAAAGCGTGGATGAATTGTTCTTAGTATTTTGTAATTGTTTTAGAGTTTTTTCTTCTTAAGGTAACCTTGTAAAATTATCCCCTTAAGAATACTTCTTTGTTGTAATCATGTGTTCGATCTGTGATTACGATTGAGGGCTTACATGGATATCAAGATATAGAATCTAATCTTCTGATTGAGGGATTATGTGGATAGTAAGATAGAGACAATCCATCAGATAAAGGGATACCGGGGATAAGTAGATAGATTAAAGATGATATTCATATTGAGGTATTTCCTTACTGAGTAAAGATAGACTTTATTGTAAGTATAAAACAAGGGATACCTTTATCCAAGGTTTGTGGATACCTTACTCTTAAGGTTAAAACAGATCTATTTTTTTAAACAGATGTAAGTAATTATTACATTTTTATTATTCTATTACTTTTATATTACAATTATTTTATTCCGCTATGCATATTTTTATTAGTTTTATCCTAAAATTTATAAATATGATAAAACTCAATCTAAACTAAATTAGATCTACTGTATATCCAAAAATTTATGTTATAATTGTATCTACTCTGATTATAGTCTATTATAATATGATCCTTTATTATTATGATTATTTTGCTCTAATATATCAAAATCAATCCTGATTATAATACTTTAGTAATCAGACTATGGGCCAAGTCTGAAACAAATATTTTTACTTAAAGAAGTTTGCAAATTGGTTTTGTTTAATTCTTTTAAACTAAAGTTTTTTAAACTACAATTCAACCCCTCTTATAATTGATCCATCAATAACATATTATTTCAATCCTAATATCAATATATCTCATATTTATATCCAACAATTGGTATCAGCGTAGGATTCCACTGCTCAAATACATTCTAGCTTTTACTATCTTCACTTTTTCAAGTCTTTTATGTTTTTTATAAACTTTTTTATAAAACTTTACTAAACTAACATATTTTTAGAAAATAATTTTTTTCTATTTAGATGGAAGGAATTAATATCGAATACATTGATAATCGAAATCCCAATAGACCACCAATTTTTTTAGTGCTGATTATGAATATTGGAGAGATAGATTGAAGACCTTTGTAATCAACATAGGAGTTGATAATTTTGTGATTCTCACTGAAAGTTATAAGTTTCCTGATAAAGAAGTTACAACTTTTAATAATCAAGAAAATAAAGAGTATCAACTTTATTATAGAGTAAGGAACACCTTTTTATGTTATATGATAAGAAGCACATATAGAAAAAAAATCTTATGAAGTAGAAAATAGTATTTGGAAAAAGTTAGAGGTTACACATTTTGGAACATTTAAGGTTATTGAAACTAGGAGAGCTATAGTGAGAGATAATTATCAAGATTTTTATTTTTTACCTAGAGAATCCATTTCTAAAATGTACCAAAGGTTTAAAACTATCTTAAATAGTTTATAATCTCTTGGATAAAAATGGATAGATAATGAAATCCTTATGAAGAAAATAATAGATATCATGCCCAATGAATTGGAGTCTAAGAGGATAGTTGTTGATGATACAAGGAGGTTGAAAAATCTTAATCTTGATGATATTATCGAAACCCTTATGTAGTATGAGGGAATATTGAAAAGATATGTTAAAAAATTGAAAAAGAAAAATAGTGGTGTTTTCTTTGCTACAACATCTACCTTACCCCTAAAGTTCAGTATGTTGAGAAAGTATTGAAATAATCTAGAAAGAAAAAAATTGTTATTCAATCAGACTCAATTTCATCTGAAAATTTTGAAAATGAATTGGAAAATCTAGCCATGAGGATGAATAAAATAGTTGTAAAAAAATATTTTCAATACCGATAAAAGAAAGTTAACAAGGAAAAGAATGATAAGAAAGATGAAGTTACTTATTATGAGTGAAATAATGCTAGACACATCAGACCAGATTGTCCTAAGCTAAAAAACAAAGATAGGAAATAAAGAAATTATGATAGGAATCAAAAAAAAGTTTTTTTAATTCAAAAGGAAAGAAATTATTTAAAGATAACGATTCTTAGAGTGAAAGTGTAAGATATTCCTTAGATATATATTCTGATAATAATAGTTCTAAAAAGAGGAACACTAGTCTTATTTATAGGGTACTTAAAGAAAATATTTGTCTTATAAATATGGTATGCATTATTGAGAACCTTATAAATTTATCTTTAAATGATAATTATCCTAATGAGAAGGATTATATATCTTTGGATGAATAATATTACGTAGTAGAAGATAATACTATTCCTTCTTATGATGAAGCATCTCGTTTTTCTAAACTTCTTGAAAATGAGAATTGTAAAGTTATTAAAAAATTGATAAGTATAATACAAGAATAAGTGTTTTAATAAAAGAAGTATTATATCTATCTAAATATATCAATAAGAAAACTTTTAAAAAAGAAGTTATTTTTAAGGATTTTTAAAAATTGATTTATTAGAAAGATGTTTTAGAAGAAAAACTTGATTTTAAAACTAATACTATTGAAGCTAAAGATTTATTGTAAAACTAAAATATGAAATTTCTTCTTTGAAGAAAATTTTATAAAACTTTACCATAGGTAAAGAAAATTTTGATAAAATATATAAACTAATTGGACCTTATGGTACCAGTTCTGGAATGAGATATGCTAATAAAAAACTATCTTTTAGTAACAATTATTTTATTCCAAAGAGTGCAACCTTTTTCACCAAATAAAAAAGTGGTGGGAATTGAAAAAATAACTGTTATCTTAATAAAGATTAATCCTTAGGTTTCCACAAAGCCTATTTTTCAAAACAAATGTGGAATCCTAATTTATAAAATTTCCAGACCCAAGAAGGTTTGGGTTCTCAAACTCTAATGTTTTTACTTTTAGAAAAAGAAAAAAAGAACCAACAGTAAGAATACATGGTACATGAATACTGTATGTTCCTAAAATATGAATGGCAACAGATATTTTTTTCAAAAATATTATAAAGATAAAATTTGTAAACATTAATTTCAGAGATAATTCTAAAGGAGAGATTATTGGTATATGTAACATAGTTATTCTTGGTAAATATTTAATATCAAATGTTTTATTTGTTAAATGCCTTAGGATCAACATTATAAGAATAATTCATTTATGCGATGAAGGTTACCTTGTTAATTTTATAAATGATAAATGTATAGAACACAATTCCAAGAATGTATACATTCTTTCTACTAATCGATATGAGAATTTATATACACTTAACTTAGAAGACATTCAGATCCAAGACTTACCTAGCCTTAGTGCAATGCAAGATCAATCTTGGTTATGTAATAAAATGTTAGGAAACTCTAACCTTATAAAATTAAGTAAGTTGACTAAGAAAAGACTTGTTAAGGATCTACTAGAAATTAGGTTTGATTCTTCAAAAGACCCTAACCATTGTTAATATGGTAAGAAATATAAGTCAAGATTTAAATATATTAGTGAAGTAACAACTACTTATGATTTATAGTTAGTGCACATGGATTTATTTAGTCCTACAAAAATTTTAAGTATTGGAGGAAAATACTATGTATATGTCTTAGTTGACGATTACACTAGATACACATGGGTTTATTTTATCACAAATAAATCAGAAGTTTTTTTTTATTTCAAAACTTTTATCTCCAAAGTTAAAAATGTGAAAAACCTTCCCTTTTTAAATATTCATAGTGATCATGGTGGAGAATTTTTAAATTATTATTTTGAAACTTTTTGTAGTAAGAAAGGTGCAGAACATTCATCTCCTAGAACTCTTCAACAAAATGGTATTATTGAAAGAATAAATCATATTATTTAAGAAATAACAAGAACCATATTTATTTAATACTTAATTACTATTTTTTTGGGATGAAGTAGTTAGTACTGACTACTATACTATAAATCAAGTTTTAATTCAACCTTTTCTTAATAAAACTGCTTATGAGTTGTGTACTAGTCGAAAACCAATAGTTTCTTACTTTAGAGTTTTTAGATGTAAAGTATTCATATTAAATATGAAGTATAACTTACATAAATTTACACCCAAATCTAATAAAGGAATATCTTTAGGTTATTCTACTACTTCCAAGGCATATAGAGTTTTTAATAAAAAAATTTATAATGTTGAGGAAACAGTACATGTTAAATTTGATGAGACCGACCCTTTTGTTTTTAAAAAACCTCAATCGACATCTTCAGATGTTATTTCAAAAAATGATTTTCAAACTTTTTTATAAAATTATTTTTATAAGGAAACAACTCAAGAAATTGTTTCTGAAGTTTTTCCCCATAAATATTTTTTACCTCATATTGAAGAACAACCTTTTCAAAACCTAAGAATTCAGTTGTTTCTTAGGAATCATCCTAGTGATAGTATCATTGGTGATGTTGATCAACTTGTTAGGACTAGAAGTTACTTAAGGAATGAAATATAACATCTTAATTTCCTTTCTCAATTTGAATCTAAGAATCCAAATGAGGCTATAGGTGATGAGGTTTAGATTAAGGCAATGAAAGATGAGCTAAATGAACTACAGGGGAAAAAAGTCTGGACTCTTGTTGACTGACTTAAATAAACTTCTATAATTGGAGTTAAATGGGTTTTCATAAACAAATGTAATGAAAATAGAATTATCATTAGAAATAAAGTAATATTTATTACTAAGGTTTTCAACCAACAAGAAGGTATAGACTATGAAGAAACCTCTGAACCAGTAGCTAGACTTGATTCTATTCATATTCTACTAGACTTTGCAATGTTCTTTAATTTAAAACTTTTTCAAATGGATGTAAAGTGTTATTTTATCAATGTATAAATTCAAGAGGAATTTTATGTTGAAAAACCCCCTGGTTTTGAAAATACAAAAAATCTTGAATATGTTTATAAACTTAAAAAAAGCTTCATATGGATTGAAACAAGCCCCTAGATCCCGGTATGATAGATTAACAAGATTTTTTTTTACAAAAAAATTTTGTTAAGGAAGCTGCAGATTCAAAATTTTTTATAAAATAAGTTAACAAAGATATTATGATTGTTAAAATCTATGTTTATGATATTATATTTGGATAAAATCAATAATATTTAACATATTCCTTTATGGATATTATGAAATCTGAGTTTGAGATGAGTATGATGGGAGAGTTAACATATTTTCTTGGTTTTCAAATTTCTCAAAAACCAAAAGAAACATATATATCTCAACATAAGTATATCAAAGGTATTCTTAAAAAGTTCGGATATAATAATACTAAAAGTATTAGTACTCCTATAGGCACCTCAAACACACTTGATCTTGATGAAGCCGGGAAACCAGTTGATCAAAAGATTTTTAGAGGTATTATAGGAAGTTTACTATACTTAACTAATAGTCATCTAGAATTAATGTTTTTTATATAATTATGTGAAAGAGAAAATAAAAATGAATCCCATTTAAAATTAGTAAAAAAAAATTTGTTTTCTTAAGGGAACTATAGATTTAGGATTTTTTTTATTCTTCTGGAAATGTTTTTAAATTAATTATTTTGGATGCTGAAATTTGTGGATATAGAATGGATATGAAAAGTACATATAGAACATGTCATTTCTTAGGTGATTCATTAGTTTCTTATTCTTTTAAGAAACAAAACTCGATAACACTTTTTACTGCTGAATCTAAATATGTGGCAACTGGATATTGTTGTGCTCAAGTGTTGTGGATGCAACACACACTCACTTTCTATGGAATGAGTTTTAATAAAACTCAAATATTATGTGATAACACTAGTGAAATTTCTTTAAGTAAAACCTCTTCACATAACTCTCATGAAAAACACATAGATATTAGAGATCACTTTCTTAGGGATCACACACTTAAAGGAGATATCATTTTACAATTCATCCGAATGAAAGAACAACTTGTAGATATTTTTACAAAACCATTAACTTGTGATAGATTTGAACACATTAAACAGAATCTAGTAATGATCAATGCAAAGTAATAATTCATATATATTAATTGTTTAATCACATCCTTACAGTAATATACTACTCTTAATAGGGAGAGTACACATGTTTGTTTTATTAGAAACTTTTAGTTTTTAATATTTTTAATATTTTATTAATTTTTTCTATTATAAAGTTATAGACTCAATTTTTTTATAAAATTTTCAGAGTTAGTATTCAAAAAAGGAAAAAAGGACTTATAAAATGTAACAAATCATCCAGACTCAAGGTTTCTTAAAATTTTTGGATTCATAAAATTTGTGAATTAAGTTTTTATCTCTAAAATATTGTATTTAGTTTTACCCCTAATTTTTTAAGGTTTTCCTTTAAAACCATTATATTCAGTCTTTGTATTAAAACCATCGTATTTTGTTCTTAAAAATATCATAATATATTAGTTTACAAAAATCAAGAAGAATATATTGGACATACTGATGACACTTTCAAACTTTGAAAAGTATTCTTCTTATCCTTTAATTTGTGTAATATCTCATTACATTTATTTATCTTTTCTGTTATTTTTTTTTCATAAAAACTTTGTTTTGTTTTTAAAAATTTTCTAATAATATTCTATTTCAATATGATATAATTTTTGAGACCTCAAGAGTTCAAAAATAACATAAATATTTATTCAAAGTATTTTCAAACATCATATCAAAAGGTTATCATCTCAACCATTAGATCTTATTTGTAAGATTAGTAGTCTCCCCAATAACCTATATAAAGGAGGGACCCCCCCATTTCCCACATCATTTTTTTAAATATTTTTTGTGCTGAGTTGCTGCTTCCTTCAAAATCTTCAAGTCCGAAATATTTCCTTATGAATGAATCACCAGTTTCTTCTCTAAATATGATGGTGTCCGCAAAAGTTTCAATGATTGGTTTGTATTCAGAGAAAGGTTTGTCTAGAAATATTTTTTTATGAAAAGTATGATTCAACTATAAAGAAAATTATAGAATTCCAAGTTTGGGAATCTTTGTGTGTAGAAAAACCTGATAAGGATTATGATTTTCTATATCATGATATTGTTTTTTAATTTTAAAGTTCATTAAAGTTTTTCAAATAGAAAGGAAAAAAATATTTCTTTCACAATTTATGGAAAAGGGTATCAAATTTCATATAGGAAAACTACAAGTTTTTTGGCGTTCTGTTATATGGATAATCCTATTTACCTTTTCACAAGTTACCAATTGATATAGGTTCTTTTGATAATAAAAATTCAGAGGATTATATAACAACACTACTTTTCTTCTAATACTGTTATATCATTTTAAAGATAAACAATATAATAGTGTAACAAAATGAGGATCCAAAGGCTTAGTGTCTCAGTAAGATTAGGACCAAACATAAAATTTACATAATAAATCACAAACATTATTTAATTCCTTATTATCTAGCTTCTTAGTGGCCCTTTTATTCTTCTTAGTATAAGTAATCACCTGAGAATATACATCAAAGAAAGGGGGGGGGGGGCTATAAACCTAGTAATAGGATAGATAAGAACATGAATCAATATAACATGGGTGAGTATAATAATAATAATCATAACATAAGCATGGGATCATTATCATAATCATGATAGGAATCATTATATAAAGTCATGTAATGTGGCAATTCATAAAAATGAAACATTTTGTCTTAGTGGTCAAATACCACACATAGTTGTGAACAAAGCTAACATCATGTTCATGCATAATATATGTGCGTAATCATAACATCATAATTGTGAAAAATATAACATAATTTTCACACATATTGAACATTATATCATGATATAAATCACATTACCCAATATATTTAAGCACTATATAATTCCAGGTACACCCATCACATCATAACATTTACATAATCATTCTTTCCACATAGAACGTGTATCAATAATGCACATAAAACAACCCATGGAAATGAAATGTGTTTCATGAGAATTTCATAAAGAATACATTCATGAATAAAATTTGGGGTTCCAAAAATAAAAATAAAATAATATACTTGGTATAAGAATCATCAATCTCGAGTGAAGAAGAAACAATCACATGAGAAATAAAAGATGTATTTTTTTAGAAAGAAGAGTTCTTTTGAAAAAATATTTGCATTTTTCATAAAACTAGATTGAAAAAAATTATATCCTAGAAAAGAAAAGGGAATGAAAGTAAATTATATTTAAGGAACATTAAAGGAACATCCATACTGAAAATGGGGTGAAATAGGGAAAACCCAAAGAAAGAGAATTGGGTTCAAGAATCCCCTTACCTTATGTTTGAATGATTTATTCACTTTAATATCCTGGATAAAAAAATTAAATTCATTAATTAAAAAATAGAGAACCTATTATAAATTTATTTTATTTATTATAGTTTTATTTAGTTCATTTATGGCCTTTTTGATGAGTTATAGATTTTAATTTCATCGTTCAAGAGTGTTTGTTTTCTTGGTTTACATGATCAGTTCACTTGTTTATAGGTATGGAAGTTAATGTATAAAAGAATGATTATACAGAATTAAAATTATATGTTATTAATGAACATAAATAAGTTTAATTGATCTTATATATTATTTTTTTCTATATATAAGGATGATTCAGTATATAAAATTTTAATGATGCCCGTTTAGATTAATTTTAGTGGTTTTTGATCACAAAGAACTTATTTTGTTTTATTATTTAATATTATGCATATAATTTAGTTCTAGAAAATAAAATGTTATGATATAAATTTTAAAATCTTTATTAACCATTATAATGGTTTTAAGATCATCCCTGAAGGTGGTAAAAGAAAATGAAAACGCATCATCCACGATGGCGGTAAATCGACACATCACGAATGATGATTTCAT
Source organism: Viscum album (assembly GCA_963277665.1). Lineage (NCBI taxonomy): Eukaryota > Viridiplantae > Streptophyta > Magnoliopsida > Santalales > Viscaceae > Viscum > Viscum album. The sequence goes on from OY728160.1 coordinate 1,058,279,897, forward strand.
TTTTTAGAATAAAAGGAAGAGAAGAAGAGGTTTGATGATGAATTATTCCATTAACATAATGAAATTATAGTATATATAATAAAATATAGTTACAATTCCACTTGTATAATGGTACATTATTATAGAATAAGAAAATAAATAAATTGAAAAGAAATTAAAAGGAAATGAAAGAGGATTTTACATCTTGAATTTGTCCTCCTTGAGAACCTCATTAGGGAAAAGGGTTTGGTCTTTTTGATGAGATAAAGAGATCATATACATGGGTTAGGGTCTTGGGAAGATTATTGGGAATATATAGTAAAATATTTAAGGTTTAGAAGGTGTGAGGGGAAGAGGTGGTGAGGGGTGGTATTTATAGGGGTGGAGAGGGGTGTTTTCTCATTATTTTATTATTAGTTTATTATTTGGATCAAGACTATAGATTGTTTAAAAAGTATCACTAAATATATTAAAATAATTAAGGATAGTTTTATATTATGGAATTACATCATACATACATCATCTATGACTTAATAATTCATGTATTTAACTTTTATCGTAAATTATCATATTTTACTATTCACAAAAAATTCAAGTATTTTAGAAAAATACCAAAAAATCACCCTAATAATTTTTAAACATGTATAATTAAAAAATGGACTCCATTTTATGGAAAAAATTATCTAAATGTGAGGAATTTAATTTTTAATTAAAATCATCATTTATTTGAAAAATACCAATTTTAAAATTGTAACTCATTTTATAACACTTTGAAAAATTAATTAAGGTATCATAAAATTATATTATAATAATAAGACAAAAAAAAAATTTATTTATGAGTCTATTTTATGAAAATAAATTTTCTTTTAAATCATTATATTGATTATAAAATTATAAATAAACATTTATCTTTTATAAAAAAACACCAACACTTAATTAATAAATTTTAAAATATTTATTTACTTATAATATGATATAATTATATCATATTATTATTTATAAGTTTCCTAAATTTTATTTATACTTCGATAGGTCGTGTTACTATTCTATTGGATGAATTACTATTCCTAATGGTCATGTTATTATTCCAAGGGACATGTTACTATTTCATTGGTATTGGTTCCTTAATTACTAGAAATAACTCTTTTTTCATTAATTATTCATTTATAAAGTTTGTATTGTGTTATCTATGCGATTTTATGTGATTTATACTATATGAAATAATTATAAGAAGGGAGTTTCCATTGATAATGTTCAGGGTTGTTACATTCTCCCCCCTTATGAAATTTTGACCTTGAAATTTCATTTTACTTTCTGAGTTGAAAATAGGTGAGGTTACTTCTCCTTAATTTCTTCCTAATATTCCTATGTTGCCTCTTTATACTTATGGTTCTTTCATAATACTTTGACTAGATGAGTAGTCTTGTTTCCTAAAACTTTATCTCTACGGTCCAAGATCTTAACTGGTTTCACCTCGTAAGAGAGATCATTTTCCAACTGTACCACCTATAGACTCAATACATGTGTGGGATTTGGTATGTACTACCTTAAAAGGGACACATGGAATACATAGTGTACTTAATACATGGTAGGTGGAAGTTCTAGTTAGTAGGCCACATCTCTGAATCAATCAAGAATCTCAAAGGGGCCGATGTACCTAGGTATCAGCTTTCCTTTCTTCCCAAATCTCATGATCCTCTTCCATAGAGATATATGGAGGAATACCATGTCTCAAGACTTAAACTCTAGGTCTCATAAATTATTATATGAATAACTCTTATATAGACTTTTTATTGACTTGATGTGATGCTGAATAGTTTTCACCTTCTCCACTATTTCTTCAACCATTTCAAATTACCTTCACTAACTTCATCCCAACATTCTAGTGTTCTACATTTTTCCTATAAAGGGATTCATATGGATCCATTTGGATGATCGAGAGGAAATAATTATTGTAATATAAATTAAACAGAGGTAGATGTTGGTCACATCATTCTTTTAAGTCCATATAACATGGTCTAAAAATGTCTTCCAATGTCTGAATAGCTCTCTCTGATTGACCATCAGTTTGAGGATGATAAGATATATTGAAGTTCATCTCAGTGTTTATATTATATTGGAGACTTTTCCAGAACTTTGAGGTGAATCTAAAATCTTCATTGGATAAAATTGATAGTGTTACTCCATGAAACCTTACCACTTCTCTAATGTATATCCATGCAAGTTGATCCAGTGAGAAGTACTATCGAATTGTGATAAAGTGATCTGTCTTTGCAAGATGATCCACAACAACTCTTGTAGTATTGTTTCCTTTGGATGTCTTCATAAGTCTGGTGAAAAATTCCATGGTGATGTTTTCCCATTTCCATGTTGGTATGGGTAATTATTTCATCATCCCTATAGAATTTTTCCTTTCAACATTCACTTGCTGACATACGAGGAACTTTGATGTATATTTAGTGATATCCTTCTTTATATCGTCCCACGAATAGTTCTGTCAGAGATCCTAATACATATTTGTGCTCCTTGGGTGAATATAGAAGGTTGATCTATCACTAAAAAATATTTAAAATTTTCCAATAGGGACATATCTATTGGTAAAGGTACATTTTTGTTGGTAAAACATTTTACCAACAATTATGTCCCTGTCACTAAAATTTTGGCAAAAACTCTGTTGCTAAATGTTATTACGACAGATAAAATAGTTCCATTGAAATTATAATATTACTAATAGATAGTATATATTTTGGACAAAGTATATAGCCACATATTCAAACAAAAAATTTCTCTACTGGTGATAATATAACTAACATATAATATCTGTTTATAATTTAAATTTAAATAAACTTTATAACTTTTTATTATTAGTAAAATTCATATTATAATTATTAATTTATCATATATAATACACCTATTTTAATTATCAAACTGAATACACTTTTCACACATGTTCAAACTTATAAAATGATTAATTATATTAATAATTGAATTTAATACACAATGAATCAATACATTGCTTGATACATAAAAAGATCATAAAAACCAAAAAATCCTATGATCCATATTCCAAAACACAAAAAACTAGTATCCATTATCTACATCCCACCCAAAGGGTATGTCATATCATGATTTCAATTGTCCACCACCCACCATGGTATAAGAATGGTTACCCCTGCTAAAGATCTTTCCCCAAAGTAGGCTACTATAAGAAAGAAACCAAGTCTTCTCTAATACCAGTGAGGATCCTCAATCAATTATATGTCACACACTACAACTAAAATATCTACACAACACACAACCAAAGATAATACTCATAAATTAGTGAAAAACATCGACATGAATTGAAACCAAAATATAAATAAATGAAAGTGTAAAAAATGATCTGTATAGAATGATCATTTGTCATCAAAATATCATTTCAACCTTAAGTAATTATATATATAATTGATTAAAAATGTTTACTTATCATGTATACTTATGAAAGGAATATGTTTAACAAGAAAATAATGATTCTCAATAACAAAGAAATCATTTATTCCCATCTATAAAAAAATAGTCCAGTAAGATATTTCCCCATAATATGGAAACTCCATGCCCCTTATTCCATGATTTGACTTTGAATCCAAAGAATAAACCATGAATATTCCAACGTTAAACCCATAAATTACTAGTATATATTTGGCATAAGAAAATAGGAATGGAAAATACAAACCAGAATGAATTTTCAATAGTTTATTTGGTATGCATGGAAAATGTGTGATGAAATATGTTAAAAAGAGGTATATTCAATAAAATAAAACATAAAAATTGAGATAAGGAAAAATAAAATGATGAAAATATCACAATAATTAAGGCTTAACATATTCAAGTTCCATTTCTGTACAAGTTCAACATTTACATCAAAATACTCAGTTGAAATTAAGTATATAACCATAGATTCAAACTTGAAACCTAACACTTGAAGTTGAAAAAGATTTCATTTGAAAAAAATTACTAAAAAATTCTCAACACATATCACTTATGGGGAAATAATATTGTGAAAAAACTTTTACCCGAGACTTATTAACCATAGATCATAATTTCTCAGCTCGTTTGAGAAAAAATATGAGCACCTCTTCCAACATTATATTTATTTTCATCGAATATAAAATAAAAAAGGTTACAATGGTAAGGTTATCAAGGCATGAAAAAGAAATAAAAATAAAACACAAAAGTCGAACCACCTTGTTATACTCTTCAAGTCATGATTCTTCATCACAAGAAGACATTCATTTCTCTACCTTTTCAAGTATTTCTTTTTGATCAAAAGCCTCATCCTTGGTTTTAAAAATTTGCAGCAAGTGTTCCTAAATATAAGAAAATGATTAGTAAGAACCAAGTCACTAAATTTTTTATAGAAATTATCACTTATGATAGGTTATTCAATTCAATTGTTCTTAGATTTATTATTGAAGATAAAACTTATTTAAGTGGTTTTATTCATTAATTTAAGTAACACATATCAATGTTTAAATACATGGTAGTTTTTATGTTTTGCGTAATGAGAATCATGTTACTTTCAATAAAAAATAACCACCCCTCCAAACTAAACTTCTATTTGAAAAAAGTGTTGGGTGAAATCTTATCTTAAAATGTATTCATGTAAAATTTTAGTTGCTAACATGCTTCCTTTGATAGTGATACATGAATTGATTTATTAATGAAATGACTCTTTGGTTGTGCAATACATAATAGGAAGTGTTAGAAGTATTTATTATGTCCTCTTAACTTTAGTTTGGACTATGAAAGTGGGGATAATTAGTTTTACTTATGATAATCCATTATTCCATAAAAACACATTAACTTGATAAAATTATAGGTATGTCTCCATGTAGGTCATTATTTTTTATTCAAAGTAACATGATTCCTGTTATACAAAACTTGAAAACTACAATGTATTTAAACTTTGATATGTTGTTAAATGTTAAGCTGAAATTGTCACGTGTTTTAAGTGAATTAATGGGCATGTTGGGTTGCTTCTTTCTTCTTTAATTAATAGTAATATAAAACATTATATTTCTTAAAAATGTTGATGAAAATTTGTATATAACATTATATTTCTTAAAAAAACATAATATTTAAACATTTTAAATGAATTTAAAGAAATAGAATATACCTCAAATGTAAGTATTTAGAGGATGTAGCTTTGGAAGTGGGTTTACCCATGGAAAACCCCTTCTTTGAGTGCTGCCCAACTGGTTAGTGCTAAGACAACATACCAAAATAACTCAAAAGGAAGAATAAAACATTACTAATGAAGGTAAAAAATTTAGAATGTGTAATGATTATCCCAATCATATCACCTTGAACATGTGAAAAGGTTCATGAATAGCCTATAATCACCTCAATTAACATGAATCACATAAATATTTGTTACACATACACAGATAATCTGTTACACACATGAAGATTACACATATATATATTACGCTGATACAGATTACAAAAATACAGATTACACAGATTACACAAATACATATTACATAGATACACATATAGAGTACATGAATACATATTATAGAAATATTTTTTACACATACACAAATACTATTTTACACACATACAAAACACATAGATACATATTAAAAAAATACAGATTACACAGATTACACACATATAGATTACACACACACACCCGAATTACATAGATACATATTACATATTACTCACATATAGATACAAATTACACACATACATATTACACATATTGATATATTACAAAAATACAAATAATATATTAAGTGGGTGTTTTTTCTTTTCCCACAAACATCTACTCACTTTATCATTTTAATAATAAAACCTTAATGCTTTATTTCAAAAATAAAATAGACAACTTTAATCAAGTTTTGTGAAACAGATCCTTAACCACTTTGAATAGAATAAATCATATATATCCTTAACCACTTTGAACATAATAAATCATACATATGAGTTAAAAAAAGTAATATCTCTTGACATTTCTTTTGTAGAATCTTTAACTTTAAAAATGTTTTCATAAATTCCAAACCACTTAATAGAAGCTCCAAAGATGTTGGTGAAATTTTAAGAGGAATTTCAGTGGTGGGATTGAGCTTTTATTCTAGAATTTCCTTCCTAAAGTGTTTCTTGAATAAATATAAATTTCAAAATTCACACATCTACCTTGGGAAATTGTATCTTTTCATATAAATAGTGATTTTCATGATATATAGTGAACCTACTTTGTAGAGACTTGATGTGGTATGTGGTAACCATTTTTAGGAATCTGATAAGACTAACAACAATCCCACCAGTATCCTTCCAACTTTACATAGCTCCCTTGGGAATTTTATCTTTTCATATACAAAGTGAGGGTCATGGTATAGAGTGAACCTTATTTTAAAAGCCTTGATGTGGTATGTGGTAACCATTTTTAGGAATCTTCTAAGTCCAGCAACAAGCCCAAAAGTATCCTACACTCTATATTTTGAACCATTTTCTGATGTAACATCAAAAATTTAACTTGGATCTAGGTATATGACACTGCTCAAAAGAGAATCCAACTTTGATTTAAAATTAGGAGGAGTGATGAATTAACATGCTTGAACATTTCAGAGAGAACCATAATTTCATATTAACAAATTATCTTTCAAATAACACATATGATAATTAGTTTTAAATACTTAAATAAACTATGATTCACTAATATGAAACCCTAATATTTTATAATAAAAAAATATATCATTATTATGCTCATAATTTACATTAAATTCAATAGAGATATCAACTATATACTAAGTTTATCCACTTTGAAAATGAATATACAGTTTAAAACATACAATTCAAAATGAATTTTTTCAACAAAAACAATGAAACCCAATTGAATTAGGCTTTCAATTAGCTACTATTAGAATATTTTATCCTATATTAAAGAGAAATATATAAATATATAATTTTCATCCACCATTAGAGAACTCAAGCTACCCTATTTCAGTGAAAAAATTTTCATGAAAATATTATGACAAATTTTTTTTGCATTAAATCACTGGTCAGAAGCGATCCAAAAAGTTTTAATCACATGGTTACAAAATATATTAAAATAAAAAACTATAAAATAAATTTAAAATAAAAATATTAGTTCTAAAATAATACATATATATGTATATTATTTTTCTAGAAAAACTTCCACTCTAACATATGTTATATCACAATATTAGTTTTGAACAAATATATATGTTGATAATAATTAATAGTTGACCTTCATTCTAATATGTATTGATCAAAATATAGATTTTTTCTAATCTAATATTAGTTATCAACTAATATTTTGATCAATACATATAATTAACATTAATACAAATTAGTTCTTCATAGTACATCAGTTCTAAACTAAAACACATAAATTTGGTAATTAATATTAATTTAGAACTAATATGAAATTTTATTTGTTATAAAAAAATGAAATATTAGTTCTGTAATATATATTGATCACAATATATATTTTTTACTGCATAAAAATTACCTCTCATATATGTTGTATCACAGTAATAGTTCAAAACTAAGATGTATTCATCAAAATAAATAAATTGTATCTTTTTTAAAATGTATTAATAAATATATATATATATCTTATGAAAAAATATTAATTATTAATCTAATATAGTGATCAATAAATATTTGTTCCAATACATAAATATTAATTTTATCACATAAGATTATTTAGTTGAGCTCTATGGATTGAAATAAAAGACTAAAATAATCTTACATGGGCTCATTTTATCATTGCAGATACCCGGATTCAAAGTATATTATTGGATCTTACAGGGTTACTTTTTTTTTCAAAAGTCAATACATAGTAGCTACTAACACAAAATAACTAACTGTATATTTGAGAAGGAATAATAATATGAAGAAAGAGTAATGTAATTTTTAATTCATATGTATCTACATGGTTTTAAGTGTTTTAATAGTTTCTATTTGAAATGTGTTTCCATGCCACATATTTAAATGTTTTTGTTATAGAATTTTGGTGAAAGCCTTTATTTAACAACACTTATTGAAAACAACTGACATAAAACTTACCATTGAATTCCTAAAATGGTGGAAACTAGATAAAAAAAGACATTGGTCATTTAGGAAGCATGAGAAGATCACTTGTACCATGTTTGATTCTTTTTCTCTATCTAGTATGTCAACATTTTCAGCACTGAAAAAATGACTTGAATTGATATTTTGAACACCCTAAAATTTAAAAAATTTGAAATCACACATGTTTCAAATATTCAAGTTAATAATATGAATGTAAATAGTACAAGGCCTATTTGGTATCACTTATTTAAAATTGTTTATATCACTTATCACTTACAATAATAATATTTAAAAAATAAGTGATGCTTGTTCTATTTTGTAAAAACACTAAAATTAAGGTTTTTTTAAATACATGGTAGAATCATTTTATCAAAAATAAATATTCAAACAAACCATCATTCAAATAACACATATGATTATTACTTTTAAATACTTAAATAAACTATGATTCATCAATATAGAGCACTGTTATTTTATAATCACATAAATGTATCACTATAATGCTCAACATTTAAGTGAAATTTAATATAGATATTAACTATAGACTCTCAATATAAAATTAAATAGTAAAACAAATGATTAATGTCATAAAAGTAATATAATCCATTTTCACATCACATGGAATGTGAATCATATATTAAACAAGAAAAGAAACAACATTGAGTCATTCCACACATCAATTCAAAAAATGAATTGTAACTAGATACAAAAAGGAAAAAAATTAGTTAAAAAAGTAAGAATGAAATTCCTTCTGATAAAATTATTGAGGGTGTATTCAAATGTAAAATTTTCTACCTCTAGTATTTAAAGGTGAAAAATTTCTATGTGGATTGTATGTTTTACTACAATGTATATAATGAAAGAATTTTTGTTTAATTAAAATTACATTCATACCTAAAATGAGACTTACAAAAAAATATGGATCTCAATGAAGCACCCATTCATCATAATGGAGCCCTTAATCCTATTTAAAATCAAAGATAGTGTGCAATAATTAGTTTTTTTAGTGTAAAAAAGTTAATTTCCTTTTAATGTAACCATTATATTATAATTAACTAAATCAAGTTCACTCATTAATACTACTTAAAAGGGGTTCATTACTTTTCTGATGACTAGAATTTTTATTTTTATTTTTAATTGATGAAATGTAAAATAGAGGAATTCAATCAAAATTCACAACCAAAAATTGGGAAATTGGGATAGAAAATTTAAATTTTCTTATTTCTAAAATTCTCTTTACAACCTAATTCATTTATTTCACACCTAAAACTTAATTTCTCACATGATTCATCAATATTTTGAGTGTAGTGGAAGAAACTAATCATATAAATAATAATTAACTCCCATTTGTGACAACCTTTAAGGAGATGGTAGATGAGAAGGTGAGCAGGGGAAGCATGTGATAATCATGAATAGACAGCATGCGAGATATCAATGAACCTAAGGGGTAGTTTTCAAAGGGAAATATAACTAGAAATGAACTGGTGAAAGGCCAAAGTGGGGTGACTGGTTAGCACATTGGGGGGAGGTAAAGGGGGATGAATGGTGTATCTATGAACTGAATGGGACTAAATGGTATGACAAAAAACTGTAGTGAGGTGAACTTCATTATGATGAACTGAAGCTTGATCTAGGTATTCCAGATTTGTGAGACACATTCCCATGGTTTATATAGGGGCACAATAGTTTTATTAGGATCATATTAATAAATATAAAAGATAGTTATTATGATAAAAAATATATTTCTAAAAGAAAATATTTATAATCGATTCATAAACTTCCATTTTTTTTAACTTTATAAGTTTTCAACAAATTTTTTGATTTTTTATCAATGATTTTAAATCACACACACACACACACACATATATATATTAATTTTATGAAACATTATTAAATTATCAATGTTTTAAGTTAATATATAAGCTTATATTTTTATTATCTAGTAATATGTGTTGTACTAAATAATTAATAAATTTATATTAAATTATTAGTAAGATTTATATTAATATTAAATAATTTACAGAAACATATATTTATAATGGTAAAATACTTGTCAATAATAATAATTATTAAAAATAGATCGATTTATTGGTAAAATAATTGTTGGTACTAGTATGATAAAGAAACCTATTTAATTTTTGGTAAACCATTTTTTGGTATTGAACAATTAATATTGAAAAATATATACGTTTTTAAAAATAATTTTTGGAACTTGTAAAGAATATCAACATAATATAATATCTATTGGAATTACTAATATTTAGCAACAAATATATTGTAAGACACACACATTCTATAGGTAAAGGATATTTTTTTTGTAGTATATGTGAGTCACTCAGAATCTCTTTATTTATATAAGGCCCCAGCCTTAAACCTTACTTAATCTTGAGTTATTACAAGATTACACATTGAGGATATTTTCAGGTTTAGAGTTTTAGAGAATTAGATCATGAAACTTGCATTACATTCCACATTTAAACAAAGTGGTTACATAAAAGACAGTATTCATTCTTCCCATCAACGGAAACATATTTAAAATAAAACATTGATTCTTTCTTGACACATCCTTGACACTATCATCACATCATGTACCTTTCCCTTGACCTGTGAAAAACATTTCAAAAACTTGGGATGAGCATAAAAAGCTCAGTAAGGGTTATAAAAATATGGAAAGGAAACATGAGTTCATATATACATAAGAATGAAATCATACTTTACCCATAAAACATAGGCACTTTAACATACCTCATAAAATCATGAATAAATCATAGAAATCATAAGACATAAAGGTAACTTGAGGCATTCATAACATTCTTACATAGGGAGTAACCCTCTTGGTTACGTTTGGAATACCCACCATAGTATATTCCCTAAATCTCTTCGGAGAAACCTTAATGTTTCACTCCTTCGCGTTACCCAATGCATTGGAGAGCTACATCGGGCTCACCTGCCCTTAGTTTATCACAGAACCACCCGTCTTCATAACAATGCCCAAGAACCATAACATAATCATAGCACATAACTTAAGCATAAAGGAAAGATAACATTCCCACATTGCAAAAACAATATAACATTTTATGATTTTGATATAATGAATCCATTAAAAAAACCATTTTCAAAACCATTTAAAACATTTAATAAAGAGATTTTTGAATCAAAGTGTCCCTTACCACCTTGAAGCTTTTAACATTTTAAACCATTAATATCCATATAAATAAATCCTTAAAACCATTTTTAAAACATGGATATTAACAACAAAAAATCATTAAAACATTTAAAGCGATATTTTGGTAAAAGGGTTTTTACCAAAATTTGAGACACTTGAATATAATAAATGAGGATTAACATTTAATTAGAACTTTATAATATCATGAGAATAAATGGATTCATGATATAATATTCCAAAGGACAGTATATACACCATATAAGAGTGAATTGGTTCATAACAACAATGAAGTCTCAATGGAAATGTACATTGAGATGAAATCCATTATAAAGATAGTATCCTTAAATTAAGGATAAATCAATCTCATAATTATGTGTGACAAATATAAATACACCCAATATAAGTGGATATTAAGTGTAAAATAATCAAAGGTCATTCAAACATATTCAAAGGATAAAATATTCAATAACTACATGTTGAACCCAAAGAAATCGAAATTGGGTTAAGAAGTTCCCTTGACAGCCTAACAACGTCACATCAAATTTTAGAAAAAGAGTTGATGAGAGAGATAAAGGGTATCTCATCACTTGGACATAAAATTTACGGCAATAGGGATATATAAGAACATATCCCCACATAATAAGATGAAAATTAAAAGACATAACAAAATAAGTCTTTTAAAAAGAGGAGGGTGAAAGGTTCCCTTACCGACATGGGTATCTCTCGAAACATACACCCCGTGAAAGAAGGACAATACAAAAGTGATGTAAATACTAATAAATGAAATTATATTACACAATGAGTAAAATAATGGGCAGTACATACACCACTCAAAGGAAATTGTGGCAAATGTAGCATAAATCTCATGGGAATAAAAGTGAGATGAAAAATCCCTTACGAAAACTCGGCAGCCTAACGACGCCACTTAAAACTTACAAAAATGGATTGATGAGATCAAATAGGGTCTCTAATAATATTAACATAAAGTTTACAGAAAGATGAATATAAAAGAACATCCCCCAACATAACAAAGAGTAGCTTAAAAGAAGTGACATAAAGGAGAGTACTTAAAAACAAAGAGGGGTTAGATCTCTTACGAAAATTCGGCAGCCTAATGACGCCACTCAAAACTTACAAAATGGATTGATGAGAGGAAATAGGGTCTCTAATCATATGAAAATAATAATTATAGTAGGATTAATATAAAATAACATCGTAATCATAAGAAATATGAGCTTAAAAGGAATGACATAAAAGAGTGTACTTAAAAAGAAAGAGTGGAGTAGGATCCCTTACCTTGGGTCCGACTTGACTCGATCGTTCTTTAATCTCCTGAATAATAAACTTGAGTTAATTTCTACTTCCTTAAGAACCCTTTTTTCAAGTTAATTATTACTTTTATATCACCTATTACCATGTCATGAACACTATGTTATTATTTAAGTTAATAATGGTCGTTTTAACGATCATTGGTACTTGAGTCAAAAAAATAAACTATTTATAATTACAAGTTGTTCATGTGGTAAAATATCCATTATATCCAGAATTGTATTCATGATTTAGATATCATATATATCATATATATCTAGTATATTCATTTTATACTATTCCATAGCATTTGAAGATAAAAATTAAAAGCATCGTTCATGGAGACGGTAGGTCGTACGTACGCATGAACACTACTTTCATTTTTTGTCATATTAATGGAATTAAAACAAAATGATAGATAGATATATATATGTTATAATTCCAGAATGATATCCATCATTTAGATGTAATATATTACATATATATCCATTATATATATGTACTTATAATAGTACATAACATTTTGAGATAAGAAATGAAATGTACCGTTCATGGAGACGGTAAGCCGTACGTACGCATGAACGCTACTTCCATTTATATTTCATATTTAATGGAATTAAAACATAATTATACATAATAGTATTTTAATTACAGTATGGTATCATATATAATATAATTAAATATATCCTTTATACTTACCACATATGGTATTAACGAATCAAATCACTTTGAGGGGCCGGTAGTCCGTACTTCCTTAAATGAAGATATCGCGTATACCCATAATGGAAGCCATAAAGGTATGCCATAAATGAAAAATACAGAAGCTTGAGTAAAACATAAACATATTATATATGATATGTAAATATAGTTACATCTTAATGGCCACCATGAAAGGTGTTAAGAGAATATTGAACAATCATCGTTTCGTGAGGCAGTAATTCGCCATCCACAGAAACAGTACGTTCTTTAACCATTAGATGTAGGTGTGTGTAAGTGTATCTCGAATACTTCTTATAAAAACATCCTAGTATATTTAAGATACTGTATTTGTTACAAAATAAATGAATAAAAAGAGTTTAAGGGGTTAGAGAAGCAAAATAAAACAAAAGGACACAAGTGAAGACATTACCTTAAAATCGGTTAACTCCCTTTGGTTTGAGCACAAAGGCTTCCTTGGGAAGACTTCTGCCCAAAGTGAGGCTTCAAGGAGTTATAGAGGGATGTGGAGAGACAAAATGGGCAGGGTGTGGCTGAGCCAAATGCTTTGGAAGTGTGGGTAAGGTGGTATAGGTGGGGGCCTTTTATACGAGGAGAGGAGGGGCACTCTTGGAAAGTAAGGAAATGCTACTTTATTTTAGAATGAGTTTCGGATTTTAATGGTCCCAAATTGATGTGTTTTGAGGACAAGGTGATAAGGGTTCGAAATACACCCATACAATAGGTTTTGGACATGTGTAGGTCTTAGATTTTATATCATCTTTCCATTTTATTTAAATCGTTAAATAATGAGGTCATCGCTGCATCATTATGATGTCATAAATAATTTAATTTATTTAATGTCTAAAAATTATAAAAAAATACTATGATGTATAAAATATTTTTATCTTTCCAATGAATATTTATAGTCCAAAAGATAATTTATTCAGACAAAATTAAAAATATTTTACTTAGGTGATACATTCTTTGTTACATTTAACATTCTTTAAAAATAAAAAGATAAAAAGTCACTTTCTCACAAAAGTGATTCCATGGGGCCCCCAAGTTTGGCACAAGGCATCCCATGGTCGGCCATGAGACAACCAGAAGCCTTAGGACACATTCTGTGGTCATTTTTTATTATTATGATATTATATTATTATCTTTAACTACCCGATTACTCATTAATCAAGACAATTAAAGATAATTACCGTCATTACTATTCATAATGTACAAAAATAAAAGAGTCTTAATTACATAATTTGGACCTTCTGATTCCAAATATGTAATCCATTTTACCAAATTCAAAACACATAAATTGCAATAATTAATTTAAAAATAATTCCCGTTGTCAAAACAAATAGCGGGTTTTTTTGAAACAATATTCATGAAAAGTTTGGCACTTGTTTATGCCCAATTCCAAAGTGAAATTAATACCAATGGCCATCATTGGATTACATGGTAAACATATGTTCTAATTACACTTTAAAACAAATTAAAAAGATAATATAACCATATAATTAAATTATATGAAAAATTAGTTTTGATGTAAAATGCAGTATTTTTCACTATTCATTGAAAAATGAACATTGTCAGAAAAATACCAAAAATTAACCCAAGGTAAATTTCAATGTCCCAATAATAAATAATATGTTTATTTTGAAAAATAGAGCTTATAAAATTGTCAAAAGTTTTATTTAAAAATGGTTTTCCATCAAAAGGTAGTAAAACAATCTTTTAAAAATACTAGTGTATTCAATGCTTAAGATTGGATTCATTTGTATTCTAAGCCTCTAAAATTTATTGGATAAAAGTAAAAACATTTAAAAGACATATATAATCGTATTTTAGTTATTTCTATTCATACCCGCCAATACAATGGCTATGTGTTAATTACCATTTAAAATAATATTATTTTATTATTAGAGTGCGACGTAAGATTTCAAAGGAACTCATTGTTGCGTATTGGGTAAGCCATCGAGCATAGCGTTCCATTTAAATTAATATTGACATTTTTTCCACAAATAGAGATAAATATAAAAATTTCATATTCTTTATTTACCTGGGGTGTTACATCCTTCCCCCCTTTTGGAAATTGCTTCCTCGCAATTATAAAACTGGGCTTGGAAACATCATTGAAAATCCCACATCGGAACAAGAGTCGGTAAAAAAATCAATTTAAAATAAAGAAAGAGAAGTATAGAGGTCACCCGAGTTAACCCATACTAGGATTCCATGTACGAAAACATGGACATGGAGGAGAAAACATAGGGTCATGTTCTGATGGAGAGTGATAGAAAACTTGTTTAGGAGCAAGTTAACCACAAGAAAATCACAAACTTGTGATGGGTTAAACGGTATTCGATTCCCCAGTAGGAAAAGTTAATAGAAAACATTTTTGTTTTAAGTTACTTTTTATTGAGGAATTTATTCATAAGGAAACATAATTACTTATCATGTTGACTTTCAACTTTTATTAGATTTATTACACAAACTCATACTTTCCCCAAAAGATGAGTATTTAGGAAGACTTGTTCACATTAAGAGTACTATAATCAACTTCTAGAGAATCACCTAATCCAAAAAAGAGAACTATATACTTCCCATGTCTTTAGACTTTAACCAAAACCAAAACCAAAAAGGTTAGTACAATATTAGATAATCCAGAAAAGGATAACCCTTTATAAAAAGAAAATCTATTCTTAATCTCTAAAATTTGTCCAACAAAACCCAAAGTTAAACGAGGACCATTCGATAAACAATTTGTCCATAAAATCCTTCAAAGTAAACCAAACTAATATTGAAACCCAAATATTTGAAGGTTTTAGTCACATAGTCTTCCAAGTTAAATCATAACATTTATCTCCAAACAACATCAGTTTCTCTTAAAGTCTCGTATTGAAAAGTAATTAACCTAATCACATATCCTCCATGATAGGTTAATATATTTCCATATATAACCCAAAATCAAATTAATCTTAATTCATAAAATCATCTAACTAAAAATAATCAGTCAAACTAACCATGGACTTCACGTAGTCCAGTGGTAGGCGATAAATACCAGTTGCACTTTGGTTGTGGGTTCGATTCCCATAGCTTTGTCCGACTCGACAGGTTGTCACATAGTCTGCGTGTTGTCCTTTTTCCAAAACTATATAATTCTCAAATAATTCCCCAAAAAGTGATAAAATCATCAAAATTAACCATAACATAATTTAACCTCAATTTTATCTCATGCCTTTCACTTCCATCATAACATATAGTAACCCATAATTACCTCAAAAGGAAGGGTCATATAAGCCCTAATGGTTACCTTTATAATTATTACCTGAACTTCCACATAGATTTGTCATCTCATACATGATGCATTATAGAACATACCAAGGTTCAAGTGGATGATCATGAATCCTTGATAGTTGGTTTAGAACAACCACGAGTTTCCTCATTGAATACCCCATTTTATCTAGTATCCTAATCAGAGAACCACCACAGTTTCCTTCAAACCTGTTGTCTCTTTGGTGCCTGCTAGATCCATCCATTCACTAAAAACAGAAATGTCAGTGTGATTATATGAACAAAACCATAATGTACTAATGAGGAAGATAACCACTAAGATATACTTAATCATTCACTTTATCTAAAACTAGGACTCTTTCTGAAATCCTATCTATTATGGTACTGTCACTTATGCTTAGAGAATACCCTAACCTCTAAAGTTATCTAAACCGACCTTTGATACCAACTATAAGGCCCCAGCCTTAAACCTTACTTAATCTTGAGTTATTACAAGATTACACATTGAGGATATTTTCAGGTTTAGAGTTTTAGAGAATTAGATCATGAAACTTGCATTACATTCCACATTTAAACAAAGTTGTTACATAAAAGACAGTATTCATTCTTCCCATAAACGGAAACATATTTAAAATAAAACATTAATTATTTCTTGACACATCCTTGACACTATCATCATATCATGTACCTTTCCCTTGACCTGTGAAAAACATTTCAAAAACTTGGGATGAGCATAAAAAGCTGAGTAAGGGTTATAAAAATATGGAAAGGAAACATGAGTTCATATATACATAAGAATGAAATCATACTTTACCCATAAAACATAGGCACTTTAACATACCTCATAAAATCATGAATAAATCATAGAAATCATAAGACATAAAGGTAACTTGAGGAATTCAAAACTTTCTTATGTAGGGAGTAACCCTCTTGGTTACGTTTGGAATACCAACCACAGTATATTCCCTAAATCTCTTCGGAAAAAGCTTAACGTTTCACTCCTTCGTGTTACCCAATGCATTGGAGAGCTATATCAGGCTCACCCGCCCTTAGTTTATCACGGAACCACCCGTCTTCATAACAATTCCCAAGAACCATAACATAATCATAGCACATAACTTAAGAATAAAGGAATGATAACATTCCCACATTGCAAAAACAATATAACATTTTAGGATTTTGATATAATGAATCCATTAAAAAAAACCATTGTGAAAACCATTTAAAACATTTAATAAAGATATTTTTGAATCAAAGTGTCCCATACCACCTTGAAGCTTTTAACATTTTAAACCATTAATATCCATATAAATAAATCCTTAAAACCATTTTGAAAACACGGATATTAATAACAAAAAATCATTAAAACATTTAAAGCGATATTTTGGTAAAAGGGTTTTTACCAAAATTTGAGACACTTGAATACAATAATTGAGTATTAACATTTAATCAGACCTTTATAATATCATGAGAATAAATGGATTCATGATATAATATTCCAAAGGACAGTATATACACCATATAAGATTGAATTGGTGCATAACAACAATGAAGTCTCAATGGAAATGTACATTGAGATGAAATCCATTATAAAGATGGTATCCTTAAATTAAGGATAAATCAATCTCATAATTATGTGTGAAAAATATAAATAAACCCAATATAAGTGGATATTAAGTGTAAAATAATCAAAGGTCATTCACACATATTCAAAGGATGACATATTCAATAAATACATGTTGAACCCAAAGAAATCGAAATTGGGTTAAGAAGTTCCCTTGACAGCCTAACGGCGTCACATCAAATTTTAGAAAAAGAGTTGATGAGAGAGATAAAGGGTATCTCATCACTTGGACATAAAATTTACAGCAATAGGGATATATAAGAACATATCCCCACATAATAAGATGAAAATTAAAAGACATAACAAAAGAAGTCTTTTAAAAAGAGGAGGGTGAAAGGTTCCCTTACCGACATGAGTATCTTTCGAAACATACACCCCGTGAAAGAAGGACAATACAAAATTGATGTAAATACTCATAAATGAAAGTATATTACACAATGAGTAAAATAATGGGTAGTACATACACCACTCAAAGGAAATTGTAGCAAATGTAGCATAAATCTCACGGGAATAAAAGTGAGATGAAAAATCCCTTACGAAAACTCGGCAGCCTAACGACGCCACTTAAAACTTACAAAAATGGATTGATGAGATCAAATAGGGTCTATCATCATATTAACATAAAGTTTACAGAAATAGGAATATAAAAGAACATCCCCCAACATAACAAAGAGTAGCTTAAAAGAAGTGACATAAAGGAGAGTACTTAAAAAGAAAGAGAGGGGTTAGATCTCTTACGAAAATTCGGTAGCCTAACGGTGCCACTCAAAACTTCCAAAATGGATAGATGAGAGGAAATAGGGTCTCTCATCATATGAAAATAATAAGTACAGTAGCAGTAATATAAAATAACATCCTAATCATAAGAAATATGAGCTTAAAAGTAATGACATAAAAGAGTGTACTTAAAAAGAAAGAGTGGAGTAGGATCCCTTACCTCGGGTCCGACTTGACTCGATCGTTCTTTAATCTCCTGAATAATAAACTTGAGTTAATTTCTACTTCCTTAAGAACCATTTTTTCAAGTTCATTATTCCTTTTATATCACTTATTACCATTTGATGAACACTATGTTATTATTTAAGTTAATAATGGTCGTTTTAACGATCATTGGTACTTGAGTCAAAAAAATAAACTCTTTATAATTACAAGTTGTTCATGTGGTAAAATATCCATTATATCCAGAATTTTATTCATGATGTAGATATCATATATATAATATATATACAGTATATTCATTTTATACTATTCCATAGCATTTGGAGATAAAAATTAAAAGCACCGTTCATGGAGACGGTAGGCCGTACGTACGCATGAACGCTACTTTCATTTTTTGTCATATTAATGGAATTGAAACAAAATGATATATATATATATATATATGTTATAATTAAAGAATGATACCCATCATTTATATGTAATATATTAAATATATATCCATTATATACATGTACTTATAATAGTACATAACATTTTGAGATAAGAAATGAAATGTACCGTTCATGGAGACGGTAAGCCGTACGTACGCATGAACGCTACTTCCATTTCTATTTCATATTTAATGGAATTAAAAAATAATGATACATAATAATATTTTAATTCTAGTATGGTATCATATATAATATAATTAAATATATCCTTTATACATACCACATATGGTATTAACGAATCAAATCACTTTGAGGGGGCGGTAGTCCGCACTTCCTTAAATGAAGATATCGCATATACCCATAATGAAATCCATAAAGGTATGCCATAAATGAAAAATACAGAAGCTTGAGGAAAAAATAAACATATTATATATCATATATAAATATAGTTACATCTTAATGGCCACCATGAAATGTGTTAAGAGAATATTGAACAATCATCGTTTCGTGAGGCAGAAATTCTCCATCCACGGAAACAGTATGTTCTTTAACCATTAGATGTAGGTGTGTGTAAGTGTAGCTCTAATACTTCTTATAAAAACATCCTATTATATTTAATACACTGTATTTGTTACAAAATAAATGAATAAAAAGAGTTTAGGGGGTTGGAGAAGAAAAATAAAACAAAAGGACACAAGTGAAGACATTACCTTAAAATCGGGTGACTTCCTTTGGTTTGAGCTCAAAGGCTTCCTTGGGAAGACTTCTGCCCGAAGTGAGGCTTCAAGGAGTTATAGAGGGATGTGGAGAGAAAAAATGGGCAGGGGTTGGACGAGCCAAAGTCTTTGGAAGTGTGGGTAAGGTGGTAGAGGTGGGGGCCTTTTATAAGAGGAGAGGAGGGGCACTCTTGGAAAGTAAGGAAATGTTACTTTATTTTAGAATGAGTTTCGGATTTTAATGGTCCCACGTTGATGTGTTTCTAGGATAATGTGATAAGAGTTCTAAATCCACCCATACAATAGGTTTTGGACATGTGTAGGTCTTATATTTTACATTATATTTCCATTTTATTTAAATCGTTAAATAATGAGGTCATCGCTCCATCATTATGATGTCATAAATAATTTAATTTATTTAATGTCTAAAAATTATAAAAAAAATAATATTATGTAGAAAATATTTTTAGATTTCCAATGAATATTTATAGTCCAAAATATCATTTATGTAGACAAAATTAAAAATATTTTACTTAGGTGATACATTCTTTGTTACATTTAACATTCTTTAAAAATAAAAAGATAAAAAGTCACTTTCTCACAAAAGTGATTCCATGGGGCCCCCAAGTTTGGCACAAGGCATACCATGGTCTTCCATGAGATAACAAGTAGACTTATGACACATGTTGTGGTCATTTTTTATTATTATGATATTATATTATTATCTTTAACTACCCGATTGCTCATTAATCAAGATAATTAAAGATAATTACCATCGTTACTATTCATAATGTCCAAAAATAAAAGAGTATTAATTACAAAATTTGGACCTTCTAATTCCAAATATGTAATCCATTTTACCAAATTCCAAACAAATAAATTGCAATAATTAATTTAAAAATAATTCCCGTTGTCAAAAAAAAATAGCTGGTTTTTTTGAAACAATATTCATGAAAAGTTTGGCACTTGTTTATGCCCAATTCCAAAGTGAAATTAATACCAATGACTATAATTGGATTACATGGTAAAAATATATTCTAATTACACTTTAAAACAAATTAAAAATATAATATAACCATATAATTGAATTATATGAAAAAGCAGTTTTGATGTAAAATGCAGTATTTTTCACTATTCATTGAAAAATGAACATTGTCAGAAAAATACCAAAAATTAACACAAGGTAAATTTCAATGTCCCAATAATAAATAATATGTTTATTTTGAAAAATAGAGCTTATAAAATTGTCAAAAGTTTGATTTAAAAATGGTTTGCCATCAAAAGGTATTAAACCAATCTTTTAAAAATACTAGTGTATTCAATGCTTAAGAGTGGATTCATTTGTATTATAAGCCTCTAAAATTTATTGGATAAAAGTAAAAACATTTAACAGACATATATATTCTTATTTTAGTTATTTTTATTCATTCCCTCCAATACAACGGCTATGTGTTAACTACCATTTAAAATAATATTATTTTATTATTAGAGTGCAACGTAAGATTTCAAAGGAACTCGTTGTTGCGTATTGGGTAAGCCATCGAGCATAGCGTTCCATTTAAATTAATATTGAAATTTTTTCCACAAATAGGGATAAATATAAAAATTTCATATTCTTTATTTACCTGGGGTGTTACATCCTTCCCCCTTTTGGAAATTGCGTCCTCGCAATTATAAAACTGGGCTTGGAAACATCATTGAAAATCCCACATCGGAAAAAGAGTCGGTAAAAAATCACTTTAAAATAAAGAAAGAGAAGTATAGAGTTCACCCGAGTTAACCCATACTAGGATTCCATGTAGGAAAACATGGACATGGAGGAGAAAACATAGGGTCATGTTCTGATGGAGAGTGATAGAAAACTTTTTTAGGAGAAAGTTAACCACAAGAAAATCACAAACTTGTGATGGGTTAAATGGTATTCGATTCCCCAGTAGGAAAAGTTAATAGACAACATTTTTGTTTTAAGTTACTTTTTATTGAGGAATTTATTCATAAGGAAACATAATTACTTATCATGTTGACTTTCAACTTTTATTAGATTTATTTCACAAACTCATACTTTCCCCAAAAGACGAGTATTTAGGAAGACTTGTTCACATTAAGAGTACTATAATCAACTTCTAGAGAATCACCTAATCCACAAAAGATAACTATATACTTCCCATGTCTTTAGACTTTAACCAAAACCAAAACCAAAAAGGTTAGTACAAGATTAGATAATCCAGAAAAGGATAACCCTTTATAAAAAGAAAATCTATTCTTAATCTCCAAAATTTGTCCTACAAAACCCAAAGTTAAACGAGGACCATTCGATAAACAATTTGTCCATAAAATCCTTCAAAGTAAACCAAACTAATATTGAAACCCAAATATTTGAAGGTTTTAGTCACATAGTCTTCCAAGTTAAATCGTAACATTTATCTTCAAACAACATCAGTTGCTCTTAAAGTCTCGTATTGAAAAGTAATTAACCTAATCGCATATCCTCCATGATATGTTAATATATTTCCATAGATAACCCAAAATCAAATTACTCTTAATTCATAAAATCATCTAACTAAAAAGAATCAGTTAAACTAACCAGGAACTTCACGTAGTCCAGTGGTAGGCGATAAATACCAGTTGCACTTTGGTTGTGGGTTCGATTCCCACAGCTTTGTCCGACGCGACAGGTTGTCACACGGTCTGCGTGTTGTCCTTTTTCCAAAACTATATAATTCTCAAATAATTCCCCAAAAAGAGATAAAATCATCAAAAATAACCATAAAATAATTTAACCTCAATTTTATCTCATGCCTTTCAGTTCCATCATAACATATAGTAACCCATAATTACCTCAAAAGCAAGGGTCATATAAACCCTAATGGCTACCTTTATAATTATTACCTGAACTTCCACATCGATTGGTCATCTCGTACATGATGCATTACAGAACATACCAAGGTTCAAGTGGATGATCATGACTCCTTGATAGTTGGTTTAGAACAACCACGAGTTTCCTCATTGAATACCCCATTTTATCTAGTATCCTAATCAGAGAACCACCACAGTTTCCTTCAAACCTGTTGTCTCTTTGGTGCCTGCTAGATCCATCCATTCACTAAAAATAGAAATGTCAGTGTGATTATATGAACAAAACCATCATGTACTAATGAGGAAGATAACCACTAATATATACTTACTCATTCACTTTATCTAAAACTAGGACTCTTTCTGAAATCCTATCCATTATGGTACTGTCACTTATGCTTAGAGAATACCCTAACCTCTAAAGTTATCTAAACCTACCTCTGATACCAACTATAAGGCCCCAGCCTTAAACCTTACTTAATATCGAGTTATTACAAGATTACACATTGAGGATCTTTTCAGGTTTAGAGTTGTAGAGAATTAGATCATGAAACTTGCATTACATTCCACATTTAAACAAAGTGGTTACATAAAAGATAGTATTCATTCTTCCCATCAACGGAAACATATTTAAAATAAAACATTGATTCTTTCTTGACACATCCTTGACACTATCATCACATCATGTACCTTTCCCTTGACCTGTGAAAAACATTTCAAAAACTTGGGATGAGCATAAAAAGCTCAGTAAGGGTTATAAAAATATGGAAAGGAAACATGAGTTCATATATACATAAGAATGAAATCATACTTTACCCATAAAACATAGGCACTTTAACATACCTCATAAAATCATGAATAAATCATAGAAATCATAATACATAAAGGTAACTTGAGGCATTCATAACTTTATTATGTAGGGAGTAACCCTCTTGGTTACGTTTGGAATACCCACCACAGTATATTCCCTAAATCTCTTCAGAGAAACCTTAACGTTTCACTCCTTCGCGTTACCCAATGCATTGGAGAGCTATATCGGGCTCACCCGCCCTTAGTTCATCACGGAACCACCCGTCTTCATAACAATTCCCAAGAACCATAACATAATCATAGCACATAACTTAAGCATAAAGGAAAGATAACATTCCCACATTGCAAAAACTATATAACATTTTAGGATTTTGATATAATGAATCCATAAAAAAACCATTTTCAAAACCATTTAAAACATTTAATAAAGAGATTTTTGAATCAAAGTGTCCCATACCACCTTGAAGATTTTAACATTTTAAACCATTAATATCCATATAAATAAATCCTTAAAACCATTTTGAAAACACAGATATTAATAACAAAAAATCATTAAAACATTTAAAGCAATATTTTGGTAAAAGGGTTTTTACCAAAATTTGAGACACTTGAATACAATAATTGAGGATTAACATTTAATCAGAACTTTATAATATCATGAGAATAAATGGATTCATGATATAATATTCCAAAGGATAGTATATACACCATATAAGAGTGAATTGGTGCATAACAACAATGAAGTCTCAATGGAAATGTACATTGAGATGAAATCCATTATAAAGATGGTATCCTTAAATTAAGGATAAATCAATCTCATAATTATGTGTGAAAAATATAAATACACCCAATATAAGTGGATATTAAGTGTAAAATAATCAAAGTTCATTCACACATATTCAAAGGATGACATATTCAATAACTACATGTTGAACCCAAGGAAATCTAAATTGGGTTAAGAAGTTCCCTTGATAGCCTAACAACGTCACATCAAATTTTAGAAAAAGAGTTGATGAGAGAGATAAAGGGTATCTCATCACTTGGACATAAAATTTACGGCAATAGGGATATATAAGAACTTATCCCCACATAATAAGATGAAAATTAAAAGACATAACAAAATAAGTCTTTTAAAAAGAGGAGGGTGAAAGGTTCCCTTACCGACATGGGTATCTTTCGAAACATACACCCCGTGAAAGAAGGAAAATAAAAACATTGATGTAAATACTCATAAATGAAATTATATTAAACAATGAGTAAAATAATGGTAAGTACATACACCACTCAAAGGAAATTTTGGAAAATGTAGCATAAATCTCACGGGAATAAAAGTGAGATGAAAAATCCCTTAAGAAAACTCGGCAGCCTAACGACGCCACTTAAAACTTACAAAAATGGATTGATGAGATCAAAAAGGGTCTCTAATCATATTAAAATAAAGTTTACAGAAAGAGGAATATAAAATAACATCCCCCAACATAACAAAGAGTAGCTTAAAAGAATTTACATAAAGGAGAGTACTTAAAAAGAAAGAGAGGGGTTAGATCTCTTATGAAAATTCGGCAGCCTAACGATGCCACTCAAAACTTCCAAAATGGATTGATGAGAGGAAATAGGGTCTCTCATCATATGAACATAATACATACAGTAGGAGTAATATAAAATAAAATCCTAATCATAATAAAGATGAGCTTAAAAGGAATGGCATAAAAGAGTGTACTTAAAAATAAAGAGTGGAGTAGGATCCCTTACCTCGGGTCCGACTTGACTCGATCGTTCTTTAATCTCCTGAATAATAAACTTGAGTTAATTTATAATTCCTTAAGAACCCTTTTTTCAAGTTCATTATTCCTTTTATATCACTTATTTCCATGTCATTAACACTATGTTATTATTTAAGTTAATAATGGTCGTTTTAACGATCATTGGTACTTGAGTCAAAAAAATAAACTCTTTATAATTACAAGTTGTTCATGTGGTAAAATATACATTATATCCAGAATTGTATTCATGATGTAGATATCATATATATCATATATATCCAGTATATTCATTTTAAACTATTCCATAGCATTTGGGGATAAAAATTAAAAGCATCGTTCATGGAGACGGTAGGCTGTACGTACGCATGAACGCTACTTTCATTTTTTGTCATATTAATGGAATTAAAACAAAATGATAGATATATATATATGTTATAATTACAGAATTATATACATCATTTAGATGTTATATATTACATATATATCCATTATATATATGTACTTATAATAGTACATAACATTTTGAGATAAGAAATGAAATGTACCGTTCATGGAGACGGTAAGCCGTACGTACGCATGAACGCTACTTCCATTTCTATTTCATATTTAATGGAATTAAAAAATAATGATACATAATAGTATTTTAATTCCAGTATGGTATCATATATAATATAATTAAATATATCCTTTATACGTACCACATATGGTATTAACGAATCAAATCACTTTGAGGGGGCGGTAATCTGCACTTCCTTAAATGAAGATATCGCCTATACCCATAATGGAAGCCATAAAGGTATGAAATAAATGAAAAATACAGAAGCTTGAGGAAAACATAAACATATTATATATCATATATAAATATAGTGACATCTTAATGGCCACCATTAAAGGTGTTAAGATAATATTGAACAATCATCGTTTCGTGAGTCAGTAATTCGCCATCCACAGAAACAGTATGTTCTTTAACCATTAGATGTAGGTGTGTGTAAGTGTAGCTCGAATACTTCTTATAAAAACATCCTAGTATATTCAATATACTTTATTTGTTACAAAATAAATGAATAAAAATAGTTTAGGGGGTTGGAGAAGCAAAATAAAACAAAAGGACACAAGTGAAGACATTACTTTAAAATCGGGTAACTTCCTTTGGTTTGAGCTCAACGGCTTCCTTGGGAAGACTTATTCCCAAAGTGAGGCTTCAAGGAGTTAGAGAGAGATTTGGAGAGACAAAATGGGCAGGGTTTGGCCGATCCAAAGGCTTTGGAAGTGTGGGTAAGGTGGTAGAGGTGGGGGCCTTTTATAAGAGGAGAGAAGGGGCACTCTTGGAAAGTAAGGAAATGTTACTTTATTTTAGAATGAGTTTCGGATTTTAATGGTCCCACATTGATGTTTTTCTAGAATAAGGTGATAAGGGTTCTAAATACACCCATACAATAGGTTTTGGACATGTGTAGGTCTTATATTTTACATTATCTTTCCATTTTATTTAAATCGTTAAATAATGAGGCCATTGCTGCATCATTATGATGTCATAAATAATTTAATTTATTTAATGTCTAAAAATTATAAAAAAAAATACTATGATGTATAAAATCTTTTTATATTTCCAATGACTATTTATAGTCCAAAAGATCATTTATGTAGACAAAATTAAAAATATTTTACTTAGGTGATACATTCTTTGTTACATTTAACATTCTTTAAAAATAAAAAGATAAAAAGTCACTTTCTCACAAAAGTGATTCCATGGGGACCCCAAGTTTGGCACAAGGAATCCCATGGTCGGCCATGAGACAACCAGAAGCCTTAGGACACATTTTGTGGTCATTTTTTATTATTATGATATTATATTATTATCTTTAACTACCCGATTTCTCATTAATCAAGATAATTAAAGATAATTACCGTCGTTACTATTCATAATGTCCAAAAATAAAAGAGTCTTAATTACATAATTTGGACCTTATGATTCTAAATATGTAATCCATTTTACCAAATTTCAAATACATAAATTGCAATAATTAATTTAAAAATAATTCCCGTTGTCAAAACAAATAGCGGGTTTTTTTGAAACAATATTCATGAAAAGTTTGGCACTTGTTTATGCCCAATTCCAAAGTGAAATTAATCCCAATGACCATAATTGGATTATATGGTAAAAATATATTCTAATTACACTTTAAAACAAATTAAAAAGATAATATAACCATATAATTAAATTATATGAAAAAGCAGTTTTGATGTAAAATGCAGTATTTTTCACTATTCATTGAAAAATGAACATTGTCAGAAAAATACCAAAAATTAACCCAAGGTAAATTTCAATGTCCCAATCATAAATAATATGTTTATTTTGAAAAATAGAGCTTATAAAATTATCAAAAGTTTGATTTTAAAAATGGTTTGCCATCAAAAGGTAGTAAAATAATCTTTTAAAAATACTAGTGTATTCAATGCTTAAGAGTGGATTCATTTGTATTCTAAGCCTCTAAAATTTATTGGATAAAAGTAAAAACTTTTAACAGACATATATAATCGTATTTTAGTTATTTCTATTCATTCCCGCCAATACAAGGGCTATGTGTTAACTACCATTTAAAATAATATTATTTTATTATTAGAGTGCAACGTAAGATTTCAAAGGAACTCGTTGTTGCGTATTGGGTAAACCATCGAGCATAGCGTTCCATTTAAATTAATATTGACATTTTTTCCACAAATAGGGATAAATATAAAAATTTCATATTCCTTATTTACCTGGGGTGTTACAATTTATCTCTATATTGGATGGTATATATATTTGTGACCCAAATATTACAACTTCTTCCTTATCAATTTTGAACTATGAGGATTTCCCCTTTATCATGGCCTCCACCTTATTCTGAATTTCCAAAACATTTCTTTGATCATCCTTTATTTTCTCCATGAGGGATGGTTGATCAATCATTTGAGAAAGGATTAATGATGTTCCTTCCTTAATTATCCCCATGTCTATCCTTTGAAAATATTAGGAGATTGGATCCTTTTAAATTTTCATCATTGATAATTTTGCAGGATACTTTCTACTTAGAGCATTTGCCACTTTATTTTCCTTACCTGGATGGTTCTATTTTAAGCAGTCATAATCCTTGATGAGCTCTAACCATCTTTTCTAGTATATATTAAGATCCTTATATGTGAATATGTATTTGAGGCTCTTATAATCAATATATATCTCACACTTCTCCCTATAAAGATAATGTCACTATATTTTCAATTCAAACATCACAACTTCCAACTCTAGATCACATGTAGGATAGTTTTACTCATGAATTTTAAACTGACTTGAGGTGTAATCTATCACTTTATCATTTTGAATTAGTACACAACCTAAGACCTTATTTGAAGCATCATTTTATACCACAAAGAGTTCTCCACTTGTTGATAGTGTGAGTTCTGGTGCAGTGTCCAACCTATTTTTCAACTATTTGAAGTAGTCTTCACATTTACTGGTCCATAAAAACTTTACTCCCTTCCGATTCATCTTGTTTATTGGGTTTTACAATCATGATAATTTCTTCAAAAATCACTGGTAATACCTTGATAAACCAAGGAAACTACATATCTCAGTTACAGATGTTGTCCTGGGCCACTCTTCGATTTCCTTTGTCTTGTAAGGGTCTACAAATATTTATTTGTAGGTGATAACATACCCCAAGAATGATACTTCCTCCATCCAAAACTCACATTATTTACTTTAAAACCATTCAATATTATAATTTAACCATATAAATTATCTCTATGAAAAAAGTTGTTTTCAATTAAAATTTAGCATATTTTTACTATTCATCAAAATATGAAGGTTATCGGAATAATGTCAAAATTTTATCCAAAGTAAATTTTTATATATTTATTCCTAGGAAGAAGTTTTATTTGTCAAATTGAACTTATAAGCATGTCAAAAACAAGATTTAAAGTGGGTGCGCCATCAAAAGGCGGCAAAACAACATTTTTTGAAAAATACTTTTTTTACCCAAAAAAATTATTTTGTTATCATACCATGTTCTAGGATATGTGTGAGATAAATGATAATGTTAAAAAATTCAAAATGTTTTTAATACTATTCATAATAGCTAGTTCATAACAATACATCGTTGTTTAGTGAAACCCACTATTGCGTACAACACACGCTATCGAGGAATGTCGATCTTGCGTGTAATGAAAGCCAAGTTAGGGTTGCGTGTAGTGCAAGATTCCTTTGGTGTTGCGTATAATATAATCAAAACATAGTTCATTTATACATTGATCAAAATCTATACTCAGTGTTGTGTAAAATGAATTTTATTTGAAAAAAAATGAAATTGTGTGCAACACAAGCCAAGAATAGTGTTGCGTATACTACAAGCTAATACAGTGTTGCATGTAGCACAAGCTAATTTTAGTGTAGCGTACAACACAAGACATCAGAGAAATTTAAAAATAATATTTCTCATAAAATATCAGGGTGTTAAACATAAAGTCTTGGTAAATATAATAAAATAAAATTAAAATTACAAAATTTTAAATTTTAGACATATTTTTTGTTGTGTATAACCATTATCATATTTATTACAAATTTTTTGGGTCATTATGATGTCATAATACACACCGTATGTTTATACCATATTTAAAATTTACCCCAAAAATCAAATGTCTCAAAAAAATATGAAGAAATTCACCATTGGATAATTATGATGTTCTTATTTAAAAATAATATTTATTTTATCCAAATATTTTTCTAAATATTTTAATTTTCACTTTTAAAATAATAATTGACATTTATTGGGAAATGATATGTTTTTTTGACAATAACAGTTTTTGAACCCTTATAAAAATTACATTTCACTTCATAAAAATTATATGATCATTTATATTTATTAAAAATTATTTAATAATAATAATTTATTAAAATATTATTTATTTCAAAGATCCATTAATTCATCAAAATAAATTCTTTAATTGAATTTTAATATTACTCAAAAATAAAATTTCTGTTTAACCAAAATCATTTATATGGTAGCAATAATAAGAAGAAAATATAGAAATTATTCATTTGAAAAAATAATATATATATATATATATATATTATTTTCTTGATAAATATATATTTATTACATTATAAAACCCCCTAAGGGTAAGGTGTAAGATGTTGATACTTTCATGGGTGGTTTGGCATACATGGTTTGGGTCGTGATCTCAATAAGCTTTAACTTCTCCTATAAACAGTTTCGCATGTAATTAAGTTATTGGATCTCAACATATTCTTGGTCAAGGGAAATACTAGTGATGTGTTCTCTCTTGGAAACATCAATAAATGGGATTCATAGGGTATGATCCTACTAGTTGAGGCCATCACTTCCTTTTTCAGTGTCAAATGGATTTTTCAAAACCCTATATTTATACTAATCATAAGATCAATGGTCAATTACTATATTATCAACAATTATAATTCTTAATGGAATTTTGAATGCAATAGGATATTATAAAACCAAGTAATTTTATTTCTTTCTATAACCATAATAAATAATAAGACATTTAATTCTACCACAAATGGAATTCTATTTTTAAATGTTTGGCTCGTTACAATCTCCCCCTTCAAAAATTCTTCCCTTGAAATTTTCATTTCACACACTAAAAAAAATTAGGGTAACTATGTTTCATAACCTCCTCTAGTTCCCACACAACCAATTCAAATTTTTGGTTTCTCCGCATCACTTTCACCAAGTGCATTGTATTGTTCTATATAATTTTGTCTCTACAATCTAAGATCTTCACCAGCTTCTCATAATAGGGAAGATCATTCTCCAATGGTACCACCTATAGATTCAGTACATGTGAGCGGTCTCATATACACTTATTCAATATTGATACATGGAACACATCGTGTATTTGATATAGGTTAGGTGGGAGTTCTAGCCGATACGCCATTGCTCCGATGTGATGAAGGATCTCCAAGGTACTGATGTATCTTAGACTAAGATTTCCCTTCTTATCAAATATCGTAACTTTATTCCATAGAGATATTTATAGGAATACCTTTTCTCTAACCTCAAAATCTAGTCTCATCAATGATTTTTAGTATATATATTTTGTTAACTTTTATCAGTATTGATATGATGCTGAATGGTCTTTTAATTTTCCACCATTTCCTCGACTATTTCAAGACCTATTAGTTTGTGTTTCCCAAATTCATCCCAATAGGTATGTGTTCTACACATATTCCTATTAAGGTCTTCATAGTGATTCATTTAGATGCATGAGTGGAAATTATTATTGTATGAGAACTCGACAAGGGGAATATTTTGATCCTTTACTCCTCTAAAGTCAATTAATAATACTCTCAACATGTCATCAAGTGTCTAGATAGTCCGCTCAGATTGGACATCATTTTGAGGGTGATAATTCATTCTTTAGTTCAACTCAATATTTAGAGCATGTTGGATACTCTTCTAGAACTTAGAGATAAATATTGGATCTTGATCAGATATAATAGATAGTGGTTTCCCATGTAGCCTCACCACTTCTATAACATATATCCTTGCAATTTGATCGAGTGGTAAGTCCTCTCGAACTACAATGAAGTGAGAGTCTTTGTAATAAGATCCAGCACAACCCATATATCATCATTTCCTATGGATTTCTTTGTAAGACCAATGAAAAAAATCTATGGTTATGTTTTCCCATTTCCATGTAGGTATGGGTAATGGTAGCATCATCCTCTTGGATTTTTTCCAATATGTTTTCACTTACTGACATACAGGACATCTTGATGTATATTCTGTGATATCTTTCTTCATATTGACCCACCAATAGTGATATAGGATATCTAAATACATCATCATGCTTCCTAGATGAATGAAGAAGGTCGATCTATGTACATCATCCAACATATCTTTATTTAACTCTAGATTTTATGGTGTACATAGTCGTGACCCAAATCTCACAACTTCTTCTTCATTAACATTAAACTCTAAAGATTTCTATTTTCTTATATCTTAAAATTTATTTTTAATTATCATATCATTTCTTTGAGAATCCTTTATCCTCTCCAAAAGCGATGGTTGAGAAATCATTTGTTAAATGATTGATGATGTTCCTTCCTTTATGATTCCCATGTCCGTCCTTTTCAAGTCTAAGAAGATCGGGTCCTTCTCAATTCTCATCAATGATAAAATTGTAGGATCCATTCTACTTAGATTGTCTTAAAATTTATTCAATTTACCAATATGGTAGTGGATTGAGCAGTAATAGTCCTTAATCTTTTCTAATGTAAGAACCTAGTTATTTCTTGAGGTATGAATCCTCTAATTTTATTCAATTTTCAGTTTAAATACTTAAATATGGAACAATATGAATGTATGTTGAGGTCATGGATGTATCACGGGTATCCAGAGATGGTTTGGATCCCTGAACCTGACTCTTGGGTTGAAAAAGGTATAGTGCACATTTATTAAAAATTGTGTGGGGAAAGCCGCATGGTTAAATAAAATCGTGTGAGGCTGGACAGAGTGTAGGGGAAGCCCACACAGTTAGAATAAACTATAAGATTTTAGGCACATGATCATAAGAGAATATATACAATTTTTATAGAGTATTTTCACATAGTTTTCACATGATTAGTCAGATTGTGTGTACAAACCATTTGGTGTTCCCTTCCCTATAGTTAAACATCCATGGTTAGCGCACGGTTTGGCCAAATGTGTGACTAAACCATGTGAACCTATGTTTTTTGGTGAATCTAAAAATTTACCCCTAATTAAATATATTTATAAAATAAATCTATATTTTCATCAATAGACAAAACATACTACATTTTAAATCCCTCTTTAGAGACTATTCTCAGATTTTCTACTAACTCTCCACCGGATCTTAGAATCAATAACGATTTGTCTCATTGTATCCCCATCGGTAAGATCCCAATTCCTTTTTTTCATTCATTATTTGGTTTGGTATCAGCTATGCTGTATAGGTGAAATCTAATTTTCCATATTATTAGGTTCTTTATCCGTTATTTGATTTTCTCTTATTCTGAGTCAAATCAGAAGATGATATTGGACGATCTATCCACTATGAACCTATAGTATGCAGTATCATGAATATCATTAAAATTATAAGTGTTTATATATATATCATTGTGTCATGTGCCCAAATTTGGAATGTCACCTTGAAATGAAGTTTAATCCTCGAATTTAATTGATAGGTATATCCTATGAAATTAATGAGGTCATTGATAAATGTTTAATGGTTATGAACCTTGAAATTGAACTACCCCCTTGGGTGTGTTGTTCATTTAGATGAACTATTATTATGGTATATGAAATTGTATACCTTTGAGGTGTGCCTATTTTACCCCTTATCATGAAATGTTTAGTATTGAATTTCCAATGGTAATTAAATTAAATTATGAATTGGTTAAGGAGATAGAATGTATACATGTCCCTAGGATTGGCCATTCAATCACTTTTTAAGCTTTAATTTCTTCTTAAAATGAAATTCCCATGTAAGTAAATAGAGGCTAAGCCTTCTAATCTTATACCATGAATCGAGTCACCTTTTGAGGCGAGTTTTAATTGAAATGATCTTAGTAATGAATTTGAAATTTTTAAATAAAATTGAAAAAATGGAATAGAGTGATGTTTAATGATAATATTCCTTAGGTGACACATGGATTCATATACAAATTCCATGGATGGACACATTTTCCTTTGAGCTTTATTATTCTTGAGTGACACTTGGACTCCTTATATGGTTTTCCAAGGAAAGAATCATGGGGGTTGGATTTTATTTGTCGAGTGATACTTATAATCCATATGTATTGATAAGGATAGACTCAAGGGGAATTTGATTATCCTCTCCTTGGTTGATGATTGGGCTCCCTTAGTGTACCACCAAGAAGGGAATATAATGTAAGTGAATACACCTAGAGTGATACCTAGGTTCTTATGAGGATCTCCATGGAAA
Source organism: Viscum album (assembly GCA_963277665.1). Taxonomy (NCBI): domain Eukaryota; kingdom Viridiplantae; phylum Streptophyta; class Magnoliopsida; order Santalales; family Viscaceae; genus Viscum; species Viscum album. Next base: position 1,058,314,543 of record OY728160.1, read on the forward strand.
AGCATATAGGGTGTTGGTTTATATTATACCTAGAGAGATTCCTAGATTCCAAATTAGGAATACCAAGGATGGGATCAGGTTCTTAATTGAATAATAAATGAAATGAATTATATGACATGTCTGCCAAGACAAAGCACAATCTTGGATTCAATATTAGTTTTACACTTTATGGATGGCCTGCTTAGACATTCTTTGATCATATATTTTCATAGGGGACACTGGGATTTATTCTAGGTCACGATACTTACTTATTAAATGTAATTGAATGATTAAATGTACTTGATTATAAATGATAACTTGGAATTTATAGGATGTTTACATTTAGTAATTCCTTTATGTATTGTACTGATGCATGCACATTGTTACTATTATATACTCACTAAATGGATGGAACTAGACCTTGGGTGGTTGCCTACTTGGATTATGTCTCACACCCTATTCGGTCCACCTTGGGTATCTGAATAGACTATATGATTGTAGGTATAGACAAGGGAAAGCTCATTGTTATAGGTTGTTGATTGCTGCTTAGGAGAGTGGAGCTTAGGACTGAACTGAGGATTGTGATTCTAGTTGGTTGTTTTTCCCTTTTATTCTATTGTTCCAAGTATTGTATTTCACTACTATGGGCCTATTTGTACTAATTTATTATATACATTACATGTATCATTATTTTGTATATGATATTCCTTTTGTAATTATTATCTATTCTTGTTGTTTATCTATTGTTTGTATTATTTATTATTTCTTATACTTATATGTTATTGATATTCTATTTTTATACACTCTGTTTTTTTTAGAATAGTCTCCCTATGGGACACATCTATGTCCTCACTGCAAGTTGGAAGCCTTTGGAATTTGGGGATATACACTTGAGGCCATGTAACCACTCAGGCTTGGGGAACTGTTGAGTGGAATCTGAGTCCAGGATATTACAAAGTTGTATCAGAGTCTCTTTTCTAGTTTTCTTTATTATTTTTCAATAATATAAATGGATAGGAAGGAATAGGAATCCAGTAATGATTTTTCCCTGGGCTTAGCTAACCCACATACAAGAAAATCCAAATTTCCTCAAATTAAATTTCTATTTTCAAGATTTTGACTATTATAGTTCATTTGATTCCACCGTCGGGTTATGTACCTGAATTGAGATGTTATTATTGATATGATTTTAGGTTATATTATGTTTCAACCAAATTATATGAGGTTATTTCATCTCATGCAACATTTTCGGCACTTTATAGGAATCATATGCCATGCATTATGCCATGCCATTTAGGATGAATTACTTGTTTCATATTGTTGTGATAGGTGTCCTGATAGATATACCTACTATTATGATAGGTATTCTAAAATGTGTTATGGTGTGGGTTATGTGGGAACCATATTTTTGTTCATGAGGTGTATGGACCCTCATGGATCAAAATTTAGCAAACCATTTGGTTCATCCTTTTAATATGATTTGTGATATAAATTTAAAATAAATAAAATAATGGAAATTAATCTGAGAATGAAATGGAAACTATAATTGTTTATAAGAGAGAACTTAACCCATACCTAGCCTTAGTAGTGGGAAATAGGTAGTGTCTCTTGCTTCTATGTGATATTTATGATGCCAATAAATGACTCATGGAGTAGGCATAAGGGTGTGTTTATTTTATAGGAAGGTGTGTACCTATCCTATTTTAATATCTATGATTTTGAGATGTGAACTTTGATAATGAAATTAATCTGAGGTGTGTTCTTGGAATTTGTAGAGGTATATCACTGTGATGCCCTCCAGTCGTATTCTAGGTGGGTGGCAACGAACACACTCTATAAGTGGTGGGCCATGGTCTATGAATGGATCCTCTAATAGTTCATGCTGAGGCACTGGTGATAGTACTAGACATAGGTACCAAGTCATAGTTCTGTGAAGTATTATTTCACTTTATGCAAACCACTCAGGGAGAACTATGACCTAAATCGACTCTAGCAGAGTTGAAGCATGAGTTCCATTAGTAGCATCTTCCCATGTTTTTTGGGGATAGAAAACCATAGGTTTAGGATTCATAGCTAGATTTCATGCTAACTATATTAGAGAATCTAGAGACTCCTCTTGAGAGGAGTTTCATTCTTGCTACATATATATTGCATGATTCTGCCAAGAGATGGTGTGGATCATCATCAAGAGATGTCTTGGAGAGAATTTCACATGTCCTTATATGACTACTTATATCTCGAGATGTTGAGGGACAATAGATACTAAGATTTCATGCAATTGGAGTAAGGAGCATTATCAGTTATGGATTACTCGGCCCATTTTACAGAGCTCCAATGCTTCACACCTATTCTGATGGGTGATGAGTTATCTAAAGCCATAAAATTTGAGGATGGTCTCAGGTATGACATCTGATTGTTGGTGAATTTAATTTAGATGAAAACCATTTATGTAATAGTTAATCATGCTCTTATTATAGAGTGTAACCTGAGGGAGGTTGGGGGTGCAAGACAGGGTGGTTCAGCATCAAGATCTGGTATTGGATCGACCAGTGGTAGGAAGTTTCATCTAGAGATTCCATGTGGTGATATTAGTAGTCATAGAACATACTTAGGTAACCTATTGAGGTGCTACCATTGTGGTATGACCGGACATACGAGGCCACAATGTATGAGGGACCCCATCAAGTGTTAATACTATGAAAAGATGGGTCATCTATAGTACTTATACAAGAATTTTCCTCTGAAAGACAATGAGAGAGGGTACATATTATCTCCACATTCAGGATAAAGGTCATAATATCCTCATCAGGCATGGAGCTAGAGTACAACCTTCCAATCTGGCTAAGTCAGTGTTCATGGTCATGGTAGTCAGACCCGAGTTTTATAGTGACAGTAGAGCAGATCTACTTAGGGTAGCTAGGAAATATCACAGGGCCTCAGAGAAGGAAAGATATATACAGTACATCTGATGCCTGTGGAGTAGGATCCCATACCTTCTAGAGTTATAGATTTTATTCTAGTATCTTCTACTTAAGTATATGATCTTTTCGATACAGATGCTTCTCATAGCTTTATATTTGTCCCCATTATGGAGATCTTAGGGCTCATTGTTCAAAATTATAATGGTGCTATGAAACTTGATACTATGTTAGGGATCATAATAGAGGATGTAAATCAATGCAGGGAGTTCCCCCTTGAGATTGGTGGGTTTCACTTAATATGGGGAATCTTTTTCCTAGATATGACAAGTTTTGACATCATTCTCGAGATGGACTAGTTAGTTTCCTTTCATGTTTTTTTTATTTTAATCACTGAAGGGTGAACTTCACATCACTAGAGGGTGGAGAGTTTATTCAAAAGGGTAAATGGGATGTCCAAGAGATCCGATCTGGACCTAAGTATTATGGGATGGGTAGGATGATATCCTAGATTGCGAGATTATATCTAGATGATTAGAGAACACATTTGGAATATTTCCCTCTAGTGGTTGATCATTTTAGGGAATTTTTCCCAGATGACCTTTCAAGATTACCTCCAATGAGATAGGTAGAGTTCTCTATCGATCTAGTGTCATGAGTTTCATTGATATCCATTCCTCCTTACAGGATGGGTACTAATAAGATGTAAGAGCTCAAGAGGTATCTATAGGATTTAGTGGAAAAGGGGTTTACCCAACCCAATACTTATTAGTGGGGATTGAATTTCCTTTTGTGAAAAAAGGAAAATTGAACTCCCAGGATATGTGTGGATTACCAGAAATTGAACCAAGTGATGGTTAAGAACCATTTTCCTCTTTCGTGGATTGATGATCTCTTCAACCAGCTTTAAGGAGCTCGGGTCTTATCAAAGATTGATTTAATATCTAGTTATCATCGGGTTCATTAGAGAGACATTCTTTTCACATCATTTTATAGTAGGTATAGTATACATGAGTATTTGTTTATACCATTAAATCTCACAAAAACTTCAACAGTCTTTATGGTACTAATGAAGCAATTTTTCCATCCATATGTTGATTTGTTTGTGGTGGTTTCATTGATGACATCTTGGTGTATTCTCCAAATCAACATGACCATTCTAAAAATATTTATGTAATCTTTAATACACTGATAGTTCATTATTTATATGAAAATATCACAAAGTGACACTTCTGGAAGGATCAAATTCACCTCTTGGGTCACATCATTTCAAAGATAGGAGTATTAATTGACCCAATGAAAGTGAGAGATGTAGTTTTCTAGGAGCATTGTAAGAATTTATTTGAGGTAAAGAGTTTCTTGGGGATAGTTGGTTATTACATAAGATTCATACAGAACTTATCATGCCTAGAATCACCACTTATGGTCTTGAATAAGAATGGTGTAAAGTTTATATGGTCATATCCCTACTATTCAGTCTTTCAAAAGCTAAAAGGGAGATCGACTTCAGCAATGATACTAGTTTTTTTAGAACCATGAATGTCTAACATAGGGTACTATGATGCATCAAGTATCAGTCTCAGAGTAGTACTTATACAGAGATATATATTCATGGTGTGTGGGTCTCATAAGTTGAGACCACATGAGAGGAATTCCCTAACACATGATCTTGAATTAGCTGTAGTACTTCATGCATTGAATTGTTAAATACATTACATACTTGGAGAGCATTTTGTGGTGTACACCGACCATAAAATCCTCAAGTACATATTTCCAAGAAATTATATTAATTTGAGGAAGTGAAGGTGGATTGAATAACAAAATTCCTTCAACTTCAAACTTCCTTACATACCTGGAAATGGAAACATAGTGGTCGATGCACCGAGTAGGAGGACTCAGATACATGATTTTCAGTAGGCCAGTAGTGAGTGGTAGCTTATGTATTTGTTCTATGAGATTCACTTGGAGGTGTAGGATAGTCAGTGATAGACTTTTCTATCATCCTTAGTTCTTATCTCTACCCTTATGAATAGATTAAAAATGAGAAGCTATCGAATTCTGAGAGATTAGTCCTATAGTAGAGTGTGGTGGGTCAGGACCCACATCCTAGTTGGACCATAGGAGAAGATGAAATTTAATGTGAACATGGTTTAATATGGGTTTTAGTAGACATTCTCAAGGAGCTAATTCAATACTTTCAAGATTCATTTGGTTCAGTGCACCCTAGCGTCACCAAGCTGTATTTGGATTTACATCGTCAGTACTGGTGGCCAGGAATGAAAAGTGATGTAGTGGGTTTTATCATGAGATGTTCCACTTATCAGAAGGTGAAGGTGGAACACCAGCGATCATCCAGACTTTTAAAGTTTCTACCCATTCTTGAGTGTAAATGGAATGACGTTGTGATGGATTTTTTGACTGGTTTACCATGGTCACCTCGAGGAAATGATGCCATATGTGTTGTTGTTAATAAGGTCATGAAGGATTCATATTTCCTATTGATCAAGTAAACCTTCAGTGTTGATGACCTTGGGAGGTTTTATATCTATAATATATTAAGACTTCACAAGGTCCCATATTCTATCATTTTAGATAGGGATTCCCCATTTACTTCATGATTATAGAAAGGGTTACAGAGGGAGTTAGGTACATAGGTTCTTTTGAGTGCAACATACCACTCCCAGAACAATATCCAATAGGAGTGAATGATTCATGTGATTGAGGACATGTTACAAGCATGAATCATAGATTTTTGGGGATCTTGGGGAAGGCATGTACCCCTAGTTGAATTCTCCTACAATAATACATTTTATTATAGTATTCAGATGGAATATTAAGAGGATTAATAAGGTAGGTAATACTGATCACCCCTATATTGGTTAGAGGAAGGAGAAAAAGATATGTTAGGATCTCATCTTGTTTATGAGACCACATAGTAGGTGCAGTTGATTTGGAAGAGGATGGATACTACATAGTCTCAATAAAAATCTTACATTGATGACTGTAGATAACCTATAGAGTTTGAGGTCGGGGATCAATCCTTTTTACATGCCTCGATGAGGCTGGTACACAGGAGGATCCAGATATAGGATAAGATTTCACCGCAATATGTAAGGCTATTAGAGATTCTAGAAAGAGTCAGACCAATAGCCTATCAGTTGCAGTTACCTCAGAGGTAATGATCCATGCACGATGTCTTCCATGTATCTCAACTTTGTCGTTGTCATTTAGTCCCATATCATGCCTTTCATCCTGAGGAGTTTTAGTTATATGTAGATGCATCCTTTGAGGAGAAACCTATACGTATTGTGGATTGTATCATAAAGGTTCTATAAGGTTGATTATTTTCTCTAGTATGGGTGTTATGGAATCACGGTCATTTATGGGATGAGACTTGGGAACGAGAGGCTGGTGTACAAGCATAATGGCTGGAGTTATACACAAAAAATCTTCAACAACCTTGAGAGTGAAATTTGAGTATGAATTACTTTAAGGTGGGAAGTTTTTAAGAACCTAGTTCTTTATTGAAATATGAGTCCTCTACTTTCCATCAATTTTCAAATTAAATGTTTAAATATGGCCAAATATGAATGCCTGGTGAGTTCTTGTATGTATCAAGGGTTTTTTGGGTAGGTTTGGAGCTCAGATCCCAAATCTTGGGTTGAAAAAGGCCTATCATAGGGTTAGTACAAATCATGTGGGGAAGGACACACTGTTAGATAAAACTATGTGAGGTTGGGAAGAGAACATGGAAAGCCTATATAGTTATACTAAACTTTGTGATTTGAGGTTCACATCCATGTGGGAATGTCTGCAATTTTGACATAGGATTTTTTCACAGTTTGTGAATGGTTAGAAAAACTATTTATAAAAACCATACAATGTTCCATTCCCTACTGTTAAGCATTCATTGTTGGTGTAAGGTTTGAAAAGTCATGCAGCCAATCCATTTGATCCAATTTTTTAGGTGAATTTACAGTTTTACCCCTGATTAAATTTATTTTTAAACTAAATATCTCTTTTATTCATTGTAAAAAACCTCCACCATTTTGAATCCCACTTTGGAGAATATAATTGGATTTTCTACTGAATTTTAGTCTAATATTAGAATCAATAACTGTTTGTCTCATTATATCCTCACTAATAAGATCTTGATTAATTTTATTTCATTCCTCGTTTGGTTTGGTATCGGGTGTGCTATTTAGGTTCAAGATAATTTTACCTATTATTAGGTTCTTCATCCATTCTTCAATCCTCATCTGAGTCGAATCAGGAGCTAATATTGGGCAAGATATCCACTATGAACCTATATTAGGTGGTATTGTTCCTTTTGTTAAAATTATAAGTGTTTATATATATTTCATTGGGTCTTGCACCCAATATCTGAATCATCTCCTTGAAATGAAGTTTAATACTTGAATTTAATTGATAGGTATAGCCTATGAAATTAATTAGTATGTTGATAAATGTTAAATTGTCATGATCCTTAAAATGTAACCACCCCCTTGGGTGTGATGTGAATTTAAATGGACCATTATTATGGTATATAAAATTTTATACCTTTGAGGTTTTACTATTTTACCCATTTTCATTAGATGTTTAGTATTGAATTATCAATGGTAATTTAATTGAATTCTAATTTGGATAAGGAGAGGTAATGAAATCCATGTCCCTAGGCTTGTCCATTCAATTCCTTGTTAATCTGGAATAACTTCTTAAAATGAAATTACCATGTGAATAAATAGAGGCTAAGCATTCTAAGCTTAGCCCATGAATTGAGTCACCATTTTAGGTGAGTTTGAATTGAAATGTTATTGGTAATTACCTTGACATGTTTAAATAAAATTGTCTAAATTGTATTAAATGATATTGAATGCTTATATGCCTTGTGTGACACATGGGTTTATATATGAATTCCATGGACATAATCATTTATATCTGACCTTTCTTTTTCCAGAGTGATGCATGGACTTCTTATATGGTTTTATAAGTATTGACTCATGGGGGATGACTTTTATATGTCGAGTGATACTTGGAATCCATATAGATTTCCAAGGATGTACTAAAGGGGAATTTGATCATCCCTTCCATGTGTGATACTTGGGCTCCCATAGAAGACCGCCAAGGATGGACTCAAATGGTAGTGATGTTATACCACACCTAGAGTGATACCTGGGTTCTTGTGAGGATCATTATGGATAAGATTATATGGTGTCGATTTATATTATACTTGGACCAATACCTATATTACAAATTAGGAATACCAGGGATGCACTTAGGTTATCAATTTAATAATAAATGAAATGAATTACATGACATTTCTGTCAAGTTAAAGCATAAGTTTGGATTCAGTCTTAGTCTTACACTTTATGAATGGCATGTTTATACATCCTTTGATCATATCTTTTCACGGGGGATGTTGGGATTTATGCCAAGTCTCAAGACTTACTTATTAAATGGAATTGAATGATTAAATAGACATGATTATAAATGATAGACTATAATTTATAGGATGTTTACTTGTAGTAATTTCTTTACATATTATACTCTTGACTACACACTATGAATATTATATACTCACTGACCTGATTGAACTAGAATTTGGGAGATTTCCTTTTGGGATTATGTCTCACACCCTGTTCGGTCCGCCTTGGGTACCTAAAAAGGCTATATTATTGTAGGTAGAGACAAGGGAAAGTGCCATACTATAGGTTATTGATTTATTATTAGGATCATAGGATCATGGGACCAAGCTGAGGCTTGTGATTCTAGTTAGTTGTTTTGTACTTTTTGTACTTTTGTTTCAACTATTGTATTGCACTGATATGGACCTATTTTGGCTGATTTATTAGATACATGACATGTATCATCATTTTTATATGATATTACATTTGGTATTGTTATATATTAATATTTTTTATCTATTTTATGTATGATTTACTACTTATAATACTTATATTTTATCGACATTCTGATGTGATACACCCTAGTGATGAGGGAATAGTCTCCCCATAAATACACCACGACTCTTGCTACTAGTCGGAAGCCTATGGAGTTTGGGTAGATACACTTGAGGCTATGTAACCAACCAGTATTGAGGAATTATTGAGTGGAATCTCAATCTTGGATATTACATATAACCATCATCACTGTATCATATTCATCTCTTTCTATGTGAATATATACTTAAGGATCTTAGGATCTATATATATTTCAAACATCTCCCTAAATATATATTTCTGCTAGAGTTTCAATGTGAAGATAACTGTATCCAAATCTAGATAAGGTGTTGGATATTTTAGTTAGTGAGACTTTAATTTCTTTGAGGAATAGTCTATCACTTTTTCATTTTTCATTAACTCATGGCCTAATCCCTTTTTTGAAGCATCGTTGTATACCATGAAAAGTTCTCCACTTGTGGGTATTGTAAGTACAGGTGCAGTGATAAGCCTATTTTTTAAATCCTTGAATATATATTAACATTTATTTTCCAAAAAAACATGAATCCCTTATAATTTATATTTTATAGAGGGTTTGATAATCTTGATAAATTTCTCACAAATCAATGATAATACCCATATAATCCAAGGAAACTGTGGATTTATTCCACAGATATTGGCCTCAACCATCCTTAATTTTATTATTTCTTTAAAGGGTCCTTGGATATCCCATTTCTTGTGATAATATACCCCAATAATGAGAATTTCTTCAACTATAAATCACATATTCGTTACTTTACATAAATATTATCCTTTTGTAAGGTCTTTACCACAATGCTTAAATTATACTCATTCTCCTCCTTTCTTTTGGATTATATTAGAATATATTATATAAATACTACCAAATATTTTTTTATATAATCTATAAATACTCTATTCATCAAGTACATGAATATTTATAGATCATTGTTAAGTCTGGAAGGAATTACTCTGAACTCATAGTGCCTGGATCTAATACGAAAAAGAAGTCTTGGGGATATCCTCCTTCTTCAACATTACTTAATAATCCCCTAATTAAATATCTAACTTGAAGAGGTATTAGGATACATGTAGCTGATTTAACTAGTCATAAATCCATGTAATAGGATACTTGGTCTTCATCATGATCTTTCTGAGATAACGATAATCAATACAAAGGTGCATTGACTCATCCTTCTTCTTAATGAAGAGGACTGGTGCACCCCAAGGTGAAGCTCTTAGGCATAAGAAATCTTTATCCAAATTATCATGTAGTTGTTTCTTAATATCATCTAGTTACATAATATACATTCTATATATATTTGTAGATAAAAATAATTCCCTAGGTTTAAGCTCAATTGAATATTCAACCTATCAAATAGGAGGAAGACCAGGAAATTCTTTGAGAAACACATCCTCATATTCCCTCACAATGGGCATGTCTTCAAGGATGATCATTTACTTATAATTAATAATTTTATCTAGATACACTTGATCATAGGGAAATAATATTCATTCTTGAGATGTTTGTGCTAAATAATATCAATCCTTCTCTTTTAATTTGTATTAAAAAGGAGGACGATTCATGATATGGATAGTGATTTCCTTCTCACTGCAATTTATGTCGACCCTATATATGGAAAGCCAATCCATGCCCATAATTGCATAAAATTACACTAAAGGTAGTATCATAAGGTTAACTGGGAAGTTTATCCCACAAATTTTGATAGGGAATGATTTATATACTTGGAATCAAATAATTTCCCCATTTTTTATTTTCATTGATAGTGCTACTTCCATGCTTTATAGTGGTGTCTGAATAGTTTTAATAAACTTTTGTGATATAAATAAATGTGTAAAACTATGGAATATAACCCTACCTTTCACATTTTTTTGATTCTGGTTATAACCATTTACATTATCCAAAACAAAAATAGGGATGATAATTCTCAACCTATTGAACACATAAAAAGGAATCCAATAACATTATAGGGATAACTTATAAATGAAATTTATTCCTTAGCTTTTGAATTTATAGGCTTAAATATATCCTATCCATGATATATTTTCTAAAAAAACTATGGACATTTTTGTTCCCTTAATAATGGTTCGCAATGAGCTTATGAATTTATGGATGCATATCTCGTAGGAGTGTAAAACCCGGTGTGCAGTAAGGCCTATTGTAGTGCACTAGTTTCTGATCCAGACTATCCCAATGCAATGTTTTTAGGTTTTACCCCTAGGTACATTTTTTATATATCCACATCCACTTATAGTATCCATACATAGATTTATTTTCTTAGAAATCACTTACTTTATAATTTACCAAAATTTTGGGATGTATTTTATGTTTAGTCTTATACTTAAGGGTTTTTTCTAGATTTTTTAAATCCTAATCCCAAAAATAACTAAACCTTCCTTTGATACCAACTATAATAACCCTTTCCTTTATTAAACTTTATTTTCTAATTTATAACATAAGATTATACATAATAAAAGATATAATATTGAGAATCCTAGTATCTTTGGGAATTGGGTACATTATATAACAACTTAAAATAGGGAATACAATTCTGTTACTGAAGACTTCCTTAATATGCACATATTATTCCATCATACTTAAAACTGCATGGGATAACCTAGGGACATATATAAGAAAGGGGTGAGCTATAAAGTCCATTAATGGAATAAATATGGATAAACATGAAGAAATGATTTCATGTTAGAAAATAGTAATATAAATGAGATATAAAAGGGGTGATAATCATAAACATGAACAATAAGGCATGATATAACATGATAACATAAAGGAAACATGAAAAATGTTTCAATAACTTAAAACATGGCATCATAAACATAGTTCATGGATAACTACCAAAAAATAATGATGGAAAAATTACCGTGATGGATTAGGTTCACTACCTAATCCCTTCCATCACTTCTCATGAACTAAAATATTAACCAATGCATTGGAGCGCTATATAATTCTGGGTGCATCCGTCACTTTCATTTCATTCACATGCATAAGTGTTCCACATATATTAAATAACATGGATTCATTTATCATCATATTTTATTCCATAATAAATGAGTGTGGAATATATATATATAATAACCCAATAACATAATTTTAAGTTTATAAAGGTGAAAAACATTGATAGGAAATGGGTATGGATATTCACTACATATTTGTTTGGCATGGAAAAATCATGGTGAAATTTTGGCAGTATAACGGGGGAATATAAATATTCATGGAAGGGATTAATGAGATTTAAATGGGTCCATAATATTTTAGAAATAATATTTACAGTAATTGGATATGGAATAACATATCCCATCATTAATAATTGGAGATAAAAGGTAAGATAATGAAGATACTTTAGTAAAGAGGAGAATGAGAGGATCCCTTACTAAATTTCGGCATGGTAAAAAATGTACATAAAGGTTCATGGGATGGATTAATGAGAGTTAAAAGGGTATATATTCATTTAAAAAAAAATTTATAGTAAGGTGATATAGAATAACAAATCCCAACATTATGAATTGGACATAAAAGACATAATACAATTAAGATACTTGAATAAAGAGGAGAATGAGATGATCCCTTACTAAATATCTGCATGGTAACCAGTGTACATAAAGGTTCATGGGGGGGATTAATGAAGGTAAAATGTGTCTCTCATAATTTAATAATAAAATGTATTTTAATTGGTATATGTAAAAATATATCCAAATATGAAAAAATGGAAATTAAGAAATGGCGTAAAAGAGGTGCATGAATAAAAAGTGGAGTAGGAGATCCCTTACCTTTAGAGGGTTATTCAAAATGTTTGGGATGAGATTATTGAGAGATTAATGGAACCTTATGAGGACTCTAGATAGTTTAGTAAAGAGTAAGGATGTGCACTATGGTTTTTTAGTGAAGATAAATGAGAGATTGGGTGGGTATATATAGGAAATGAGTGGGGAGTTCTTTATTATTTCCCAAACTTAGGTTTTGGAATTTATATAATAAAATAACCAAAACAAAAAACCCTCACATGGTTTCTATGAAAGAGTGTTTTTTTCTGATTATTTAATAAGTCTAAGGTCCAAACTTGTTAAAATATTACCCTTGGTGACATGGAAGTGAGTCATGTCCTTAAAAAAATGATTTTAAAACCTTAAAATATATTATAGTTTTCGGAGGATTTATAAAGTATTTATAAAATTAATAAAATAAAATTAAGATTACACTATTTTAAAGGGTAAACATATGTTTGGTCGTGTATACCATTTATAGTAATTATTACATCATTTTGGGTCATTATGATGTCATAATACACACCATATATTTATACCGTATTTAAATTTTATCTGAAAATTTGACTATCTCAGAAAATTATGAAAAAGTTCACCATTGGGTAATTTAAATGTTTATATTCCAAAAATAATATTTATTTTATCTAAATAATTTTCTAAATATGTGAATTTTCACTTTTAAAATAAGAATCGACATTTTTTGAGAAATGATGGGTTTTTGACAATATGGTTTTCTAACCCTTATAAAAATTAAATTTGACTTCATAAAAATTATATGATAATTTTTAATAAATATTATTTAATAATAATATTTTATTAAAATATTATTTATTTAAAATATCCATTAATTCAACAAAATAAATTCCTTAATTGAATTTGAATATTTCCCAAAAATAAAATTTGTGTTTAATCAAAATCATTTATAAGGTAACAACAATAAGAAATAAATATTACCATTTTTATACTAAAAATAATAATATAAATGTTATTATTATTATGGTCTCTATACATTTCCCTTTATTACACTAGAAAACTCCCTAAGGGTAAGGTGTGTGATGGTGATACTTTTAAGGGGTGGTTCGACATACATGGTTTCGGTCATGATCTCAATGAGCTTAAACTTATTGAGTAAATAGTTTTGATCGTTATTAAGTTGTTGGATATCATCTTGGGATTAGTCAAAGGTAAAGCCTAGTGATTTTATCTCCCTTGTATTTTTTGATAAATGGTATTCATGGGGTATGATCCTACTGGTTGAGGCCATCACTTCCTTTGTGCGTGTCAAATAGATTTGTTAAAACCATATATTTATATTAATCATATGATCATTGTGTAAATTATATATTATAAAAGGTTATTATTATTAATATTATTTTTAAAATGATAGAATATAATAAAAATAAGGCAGTTCATATTTTTTTATAACCATAATATATAATAACACGTTTAATTCAACCATAAAGAAATTTTATTTATAAATTTTTGATTCATTACACTTTAGAACCTTATCCAAAATTTTATAAAAACATTATTTATAAAACATAAATTTCACTTTGAAAGTCCTTTTAACAACCTTACTGTCAAATCAATACTTTTCCTTTTATATTTTACTTGAATAAAAAACTTTTTTGACAACACATTTTAAAAAAGCAAACCTCTTTCACTTTGAAATCCACCCAGGACACCAAGAAATCCATAAAGAGGGCCATAAAAACTTGCTCAACCAAGGATCCATCATTGAATAGTTTAATATGACATATTGTCTATGTTGAATATTAAAATAATGTGATATTATCCTAATATATAGGATAAATCAGAAAAAACACTCAATAAGTTGAAAATAATTATAATGATGGAATACAAATATATATTTACTAAAAGAATCAGAGACTCAATAAATTCAAGGCCACCAACCTTAATTGATGATCCATAAATTATTCCCAATATTTTATTGACCTCATTCAAGACCATAACACATATCATAGCTATAAACAACGTATAATTAATAAACTAACCAATTAAAGCAAAAAATTCACAAATACATAATAACCTCCAAACTACAGGGTGACCTCACGACACCAAAACCATATAAAATGTTTTGTGTTCCACTCTTTACACACACTAAAAGCTAAAACACACAAAATACCAAATTTAAATACTCAAATAGATAACCAATTTGACCAAAAATCACTAAAAATACTAAATAAATCCATGAGGAAACATACCTCAAATCAAATGATGAATTTTGGCATGAATAACTCCTACCAAAAACTTTTCCATTATCCAAACATTAAATCCCTATAAAGTGGGATGATTTCACCATTATTTGGTGGAATCATATCCAAAAAAACCCAAATCAATGAACCAAAAATATAAGGGGAATAAGGGGGAAGAACAAGGAGGATAGGGGGGAGATCTTACCTTGAATATTCCTAATAAAACCCTCTCAAATGAACCTAATTAAATGGGATAAAAAAGGATAGACTAAGAGTGGCAATGAAGATTATCCCCCTTATTCCCATTGACTTCACCCTAAGAAACCCATGGGGGCTCCAAAATAAGACCCCTCTAATTTACCAAAAGGATATAAAAAACTAGCCTGTAAATTGGTTGCATCATGAATATCAGGTTTGTGCTATGGAACACCCTCATTTGACCAAGTCTTGGTGTAGCCCATGTGGGGTGTGATGTGACCACCCCCAAGTAGAGATGCCAACCCCCAATCAAGAATCATCACAACATGGCCCAATTAACCAAGTAATTAGTGTTATAGTGTCCTTGGGTCATGTAACATCCTTCTTCTTACTAAATAATTTCATTCACTGATTTCCAAGAACTCATTTGTAGTATTATTCCACTAAACCACACTCCCAAAACATTGCATAATTTTTTTAAAACATATTCAAAACTCTCTTCCCATGCTCCAAGAAAAAAAATTCAAATTTACCTTAATTATCATCAAACCATAATTATATGTATAATTATAAAATCTATTTCATAATTCTTATCATCCATGAGAATCCATTTTGATCCTCTAACCATTCATCCTGACCTAAATTAGTCATTTATTCACTACTAACATGTCAAATTTTCTCAATGAACACCACATATTATTCTACTATGTAACTCCAACTAGTAACATGTGCAATTCACTAAAAACATATCTTCTTAATAATCAATCTTCCCATAATTCTATGCATGATCATTATCAAATATATGACATAATTACACATTTTTTGTACACAAACACTCCCTATTACATCATCATTTTACCTAAAGGATTTTATAAATCCTCAAAATATATAAACCATGCTCTATAAAATTCCCCCAATAGGTTTCCCATATCAACACATATATTACTAATAAACATTAATAGTAATTACTCATATATATGAATAAACTTGAAAACACCTAGCCTCACCTACTGATGCATCTCCACATCTCCTGGTCAAGATGCCGTAATTTTTAAAGGCATCACAAAATCATCAAAACTCTCCCACTGATGTCAAATCTTGATAATTGGTGTAATTCAACGATTGGATCCTCGACTGACCAAGACCATATTTTTAATCCACTCACGAGTGTCTTTGTGTCTCTAATATTCCATCCTAAAATCAAAAACACACACCTCTCTCAAAGAAACCTCAACACACCTACCAAATGTTTAATTCAAACACCCAGGTCCTCCTGGTCATCCATTACAAAGAAACCAAACCTAGTCTAAATAGGTTCTTATTTATTTTTCTTCGTACTAGATCAAAATAGATCCATCACCTCTATCCATACTTGGTTCTTTACAAAAAAAATTGAACATTATCCAAGAAAAAAATTCAAGAATTCTGGTCACCTCGGTAAAAAAAATTTATACACACTAAATCTAACTCGTGTTGTCAAAATAATCCTTGAATCCCATGGGTTTTCCACCACAAAATATCAAAATCCCCTAAATATCCCATTATTTCCTAAAATCTGGTCTCATTTTTTAAAATCCACTTTGAAATTAATTTTAAAAACCCTTTACCTCATATTTTTTTTTCAAAAACTATAAAATCTAAACCCATTTCAAAATCATTCGATCCACAATCCATTTCAAGTAAAAAAAACTGTAAACCCATTTCATGCACACCTCATTCTACCACATGAATTTTATTTTCAAATAGTATTTTCTTCATAAAATAGATTTTTCTCAAAACCACACATCAAAAAAATTATTACCCAATAGAGTCCAAACAATCACAATCACAATCAATCATATAAGACCCATGAATCCATGTTAATATAATTACCCCTTATAATGTAATTGGGAAAAAATCAATTATGTTATATATTTCATCAATTAATATTGGATTCTAATGAGGAAACCTGAAAAACAACACGGCCCATAGCCATGTGTATCATGCCCCTAGCATTTCACTGTAATGACCCATGAACTACTCACTATCTCCCAGTTGATCCCTATGACTCATTTTTTTAGAGACATAAACTTTACATGAATAATATTACATATTATTAGATTAATATTCATTACATATGATTATGATCCATGCCAAAACCATAAAGGTTTAGTTTATTTGGAAACTTGGATACATAATTTTTTTTACATAATAGATCTACATTATATCCCACTTATTTCTTCACAATTAGCACCATTATTAGAAATATTATATGAAAAAACATTCTTCATATCTTGGGTAAAAGAAAACATAAGAAAGGTTGATATCAAATGCACAGTAAGAGTAAAAGGGTAGATATAAATCAATGATCATATGTAAGTATATCATCAGTATAGGGGTATGAGAACACGATACTGACATTTTAAATTCATACAAAAAAAATAATAGATCATAATCATGATTCATGTCATAAATCTTGATAGTTCATAGTACATGAATCGCAAATGAATCAAAGAAAATGAGCCATGAGAACATAAAATTAGCATAAAATCGTATCATAAAAGAGTTTCATGAAGTGTGGTATAATTATAATCATAGAATTCTTGTGTCAAGTATAACCACCAAGACATTTATCACATGTTAAAATTTGGATAACCACTCATGTACCTACTTTGGACTTGGTATAACCTCTAGTGTGTCCTATTTTGGACTTGGGAGAACCTCAAGTATACCCCCTTTTGGGCTTGGAATATCCTCCCATATACCCTTTGATATCATTAAATATTAATCTCTACCCAATGCATTAGAGGCTCAAAATGGACTCACCTATCAAATAAACATAATCCATTCATATGCATTTTATAGGATCCAAAAAACATTTATCATTTCATCTTAGCTGAACTCATGGAAAATAAAACAGGCTTCATCAATATTTCATCATAATAATTATAAACCATCTAGAGAAATAATAAGGATCGTATCAAATAATCCTATCCATAGTGAATCATAAGTAATATCAAAGGATGTTATCTTATATTAAAATGATTTTAAAAGAACACTATAATATTTCTTAAGGAAAATAACATTTTCATTTTGAAATCACTTATTTCGAATAAACAAATTTCTAAAATACTAAGGAAAAAATTTTCTTTATAAAAACTGTGGAAATTTCAAAGGAATATTCAAATAAAATATTATTAAAGATGATAGGAATTTTTTTCATGAAGTGTATGTTCAAACAAATATTCATTTCTCATTTTCAAAAAAAAGTAAAAAGTGCCACATTTAGAAAATGACAAGTAGAATCATTTAAAAAAATTAGAGAAATTAAAACATGGGTAAAAATTAATTTAAAAAGTATTTTTTAATGGTAAAAACATTATTTAAAACCTTTTAAATAAAATATATGTATGGAAGAAAAATATTCCTGATCAAAGAGAGAAATAATGTAGGTTTTTATTAAAAAAATTATTTTCGTATCTTGAGAACTTAAAGAGAGGAAAATGAAAGAAAAATATAAAATATAAACAAATAAATATATTATAAATATATTATAAAAAATATAATATTTTGGGGAGACAGATCATATAATTTCATTATTGAAAATTTAAGCATAAGCAAACCTAGTAAAAAGTTAGATTATAATGTAAAACCCTTAATGGTTTTGGTAACTTTTGATTCATAGACCAAATTAAATAAATAACATAAAATGAAACTTTAAATACCATGAACATGGGGATATACAAGATAAAACATATAAAAGGGTCATTATATACACCTCATGAAATAATATAGGTTTATAACATAACATATGTCCCAAAGAAGACAATTTGAGATGATAATCCCTTACCAGATTGATAACTTTAAAATAGAACCCCCTTGGATGAAATATTTTTAATTGAAACTTTAAATACCATAAATTAAGAATTACTGATGATATAAAATGTCAAAATTTTATTATATACATATCATAAACATAAATAGACACATAAGATCAAACATGTCTCAATAAAGAAAATATTGAGACGAAGAACCCTTAACTCAAATATCTCTTGCTTCATAAGTGATATAACCTAAAATATAATAAATTTAAATTAATTTTAATAATATAAAAAATAATATTAATAGTTTTAATTTATATATTATCCAACTATTACATTTCAACACCCGTTTATTAATAGTTCTTTATTAAAATCCTTGTTTCTGAGTGATAACTATTTCATTTTTCATACATGTTTCAGTTTGGAAATTATGGTCCTTGCACTTTAATAATATTTTAATCATATATATAATGTTAATAATGATATAAATATAATATATAGGCATTATATACATATTTATAACCACTAATATAAATAGGTGATGAAAAATGAATTACATTACTCCATCAAGATGGTAATATATACATACACATGAGTGAAGTTTCCATATTTTGATGGATGGAATAAAATAAAGGTAAATAATAATTTAAATTTACAGAATAATTAATATACCATAATTATAATATATTTAAATTAAATCAATCATAATAACCAACCATGAAATATGGTGATGTAAAATAAATTATATCGTTATGTGGAGGTGGTAGTTTGCAAGTACACACGAGAAATACTTTCATTTCTAATTTGATGGAGAAGATGTGGGAATGGTTATTACATAATCATAATAACATATAAATATATTGATTATAAAGTATTAATAATGTTTCTATGGATATAATAGGTCTATATAAGGTGTAAGAAGAAATAAAATTGAAAGATATTGGTTATGATTTATAGTTATTCTTTAAGAGACCTCATTTTTCTTACACCTTAATCCTTGAAAGGTTGGTATTTAGAGAAAAACAGAGGATCTAGGATGAAGGGAAGGAATATAATAAGGTTTTTTATTAGGTTTTTGATGACCTATAATGAAGAAAAAAATTAATAATGGATGAGAATAAGTTCCCTTTTATATGTGATGGGAGGGACACACTGGGAATTACTTAAAATATTTTAATAATATAACGTCACTTTCATAGAAATTGTATCCAAATGGTAATTAATTGTAAGTTAGAATAATATAAGGACTAAATATCTTCAATTAATAATAATTATTCAATTTTATGTGGAATTATTACCTTTATCTCTTCTTTTAACAACACCCCACCCCCAGTAAACTTGTTTTAACCTTAACCACGGTGAAACAAATTACTGTTTTTACTATTAAAGATGACCAAAAAATTAATTTGAACTAATTAAATTATATTAATTATTATTATTAAAAATATTTAATCAATTTTACCAGATTAAATTTCTATAATTTGTGGAATTTAATTTTAAATTAGCGTGAAAAACACAACGAAAACGCATTTTTAGAAAAATGTATTGTATAGCATAAAACTGAATTTACATCCATTTCATGCCTTGTAAAAAACAAAAAATGAATTTTAAAATATTTTATTGAATATATAATCTATAAATTTTAGTTAAACCATAAATAAATAGATATTAATTTAATTTATTAATATACAAACATATTTCATGCATAAAATCATTTTTAGAAAAATGTGTTTTTAAGCCCAAAAATAAACTTATACCAAAATAAACAATAATAATGATTTATATGTAATTAATTATATTATTTATAATTTAATTATACTTATTTTATTTTTATATAAAATTCATAAAATAGTGATATTTTTAAATTAATTGATTTAATTAAAAGAAGTGAAAGTTTTACAAAAAAGTTCTTTTCACTATTCATTGAAAATTAAATATTTTTTGAAAAATAAAAAAATAATCATAATATAAAATTGGAATTATTATTTAAAAAATCTTTATTCACTAAAATAAAATTTCTAAAAAACATTATAAATTAATTATAATTTTCACACAGAAAATGCAATAAAAATATTTGTAAAGAAAATATATCTTTGAAGCATAAAATAAATTTACTATAAATTGAGTACATATTTATTACGAGTTAATCAATTGATTTGAATTATAAAAAACCTTTATGACATTTTTAATTATATTTTTATTCATATTTATACCACTGATTGAATATTAAGGTTATAACAGACACATTTAATTAATATTTTAAATGTATATCACAGTTCGCTTAAAGCTCGATGATGAATGTTAAGCAAGTTATCGGGTGTAATATCATTTTAAACTAAACTTATGGTGTGTTACATTATACCCCATAAAATAAATTTCATCCACAAAATTATTATCTTGGTAATCAAGGGTTAAATATTTGAAAATGACTTTATTGAAAACTAATATCGTACAAGGGGATAATATAACTTCCTTTGAAAGGGGGAAGTAAGAAACATGGTTGTTACCTGGAATAACACATAATGAGGCTCTCATATAAATATAACATTAGTGTTAATTAAAAATATGTATGTGGAGGAGAAAAAAAATCATCAGAATAATATATATTGATAGAGTACTTAATAATGAGAGTGTTAATGGCCAAAAAACCATAAATCGGTAAGGGATAAAGAAGACCATCAATTCCTGAGAAATGAAAGTAAAGAATAATATTTTTATTTCAAGATCATTTTACTATATTTGATGGATTATTTTACTATCATGAAAGATAACATGGTAAAATATAATTATTTTATTTCTTTCCATTTCATAAGCATAATTTCATCCTTTGATTGTGTTTCAATCAATTTCCACTTCTATCTTATCTCTTACTCTAATAAATGAATATTCAAGATGAATTTTTCATTAAAAAAGCACAAAAATTAACTTTAAAATAATTATAAGATCCATAAAATAATGAAAATTCATTCCTTCTATCTCTATATATTTACTAAAATCAAAATGGTTAGCATAAGTTATCCAATATGGATAAATCTTCATAAAATGAAATAATACATTATTCTCTAAAACATTAACAATAACAGTAAAATTTCAAGTTAAAACATTCTATAAATAGTTAACCTTATAAATCCTCTAAAACATGTCTTACTAAATTTAAAACCAAAAAAAATATGAAATATTTGATCACATATTTTTTCCATTAATAACTTTAACATTTATCCACAAAAAACATAAATTATATCATAATGTTATACACCAAACATGTGAATACCATGATCATATATTCTATTAAAACATGATAATATTTTTACCAAAATAACTTGAATCAACATAAGACCTCAACGAAAACATAAATTATTTCAAAAATAAACTTTATCCTTATTCATTGATTAAAATAATACACTATAAAATATATTCCATAAATCCAAAAATGAAATAAACTTCATCATAAATCAATTTTTCAA
This sequence comes from Viscum album, assembly GCA_963277665.1. Lineage (NCBI taxonomy): Eukaryota > Viridiplantae > Streptophyta > Magnoliopsida > Santalales > Viscaceae > Viscum > Viscum album. The sequence goes on from OY728160.1 coordinate 1,058,336,876, forward strand.
CAAATCACTAATCAATTTCATGGTAAAAAATACTTTGAAATTTAATTTATCAATATAAATCATCTCTTTATCCAAACAAAACATTATTATTTTAAAATCAATCACATATTAAGTATTGTATATCACTCAATGATGCATTTTTCCAAAAAAAATATCCCATTACCACTAAATCACATTTCTGGGTTATGAATACCATTCAACATACTCATTTAAATCCTTAATGAAAAACTAAAAAATTTATTCGATGTTTTATGATTCTTATAAGCATAATACCATTGATAAAACAATTATAAAATATAATTTTTTAATCCTAATATATAAACACTTTAATCATTTCACTTCAACAATTGGAATAACATAGGACCTTCCTTGGTCTAGAAGTTATCCCTTGGATCAGGGAATTGACACAGATAATTTCCAAGTCCCCCAAACATAATACATTAAACTATAAATGGTAACTTAGGATGTAATTTATTTATATCCCTTGAGCTATTTATTTTTACCAACAAATTACTTTATCTATTTCCTTCTTTTAGAAACCCAAAACATCTTCTCATTCCATTAATAAATTTCTCTGGATGCTTCTTCCCACATTCTCTACATAAAGGAATTTAAATATTATGTCCTCTATAGTCTTTATGAAACTCCATTTTTCTATTATTTATTTCATTTAGAAACTCACCTATGTTCTTTTTGTTAATCATATATCGAGATAGCTGGTTAGATATAATCATAAGATTTCACATTACATATCACATTTAATTCAGTTGGTTACGGGTCAATCATTTCATCATCTTTAACATACAATATTAAGATTATTTCTCTTAGTTCCAAAAGTTAATTAGAGACAAAAAGAATATGTTGATCAACAATAATCACTCTTAGTAATCATATAATCATGAGAACCCATTTATAGGGTGTCTAAATCATTAAACATTATTTTCAATATATGAAAACTTAGTTTTAACCAAGGTCATCCATGGTAATTATTTATTCAAATCCTTTATAATTTTTTATAAATAAAATATGAATTAACTCAAGAATATCCCCTATGATTGTTTGGCCATGTGTGTTGTCTTCGTCCCACTCATCATGCACCACTGATTCTTAAGTTAATACCCACTCTACTCTTTTCATAGATGTTATCCCTTGGTGAATTTATTCCACAACCAAATAAACTTTCTAGAATATATATGGGGATATATTTTATAGGAAAACACACTCCTTTATTTCCCATAACTTAGGATGTTCTCCTATACATGAGTTTATCCTAAAGATTCACACTAAATTTTTCTCATCCTTGTTTCTAAAAAAAATAAACCCTACGTTGATACCAACTATGGTGACCCAAACATTACAAAAAATAATATTGCATATTATTAGATGAATATTCATTACATATCATTATGATCCATGCTAGAAACATAATTTATTAGTGTATTTATAAACTATGATACATAAACAATTAGTATATGAAAGGTCTATATTATCTCCCACATAGTTCTTCATAAATATAACCCTTCTTAGAAATATCATTCTTAAAACCATAATTTATGATTTATGTATTATTAAATGCCAAAATTTATTCCATGAATTGTTATTATGATTTATAAATTTTTGGGAATGAATTTCCAATGTTAATATCAAGTTATCACACCCTTATGATCATGATATGCCTATATATTATCATTTATTGATATCTCCCTTTGTAAAATTGCCTTTGTATGATCCTTGTATATATCCTAGTGAGGGTGAACCATGTAAATATGCATGTTTAATTGTTCATTATTTCTTAATTTACTTTATGTATCATTATTAGATATATTTGGAAAGGATAAGATCAATATTAACAAAAAATCATAAAATAAGTGACCCTTATAATAAATAGGTCAAGATCCTTTGGAGTAGGAAGAATTTTGAAAATAATATCCACAACCTAATTCACCACCCCCCCCCCCCATCTTAGGGTATCTAAGACCCTTTTACACCTAAAAATTGTTATCAAATGGTATATTTATTTTATTGGACATGTTTTCTATAATTGGTTTTATTCAACTATTGAAACTGAAGTTTCATTTTTATATTCTCTTGGCATGTCATGAAAAATGGAAGAATATCAGAGTAGAAGAAAAAATTTGGAGGAATTCCTCAGTGTGTAATTGTATATGGAAAGAGTGTGATTTAGTTGAAAGAAACTAACAATATACTAAAGAAATGTTTTTATGAATCTGACTATGAGACTATTTACTCATTTAATGATGTTTTGGGATTGAGTGAAGAACTTGACATTCCAAGTGATGCTGGAACTACTGGTGATAAAAAAATTCTAGGAAGGCCAAAAGTGGAAGTTGTCTATGTGAAAAAGGAATCGGGTCAGAAATTAAAAGAATATAATAAGTCTCAAGATATTTGTATCTAAGCATAATAAATTGAAGTCAACAAGATAAAAATGTTTAAATAAAATACTCATCGAAGTGTCCATTAATCTAAGAGAGAATAATGTTTACCATGATAAAGAACTAAAAAATATCAAATATGATGATAATTTAATTTATATAAACTCAAACAAAATCATAATTTAGATGATAAAAATGATAATCAAGTTACACACCTATCATAACTAGTTCAGGAGAAGAAAAATCTACAATAAGAGATGGTTTTATTTAATGATTATGTTGGTCACATGAATTCAAAAATATAAGGTAAAAGTGATATGGTGGATAAGTTCTCCCAATAATTGGAATATGGGATGACAAGTTGTAGGAGTCTTATGATAGAACTTAATGATAAACTTGGATCTAGGTAAAATAATATTCAATAATTGATATAATAGATAGAATTAGTCAAGAAATAAGTAGAGTAATTTTCTCCCAAAGGCAATCCTAATTTTAAGGATGCTTTGAATTTATTATATGAATATACCTCAGTATGTAATAATTAAATGAAAACAAAGTATGTGATTTTATAGGGAAAACATGAAATAAGTGTGACATCACAATGACCATACAATTTAATAAAATTTTGTATTTTCTAGGATGAACCCTCTCCCATGCATGAGTGGAAGAGATCCATGAACAATTCCAAAAATAAGTAAAATTATTTAGTAGATGTAAATAGATTTGAAAATAATTTTTTAGGATGTAATGATAACATGCTCTATTTATATGGGATGCATGGTAATATTTGAAGTTATTATTTTGAGTATTTTGAATATATATTATGATTTGAAGATAGAAATATTGCTAAATATGATAATAATACGAAGCTTCTTGAAAAGTATAAAAGAAAATTCTCTTAGAAAAAAGTATCCATGAAATTATATTATTTTGGAAGACTGGGACACACCCTGAGTATGTTTCAAGAAGCCCAAGGGCTCAATGTCTAAATAATAACTCTGGTTGCATCAACATCTTAATTGAGAAATGATGATGCTGGGTATAGTTTTGACAAGAGGTTTTTTATATGTGATAATCATTAAAATTTGGAAAGATATTATAGTTAGAATAAATAAGGGAAGGAAAATGAATATGAAAGGAGATCCTCTACTTCGGTAGTGTATAAAAAGAAATCCTATACTAGAATACAACCTTCTAAGTTGAAAATTTGGTTTAAATTCTTGACGGAAACACAGGTAACTCAATGAAAGTTATTCCAAGAACCTCCTACATTACACTAACAAAAACTCTATTATAAATAATGTGAATAAAAATAGAAGAAAAAGGTATAAGTTTCTCCAATTATAAGTAAGAATAATATACATACATTGAATGAATTACCCCCAACAAGAAGGGGTGTGGTGACTCGAATATTTGATAAAAGAAAAATTAATAAATAATGCCTTGAAGATTTCATGTTTCATGAAATAAGGTGATATGTGAATGCAAGAAAAATATCACTCCAATCAAGGAATAAGAAATAGAATATGAACATTATAAATATTCTTATTTAGAGAAATAATTATAAAAAAAGTAATATAGGTAGAGTGTCAAAGAAATAAATTTATACAAGTGGGTTTGAACCCAAAATTGTGAAAAATACCAAACCTGGAACCAACATATCAAAAGAAGACTGGTCATGTGGGTAAAGAATGTATAGTTATATATCCATATCAATTGAAGTTTGTTGGAAGTTGGAACAAGAAGAAAAATAGTACAGTGTTTTTTAAGAAAATATTGAAGGGTTAGTCCATCAGGATCGACCAAAATCCTCTTATTGAGGATTCAGAGGTACCCCTTATCCCAATAAATTTAACTATTTATGATATGTATTTAAAATAGTATTGGATGAAGGGGGATATACGATCCATGGGATTTTTTTTCTGAAATGGAATAGGTGCATAAGATAAACAAATATACATATGCTAAGAAGAATCAGAACTCTTTGAATTTTCATATGGTACCATATTCAACAAGTGGTGTTACAAAATCAATCTATTTTTAATATTATTATTTGGAAGTTCTGTGTTGTGGAAAATAAATATTATATGATAAATGGACTAATGTGAAACTAAATAGCTATCAATGTTATACCTAAATAATTCAGTGGTTCCAAGTCACATTGAATATTCAAACATTAGTATCATGACTCAGTTCAAGTGTTATTTTTCCACCAAGAGAATATATATTGGGGAGAAGTGGAAACATTTATGTAATTTATGTTTCTCTATTTTATTTTAACAATGTGGTACCAATTTAATATTTTTAGTATATCAAGAAGCTACTAGAAAATCAATAGCATTTCCAACTAGTGGTCTCCCCATTCTAAAGAGTAATTAAACATTTATCTCCATCTAAAAATCAGTATTAATAATCTATATCAACCTAAAGTTATAGTTTTTTTGGTAGATATGGTTACAAGAACTCTAGGTGAAATAGTATCATCAAAAAATAGATTCATCTAATTAATTTAATAATGTTATTATTCTAGTACGCATGGAACTAAGTGAGTGAAAAGGGAAATTTTCATGTTTATTAAATTAAAATATTTTTTCCTATAAGGATTTATGAATCACTAGGATTAGAGGATCTATTAGAGACTTGATGTCAAGTGGTAATTTCACTTGATAAAAATCTATTAATAATGTGCAGTTATAAAGAATAATATGGCCTAGAGATAGGAAACTACTAAAAGGAGAAATTTTTCAAACTTAAGTTAATAAATGGAGTTGAACGTGAAATTAAAAACAGTTGACATAGCCATATGTTCTTCATATGACAACATGTGATGTCACGTGGTCTAAGTAGTGGTGTGTGACCAAAGGGGGAGAAAAATCCTTCTTTATATAGATTTCAGGAGTTAGAATAATAACATGTGTTCCCACATGATTTTTTAGATTATTGAAAATCTAATGCATGGAGACTATTTATTAAGGGAGAGTAAATTCATAGATAAAGGAAACCCCTATTGAATTATATGAGAATTGAGGAGATTGTATTGAAGTCTCTAGTTAGTATCTAATATAATTATTCAAGTACTATTGATCTTAGAAAAAAATCTAGTCCATCATTCAAAGACAAATCACATTGAAATCAAATATCACTTTATCAATGAGGATATAGGGAAAAGACTTTTGAATATAGAGTATATTAAATTTAAACTATAGGTTGTATGAATTATGATATAGTCCTTACTCAAAGAAGTGTTTGAGTGGCATTGACTGGATCTTGGAGTTCAGTCAATCCCATGCACTTGAATAGTTTTGATATGGGACCCCCTGCCCTTGAACTTTTCCCTATGTGCAGATATGTGTTCTTTACCATTTTTCATACCAAAAAGGAGTGAACTTTGGGTTTTTTGACAAGGGGGAGAATATTTCTTGATAAAGATATGAGGATAATCTGATATGGGTGTAGTGAAACAGGGGGAGTTTTAAAATATGGTGATGTTAAAGCTGGTCTATCAATGAATAAGAATCATGAAAATGAGTTTCCTTTGGGTTCATGATGTGAGAAATAGACATATGAAGGTTATAATGTGATCTTTTGGGCTGAGCATGTTTTATCTTTTAGTGTCGAGAAGGTTTCTAGTGGTAGGTTCATAAAAGAAGTGATACATTGATGAAAATTTCATGATACTATTGTTTCTCACAATGATCATGACTCATGTGGGATTATAGTACATGTTAAGGAAGTATTTTATTACTATCTAGGGTTACAAATGGGAAATGATTTCACATGTCCATGACTTTTCAACAAGTTGGTTCATGAAGTTTTAAGGTATTGTTAATAAATCCAAAGGGGGATGTTGTTGGAAAAATCACTCTTTATAGTTTTTTTGGGTTTATTGTGTTTTTTGAAAAGGTTTGAAATTATTGACAAAAGTTGTTTTTCAAATGAGGCATAAAGAGTTGGTGAGAATGTACTAAATTATCATGAAGATTACAAATTTCCTAAAGGATCACATGGAACATGAATGTCCTAAAAGATCATGTATATTGTGAATGTCCTAAAGGATTAAATGGAGAATGTAAGTTCCAAAAGATCATGCAGAATATCATGACTCCTAAGGGATAACGTGGAGTGTGGTTGTATATAAAAGGTATAATTGTCTCTCTTATGATCCTGAGACCTGAATTATATCACATGATCACATCATATGATCAGTTTTAGTATAAAATGATCTTGTTATGAGATCACATGAAGCACTTGAAGAAACTGCATGATTTTAAAGTGATCTCATGAAGTGATCATGTGAATCATTTTAAGTCACCACATGAATATTAAGGAATCTCAGGAAGAGATCATGTGAAGAATGTGAAGGAAGATATGTCATGACCCATCCCCTAGGGCCTATGCCGTGACAACCCCAAGCTCGTATCCCAAAGGCTATGGGATAGCGACTTGAACCAATGGAATTATCCCACAAGTGTGAGGAATTTTACCAAGTACCTATATGAACATACACAGATCCCCATCCCACAACACTAAAAAGTAAAGATTAATTCCACTAAGACAACCAATAAGAGTAACAGTACAAAACTGAAAGTAAATGGGCCAGAATACGAGCCCAAAAAAAGACAAGTACAAGCTCCTAAAGTCCATATGTGGTAAACGCTACGTAAGGGTAGGTGAAGGGGGCTTCTGCCTCATATCATAGAAGTATGCCTCGTCTATTAGATTTCACTAGGCACCACCTGGTCCTAGACCACCGAGGTCTCTATTTTCTATACAAGACATGACACGTGCAGGTGGATCCCATGCAGGGGTGAATAATACAATACTCAGAAGGACCCCAAAACAAAAACGCAATACCACAAAGAAAAATATGCACAAAGGGTTTTCAGATCAGATAGGTATAATCGAAATTATGAAAATAAAGACTATCAGTAGTATACACTAAAAACCTTATACTGCTAAGGCACTCATCCCTGATGAGTCACTTAGGATCGATGGGTTACCTACACCCGCTCATCATTTATACCTATTGGGTCACTTAGACCGACTCATCACATAGGATTCCTAGGTCACCTATACCCACACATCACTTAGGCCTGATGGGTCACCGATACCCACTCATCACAGTCTTCTCGTCATAGCCAGCCAAAGGATTCCTACACGTAGCGTGCCAGATTACAGAATAATCTACTCCCCAATCCATCATTTGTATCTCAAATTCCATGAAAATAAACTTATTGTATATTAAAATGACTACCTTTCTGCAAGGTTCCCAACTTTTCAAATGGTTCATCAAATAGATGTACGATTTAGAATATATGGGTGTTTTAGTGAAAAGGGGATAGTTGGGTTTGTGTTCGATATGACCTGGTCTGTTGGGCCCAGCCCAAGGTCGAGGATGGCCCATCTACCTAGCCCATACAGCTGAAGTAGAAAGGTTTTCTATACCTAGGATGATGTGGGCACTATTTCCCTCCCACAGAAATGGTCGCGGGCCACCTATATGGTACATCTAGACCACGACCTCTAGTCGCGTGATGCGGCGTGCCTGCTGTGTCCGCCGCAACATGCTGGCAGGTTCTTCCATGTACCACCAGACTCACTTCGGTGGTCTGTTTTCTAACCTGGGAGTACCATCATGATCCCTGGGTTGCCTCCTCCACCTCTATGTTCTCCAATCTATTTCACCATCGATCTGGGGGTCCAACCATGTTCGTAACCTCCCGTTAAGAGTTTGACACAACCATGGGGGTCTGTCAGTGAAGAACGCAATGAGAGATAGATCACAAGGAACACCCAAAGCAACAAACATTGGCCTTGTTCATTTTTTCCTTCGTTCTTCATGTTAGAAAGAAAGGGGAAGGCATTCAAACAATCACTAAGTTGTAATACCCTTTATTTAATCCCCACAATTCAATTTTCATTCCCACAAAGATAACCGGTATGCAGGTCAATCTGTTTTTGGATTGACCCATGTTCCTCATTTAGAAAGAAAGAACAAGGGAAGGGAGACCATACATAAAATCAAAACCCCTTACTTGGAATCAAATAAATCATCGATGAAGAACGAAGTCTCTCCACCGACGTTCACCAATTATCGATCTGCAACTCTTGTCAATGGAGAGATCCTTCAATGGGGGAATGAAGGAAGGAAATTGTGGTGATTCTTTGTTCATCATCATTAGCCACTCTCCAATTCCACCCCTTGAGAGCCTCAAAGTAATTCTAGAATCGTGCAAATAATCATGTATCCCTTTTCAGGATATTAAATGATGAAATGTGTTTCAGTATTTCTATTATACTAAGTCATTGTTTCTTTATGTTGTTTCATTTATGAAATGAAAAAGTCATTTTGACATTGCGTTTCAGCGAAACAAATTTTGAAAAAAATAAACTTTCTTAAGTTTATTTTATTTTTCTTTAAAATTCTCAAAAATTAACATTTAACCTAGACCTGTGTTGGTCGAGGCTAGGTCTTTTCTTAGATAAATTTTTCATTTTAGATGCAATGGTGCCCTCAAATTTTTAATTCGGGCATCTGTTTAGAAGTTTCAAAAACCGTGCACGCGCTCTATTTTAAATAACTAAAAAAACGTTCAAACATTTATTTTGGGATCACCGGGTCTCAGAATCATGTTCCATATTAGCTCCTGGTCTCGAAATAATCCCATATAATTTTCAAAAAAAATTACATGGAATTTCAAAGACATTACATTCTACCCACCTTAGGACTTTACGTCCTCAAAATCCAAAACAAGTACTAAATAAACAAATGGGGGTAATGAGAATGAATATGAGCCTCCAATTACCATGTTATCTCCTAGAGATTCCCATGCTTCCACCAAACATACATTATAGGAATCGACTATCCACAAAGGATTTTCTCTTATTGATCCTCTATCTCAGCCAGCAACTCTGCAAAAGTAACCCCATCGTTAATGTTCATCTCACTCTAGTCGATGACGTGTGATGGGTCATGCACATACCTCCTTAGCTACGACACCTGAAAGACATTATGAACCTGATGAATATGTGGTGGAAGATCTAGGCAATATGTCACCTCGCCAACTCTGCTCAGAATTTGAAAAGGGCCGATGAATCTTAGAGACAACTTCCAACCCTCACCAAATCTTTGTAATCCCCATCGAGGTGAGACCCGATAGAACACATGGTCTCCTTCCTCGAATTTAAAGGGCCTCTATCTCCTGTCATCATAATATTTTTTTCTTCTCTATACAGTCCTCATCCACTCCTAGAAGATCTGCACCTTCTCGATGGTAGCCCGTACAAACTCTGGACCCACAAGTGCTGACTCCCCAAGGTATGCCCAGCATAGCGGTGACCTTTACAGTCACCCATACAGTGCCTCGAATGGTTCCATACCAATGTTGGAGTGTTGGTGGTCCTATCAGCTGCGACTAAAGTCTAGGATGCAATCACAAAGCATGTCCTCAAAAACATGGATAGTCCTCTCTGTCTAACCATCAGTTTGGGGATGAAATGTTGTGCTCAAACACATGTGAGTCCCGAATACCTCCTTCAGAACCTTCCATATCTGGTATGTTAAGAAAGAATCATGGTCTGAAACTATCATTAGAGGAACCCCATGAAGCTGAACTATCTCTAGAACATAGAGGTGTCTCAATCCCTCTACCAAACCCTTCCTCTGGATGGTTAGGAAGTGGGCCGACTTAGTGAGTCGGTCCATGATCACCCAGATGGCATCGTTCCCCCGAGATGTGTGTGGTAAACCTGTCATGAAGTCCATCGAGATACCATCACACTTACACTACAACACCTCAAGTGGCTGAGCTAATCCTGATGGAACCTGATGCTTTGCCTTCACTTGCTGACAAGTGAGGCACTGAGAAACAACTTTTCCACTACCTTCTTCATCCCCAGCCACCAGTACTGACTTCAGAGATCCTGGTTCATCTTTTCCACTCCTGGGTGAACTTCCAAGGGGGAGGTGTGTAACTCCCTCAGAACCTCCTCTCACAACGCCACTTGTACAATGGTGCACCCTCTAAAAAGGATGACGTGCTCTCTAACTATCGAATATCTATCATGGTTCTGCCCTGTGGATAATTAAGCACATCAGGCCTCATACTCGACATCCCCAAGTTTTGTCTCCCTAACTCGCTGTAAGAGTGGAGGAGTGACAATCATCGACTAAAGGTAATCTTCTCCATCACCATCCACAAAGGATATCTACATCATGAATAACCGATCTGATGACTCACTCAGTAATTTCAACTCGGTTCTCCTGCTGAGCATGTTCGCTACCACATTACCCTTCCCGTGAGTATAGACTATCTCAAAGTCATAGTCTTAGAGGAACTCTAGCCACCACTTCTACCTCAAGTTCAGGTCCTTCTGGGAGAAGATATACCTAATACTTTTGTGGTTGGAGTAGATGATAAACCGCTCACCCATCAAGCAGTGCTAATACATCTTCAAATCGAAGACCACTGATTCTAGCTCATGATGGTGGGTCGCATTGTTCTTCTCATGCTGCCTCAAATGTCATGAACTGAAGGCAATCACCAATTTCCCCTGTATCAAGACACAACTCAGTTTGGTCTGTGATGCATCACAGAACACTACATAGTCAATTCTCTCCTCTCGAAGTCTCAAGATGGGGAACTCTTTATTCTTCACCTCAACTCCTGGAAACTCTGTTGGCACTTCTCCATCCACATGAAGGGTTTCCCCTTCCTTATCAAAGCTGATAAGGGTGCTTCTACCCTATAAAAGTCAGGCATGAATCTCTGGTAGTATCCAACCAAAACCAAGAAACTATAAACCTCAGCCACGCTCCTAGGAGAATCCGAAGAAAGTACTACCTCTATCTTCATCGAATCCACTGCAACTCCAGACTTCGAAATGATGTGTCCTAGAAACTGGACCTCCCAAATCTAGAACTGACACTTTGAGAGCTTCCCATGAATATGGTGCTCTCAAAGTGAATCAAGGACTATCCGTATGTGTGTCATGTGTTTCTCCTCGGACATCGAGAACACCAGGATATCATCAATGAAGACCATGACGAACCAGTCAAGGTAAGGATGGAAGATCCTGTTCATGAGTCCCATGAACACTTTTGGGGCATTTTTGATGATGAATGGAATCACCAAGAACTCAAAGTGGACATACCGACATCTAAAGGTTGTCATGGGTATATCCTCATTTCGCACACTAAGATGATGATATCCAGACCTTAGGATTATCTTCGAGAAACACCTCGCTCTATTCAGTTGGTCGAAGAGGTCATCAATTCTAGGAAGTGGATATTTTTTCTTCACAGTCACCTGATTCAGGCATCGATAGTCCACAGATAGTCTCAATATCCCATCTACCTTCTTGGAAAACAGAACTAGGGTCGCCCAAGGTGAAACATTGGGCCTTATAAATCCATTCCTCTATTGGTCCTCGAGCTATAATCTCAACTCACAAAGATCTATGGGAGCCATCTGATATGATTTCATGTATATCAGTGTTATCTTGAGGCACATGTTAATGAAGAAGTCAACCTATCCATGAGGAGGTAATCCCAAAACATACTTAGCAAAGATTTCCTTGTAATCTTCCACCACTACATGAGAATTTAGGACTCCTCTCATCCACTGCACTGAGGGTAAGGCTAGCCAACTGGTGAGTGGTCAGCTTCACCCTCCTCTGAGAAATTTTGTCTTACGCTATAATCATTCCCTTTTCATTAGTAAAGGAAAACATAGTTACATATATGTGGACACACTGCACTCTATGCCTAAAATATTCAATTTGGTAATGGACTGTGGATAAATAGTCCATACCTAGAATGAAGTCATAAGGCCTTGACGCCACTACAAAGAGATCTCAGCCGAAGCTCTCACCTCCAAGAGTAAGCTCACACTTCCATCACTAGTGTGTGATTTTCGAATCCCCTCTTGTAGGAGTCTATAATCATAAGTATTGAGCCAATGAATCCACCAGAATCTCTGAGTTCTGAACAAGGTCTATGGAAAGGAAAGAGTGACTGGAACCTATGACTATAAGAACTGCATTTTAGGTGGACCTCTAATCATCTTTGGAGATTTTGGATCATAGTACTCTATTGCCTAAAGTTGCGCCTGCCCCTATCCACTGGCTCCTGGAGCCTATGGTGGACCACCTGAGGGAGGTGGTGGTAGTAACCCAAGCCTCCTCCCACCACCTACTGCTCTGCCTACCCCCTACCATGTACTCTACCCTGTGGACCACCCTGATTGACCCTATACCTCTGGCTCGACAATCCCTTGACCATATTCTGGTCGTCTTCAATATGAGTCAGGAAATCATAATCCATGTGTCTCTGACCGCCGCATGAGTAGCACACACTACTCCTATACTGACTCCCTCTTCCCTGGGATCCTCGTACTATCAACCTTGTGTCCTGGGGTAATCCCCTAAAAGTCTTGACCCACTTGGGTCCCTGCGTCTAATTCCTTCTACCCACTACTGAAGACTCTGTTACCTGGTGTCTACTAGTAGCTCCTTCTGATAGTGCCTACTCTTCCAGGAAGCTCTCCATGAGTAGAGCTTGCTATAGCACCCCATCCTGAGTAGGGATTCTAAGCAATACCATGGATTCCCTGATCTCATAGTGTATTCCTTGCTCAAAATCTTGAGCCTGGAAGAATGGGTCTCGTACCATGTCTTTGGATTAGTGATAAAGATAGATAAATCTCACTGAGTACTCCACTACTGTCATGATACCCTATTGTAGGTATAGTAGCTCTTATATACGCATAGAGTGTAATGTCACCAAAAAGAAATATTCCCTAAAGAGGAACTAAAAGTCTGTCCAGGTGAGGTTCACCTTGTCATGCATCTGGATTTCCAAGATCTACCATCTCCCTACCAATCCTTGAAGAAGGCTCGCGGCTAATACTTTCATTAGTCAAGAGTCATCCTCACTAGGCGGAAGACTCACGTAACTGTGTCAAGAAATTCCTCATCCACCCGGGGGTCAGCCTCACCCCGGAAACTGGGAGGTCTCTGGCTCTTGAACTCATGTAAATCACTAAGCCAACACACATCCTCTATCAGTAGCACTAGTAGAAACTGGTGATCGATGAGTATTGTTAAAACTGCTGCACCACCAGGTAGGTCTACCACTAATACTACTCCCTGAACCAACACCTCATCAGTAGGCATACCATCTTCTCAGTCATGCATTGGAACCTTGGATGGTTGTTTGCGTGGTGGAATCCTGTAACATAATAAGAAAAACCACAGTCAATATATTATACTTGGTGATCTAAATCTCACTCAATAAGTACATGAGAACACTCTCAATTATTACATGATTCAAGCAACCTGTGTTTTTATGTAGCAAGTCAAAAAGAAGAATTCATGGTCCTAGTGTATGGATATGTCAGCTGCTGCACCAAAACTGGAATCCTTGATCCTGAAAGTTGAAATTGAAACATTCAACACTATTTCTAAAAAACAAAACCATATACTCTCGGTCCTTAAGGTAGAACCGACCTCCTTTGATACCACTCAGTCACAACCCATCCCCCAGGGCTCATGCCATGACTACCCTAATCTCTCCTCCCAAAGGATAGGGGCTGGCGACTAGCACCAAATGCATTATTCTGCAAGTGGGAGGCATTTTTTCAAGTACCTATATTCAAAAACACACATACCTAACCCACAATGCTGAAAATTAAACATTCATTCCACTAAGAAAACACTAAGAGTAACAGTACAAAGCTAAAAGTAAAGGGACCAGAATATAGGCCCAATAAAAGACAAGTACAATCTCCTTAAGTCCATCTGTAGTAAAACCTATCTAAAGGTTAGGTAAAGGGGGGTGTCTCCTAAAGTCATAGAAGTATGTCTCATTTTTCAGATCTCAATGGGCACCACCTAGTCCTAGACCACCAAGGTCTCTTCAAAAATGTCTGTCATCTCCAAAAGACACGACATGTGCGGGTGGAGGCCATATGGGGGAGAGTAACACAATACTCAGTAAGGACCCCAAAACAAAAAGGTAATACCACAAATTAAATAATGCAAAAAGTGTTTTCATCTCACGTGGGAATAATCTAAAGTATAAAAATCATGACTATTAGTTATATACAATGAACACCTTGTACTACTGAGGCACTCATCCCTGATGAGTCACTTTGGCCCGATGGGTAACCTAGACCTGCTCATAATTTAATCTTGTTGGGTCACTTAGACCCACTCATCACTTAGGCATTCTGGGTAACCTAGACCCTCTCATCACTTAGGCTTGTTGGGTTACCTAGGCCCACTATTCATAGTCCTATCGTCACAGCTAGCCACAGGATTCCTGCTTTTAGCACACTTGATTCCAAGAGAATCTACTCCTCAATCCATCGGTCATATTTCAACTTCCACGAAAACCCACTTAGAGTATATCAAAAATACCTCATCATCGCAAGGGTCCCAACTCCACAAAAGTATCTTCAATAAAAGTTATAGTTTAGAAGATATGAGTGTTTTAGTGAAAAGGGGTCGGTTGGTTCTAGGTCCGGTCAGACCCGGTCCGTTGGGCCCAGCCCACCGTGCCATCTTAGCCTGCTGCACCAGCCTAACCCACTAAAGTGGACAGGTTTTCTCTACCCATGACATGGTGGGTGCCAATTCCCACCCACAATAATAGATGTGGGTCACATCTGCGGTCCAATTGGACCGCGGCCTCCAGCCGCATAATGCAGCGTACCAGCCATGTCTGCTGCGGCACGCTGGACGGTTCTTCTACAGGCCACCAGACTCTCTAGTGGTCTATTTTTGAATCAGAGAGTACCATCACAATACCTAGGTCTCCGCCTCCACTTTTGTGTGCTCTAAGCCATCTCGTCATCGATTCAGGGGTCTATCCATGTTTAGAACCTCCAGATAAGAGTCTGACGCAACCACGAGGGTTTATCAGTAAAGAATGAAAAGAGAGAGAGAGAGAGATCACAAGAAACAACCAAATCAATGAACATTGTCCTTTTTCATTTGTCCTACGTTCTTCATGTTAGGAAAAAATATGAAGACATTTGAAAAATCACTAAGTTATAATACCCTTTCTTTAATCCCCGCATGTCAATTCACATTACAGCAAAGAAGACAGACATGTGGGTCAATCTGTTAGTAGATTGACCAAATTTTTTCATTTAGAAAGAAAGAACGTGATAATGGAGACAATACAGAAAATAAAAAAACCCTTACCTAGAATTGGATTTCTTATCGATGAATAACAGAGTCTCTCCACCGATGTTCATCAATTCTCGATCTGCAACTCTCTTTGATGGTGATATCCTTCGAAGGGGAAGGATGGAAGGAACTTGTGGTGATTCTCCATTCATCATCGTTCATCACTCGCCAGCACCACCCCTAGAGAGCCTTAGAGTAATTCTAGAATCATGCCAATGATCCTGTATCAATTTTCAGGCTATTAAATGATGAAACGTGCTTCAATATTTCGGTTAGGCTAGGTAGTTGTGTTGTTATGATATTTCATTTATGAAATGAAATAGTCGTCTTAATGTTACATCGCAGTTAAAAAAAATTAAATAAAATAAAGTTTATTAAGTTTATTTTATTTTTCTTTAAAATGATCAAAAATTAACTTTTACCCTCAACCTGCATCAGTCGAGGTTAGGTCCTTAGGTAAATTTGTCATTCCAGACGCAACGGTTCCCTCATATTTTTAATCCAGGAATCCATTTATAAGTTTCCAAAACTGTGCATGTGCACTATTTTAAATAACTAAAAAAAGTTTAAAAATTTATTCTGGGCTCATCGGGCCTCAGAATCGTGTTTCGTCTCAACGCCTGGTCTCAAAATAAACCCATATAATTTTTAAAAAATTGACATAAAATTTTCGAGACATTACAAGAGAGGATAGAAATGATTGAGATATCTTGAGATCATTTGAAATTATGTGACCACATGATTTTGTTAGATCATGTGATGAGATCAAGTGAAGTGATAGAAGACAATGCCTCTAACTGCATGATTTTCTTTGGATCCCTCAATGGGATCTTGTGATGCCTTCATAAATTTATTTGGATCTCATGATGGGATCATGTGAAGTGATGGAAGAAAATGCTCCTAATCACCATAAGATTATATTTGGATCTCACAATGGAATCATGTGGAGAAGGTAATGTTTATTGATATGGAAATTTAATGGTTGGCTAACTACGATTTGTGGAGTTAATGAAGTGGATTTATGCCTATAAATAACCCTTAACCCACTCTTAAGATAATATATAACTTTTATTAAGTTTTTTCATCTAAAGAAAAGTATTTAACATGGGAAGAATAAGGTCTTGTATCAGAGTCACATGATCCACATAAATAATAGAAGTAATTACGAAGGGATATCATGAAGGAGAATTTCAAAGGTATCATGTAGAGGGATGTATGTGCTTGGTGTCTATTGTATATGGGTAGACCCATGGGAGTCATGATATATACATGAATAGAACAAAGTCATGTGATCCATGTGAAATGAATAAATGTAGCAACACAACCCCAGAAATCCCAAAGCTGGTGTGTACTATCAATTACATTAGCATCAATACAAGGAATTAAATCCTAAAGGACTGATCAGTTTAGTAGTATTGGTAAACCAGATATATAAATGAGTCTTGTATTAAAAATTAATAAACTAATTAAAACATAATTTTATTTCTAAATAAATTTTAGTATAACATTATTCTATCTAGTATATCCCTGAATATATTTCATAGTATGCTTCTTGGATTCCTGGGGAAATGAAAAAAAAATAAGGGCAAGATCAAATGCTCAGTAAGGGTAAATTATAACATAAGAAATAATGAATCAATGAGAATAATAATCATGGAATGGTAAATAAATGAACACACATACCATGAAATCAAAAAACTGAGAATAAAATGCATAAAAAATATCGGAAGGTAGTAGCTGGAAACACATTCTATTCAAATAACTAGATAAGAAAAAAATATGGAAAGGTAAGAATCTGAAACACATTCCATTTAATCAATGAACTAAAAATAAAATGTATCCATAGATATGTCGACACAAAATATAATTAATTAATAGTAACTGAAACTAAATAAAGGTAATGCTTAATTATTTGACGTCATGTCTAATTCACATGAAAACATATACTATCAAGACCTTTCATAAGATGGTTTAAAACCAATAGTAAAAACCTATTTAATTTTCACAACTAAATTGTCTCATGAGAACATATCGATGCATTGAGTGGCTATATAAATTTCAAGGCCCACCCATTATTACCAGTTCAAATAATATCTCATATTAATGAAAATAAATAATATTCTTTATCCAAGATCTATATTGAATAAATAATATATATTTATCAATATTTCCCCAAATAATCAAATAACTTTCAAAGTACACACCATATGAAAAATGGTATATGGTTTAGGAAATGAACACATCCATGATAAATGATATGGATAATTAGGGTAAATTAAATATTTAATGATCATAGGAAATTTAATATTTAAAAGTGGATTAACAAAGGAATTGAGGAATTGAATGTGAATAATATCATTGGAAATATCATTCAACAAAATTTTCTTAAAAAAATTACCTTTTAAACTAGAAAAGTAATTTTCAATGAAATTATGGTTTGTAGATATGTACATTTCATATGAGGTAAAATAAACATTATTTTTTCATGGTAAAAAGGTTAGAAAATTCCTTGTTCAGAAAGTGAAAAGAATATTCCTTTGAAAACGTTCATAAAAGAAAAAAAGTTTAAAAATTAAATTTATAAATAATTTTGAAAATATTGGAAACATTTTTGAAGAACTTTTTAGAAAATAGGGTTTTTAGAAGAAAATAGGTTCTCTGAATGAAGAGTGAAATGAAGTCGAGTTTTCATAAAAACATTTTCTAAAATATTTTGAGTACCAAAGAGAGGAGAATGGTACTAATACTTGAAAAAATACATGAATAACCAGAGGATAGGAAAATTAAATTTTTTATGGAAAAATGGTAATAAAATTTACTCTAATGGAAATGCCTTTTAAATATCATTAAAATTAATCTTGAGGAAAATAATCTATAAACATTCCAAAGTAATCCATACCACTTTTAAAAAATTTAAATCATAAGCCTCATGAAGAAAATAATTAAATGAAAGATTTAAATACCATTAATATAAAAGGATTAATGATATAATATAACAAATGGGTAGTTTATGCACCATAAAAAATAATTAAGTGATGAATATGACATTTATCTTATAGATATAAAAAGTGAGATGAAAATTCATTACCTTACATCTGAATTGTCTCGTGTGTCTTTATATTCCTGAATAAAAAAATTATCTTAATTATTTACTTGATTGAGAAATTTTTTAATGATTATCATAAATTTTATTTCACTTCTTATCATTTTGTATACAACCACTTAATCAATTAAGTTTACATTGGGTGTTTTGACCTAATTTGGTTTATGTGTCAAAAAAAACTTTTTTAGATCAACTATGGTCAAATGGGTCATTATATAACATCTACAAAATAATAACCAGGAAATCATTATAATATTTATATAAAAAAATTAATTTTAAAATTAATAATTAAATATGGTCAAAATAAATGAAACAATGTTATAATCACGGAGATGGTAGGCCGTACATACGTATTAGTAATGTTCCCTTTTTTATGATCATTATGGAAAGAAGGTAAGTAAATTTAACCTTTATAGAATTATAATTATATAATAAACACCTTATTATTTAATAATATATACTTATATATATAATTACTGTTATTTAAAAGGAATCAAATCCTATTGAGGGGCGATAGTTCACACATCCACAAACAACGTTATCACTTTTAAAGTGTATGAATGAGTGATAAAGAAAATGATATATATTATATTTATAGAAACATAATTATGTAATGAATATAATATATTTTTTTATGTCACATATGTTTAATTAAAACCATACTTTATACATTCCATGTATCATGTGATCGAATCACATCGCTTTTAGGAGGCGGTAGTCCACACTCCCACAAATGATGTTATCGTATTTACACAAAATGGAAAGCATAAAGGTACGTGTTTTAAAATAATTATAGAGGTATAAAGACATTATAAATATCATATATAACATATATAAATATATTTTCTATAATAATTACCAAACATTAAAGGTGGTAAATGAAAAATGAACTACTTCGTTTCGTGAGGCGGCAATTATCCGTATACCTAAACGGTATGTTTGTTACCCATTATATGGAAGTGTGTATAATTTTAGGACTATAAATTAACATAAAACATCCTATTATATTTAAGATACTGTGTTTCTTATATAATCAGGAAATAATAAGAGTTTATGGAGTGAATAAAGGAAATAAAATTAAAGATCTTGAGGAAATATGTTGCCTCTTCTTTGGGAAACTCCATTTGGTTTGCACCAAATGGCTTCCTTGGAAGAATTTATTCCTAATGAGAGGATTCTAGGAGGTTGGTATGTATTTTTATAATCTATTTGGACATATCTTGGTCAATCCAAATTTTCTTCAAAGGTGTGAGGAAGTGGGAGGAGAGGAGGCCTTTTATAGTTGTTGAGGAGTTGTACCCTTGTAAATTTTAAAAAAAGGAATTCCACCCATGTTTTTCCATTAAAGGCAGCTCCAATAATAGAAATATTTCTATAAAATGGATTATATAGTCTAAATATGTAAATCCAATGGATTTTGGACAAGTTTCTAGGTCATTTGGGCCCTTAATTTTAAGGTTTAGTTCTCCGTTAAGCTTAATTTTACCTTAATCATTGTAATTAATTTTAATTACTTTCCCTAATTGTTTAAATAAAAAAATATTTTCACCTTATTAGAAATTATAAATTATTATTATTCTAAATATGAAAACCATTTTTCCAAATTAAAATCACAGAAGTGGTAGAAATTAATTTAAATTTAATCTCATTGATGGGATGACAATGCGGGTTTTTAAAGTAAAAATGTTCAAAAGTTTCCTAAGTTTTTATATTCAATTTCAAAGTAAAATTGATTAAAATGACCTAAATTGCTTTAATTAATAAAAAATTATATATTTAAACTTTAAATACAAATATAATTTAACCTTATAAAAAATTATATGAAAAAATAAATTTAGAATTAAAATACAGTATTTTTCATTATTCATTAAAAAAAGAAACCTCACATAAAAATATAAAAAATTCATCCTAACCTAAATTTTATTTTTATATTTCAAACATTAAGTTTATTTTGAAATATAATATATTTAAAATTTCCAAAAAATTTATTTAAAATATGTTTTCCATTAAAAGGAGGTAAAAGTGCCTTAATAAATATGTAGTATTTTATGCATAAAATTAGGTTTGTTATTATCTTATGTATATAAAATATATTAAATGGATATAAAAAATATTTTATTGACTATATAATATATATATTACATTAATATCACTCACTAATTTTAATTAATTAAATTTATTATAATAAAATAGCTTTGTGAGAATACAAATTGTTTTCAATAGAAACATTCCCTTTATATTCAATTGGTTCTTATATTAAATTATAATTAATTAGTAACCAATGAATTCAATTCATATTTGTGTAAACCATATATTTAAATAATTTAGTTGATACCATTCATAACCTCTAATTTAAAATCTTGGTTATAACTTATTATATTAACTAATAATATTTTAATAATATATTGATGTTCAGTAAAACTCAATATTGCGTGTAATACAAGCCATCAAAGAAACTTGTTGTTACGTGTGATGTATGATAAATCAATGATACATCCATTGTAAGTTATAACATCTATTGATTTTATTTAAAATAGTAAATATATTATAAATTCTTAGGATATTATATTCTCTTATGTGTTTGGTGTTGAATTTCATACACACTATCAAATACAATGTTCCTACTTTAGATTTTCAAGGTGTTACATTCTCCCCACCTTAATTAAACTGCATCCTAAAAATTTAAACTATATCTTGGTAATATATTGTTTGATTTTTTCCTTATTTTGGAATAGGACATTATGAGAATGGTTCATAAGAAAGCCTCTAGAAAAGAGAGAATGTAAAGTAAAAAAGGTCACATGGAATAACATATAACTAGGTCTCTAAGTAAGAGAACATTAGTGGAAAGTAAAGATAAGTACTTAGAGGGAAATGTAAATATTTATAGGAAGTTATTGAGTTCATCAATCACAAACAACTGAATGATCAATAAAAATTTTAGGGCCTCAAATCTATAAATCTGCAACGATTTAGAATACCATTAGTTCAAAAAATATTAAGGTATTAGGACAACATTTTTTTGATCATTTTCCTAATGTTGAGTAATTATTTTAATACCTAACATTATAAGGAAATTTTTTCACTTGATATATTTTAATTTCATATGAAAAATTACATATTTTTTTATGCTACAATAACATTATAATTCAAACCCTACCTTAAGGAATGGATATCCAAAAAATAACTTTGATGCTTGAAGCACTAAAATAAACATTCAACAGATTGTAAGGCCTATAAAAGAGTGAAAATTATAACTATTTTTCTATAACTATTCTCAAAATTCTATACGGTTAATACATTAATCTCTGAACCTAAAAAGTTTCACTATTGATTCATTATTAATATTTATTCATTACATGGTTTAACTAAAAACAATAAAATTTTAACCAGAAAATTGTGTCGGTTAGTGGTTGTCATGAAACCCTTATCATTCTTCGGTCATGGGTTCAAGACCCATGGACTTACTAGACTTTATTGGTTGTCACCCATCATATAGTTTGTCCTTTTATAAAACCATGTTAATATAATTTTCAAAATAAATATGATGGAAATCCTTGAAATAAGTTTAATCACTAAATATCTTTTTAACTAAGGTTTTCAATACAACCCCAATACATAAAAACTTCATCCACTTATTTTCACATAGATCCCTCCTTGGTCTAGATTTTATCCTCTATAAGAGTTAATTGAATCAGGTAATGTACAGGTTCCCCACATTTATGGAAATTAACTATAAATTATTCCTTAGGATTAGTTTCATTTCCTTTCATCTCACTCTTCATTTTTCCTTAGTAATTATTTGAATTATTTCCTTCTTTACTTCACATAATGAATTTACCCATTCTATTGAGACACTTTCCTGGGTGTATCCTTCCACATTTATTTCATGATGGAATTTGATACTTCTTCTCTATATTTTCTCCAGCACTTGATATCTTAGAAAACTCCATACTTATATTATTTGATGAGTTTGGGAGTTGGTTAAAGTATATGTTATTAATAATATTTTGGTAAAATTGATTAGTCATAAACAATTTATCTTTCGCTCATATCAACCCCTCATTTAGTTTCTCATTTTCACCACCTTTTACTTCATGTTCAATGTTAACTTGACTCCTTCGGGTTCCATCCCTTGACTAAAACTAGAAAGCAAAATGTGAATAACAATAGTAATACTAAGAAAATCATATGATCATTTATAAGATATGTAAATCATCACAACTTAGTTTAAATCTTCAACACCTAAAGTTTAACCTAGGTTATTAAAAGTCAAAATCCTTCATAATGGTTTTTAAAGAAAATGTGAATTATCCTAAACATATCCCCTAGGAGCGTCAAATAAGGTACATAGTAAGGCACATTATCGTGTACTAGTTTATTCCAAGTCATACCTGACACACCTTGTCATAATTGTTATTTTTATGTACATTTGTTCCAAAACCACATCCACTTGTAGTATCCATATATGGATGTATCTCTACAAAACCCACATTATCTCTATCTAACTATAACATTAGGACGTTCTTTTATACTTATCCTAAAATTATACCATAGGGTTACATTTTCTAATATATTTTTTCTTAAATCTAGTTCCCAAGGTTGTTGTTAAACTTCCTTTCATACCAACTGTAGCAACCCGACCACGGAAATCCCGAAGCTAGTGTCTTCTATCAATTAAATTGGCATGAATACAAGGAATCAATTCCCAAAGTACTGATCATTTTAGTAGTCTTGGTAAAACAGATACATAAATGAGTCTTATATTATAAATGAATACGCAAATTACAATATAATTGTTTTTCTAAATAACTTCACGGATAACATTATTCCATCTATTATATCCCTATATATCTTTCATAGTGTGCTTCTTGGATTCTTGGGGAAAGGAAACAAAATAAGGGTGAGATAAAATTCTTAGTAAGGGTAAAGTATAACAGAAGAAATAATGAATCACTGAGAATAATAATAATGGAATGGTAAATAATTGAACACACATACCATGTAATCAAAAAACTGATAAGGAAATTAATAAAAAATATGGAAAGGTAGTAATTGGAAACACATTCCATTCATATAACTAGATAAGAAAAAATCAATATATAAAGTTAAGATACTAAAACACATTCCATTTAATCAATGAGATGAAAATGAAATGTATCCATATATATTTCAATGAAAAATATAATTGATGAATAATAACTAAAACTAAATGAATTAAATTCTTAATTATTGTACGTCATGTCGAAGGCACATGAAAACCTATACCATCAAGACCTTTCACAATATAGTTTCAAACTATAGGAAGAAACCTATTTAATTTGTGAAAATAATTTTTATCATGATAACCTATCAATGCATCGAGGGGGATATATAATTTCTAGGCCCCACCCATCATTACTAGTCTAAATAATTCATCATATTAATAAAAATAAATAATATGCCTTACCAAATATTTTTATTAAATAAAGAATACAGATTTATCAATATTTCCCAAAATAATCAAATAACATTCAAAGTAAACACTAAATGAAAAATGGTATACATTTTAGGAAATGAAAATAACCATTATAAATTATATTGATAATAATAATAAATTCAATTATCAATTATCATAATAAATTAAATATTTCAAGGTAATTAATAAAGGAACCAATGAAGTGAATTTGAATACTATCCTTGAAAAAATAAATTGAAAAAATTTTCTTTAAAAATAACCTTTTAAATTTGAAAAGTAATATTCTAAGAAATAATGGTGTGTAAATTTGTATATGTTGTATGAGGTAAAAAGAACATTCCTTTTATATTGTGAAAATGTTATAAAATTCCTTGTTTGGAAAGTGACAAGAATGTTCCTTTGAAAACATTCATAAAAGAAAAAAAGTTTAAAAATTCATTTAAAAATAATTTTTTAATGATTAAAAACATTTTTGAAAATATTTTTTGAAAATAGGGTTTCTAGAAGAAAACAGGTTCTCCTACTAAAGAGATAAATGAAGTCAGGTTTTCTTAAAAATATTTTCTAAATCATTTTGAGAACCAAAGAGTTGTAAAAGGGTACTATTACTTGAAAAAGATCATGAATAAATATAGGAGAGAAAAATCAAATGGTTTATGTAAAAATGGTCATATAATTTCCTTGAAAGGAAATACCTTTGAAAGAACATTAAAATTATTCTTGGGGAAAATAATATTTAAACATTCCAAAGTGTCCCACACCACTTTGAAAAATTTTAAATAATAAACCTCATGAAGGAAAAAAATTAAATGAAAGTTTTAAATATCATTATGATAAAAGGATTAATGATATAATATAGAAAAGTGGTAGTAGATACACCACACGAAATAAGTAAGTGGTGAATATGACATTTATCTCATAGATATAAAAAGTGAGATGAAAATCTCTTACCTTGTTTTTTGTATTGTCTCATGTGTATTTATATTCCTGAATAACAAACTTATGTTAATTATTTACTTTTTTAGAACCTTTTTAATGTTTTTTATAACTTTTATTTCACTTATTACCATGTTTTATAAAACTAATTAATTAATAAAGTTTATATTGGGTGTTTTCACCAAATTTGGTTGATGTGTCAAAAATAACTTTTGTAGGTCATCTATGATCAAAGGGGTAATTATATAACATCTAAAGATTAATAACCATGACATAATTATCATATTTATACATCAATTATACTTTTAAATCTAATAATTAAATATGGTTATGAAAAATGAACCAACATTGCAGTCATGGAGACAGTAGGTCGTACGTACCCATGAGTAACGTTCCCATTTTTTAATGATCATTATTGAAAGAAGGTAAGTAACTTAAATCTTTCCATAATAATAATTATATCATAAATACCATATTACTTAATCATATATAATTATTGTGATATAAAATTAATCGTATCGGGTCATTGAGGCGGTAGTACACACTTCCATGAACAATGTTATCACTTTTTAAGTGTGTGAAAGGGTAATAAAGAAAATGACATATTGTGATCGAATTAGATCGCTTTTAGGAGGCAGTATTCCACACTTCCACAAATGATGTTTTCATATTGACACAAAATGTAAAGCATAAATTTATGTGCTATAAAAGAATTAAATAGGCATAAAGACATTATAAATATCATATATAACATATATAAATATATTTTTCATCATAATTACCAACCATGAAATGTGGTAAAGGTAAAACGAACAACTTCGTTTTGTGAGGCGGTAATTCACGGTACACATAAACAGTAAGTTAGTTACCCATTAGAAGGAAATGTGTGTAAGTGTAGGTCAAATAATTAACATAAAAACATCATAGTATATTGAGGATGATTTTTTTGTTATATAATCAAGTAATAAGAAGATTTTATGGGTGAATAAAGGAAATAAAACTAAATATTTTAAGGAAAGATATTACATCTTCTTTGGGTAACTCCTTTTGGTTTGAACCAAAAGGAATCCTTGGATGGATTTATGCACAATGGGAGGATTCTAGGATGAGTTTAGGGATGTTTAGTAGATATTTTGGTAGGTATTGTTTGAGGAAAAGCATCTTGATATGTTTGAGGAAGTGGAAGGATAGGAGGCCTTTTTAAAGTGGAGGAGGAGTGGAACTCTTTTAAATTTTGGAAAAGGGATTTCCATAAATGTTTTTCCCATTTAAAGTGGATATAATAATTTAAAACATTAGATAAAAAGAATTATAGGGTATAAATATGGTAATACAATGGATTTTGGACAATTTTCTAGGTCATTTTGGCCCTTAAGTTTAAGGTTTCATCCCTTGTTAAGTTTAATTTCACTTTAATCATTGTAATTAATTTTAATTACTTTCACTAATATTTTTGGTCAAAAACTAAGTTGAACTTATTAGACATTATAAATTATTATGATTCAAAATATGGAATCCATTTTTCCAAATTACAATCACAAAATTAGCAAAAAATTAATTTAAATTTAATCTCGTAGATGAGATGACAATGCGGGTTTTTAAAGTAAAAATGTTCAAAACTTTGCAAAGTTTTTATATTCAATTTCATATTTAAATAATTAAAATGAACTAAATTGGATTAATTTATAAATAATGATCTCATTAATATTTAAAAATAATTTAAAATATAATTTAATCTTATAAATAAATTATATTAAAAATAATTTTGAATTAAAATTCAATATTTTTCATTATTGATTAAAAAATGAAACTTCATAGAAAAATATAAATATTTCATCCTAACCTAATTTTTATGTTTTTATTTCAAATATTAAGTTTATTTTGATATATAATATTTATAAAATTTCCAAAAATTGTATTTAAAATAGGTTCTCCATTAAAAGGTGGAAAAAGTGCCTTAATAAAAATATAGTATTTTATGCAAAAAATTGGGTTTGTTCTGATCATATGTCTATTGAATATATTGGATTGATAAAAAAATATTTTAATGAATATAATATATATATATATATATATATTAAATTAATATCACTCAATAATTGTAATTAATTTTATTTATTAGGATAAAACAGCTTTGTGGGCATAAAAATAGTTTTCTATAAAAACATTCCATTTACATTCAATTGGTTCTTATATTCATTTCTAATTAATTAGTAACCAATGAATTCATTTCATATTCGTGTAGACCATATATTTTCATAATTTAGTTAATCATATTCATAACTGCTAATTTAATGGCTAGGTTATATCTTATTATATTAAATAATAATATTTTAATAATATATTGTTGTTCAGTAAAACTTAGTCTTGAATGTAACAAAATCCATCAAATAAACTCATTATTGTGTGTGATATACACTAACTCGGTGTCGCGTGCATTGAAAACTGTAACATATATTTAATTTATTTAAAATAGTAAATATATTATAAATTCTTGGGATATTATATTCTCTTACACAATTGGTGTTACGTGTCGTACATGCTATTTAATGTAATGTTACTACTCTATATTTTTATGTCATTACAATAAATACTCTTGATATATGTAAAAAGATAAGGGTATTGATAAGGGATCATGAAAAGGGGTCTCATGAAGGGTTCTCATGAAGGTATCATGTAAAGTCAAGTAAACACTAGGTGTTTTTAAGCATAGAGAAACTTGTTGGTGTCACACGAACGGTGTAATCTGAATAGGGTTTTATGATAGAGTCACAATTCACATGAAATAAATAAGTTCTTGAAAAGGATTCTCACACAAGGGTTATATTCCAGGGACTTTCATAGGGGTTACATTCGAGGGTCATGCACAAGTTGATTCATGCCATAGTTACCATATGAACAATATCATTGTCATATAAGAAGATAAGACCATGGATCTATATCTTTTGATAATATTTATAGAAGGATTTTATTCATTTTTATATCCAAGGTAGTGAAATGAAGACTTTTCATCACTCACATAACTTCCCAAAGTGAGTATTTATTTTGATGATATCTCATAGAAAGGTAATGCTTAAAGAGATATCCACATTATGGTTGTGAAGGAGAATGTTAATTTCAAAGAACCTATATTATATTTAGTGAAACTCTAAATAATAGTAGATATTTTTATATGGCCTATATTCTAATAGTTGTTTCTTTTAAATCAATGATCATATAAGGTATGTGTGGGGGAAGTGATCCTAGTGAGATAGTGTATCTATACTAAAATTTTTTAGGGTAATGATCCCATGAAGGAGTGAACTATCCCAAACTAATAGTAGTTCATTTTGGTGGATTTGGTATCTTTAAACATTTTCTTTATATTATCTTTATATGTAGATGAGTGAGGGTGAACCAAGTGAAAATATGTTTTCCCTTTTTCTTTCTTTCTTGATTTAATTTCTATTCATCATCATTAAATATAGTTGGAAATGATAAGATAAGTATAAAAAATAGAAAAATAATCAACCCTAATAATAAAGAGATCAAGATCCAATGGGTCAGGAAGATTTTTGAAAAGTTTATCCATGCCCCGATTCACCCCCCAGGGTATCGAATCCCCTTTTGGGACCAATATAAATCTATATAATGCATGGGTTTTTAAAAAAAATATTCAATTAACCATGTTTTAAAATATGAAAATAAAAACTAACAATATATTAAAAAAATAGTAAAAAACATGCGTACAATATAAGTTAACAATGTTTTTAAAATAGTAGTTAAAAACATGGCTAAAAATGAGTCTCAGTGTGTTTAATAAAATTATGTCTAAAAACATCATTAATCTAAATATATTTTAAAAAAATGGAAAAAATATTTACTTTTTTGAAAAATGTGGTTAACACCTCTTCAAATACTTATTTTTTTATAATAATAGACACATAAATGAGAAACACGTCCAATGAATCTATAAATATGTATTATTGTAACCATTTGGTTATAAATCATTTGGAAACTAAGAATATTATTTATTAAAAAATAACCAAATCACCTTTTAGTGGAATAGATGAGATATCTAGTGGACTATTGGATCTTATACATAGTGATGTATGTGGTTTAATGAGTACTCAACAAAGAAGTAGATTTAGATACTTCATTACTTTTACTAACGATATTAGTCAGTACGGTTATGTATTTCTGATGAGACACAAGTATGAAACTTTTTAAATGTTCAAAATAGTTTCAAAATGAAGTACATAATAAACTGGTAAAAAGTTTTAAGATTCTCATATCATATTTTGTTGGTGAATACTTAATCTAGGAATTTAGTGATATTTTTAGAGATTGTATAATTTTTACACAACTTAGTCCTCCTATGAAACCATAGTCGATTTTTTGTATTTGAGATTAGGAATCATACCTTTTTAGACATGGTTAGATCGATGATGAGTTAGTGTGACCTTCCTATTTCATTACGGGGGTATGTTCTAGAGACTGAAGCATTCTTACATAAACATGTTCCATCTAAAATAGACATAAATACACCATATGGGATTTGGACTAGGAAATATCCCAATATTTATTTCATAAAAATTTGGGTTTGTAAAGTATTTATATTGAAATTATCTTTTGATAAACTTAACTCTATGTTTTAAAAGTGTTTACTTGTTGGTTATCCCAAGAAAACTAAGTGATATTATTTCTAATTTATATGATCTTACTAAGTAAAAAGTGTTTGTGGAATAATTTTATACATTCCTTCAGAAGTAATATATCAATCATGGTGTCAGTAGGATAAAATTTGAACTTATAGAAGTTTAATACCAATAAATAGGAAATGTTCCTAACATAGAAGTTTTTATGGTTCCACAAAGAGTTATGGAATAAGAATTGACTCAAGTTACATAAGAACATAAAAAGTGTGGTGGAATTCATTAGGATCATAAGAGATATGAATTTATCATGGAAAATGGGGATGATGTAATGTTCATAAGAGATGAATCTATAATCAACTAGGAGTCTATTGAGTGTTTTGATTTTAAAAAATGGTTAAAACCCAAAGAATATGAAATGGACTCCATGTACACTAACTAGGTTTGAAACATGGTGGATGCACTAAAAGGGGTGAGGCCCAATTGGTGAATTTATTTTTTGTATAATAAAACATACATAGATAGTAGAGAGTATACTTATACATAACTCTTGGATAAAAAATGATATAAAAATTCATGGTATTGATTATGAAGACAACTTTTTATCTATTATAATGATAAAATAGATTTAGATATTTCATTCCATAGAATATCATTTTGATTATAATATATATAAAATGGATTTCAAAACCAATTTCCTTAATGGGAATTTAATCAATGATGTGTATATGATACATCCTAATGGTTTTAAAGTTCCAAATTAGTCTTATAATATTTTCAAGTAGCAACTATCCAATTATGCACTGAAGTAAGCATCTTTTAGTTGGACCAACTGGTTTAATGATGTGGTCAAAGAGTTTGGTTTCATTTAAAATATGAATGATTATTTTATATATAAGTGGATTAGTAGGAGTGTGGTATTATTTATGATATTGTATGTGGATGATATAATTCTTATCATAAATTTTATCAAGACACTATATTCTATAAAGAATTGGTTAAGTAGATAATTTTTTATAAAAGGCATGGGTGAATCAGCCTTCATACTGGGTTTGAAAATCTATAGAGATAGATCTAAGAGGTTTTTTGTACTGAGTTGGAAAACATATATTGGTAAAGTGATAATATGTTTTAGCATAGAGTAATATAAAAATGGATCTTTACTAACATTTCATGTCATGAATCATAGGAATATTCAAGATCCTTATAAGGATTAAAAAATGATGTATAAAATTACTAATGCATCCTATATATAATCTTTCATGTATAATATGTTTTATACTTGACCCTATATCACTTATTCTCAAATAATAACAAGTATATACCAATCCAATATTAGTGAGAGTCATTATATAAATGTTAAGAACATCCTTAGGTACATATAAGAACTAAGGATATGTTCTTGATCTTTAGAGGTGAGGATAAAATCTGTGTAAGGGGTTACACTAGTGAAAGTTTTCAATCTTATGAGGATGACATGAGATCTCAATATGGTTTTTTGTTTTTTTTAAAATAGTGTAACTATCAGTTGGAAGAGTTCCAAATAGGCCACTATAGCTAACTCAATAATAGAGGCTATGTACATAACTGCATTAGATAATATGAAGTAATTTATTTGGATCAAGATG
Organism: Viscum album; assembly: GCA_963277665.1. Classification (NCBI taxonomy): domain Eukaryota; kingdom Viridiplantae; phylum Streptophyta; class Magnoliopsida; order Santalales; family Viscaceae; genus Viscum; species Viscum album. Next base: position 1,058,368,225 of record OY728160.1, read on the forward strand.
TTCTTTACTATACTTGGGGTGGATACCAGAATAAATGGAGAAAATGAACTTTATTATGTCAATAATGGAGCCACTACTTACACTAAGGGACCCCAGTCTCACCAAAGGACCAAACATATCTTTTGAAAATACCACCTCATATGATATATCATTGATATTGAATACATTAGGATCAATTAGGTGGCTATATAGGAAATGTAGTGAATTCATGGAAGACACAATTATTAAAACATAAGTATGATTGTAATGTTGAATATCATGGAATAAGATACTTGAGAGATTTAAATTAATGGTTATGTAATGTATCATGATATTATAATAAATGAAATATCAATTTATCACTCATTTATATGTGATACAATTTATTTTACATGAATAGTGTAATGATAGTATCCCCTAAAAATATGAATTTTAGTTGTACCTAATTGATCATCATTATGAAGTATTACTAGTTATGATGATATGTTAAGATTGAGTAGTGGAATCATGAGATAATAATTAGAGACTTATTATTTGGACTAACACACCAAAGTATATCTCATAGAATGTCATATAGTCCTTGATATACTTAGGGGTGTATAATTTTTATGAGTCTTTTTTACCTACTGTTAGTTAGATATCGAGAATTAGAACCTTAATAATTTGATACCTTTCTTATGAAATACTTTAGTCTTAGCTAATCAGGGGATGATTTGTTATGTTGTTAATCAAGTCATCAGTAACATATTAACCAAAATAATTTTTTTCCACTTGTATGATGAGAAAAAATATATGTACATTTACTGAATTATATCAAGTAAATACATGGTCATGATTAGTTGAGTGACATGAGATTTTCTTAGCTACTTGGATAAGCGATATGTGATGTGCTCATTTTCTAGATGAATGATATGTGATGTATTCATTGACTTGATCAATTTTTTTTATAGAATCAAGAAATTATGTGATATATTATACTAGATTGATATTGTTCCATGTCTAGAGGTCACTTGATTTCATGTAAAAGGGATTATATAGGTATACATATGATGTATATTATATATCTTATGGTGTAAATGTTCATATGAAGATATGAGTATGTTTAATGGAAATTTACCCATACCCCTTTGTATCTTGATTAGAACTGATGTTTTTCTAGAGGCTGCTATTTTCTTATATTTATTAAATCAGGATTTTATATTTTTTTTATCAAAAGTACTGAGGCCCGAAGGGTCATATAGAAAAGCCTTTTGATAAGGATTAAAATTTAAACAATTTTTTTCTTCAAAATGAATAAAGTTTTACCAACCTTATTCAAAATATTTTTGGATGGATTCATAAAGAGGTTTGAATATTTGAATAGATTCATTATGTTAATTTAGTAAAAGTGATATATTATTGGATATGAACTAAAGTAAGGGATTTCTTATCTTATGATTACCCTTGGGTCATAATATGTGATATGTGTGAGATAAATATCATATCTTACAATATGATTATATTGTAAAGGAATTGGGATTCCCAGGTTAGCCTATAACATAGTGGGATGCATGGGATATGAGTGTATGCATCACTTACACATATTAAATTAATTACTTTAGTTATTAATCAATAATATTGATTCATTAAATTGATATAAATTCATGTTTAATCATGTTAATATTTCAAATAGTTATGAAAACTCCAATAGCAGGTAACATGTGACTACTTCTATGATATATAAGACAATGCACTAGTTATTTATCTCTCAATTTTTAATGAAGATAGTCTATAAAAAAGATGTGATCCCAATAGTTGATCATAACCTTGAAGTATACCAGACTTGATAAATCTCTCATCAAGTTACTAGTTCACTATTTTTCTTCATAAAGAATTTGTTAGAAAACCTTGAGAGATCACATGATCCTCTCTTACAAATGAGGATCCAAAGGATGGTATAATCCCCTTAGGATTGAGAGTAATTTGGATATAAATAAAGGTGATCCCCATGAAGCATACTATATGGAGGAAATGATATATAGGTTACTCTTCTTAAGGTATACATGTATTTATGTTCCTCATTACAGCATGTTGGTTTAGTTAAAGAAAGATCTGACATTTTAAGGGTCTGTTTCCACTACCAAGATCACATAATGATCAAGAAAGAACTGTCAAGGGGAACCACATGAAAATAACTCTTTGTAAGATGACCTAGGTTTAGGGACTCTATACATCTCATGAGGAGTGTAAGTTGAGAAGCTTACTCACTGACTAGAAGGTTTTAGGTTCAAATCTAAAACCTATTTTTGGCTAAGTCACTAAAACCAATAGACAAAGGGAATCCAAGTAGTATAATGTATTATTGTCTAATAGAGATGATAGAGTAGCATAGTTGAAGTCTAAATGGCCATATTATATAGACTAAATGATGTGGACTAGATGATTTAATTGGATGCTTTCATCAAATAGTGTAGTTGGTCAATACAAGTAAATGGTATAGCTAGAATAAGGTAGTGTGGGGAAAAAGAAATTTCGAGAATATTCCATTCTATGATATTTTTAAAATATAATTATTCACTGGGTGAAGTAGTTATAGTGGTAGAAGTCTTAATAGTTGTTTCATCCATAAAGATCAATCAAGGTGGACTTCATCCCATAATGATCATATGGTAGTGACTACTAGACATGCCATATAGATCTCCTTATTTATAGTGGTATGGTTCATCCATTATGTGGTGAATCTAAAAATTGTAATCATACTTTGATTATCTTGACTAAATTAAAGTAGTATTCCCCTTGTAGATCATAAATAAAATCTAAACCATATAAATATGTTTTGTTTTTGTGCCTTTGAGTTTTTTCTTATGATCATTTATTTTAATAGTTCTTGTCTATGCTTTCTATTGGTTTTTTTATGGTGTGATGTCTTGGTTGTTCTTTTATGAAAATTTTCAAGCATCATAGCATGGATTAATATTGTAGAATATTTTTTCCACATATTAATGTTGGTTCTAGGTGTAGCCGAAGCATGCACTGGGTGGTTCCTAACTTTTATTTTTCCATAATCGATAATCAATCTGAGATCTATACAATGATGAATTCCGTGATCCACAGAATTGAATCAAAGAAATAGACAATAAAGAATTGTGCTGGAATTGAGATAGAGGAGATCAACACATATTATTTATAATTAATTTAATTGGATAAATAATTTCCTCTAAGTAATTATTTCTTCATTGATGAGTCTGATAAAAGATTTATGGTGCACTTTCATTGAGCTATAGAAACCAAGTGTATATTTCCTCTAGTAGTGATCCACATGTGTTCCAAGAATCTCTAGACATTACTGAAAGAGTGTCCAAGTGCTGGAATGGAAGGTCCTTGTGCTTGCGTTATCCGCCTTGATCGCCTTGAGAATCACTTCCACAACGTTCTCCATGATCCAGTGGAGGTGGATTACTCTCCATTCTTGGAAGCGTTCTTAGAGAAGGGATCTCTCTAGGATTGAGAGGATTATCCAAGATTATTGTGCACAACTGAATGAATTTATAATAAAATAACATAATTGATTATTTATATTTCTAGGGTTAAAATAAAATAATTGCACAAGTTCCCTTATTTTTTATTTAATCCTAACAAAACCCCATGTCAAATAATAATAGTAATATTATTATTTCTTAGTATGTGCTTAACTTTAAAATTATAATTATATTTAATTAAATAATATTCAATATTTATTATTTTTCACCAGACCATTAAAATCAGTCCACCATTACTCCACAATATTTATTGGGCCTTGAATAATGATAATTTGTTTATTAAATAACTATCTCTGCATTATTCACTGATAAATAAATAAATCAATATTATATTCAATAAACAACAAATAAATATTTATATACAATCAATCATACATGAATAATTATTAAACAACATACGAGAATAATATTAATTTAACTTGTTAAATAATAAATAATAACATATTATTTAACAGATATTCTGGATACACTTTGTGTGTGACACTCTAGGCCACTTTCTTAGTGGAATTTGGCGAAGCATCCTAAAGTATAAGGTTAGAATCTAGAAACATGTCAAGGCACCCATAGAGAAATAATTTAATTCCACAATGACATGTCACCTCATATAAATGCTTACCATGTAATATTATCCCTTTATCACAATATCTCTGATAGAGCAGGTTGCATGCCAGTGCCATCAACCTATATGCTCGATATATATTTCTTTGACTTTTTGTAAATAGAACTTTTCTATTGATCACCATGTACATGGATTTATTTCGGATATATCATTTCGATCAAAGTTCCAGAGATATTGACTTTTGTTAAAGAACAAAAAGCATAAATTCTTTCTCATATTATTCATTAATGCAACATTACTCACGATGAACCCAATGTATCCAAATTCACAGTGAACATCTATCATCATGGTTTTCATTAATACATATAAGTGTGTTACTCATAATACTCATTAATAATAATCTTAAAGTCTAAGTATCAATACACACGTACACAAATAGGAACATCAAATGAACTATATGAATGTGGATTTCCTACTGGCGAGTCTCATTCTCATAATATCCTACTGGATATTACCAAGGGCGTACACAATGATAGGGTGCCTCAAGGTCCTATGAGTCTCCACCCCTGATAGCCTGTATCATTTTTGTCCCTCAAATGATATCATCCTTTTATTTAACATATATTAAATAATAGTTTCACAGCACATTCGGGTTCTCATCATAGCGGAGAACTGCTATGACCTTTTAGTGCAACAAATACTCTTAGGACATTATCACATATTATATCATGTAGAAGAACAATAATGATGTGTGATGAAAACAATATTTTCATATATTATATACTATAAATCATTGTTTATAATCCCACCATAGTGTTATTTTATGGGTAATTGTCATGTTTTTAGTTTTTAGTGGTAATTTGATCTTAATTGAAAAAAATGGTTAAATATGGAATATTGATAGATTTTTATCATAAGGGTATTTTGGGAATAAAATTTAAATTATTATTCAAAAATTAGGTGATATTTTTTCAAATCATTGATTTATTTCCTAAAAATTTTCTTCTGTATTAGGGGATGATTCAAGCATATAGAGGCCCAAAAAATCATTTAAGTTGGTAAATTTGTCGACGGATAGTGTGGACCCCACCTCTATAACGGAAGTCTAAATAGATCTAAACACCTAAAATTGAGGTAATTCTAGATGTAGATAAATTATGATTCAATAATTCGCATCCTTGATAACTTTAAAGTCAAAATACTATCATTAAGGCATTCTTTTAATGCTCTAAACAAGTGGAATATGAAAGGTCTTCTCGGGCAGAAACAGTTTCATTGAGTAATTAATTCATACCATCTAAAGAAATTGTCTAAAATGTATCATATTTTGTGTATATATGTGAAATAATGTGAGTAAAAACTTTTATTAATTCTCTAATGCATTAATCAACCGGTTAGAGGGTCATAATGGTATAGGAATGAGAGGATGTGGAATTTGACGTGGCACATGGACAGATTAAATGTCTCGGAGTAAAATGGTCATAACTCTTTCATCTGGTGCTCAATGATGATGAAATTTTTAGGATTAACTGATGATATATAATGGAATAACTTTCATTATAAAACCTATTATAAATTTAATGGTATATAAACGCATAAAATTTTGAAGGATACTTTTTGAGAGAATTCTTTCACCCCCTCTCTCTATAAATATGTATCCACACCCCTTCTAAAAATATTGTCACTTCTATGTGAACATTTTATATTGTTTTGTATATTATTTAAATTTTAATATTAATATTAATTTTTAATATATTTTTCTATTCTTATTAATATCTTTCTCATTTTTTTATCTTTTGTTTTCCACTCTGTTCTTCTCCACTGCAATCTCTTGTACTTGTGATAATGAGTAACTAACCTGAGGAAGTTCCCAGGGGATCAATCCGGTATTGAACCCAAGTAATTATACATTCATGTTTTATGTTTCTTATTTACTTATAGTTAGGACAAGGGGGATTTTATTGGGCAGTATGCCTTTGTGTCTCCACTTGCCACCCGAGACTTAGCTTTCTCTTCTACAATATTCTCCCTCGATCGAGGAGGTGGATGTGTGGTCTCTCAGTGATCATTGAGTGAATCATATATCCACAACCATAGGTATAATAGGATGTTTATAAATATGATGGAGAATTATAATTAAGTATATTTGAATCTAACAAACAGTCGATGAAGGTTCATTCTAGATAATCTCCTGGGAGGATCTCTTTTCCATCAACAATAATTTTTTCTCCATTAATTCTATCTGCATTATACATTGCATATTTACTTTTCATTGTATTGAATAATAATTTCTCAAACATCCATTTATTTAAGTTTTATTTCATAAATAAAAAATATAAAAAATTGAATTATAAGTGACGATTGATTGATCGTAACAGATCCTCAAGAGAATGACCTAGGTCAGCCCCTGTGCTACACTTAGTTATAAATATTTTTGAGAGCAAACACGATAATGATTCATCAATATGATAAGTAGTTTATTAATAATAAAAACAATGAATACATGTTTATCATAAGGTACAAAGAAGTTGTATCAAGGGTACTAACTCCAACAGACTCTCACTTGCACTAGATCCAATTGCTAATAACCTTCAGCCCACTAACTCCCACCTGATATTCATGCTTCTGCTGAGATAGGCCTTTAGTCAATTAGTCTACCAATTTTTCTTACACGGGTAATCTAATTACTAAAACTTCACCCCTCTAATATAAATCCCTCAAGAGGTGATACTTCTGGAGTATATTCTTTGTTCGTTGGTGTGACCTTGGCTCTTTTGAAACTTCCACCATTTTAGTATTATGACAATACAATGTGATAGGATCTTTTATACTAGGTACCACAAAATTCTCTTGGAAAAAGTTTTGAATACAAACTGCTTCCTTGGATACATCATAAGCTACTATATACTCAGACTTCGCTGTAGAATCAGCGACAACTGGATTCTTGGAACTCTTCCATCTCACAGCTCCTCCATTGAGATAGAAAACATATCCTGATTATGACTTCAAATCATTTTAATCTATCTAAAAACTAGTTTCAGTTTAACCTTTGATGACTAGCTCCTCATCTACTCCATATACCAGGAACATATCCTTATTTCTTCTCAGATACTTAAGGATAGCCTTAACAGCAGTCTAATGTTGTTCTCCTAGATATTTTTGATATCTACCTACCATGCTCAGTGTATAGAAAATATCAATTCTAGTACATAAAATGGTATGCATGATTGGTCCTATCACCAAAGCATATGGGATCTTACTCATTCTCCCTTTCTCATGTTGTGTCTGAGAAAACATTTTCTTAGAAAGGTGTAAACTATGTGACACTAGAACCAATCCCCTCTTGGATTGTTCCAAAATAAATCTATTTAGTATCTGGTTAATATATGTACTTTGACTTAGTCCAAGAATCATCTGGGATCTATCACGGATGATCTTGATCCCTATAATATAGGCTGATTCTCCTAAGTCCTTCATAGAGAAACACTTGTTTAACCAATCCTTAATAGATTTTAAGACTAGTATGTCATTTCTAATAAGTAATATGTCGTCAACATATACTACTATGATAATGACTGCATTCCCATTAAACCTCTTGTAAATACACGACTCACATTCATTCTTAATAAAACCAAATTCTTTTATGGATTCATTGAATTGAATATTCCATGACCTGGATGTTTTCTTCAATCCATAAATGGATATTTTTAACTTGAAAATCCTTTTGGAATCACTTGGAATCACAAACCCTTCTAGTTGTGTCATATAGAAATCTTCCTGAAGGTTCCCGTTAAGGAATGCAGTTTTGACATCCATATATCAAATCTCAGATTCATAGTAATATATTATATCAAGTATGATTATTATGGATTTAAACATGGAAACTAGAAAAAAGGTTTCATCATAGTCAATTCCTTGACGCTTTTTAAAATCTTTAGCCACTAGCCTTTCTTTATAGGCACTTATTTTACCTTCCATGTCTAGTTTCCTCTTGAATACCCATTTTCATCTAACTAGATTTACATTAAATAGTGCACCAACTAGAAAGCAAACTTAGTTTTGATACATGGAATCCATCTTATAATTCATAGCTTTTATCCAACTGGAAACTTCTAAGCTCTCTACTTCCTTTTTGTAAGATGGAGGTTCATCATTGTCACCCAATAATGAGTCACCATCCTCAGTGACCAGAAAACTATATCTCTCGAGTCCCCTTACCTCTCTAACACTCCTGCACATTACTTGTGTTTCAATAACTACTTCTTCCTTGGGGACCTATGAAATTTGTTCCTATACTAACTCTTGTGTATCTTGAGCATCAACTTCATCGAAGTCAATCTTTCTCCTACTATCCTTTTTGAGGATGTGCTCCCTTTAAAGAAAAATGGATTGTCTGGTGACAATCACTTTCTTGTCTAAGGGGTTTTATAGGTAGTATCCCTTTGTTTCCTTAGGATACCCTACAAAGATATACTTCATGTCCCAGGGTTTTAGTTTTTTTCCTAATAAATCCTTAACAAATGTCTCGCATCCTTATACACATGTATGCGATAAAATGGGTTTCTTTTCACTCCATAACTCAAAGGGAATTCTATTTTCCACTTTAGTTGGTACTCGGTTTAATGTGTATTTTTTAGTTTGTAATGTATATCCCTAAAAGGATAATGGAATATCTACATTACTCATAATTGACCTTACCATGTTCAATAAGGTATGGTTCCTCCCTTAACCAACACCATTCCACTGTAGTGTATAAGGTGGAGTGAGTTGGGATAGAATCTCAAGCTCCTATAGAAAGTCAATTAACTATTGGTTAAGATATTCACCACCTCGATTCGATTGAAGTTTATTTATATTATTACCAAGATGATTCTCTAATTCATTCTTGAATACCTTGAATTTCTCAAATGACTTGGACTTATACCTCATCAAGTATATATATACATATCTACTCAAATAACTAGTAAAAGTTAGGAAGTAAGAATGTCCACCTCTAACTTCTACCAGAAATGGTCCACACACATTAGTGTGTACCAATCTGAGATGTTATATGGTCCTTTCACCTTATCCACTGAATGGTGATTTGGTCATTTTTCATTGTAAACAAGAATGACATCTATCAAGTGGTTTTAGCTCAGAAGAGTATAAATAACCATCTTGATAAAGATTTTTCAAACTCTTCTCATTTACATGACCAAGATGGTGATTCCACAATTGGGTGTTATATAAGTCATGTGAACATGATTCTTTATCAACTGCCAAAACATGGTTTTTATAATTTAATACATAAAGACTATTATTTAAATGTGCCATACCATAACATATGCTTTCCTTATAAAAGAAACAACTTTTATTTCCAAATTTGAAAATAAATCCATCCGTATCTAGGCATGATATAGAAATTATGTTTTTGGTAACTATAGGTACATAATAAAAACTTTCAAAACCAAAATCATTTTTATTTGTAATGAAAGGTGGTAGTCATCAATGGATAGGGCATCCAGCCTTGCTCTATTGGCAGCTCTCAGATCCACCTCTCCTCTGGCAATCTTTCAAAATCTACTTGGTTCTAGAATTTGGATACAGATGTGAGAACTAAAAGTTGTACATAATACCCAATGTATAGAAATGTAAAATTTTCACTCAATAACAAATGTAAATTTAGATTCCCATTTCCTCTAGGTACGGTTCCTCATCCAGTGTCCTGAATTGACACATAAAAAATATACCACTTACTTTTCCTTTCCCTACCTCTGGATCTTATTCCTTTTAATAGGACGATGCTTGGGAGCTTTAGACTATTTATAAGTCTTGTGCCCATTTACCTATTCCTCCCCCTTCTTATTCACCATAAGGATTATGGGTTTTTCACACCCCATGTTCGTATCCACTTGGATAATCAAGGTCAGAAGTTCTGAAATACTCTTCTCATTTTTTCTCATATTATAATTCACAATAAATATGGATAAGGTCTTGGGTAGTGATGAAAGTATGATATCTATATACAATTCATCTATAAATTTAATCCCTAAGATTTCTAGGAGTTCAATGTACCCAATAATCTTTTCTACATGAGGCCCAATAGGCAGAGACTCTCCAAGATTAGTTGTGAACAAATCATTGGATATCGCATACCTCTCTTGTCTCTTCTTCTCTTAATAGAGATCCTAAAAGTGAGACATCATGCTATAGTCATCCATATACTCATATTTCCTTAAAAACTCCTTAGACATGGAAGATAGCATGAATCATTGAACATATGTAGCATCATTCAGTTTTTTTCATAGAGATATAGTTTTTCATCACTTGCCTCATTTCCAGGTGCAACTGTTAATGCTTCTTCCAGTACATAAAATTTCCTTTCATGGCGAAGGATGACTCATAAGTTAATTTACCACTCCTAGAAATTAGTTTTGGTGAGAAGTCCTTGCTTCTCAAGTATGTATTTAAATGATATGTTTGTTGTCATTTTATTTCTGTTTATAAAAAATATGATAAGAAGAATTTTATTAATTTATTTGATAAAATTTAGATAAATAAATAAATATTATGTTAATTAGTCTCCCAATATTTTATAGAAACCCAATATCCCTCACAATTGGATTTGAAATATCTCGTTTCTTGGATATTATAGTGGAAAGGATCCATATTACCCTTCTCATTACCCCAAATTTGGTTGGTCAGGAAACTTGAATGGTTTTAGGTAGGCATTCCAAATGTCAACTGCATTAACTCACAGTTCCTTGATATGCTGAGTGGACTCCCCAATACTAAAATCATTAATTTATATTTCCTCAACCTTTACCTATCAGTTACACTAAGTCCTTATTTTTCAGTCAACCCTTTATGTAAACAAAGTTAAGTCATCCCAAAATCTCATGTTATAATTCCCTGACAATTAAAAGCACCCTAGCTTTGGTTGTTCAAGCACTTTGAACTATGGTTCAATCCTAACTGAAGTAATGGAATTTTATACCAACGTAATATTTTTCTGAGGGATTTTATCATTTTATGTATAAATTTACAATTATTATCTTTATAACATGATTTTTAATATTAAGTGGGATTAATTAAGTGATTAAACTTGTATTAGATAATATTTACACATAATCCAATTTATTTTAGTTCCATCTTGAATGCTTGTTAATCTAATCATTTGTTTAAATTGAATATGACATAAATAATGAACATACATCTTTCTCAGTCAAAGATCTGATTCCTTCTTAACACAAGATTGGTAAATATCAATAAGAGTAAAGGTTTCCATTCTCTAAGGGTAATCTATGGGTTATATGAATCTCACAATGTTTGAGAAGGATCTACTTCAATACATGGTCTACTAAAACCTATGGTAAATGTTTGGATGAAAAGTGATCTTTTATTCAAGTATTTTTTCATGACAATAAGGTTGTACACTAAATCATGGTCTCATCATAAATTAATAAACATTAATATCAATTATTTAAGTCTCTATAAAGATAAAATTTTCACAAACATTAAGTATTTCATCAATGCATACATTAAAATGTTTGAACTATTAAACCTATGTCACAAACACCTTATAATATTTGACCAAATCAAGAATAAAATGTTTAACTCTTAAACATTCCAGTAAGATACTTTAATCAACATCCAATGATGTTTATAACTGATCATGATATATTTTAGTGTATAAGAACAATAATTGATATGCATTTTCATAAAATGAAAATATTTTCATTCAAAAAACCATGACGTAGTTATTTTCACTACAATGTGGTTTACACCAGTAGAAACCAAAACATGATTAATACAACCACTCCATCACATTTTAGTTAATATTTAATGTATATTTCTATTATATTTTATAAAATAAGTTGTCATGATGAGGTTTTTATGTAAAAATCATTGGTTAATTTTATATAGTTTGAAGTTTATTTATAAAATAGAAATGATTTGTTTCATTAAATTTTATTAAAAATAATGTTATTGATTTTTAAAATTAGTACTTTGTATGGTTTATAATAAATTACTTATTTTATATAAATAAATCATAGGTCTAATTTAATTTCCAAAAATAAAACATGTTAAGAAAATTAATATTTTTCAATTGGTATTTTAAAATTGATACACTTTATTTTAAAATAAATGGAAAATTCTATTGATTCTATTTAATATTTTAAAATAAACCAATACCCATGTAGTCAAAATAAATATTAAGATTTAAAAAATATAATAAATCAAATCCAAGATTGTAAAATTAAATAATCATTACAATAAAAGATACTAAATTCTACACAAACATAAATTCCACAACCTTAGTTTCCTTATCCTATCATGGTCATGGGATTGTAAAAGAAGTTTAGGTGTAACTCAATGCTTACCAATGGTCAATGAGTATAGAAGAGATATGAGGAAAAAGAAAATAAATTTAAATTGGAAAATAAATAAAATAAAATGGAAATAAATTAATACCTAAATAAATTTAAAACAATTTCAAATCACTATATAACTCCTTTATCTTTCCCACTGTCAAGTGACAAGTCCTCTTATTAATATACATTAAATATTTCTCAATATGTTTAAAAGTACATGGAATATACTCATTCAATAGCATTTTTTTATATTTTTTTCATGAAAAAATTCATTAAACCTTGTCTTTTGTTAGTCATTTATCAGTGGGGTTAAGGTACATGATGTGTAGATCATTGAATTTAATAGTTCGTCTTGTGTATGTATTTGGATCATCCAACAACCACTAGTTCTTGGGGAATATGACTTGTACTTTATCGATAATCTTTTCTTATATGTATTCAAGGTTATCAACAAGTACTCATTTTTATCTCTATTGTATGCCTTTAAATTTATATTGAATCTATATATAAAATACATAATATATTATCTTCTAACCTAATTTAACTTGACTAACTAATTTTTTTTATAAAAATATAATCAAATTATAATTTTTTATATATGATAGATATGATATATTGTTTTTTTATTATGAATTCTTACATTATAAAAAGAAAAATAACAGACATAAGGAGATAGTTCACTACTATAAAACATGTCTTTAACAGTGCTAGCATTTATCAATGCTATAACAAAATCTAGATAAATGGAATATTTATCAGTGCTAAATAAAGCATTGATAAATTTAACTTTTTATCATCATGTATTTTTTAGTGATAATAAAGGAAACCTTTATCAACACTTTATTTTTAGTGCTGATAAAGGATATCCTTTATCAGTGCTTTAATTTTAGCATTGATACAGGGTATCCTTTATCAGTGCTTTAATTTTAGTGCTGATAAAGGGTATTCTTTATCAGTGATTTATTTTTAGTGCTGAATAATATTTATATAAATAAAATGAAATAATTAAATAAATATAAAATATAAAATATGTTTACTAAAAAAATATTACAAATTTTTTTAATAAAATAATTATTGATAAAAATGAATAGATTTATTATACATTATTAATTATTAAAAAATTTATTAATTAGATAATTATGATAATTAATGTTATTAAATTTTATATATTAAATATATAGATATATATTAATGTATAAAAATATGATTTATATATTACAAAATATTTATGTGCTTTACATTAACTAGTCATATGTTTATTGAATAATGGTTTATAATTAAATTTTAATATGAATTAAAAATATTGACTATAATTTCATATTACTCAACATATAATCGAATGTCGTTTGATTTTTTAATTTAATATAGATCAAATCTGTGTTATATTGATTTTATATATACTTAATTAATGAATTTTTAAATACAATGCACAGATGCCAAACGTATCCATTTTTTCAATATTGTTAAAGTGTACTTATTCTTAATTTAGTCAATTTCACTCAATTTTAACATAGAGGCATGCACTTAAAAGGAGATATTCATTAATAATGTTAAAAAATATTTGTAAAAAAATATTCATAAATAAAAATATTTATAAATGTACATTTACTATATTTATAAAAATATATATTTATAATTATAAATAAATGAATGTTTTTTAAAAAAGTATTCATATAATTATAAATAAATAAATATATATATATATATATTTAACTAATTATTAAATTTATAATAAAATTACTTAAATAATGAATATATTTACTATATTTATATATATATTAATATATATGTATAATTATATAAATATATATGCATAATTATATAAATATATATAATGATATAAATATTATTTTTTAAAAATATTTCTATAATTATAAATAATTAATTATAAAATTATAATAAATATATTTAAAAAGGAATATATTTACTATATTTATATTTATATATATTTATTAAGTATATATAAATATTTACAATTTTTTATTCATAATTATAATTATAAATCCCTTATCAGTGATTAAGTAATAAGCACTGATAAAATCATCTTTATCAGTTCTTTATTCACGCTGATAAAGATGAGGATTTATCGACGCTAACCAACACGCTAATAAAATTAACATTAACTGGTTCTAAAGTTTTAGTGATGATAAAGATTGATTTATCATTTCATTTTTAGCGCTGATAAATACTTACCTTTATCATCGCTAAAAAAGCGCCGATAAAGAGTCATTTTATCAGCACTTAAGTAATAAGCACTGAGAAAAGGGATATTTATCAGTTCTTATTTGAAATCACTGATAAAAGTGTCCTAGTCTATTTTAAAAACCCTAAACATTTGTAAAATCATCGTGATATCAGGAGATTTCTGTGGAAGCCACCCATTGTTGGTGCTCCTCCTCGGTTAATCGAAGATTAAATCACACCACTCGACTGTTTTAGATAATTTAATTTTATCTCTTGGTTAATTTTCACATTCTCTATAGTTTATTTTGGTGGTGAGAACATGTTTTGGAAATACTTTGACATGAATTTGTGTTGAAAATTAATTTTATAAAGAGGAATTTTTATGTTTCTATATAGACCTTATTGTGAAAAATCAGTGTAAGTGTTCAATTAATTGTTTGAGTACTGCAAAATGTGTTTTTTTGTCGGTGATTAAGGTGAACATGTGTTGAAAAATGATTTTTTATGCAAAATAGATTATTTTGGGCATGTTATCCTTGTTTTTCACTTTTAAGTAAAAGTTTTGAAGTGTTTAATTAATGAAGAATTTGTTTTAGAAATGAAATTTTGGATGTGGAAATGTCTTTTTAAATGGTTTAAGTGATGTGAAATGTGTTCTCAAAGGGTTTGGTGTGCTTTGTGTTGTGTTTGGGTTTTGTAATGGAATATGGATATGTTGTGTGTGTGTGTTTTTGTGTGGTGTTCCATGGAAGGGTTTTATGGGTTATTTGAAAGGTGCAAATCAGGTTTTCAAAGGTGCATAAATGAAGATAGTTTGGAATTAAATTATTAAAGAAAATTTACATAATTTTCCTTGTTGAACTTGTTGTACATTTTTTTAAATGTGAATTGTAAATTGTTTTAAAGGATGGAAGACATGTTTTGAAAATGATTTCGGGTTGTGTATAAATTTTAAAAAAAGTACTTTCTATGGAATTGGTTGTGAGTTGGTGTAAACTCTAGTTTTGTTAATTGTAAGTGTTCTATAAATTATTTAATATATTTATTAAATTATATAAGTGTTTAAAATTATGTTCGACACGGTTATGTGGTGCGTTTGATTTTAAAATAGTATTTTCATTTGAACTTGGGTATGTTTTTGATGTAAATCCTTGTAGTGCCTCTAGGGGTTATTTTGAAAAACTTTTTAAATGAATTATTAACATACATAATAGGTGTAAGGCATGTTTGTTAAATGATTTGGTGTTCATATGATTTAAAATGGGGTTTGGGTGTATAAGTAGTGGAATACTATGTGTACTTTGTTTGGCATGACTTGTGTGTGTAAATGTGCTATGTTAGTGACATGCGAATGTGAAACTTGATTGAGAACAAATAAAAGGGAATCCTGGGTAACTGGGTAACTTGATTATGTTGTGTTAGGGAATCTTGATGTTTGCATAATAAAATCATTATCCATATAATTAATGTATTGTTTCATATTTATGTTTAATTAATTTCTTTTTATTATTCCTCACATAATAATTGTTTTGTTATATAGGTGAATTCTTTTGTTCGAGTTGGGTTTCTCTTTCCAACTTTCATGCTTCTTATCCTTTAAAATATTTTCACCCATGCAGCGGTGCATTTATCACTTTCTTTAAAGTTACCTTAGCTTACTTTTCAGTAAGAGAAACGATGCTTCTTATGCTCAATAATATAGGTAATCTTGATGTTTTCACAATAAAATCATTGTCCATATAATTAATTTATTTTTTCAAATTTATGTTTAATTTATTTTTTTAGCATTACTTACATAACAATTATTTTCTTATAGAGGTGCATTCTTTTGTTCTATTTGGGGTGCTCTATCCAACTTTTATGCTTCTTCTCCCTTAAAATCTATTCACCCATGTAGTGGTTCATTTATCACTTTCTTTCAAGTTACCTACACTTACTTTGCACGAAGATTAACATGGATACCATTGCTCAATAACATAGATAATCTTGACATTTACATATTAAAATCAGTATCCATATAATTAATGTATTGTTTCATATTTATGTTTAATTTATTTCTTTTTAGTATTACTCACATAATAATTGTTTTCTTATATAGGTGGATTATTTTGTTTGATTTGGGGTGATCTGTTCAATTTTCATGCTTCTTATCCCATAAAACATTTTCACCCCTACAGTGGTGCATTTATCACTTTTTTTCAAGTTACCTTCACTTCCATTGCAGGAAGAGAAATGACGTTGTCTCTGCTCAATCACATAGGCAATATTGATGTTTGTACAGTAAAATTATTTTCCATATAATTAATTTATTATTTCATATTTATGTTTAATTTATTTCTTCTTAGTATTTCTCACATAATAATTTTTTCTTATATAGGTGGAT
The DNA here is from genome assembly GCA_963277665.1 of Viscum album. Lineage (NCBI taxonomy): Eukaryota > Viridiplantae > Streptophyta > Magnoliopsida > Santalales > Viscaceae > Viscum > Viscum album. Next base: position 1,058,385,202 of record OY728160.1, read on the forward strand.
TATTTTGTTCGAGTTGACGTGGCTTGTTCGAAGATGCTCATGCAGTGTTGGAAGTTTGAAAAAGAAAGTCAATGGAAATCATGGTAACATTGATAGTTAGGATTATTTTTTAATGTATGTAATAATTTTTATTTATGTAATTTTATAAATAAATTTTTTAAATGCCTATAATATAGTGCTTTTTGAATTTTTGTTGTAAATTTCATTTCATTTAAATTTTTTATTTGGAATTGTTTTTGTTGATATATCTGGTGTGTTTCTAGTGCTTCTAGTGTTGTGGTGTACTATAATAAAACACTGCATTGGTAATGTAGTGTGCTATTACACCATAATGTCGTATAAAATTTTATCAATGCTTTTTATAGTGATGATAAAGAATATCTTTATCAACTCTTTTAAAAGCAATGATAAAAAACACATTTATCAGCACTTTTAAAAGCAGTGATAAAGATTGACTTTATCAGTGCTTCTAAAGAGTTGATAATGGATTCCTTTAGCAGTTCTTTTCTTATCATTGATAAATTTCCCCTTTATCATCGCTTTTTCAGTGCCGATAAAATTCTTGGTCTTTTAACATTTCTCATGTTTTCAGCACTTTTCTAAAGCTGATAAAGGCCATTTCTAGCGCTATTAAAAAACTATTTTTCATTAGAGGTTTCATTGTAGATTTTAAATAATGAATCATTTTATATTAAAGGATCTATGAAATAAATAATATATGGAATATATTTAAGAAGGTTTGATATGCTGTTTATGAATAGATTGAGATATAATATTTTGAGTGTGAGTTAACTTTTTGACTCTTGGAATGTCATACATTTCAATAAGAATACTTCTATAATAAAATAAATGGATTGAATTATGTTGATATAGAAAATAAGATATAAGGTAAAATTATATCATATAAATAGTTATGAATACTATTTCTTATTTCAAAAATAAGATGAAAATCGGTTATAGAACCAAATGCTTTGTCATTTTAATCAACACTCAATAGAAAATTTGAAAAAAAAAATTAAAGCTGCAAAATAAAAACCCATATTAAAGATATCTTAATAATATATTTTAGAATAATTTTAAGAGAATAAATTTATAAAAAAATATATAAATCCATTTTAAATAATTAAAATAATCTATCATAAATTTTCCATGTTGATGTATGTGAACCAATATTCCCAAAAAGTTTCCAATAGTTAAAGTTGATAGATTTTTTCACTGATGATTATTGTAGAATAACTTAAGTTATTATAATTCAATGAAAGTCATATTTCTTATAACAGATAAAGAGATATAGAGTAGTATTAGAGAACATTTTTCAAAGGAAAATTATAGTCTAAGATATGAAAAAGGAAGAGAGATTACCAGTCATCTGGTATAAGGATATCTGAATAAACATGGACTATTACATCAAGTTTTTATTGTAAGGAAACCCCAATAAAAACAAGGTTTTTTAAAGAAGAAATTTTATTATTAATAAAATAGTAAAAATAATGTTGATTAAAAATGGGTTTTAAGAGGATTTCTATAAATATACAATTATTGAAGCAATGTTTACAAAAAAGCAGAGCATTTTTAAGCCCGAGTGAATATAAAACACATTGTAAGATGTGGTATAAGGAACATCAATATATCAAATATTTCAGAATATTTGAAATTAATTATAAGAATTTAAATAAATAAGAAAAAAAGATAAATATTTGGTAGCAATGGTTAAGAGGGTATCTTTCTTAGATACTCATTCATAATTAAAGCCTAAAATTTCTATAATAAAATGATTAAGAAGATGGTGGAAAGGTATAGAGAATATTATAACATCCCCTGTAGAAGGATGAAATCAAAAATTGAGAAATGAAAAGAAAATATATCACTATAACTGATCAATAGTAATCAAATAGTGAAGAGAACTTTGATGAAGTTAAAGAAGAAATTTGTTTTTTAGAAAATTCAAAATAAAAATATGATAATTATAAAGTTGAGTTAGTGGTTAACAAATAATATGGTAATTTATTATCTTATAAAACCATTAATAAAATAAATAATTAAATCATATTTAATTAGGAAGATATTTTTAGTGATAAAACAAATGTGTTTCAAATAAGGGCAATGAATAAAATACATAAAAATAATTTTATCACTGGTTGAACCAAATAATTTTTAAGTAGAAAAGGAATAGAGATAAGTCAAATAAATGAATGTAGATATTCACCAAATATAAAATAATGAAATTTGAGAACCTATTTAAATATTATTAATTAAAAAATATTGGGAAAAAATTTAATAATCTCAATATGGATAATAAAACAATTCAAAACAAGTCAATGATTATATGAAAATGTTAATCTCAAATTAAAGTAGTATATTTGATGAAATAGTATCTCATGTGAAAAGAATAAAAGAAATTATATTATTCTTATCAATTTTTATCCATGGGTGGTTAAAGGACTTATAAATGGATGTGAGTTCATACTTCCTTAATGGGTTGTTGTAAGAATAAATTTGCATACATAATCTTGTTGGTTTTGAAATTGGAACTAATGGAAGAAAGGCATGTAAAGAGCCCTGATCCTGTTAGGTTACCACTGAGAGGGGGGTGAATCAGTGGTATAAATTTATTTTATAAATTATTCTTTGAGAATTTAACACTTGTTATAGGTTAATTTCATGATTCACTCACTTATTTTACTTCCTCACCTATATAAATGAAATAAAAAAATATTACAAAAATGCGGAAAATTTTTACAAAGTTTGGCCTTGATGTGAGATCTTAATACATGTCATCTTCAAATGTTGTTGAATATATTGATTTTATTATCACTATGTAATTTTATTGATTATAAACACCTAAAATTTATTCATACTGTTCAATCAGGAATTATCCATTGATTTGATATGACGTTGTTTACACTAGGACCACAAATTCTTCAAAGATTATTTTTTTGGTCAAGGAAAAATTAGATCTTCAATGTTTGACTAGATATATCTATATCAAATATAAGATCTTATTCTAGAAGTTCCTCAGCTACTAGAGAAAAAATAGAGTGAAATAACATTATATTATCCTTCAGCTCACTAGATCATAATGAGAACCACATTAATGGGAGTAGATACACAGTATATGATCTTGTTTAACCTCAACATAGGTTCGTATAATGATTAAAAACATCTCACCACATTCAAAATTATCAAACACAATAACTCCATCAACTACATATAAAATATATATACACAAAATATAATGTGAATAAATTTTCATTAATTCCTAGACACCATTTCTAGTTTAGTAATAGGGTAATATTGAAAGTTTTAATTATCCTAATAATTTAGAATTCATTCACATTTAAAATTGATATTATATTTGATATAATATCTCTTGAAGACCTGATTGTTAAACTCATATAGTATTTGAATAACCCTATCCACATATTCTTTATAAATCATATGATAATAAAATTAATTTAAAGTACTCATTAATTTTAGTATTTAATACTAATAATATTATTTAATCCATGTGTACATGGAATATTATAAAATGTTCATGTATATCCATTTTCATGAATATTTTACACCTAATTCAAGAATTTCACAAACCTAGACATCTTGTTTTTCTTTTTTGCAGTTGGTTTGTATATGCATTCTGTTTCTCCTAGTTTGAAAAACTTTCTTAATTTTTTTATTAACACATATCATTGAGTCCAACTAATTTGTGAATGATGCATCTTAAAACTTTCACCAAAACATGGATTTCATTTTATTTCTCCAAATCAGTAAATTCTATTTTTAATGATGATCTTGGATGTATGAAATTGAAGCTTCAAGAATGTTATATTATATTGGAAGACATTTTCTATTCCATTATCATAGTATAAAAACTGATATATTCATCTCATTATCACCTTTTATAGTCTCGATTCAATATTCTTAAGCAACTTCCAATCACACTTGGTGAATCTCAGCACAGTAGTGATATCTATATGATTACAGAATGAAAATATGACTTGATCATAATGGAAACATCATGTGAAATACCCATCTATTTGATCTAGTGACCTTATAGTAAGTTGAATATACTCAAGGTAGGTCCAAGTTCCATTTGTGAAACCTCATGAATGACTACACCTTAATGATAACACTTACTATCACTTAACCACTAATGTGGTTGATATAACTCATTTAATGCAGTCGGTTGATTAACTCATGGTTGATCCAAATACTCATGGTAGGTCTTTTTTCTAGAATTAATCATAGGATACTTATAGTCAGAAAAAACACTAATGGTAGCTTAGTGGCTCATGGTGATATTTCCTTTGTGTGGTCAGTAATACTCTATTCTTGCGGTCATTAAAATATTCTCTAAGTGGTCACTCAGTAATATTCATGGTATCATCCAGTCACTAATATGTTTTTTTTGGTTTTTGGTTGGTTGGATACTTATAGAAGATAGAATATTCTTCATGTGATAGGTCCATCTATCATAAGAATGCATGTGGATGATTGGACTCAACTCATGCAATCTTTTCTTTATTTTCTCAGGTGGTAGATTAATCTTTAGCCTTATAATTTATCAAATTAATGGAATATTTAGACTATTTATGTAGTAAAACACTATTCTTGTGGCTGTTTGAAAGCTTACAGTAGGTTTATGTCTTGTGGTCAATAATCCAAAACCTGGGCTAGCTCTATATGCAACTCAAATGTGTGGTAGTTTGAAGAAAATCAGGATTTTTGAGCAGGAAATAGAAATATATTTGATTTAATAACCTATGTTATGTGTATATGTTTGTAATGAAGTAATATTACCCTTTTATCATGTAATATAATGTTTGAAAATCTCATGCAATGTCTTATCTTAATAATAAATATAGCCTCCTACCCTGTCTATAACAAGCATGAGTGGTTTTATTGGTCACCTTCAGCCTCCCATGTCGACCCGCACTTGAGAGGATAACAACCTTTTTCAAGAATGTTCCTAGCTTCCCACATGTGCACCATGCATGTTCAACATCCTTCCTATGGGTAGGATATGACTCAATAAAATCCATATTCCACAATAGTCTATCTAGGAAGAATTGGCTTCTTCGTGGTTGGCCTCTTCCGTATGTAAGGTTGAGCTGGATCCTTGATTGGATTCTGGTTAGACCATTTTTAAAATTAACCCTATCAAAATAATGATCAAAAAATTTAATAGAAAACACCTCAAATTTTTTCCATAAAATATTATTTATGAAGAAAAATTATTTTTTCCATGGTCTTCTCAAAAAATATTCAATCTTATTAACTTATACATTATTGTAAACAATGTGATACTAAAAAAATTAACACATGTATTTAATAATTAAGATAAATTCACTATCAATCATCAAATATTTTCTAAGGTAAAAAAACACACAACACCATCAAAAATTCTAAGGGAAATTCAATCTACCCCTTTGGATTTGTTGATAACCTATAAAACCCTTTCTCAAACACTCATTCAAGAGTCATAAAATCATAGAATTTGTTAAAATACAAATATTAGGACACCACGCTATATGTTGAGTAGTGATTTTGAGAGAAATACATCCCTTAGTGATAAGAAAAAATAAATCCAGGTCATAAGATAATCTCCCCCTTAATGCGGGTACTCACTTCTTCAGAGAGATTCACCACTGGAAACAAAATATAAAGATAATTAGTACCTTACTTCATAAGATTTGTGTAATTTTTCACCCCATTTTAAAAAATAATCTAAGGTTATGTGTTGGTCGTAATAATGTCTCATAAGAGGGAGGGATGGGTTGAACATTCATATTTATCCTTAGTGTCTCAAATATGTCTTCAGGCATGGCCTTTGTGAAAATATTAGCAAGTTGATTTTTGGTAGGTATAAATTCTAGTTTTATATCTCAATTGGAAACCTTATCTTTGATGAAATGGTACTTGATATAAATATTCTTGGACCTTTAATGTAGCAAAGTATTTTTAGATAGGTCTATAAAACTTTGATTATTGCAGTGAATTTTGAGTGGTTTGTTCACTTTTACCATCAAATAATCTAGCTACTATTTCATCCAAATAATTTGAGTGTAAGTACTAGTAGAAACAATATATCCAGAATTAATAGTACTCAGTATAACTAAGTTCAATTCCTTTCAATTCCAACTAACACAATTGTCTCCCAAGAAAAAAATTCCATATAATGTCAATGTTCTATCATCAAAATATCCTACCTAATTAGCATATGTGTAATCAGAAAAAGTTATAATATTTAATATTTTATACAGAAACCCATAGCTTATAGTCCCTTTGATACATATGAGAATTCTTTTATCATCCATAAGATGTGAATCCTTTGGATCAATCAAATATCTATCACATATAATTTCAACATATATAGTATCTGATCTAGAATTTGTGAGATACAGAAGGATTAAAATCATTATTTTTTAACACTCTTTGATTTACACTTTCACATTAATCATATTTTTTTAATTTAACCCCCACTTTAATAGGCTTTGATACTGGATTTGACTCCTCTATCTCAAATTATTCAAAAATTATTTAAAGTAATTCTCTTGATACAATGAAGTAAAATTTTCTCCCACTATAACTTATAACCCCAAGAAGTACCTCATCTCACTAAGCATTGACATCTAAAAATGATTCTATATTTAATTGGAAAATTATTCAAAAGAATTTTCATAATCACTTATAAAAATTGTATCATCAGCATATAAAATTAAAATAAGTGTTCTTGTATTTATTTCATTGATATATAAGTTGTTTCCCACTTTCTTATTGATGAATTTTAATTCCTTCAAGTAGTATTCCATCCTTGAATACCAAGACATTGGGGCCTATTTCAATCCATATAGATCCATCTTTAATTTCTACACTCTTGTACCATCATTATTAAGCACAAAAAAATAAGGATACCCAATGTGCACTTGGTCCTATAACTCTCCATATAAATGGGTAGATTTTACGTCAATTAGATATATTTTCTATTTATTGTAATCCATCATAGTAGAGGACGTCCTAATAGTCTCCAGACTTTAAATAGGTGAAAATATCTCTTCAAAACAAATTCCATCAACTTAGGAATGGACCTTGAAAACATGTCTGGACATTTTTCTTTTCACCTCTCTATTTTCATTTAATTTATTTTTGAGAACCAACTCAGTCCTAATAATTTTTTTATTAGTAGGTCTTATAATAAGTTCATAAGTGGAATTCCTCTCAATCTGATGTAGTTCTTACTCCATAGCCTCAATACACTCTTTATACTTAAAGAATTTTTCCATAGACTGAGGTTTAGTCTAAGATATAAGTGTGGTTAAATTTTCAAACCTCAATAATCTTCTAGTTAATTCTACTTCATGCTCATCATATCTCATATTCATTTGAATTTAAATAGGATCTATTTAGTCTCTAACAATATTTTTTCTTCTATATAATTTTTAACTATTAATACTCTTGTTTTATAATATTTTCTGACTTATCATCATTGGTCTGGTCAAAAATCATCATATCCTGGTCTTGACTCAAATTAAAAATTCTTTTCACTATGTTTCCTAGAAATCAGTTAACTATTTTCCTCAATTTATTAAAAAACTACTATATTTGTAACATTATTAATGGGATTATTTTCAAGTATTTTGACATTATGAAAATTATCCACCCTATGAATCATATTTTTTCAGCATTAATATCCTTTCTCATTTGATAGGTACCAAAGAAATATACCTTTCTCATCTTTCTTTAAAATATTTCCCATATTTAATTTTTTAATTTTGATAATACAGTGGCTATTAAATAATATGAGGCAGATTAAAATTGTATACTTTTTATACCACATCTCATATGAGGCCCAATTTTAGTTTATCTTAGAAAGAATCGGTTTTGAATATGAACAAAAATGCACACAACTTCTCTCTAAAAGAATTTTTACCTCCCAAATTCATCTAACATGGTTCACCCTATCTCCACAATAGTTTTATTCATTCTTTCAGAAACCCCTTTTTATTATGTTGTGTAAGGATTATTATATTAATTTTTAATACCATAATTTCCAAGGTAAATTTCAAGATCATTTCCAATATAGTCTTTCTCATTATCAGTGCTCAGTTTCTTGATATGAATTTCAAGTTCTATTTCAACTTCTCTTCTAAGAATCCTGAACATGTACACTACCTAAAACTTATACTTAATTAATAGAAATCCTATTATACTTATATAATCATTAATAAATGTGATTAAATATAATTTACCCCTTCATAATTTGTTTCTCATGGGACTACACAAATCTGAGTGGACTAATGCAATTGGTATTATTGACTGCATATCCACCTTTTTCTTCTTCCTTTTAATCATTTTCCCTTTCTGAAATATTGAAAAACTTGATCTCTATCTTGTATTAATTAGTGTATATCTCTCACCACATTTCTGTTATATATTTTAATCAGATTATTTTGTACAATGTGGTTAAGTATTCTATGCCATGAATTGTTTTCTTCCCTTGAACTGAGATGGTAAGAATTAATAGGATCACTAATCTGAAACAAATTCTCACTATTTTTTCTCATATTGTGATACTTTTTCTATATAAAACACTTTTAATGTGACACGTGGTTTTATTAAACATCACCTCATTATCATCATCACATAAATGAATAAAAATCAATAGGGGTGTTTGATACCATCAATACATAAAACCTCTTATGAGTATATCTTGATCGAATCAATCACAGTTGATCTAACACCCTTGATTTTTAATGAGATTTTATTTCCAAAAGATATTGCACTATCATCATGTTATTAAATTAATTTTAAATGTTTGTTATCTCTTGTCATGGGTAATGAGAAGCAACTATCTAGAATCCAAGTCCTGGTCCTCTAGCTATCTGTTAGAGCCACCTTAATAATAAAATATTTTCTTATCTTATGTTCACTTAGTGACTCTCTTCCTTTTGGAATTTGTTATTGTTATTCTTGAATAAAATTCATACAATATTCTGCATAGTGACCTAGTTGGTCAAACCTTCTAGGAATCTCCCCATGTTACTAAAATCTATTCTGAATATGTATTCCCATATATCTTTCTTATTACTTTAAACTAGATTTAATGTTTACAATTTTAGAGTAACTCCCCCTTGATTCGGGATTTCTTTGATTCCAAGGGAGAGGTATGTTATACCAAAAAACATATAGTATTTATATCAATAGGTTCTTAAACACTAATAATATCCCCTAAAGTTATACATTACATGATATTTCATTGTTTCTCTTGAAAAATATTCTCACTGCTTTTGTACAATGTTTGCCTTATTTTTTATAGATTTTAAGAGAGTTTTCTTATTCTAAATAATATAAACTCCCTTTGATATATGAGTTTCCTTTTAATGGTTTTTATCAACCTAGTATTTCCTATTTTAAAATTTACAACTTACATTTTTAGTCAAGATAGATGTTTTCTAAACTTATATATGTAGATTCTACCTAGGATGATGAAAATTATTTCTCAGTATTCTTGATTATTAATCTCTAACTTCTGCATATTTTTCATAGTCAAGTTTTATTTTACCAAATGTATTTTTATCCCTATGAAATCTTGGTTCATAATTATTGATTTTTTCTTCTTGGATATCCATATTTTTTTCTGATTACTTTATTATTCTTCCTTATTTATCCACTTTAACATTGAGACATTTTATATTCTCAATTTAATCGTTTTCTTTTTTATGATGATTATCATAAATTACATTTAGTCTATCGACCCCATATTTTTTAATTTTAAATTCCTTCTTGAGTCTACTATTTTTTCAAGATAGACTTAAAGCTCTTTCTTCAACATGTGAATCATGTAAGCTTCATATTCTTATTATTCTAAACTAATGTAGTTATCTTATTTTCTTTAAACTTGTGAGATGAATTTAGTTTCTTTTCAAGAACAATCCTTCTATAAATCTTCACTAGTGAAATATTTTTCACCTTAGTATTTTCCCAGAATACTTCTCCTTTTCATCCTAAATATATTTCATTTGTATTCATCAAATTTCTAGTAGCTTTTGGATGATTTTCCTTTGAACTTCTATTGTGATTTATCTTCTTTTCTTCATCATATGACTCCATAAATTTATTTTTATTAGGGAAATATATAGAAAAATGTTAAATTCATCTATATTTAAAACATTTCAATGGAATATTTCTTTTATAGTTTCTTTTTCCTATTTTTAAATTTTTATATATACGAGCCATGATTTTATTATGATTTTCATTACTCTCAACATATCTATCTGATTCACTTGAGAACTCATATTCCTTTTCCTTGATCTTTAATTTATTCATGCCCTTAAAATTCATCTCCTATTTATATTTCTACTTAAATAATGGAGTTTTTCTTATCTCATAATTCATAAGGGTATTGTGTAGTTCAATATGGGATATATCTTGAATTTCATCCAATGTTAAGATATTTGGATTAAATCTATCTAGAAAATTCCTCATTAATTTTTTAACCATAGTTGAATCATCTAGATTGTCTTAAAAGCCTCTAATATGATTATCTCATTAAACCAAGTGAAATAGTCATTAACATTCTTATCTTCATTCATTCTTACAACTTTAAAATTTTCCCTTCATATTTTCAACTTTTATTATTTTATATTTATATAGACATCATACATATTTTCAAGATTATACCAAATTTCCTTATCTTTTTATATCCTCATCACATTATTAGAAACATTATCCAAAAATATGATAATATAAAATTTCTTTCTTTCCCATCTGTCTCAAGATTTTTCTTTTCTACAAATTTCATAGCACCATACCTTATAATTAGTGGGTATCTCAATATAAAAAAATTACTCACTTTAAGTTCTTATGATAAAAGAAATGGTATCATTTTATTATTATACCCCTTAAAGTTGTTTTCATAAAAATGTTGAACACCTCAATTATTCAATGAATTATGATTCTACAATATATGATAAGACGAGTAGAATCTTAGGGGGACCTAATTTTATCTAATACCACTTTAATATCCCATATCTTTTTATAGTACCATGGAGAGGGGAATGAGTTAGTGGTAATAATTTGTTTTACAATTATTATTTGATAATTTAAGCCCTGTGATAGGTTAATGATTTGATTCACTCACTTGTTTCACTTCCTCACCCATATGCATAAATAAATCAGTGGAACTATACACAAGAAATTTTTACAAGGTTCAACCTCGATGTGAGATCCTACTTATTATGGTTGACTATTGTCAAGTATATGTATTTTATTATCACTATGGAATTATAGTGATTAAAAATATCTAAAATTGGAGAACAAGGTTCAAGTAAGAATTATCAACTTTTATGTTATGGAATTATTTATAATGGGACGACCAGTTATTCAAATATTCTTCCTTTTCTATAGGATGGATCAAATCTTCAATATATAATTGGATGATTCTATGTCAAATATAAGATCTTCCCTTAGAATACCCTCAACTTACAAAACAAATAGAGTAAATTATCGATATATTATCCTTCCTCCCACTAGATAAGAAAGAAAACATCATGCATGAGATCATGAGCACATGAGATGATCTTTTCTCTCTTCCAAATAGGTGCACAGAATGATAAACAATATCTCTCCACACTTAAAATTCTAAAACACTACAACTCTATAAGATTAATGTAAAATATATATACACAAAATAGATTTTTTTATATATTCTCATTAATTCTTTGAAATTATTTCTTTTTTAATAACATAGTAATCATGGAAAGTAGAGTTCTTCTCAGTCTTTGGAATTCATTCTAATTTAAAATTGATATTATATTTTAAATAATATATCCTAAAAACTCAGTTGTTAATCTCATATGGTATTCTAATAACCACATCCTCATATTCTTTATAAATCCCATGATAATAAACTTCATTTAAATAATCGTTAATTTTAGGATTTATTACTCTACACAGTATTCAATTCATGCATGCATGGAAACTCATCACATGTTCATTCATGTCTATTTAAATGAATATCACACACTTGATTCAATATTTTTACAAAACTGGACACTGTGTTTTTATTTTTTTACCCTTGATTTTTATATTCACTTTATTTATCCATAGTTTAAAATAGTTCCTTCATTTTGAATCAATGCACTGCATTGAGGCCGATTGGTTTTTGAATGAATTAGATTGAGACTCTCACCAAAACACAGATTTCTTTTCTTTCTCCAAATCAACTCATTCACTATTTAATGATGAACTTTCATGTGTACAAGGGAAGATATAATCATGTTACATGCTCTTTGAAAACATTTTTATCTTATATTATCATAGAATGAAACAAAAACATATTTATCTTGTTCCACACTCAACAGTATTGGTTCAAGATTCTAAATAACCTTTCAATCATTTATGGTGTATCTCAACAAAATATTGATATCAACATGATCAAAAATGGTCAATGTGGCTTGATCATAGTGGATCCAACATATGAAATACTAGTGTAGTTAATTTAGTGACCTTATAATGGGTTGAATATGCCCATGGTAGGTTCATCTACCATATATAAATCCTAATGGTTGACCACTTATGCATGATAACACTTTTGGTCACTTAGCCTCTAATTCAGTAAATCCAACTCATTTAATTTAGTTAGTTGAAACACTCATGATTTATCCAAGTGCTTATGTTAGGTCATCATTTCATGGTTGATCATCCACTTCTTGTTTTTGGTAAGAGAACTCAATATAGATCAGAGGATCATGATGTATTTTCCTTCATGTTCTCAATATACCTATCTTCACGTGTTCACTCAAATATTCTCCATGAGTTCACTCTATAATATTCACAGTAGCTTCCAGTTACTCATGTATTTGGTTCTCATTTGTGGTATGTTAGACACTTATAGTATCTCATAGGTTCTCTATATGGAATGTTAATCTACAATGATAATTATCATGATAGATCAAGATCAACTCATGTGGTCTCTATTATATTTTCTCATGCAATAGATTTATCCTTATCCTAATGTTCAATCAGATTCATTGTAGGTTTATACTATTCATGTGGTAAGTTCATTGTTCTTACGGTACGTTGAAATCTTGTAGTAGGTTAAAGGCTTATATTTGATCATCAAAATTTTATAGTAGATCTATGAGAAACTCTAATGTGTGGTAGGTTGAATATGATTTGGATCTTTTAACAGATATATGATATATATTTAATCGAATAGTCCATGTTATGTGTGTAAGTTTTAAATGCAGTAATAGTACCTGTATGTTGAGTGGTCCCACATCTGACCTTCTCTTGGAATTAATATACTTAATAATAAATTTTTCCTCCATCCTTGGATAGAACAATCATGAGGGTTGTCGGTATTCACCCTCCATCCTCTCGTGTCGACCTACATCGAAGAGGTAGACCACATCCTTTCTATGTGTGTATGTCTGTCCACATGTGTACCATTTGTGTTCCCCTACCTGCCTATGTTTAGGTTCTTCCATTATATCACCCATATTCTACTATGGGATGGATAAGTATAATTTTCACTCATGTGGTTGATATTATCCCACATGTGTAGTTGATTTGGTTCCTTGGTCGACCTCTTATTAGAAATTTTTTTAAACTAACCCAATAAAAAGACTTAACCAAAAATATAACATCCAACATCTCAAAATTCTTTCCATTAAATATTATTAATTCAAAAAATAAAGTATTTTTCTTGTACTTCTCAAAAACTCTACATAAGTCCTCACTTATTCATTTTTTGTAAAAAAATGTGCTACTAAACATAATTAACACTTATATTTAATCATTAATAATAGTTTACCATTAATCATTATATGAAATTAAAGGATGAAAATAAAGATAACACCATCAAAAATTACAAGGGAAAATTATTTTATATCCTGGATAAGACATGGTATGGAGTAAAGAAAGTGTTAAGAGTGTGTTACTCTCAGTTGGACCTATTTTTGAGTAAATAGGATTTCAAAATAGGAAAATATGACCATATATTATATATAGAGGATACGTGATTAAATATTAATGGTGTTTGTTTATGTATATGATATTTTATTTAGTGGATCAAAACAAAATATTAATAATTTATAAAGATCATGAAAAGTGAGCACAAAATGTCTCTAATAAGATAAATTTCATTTTTTGGGTATAAAGATTATATAGAAGCCTCGTAAAATATTTTTATCTCAAAATAGGTATGTTAGATAAGTATATAGAAAATTATATATAGATGAAAAAAATTGATGAGAATACTAATTTCTATTAGAACAAAACTTATAAATGATTATAGTAGAAATTCAGTGAATCCCATGAAATATAGACAAATGGTTATAAATATATTATATCTAATATACACTAAACTTGATATTTTTTATGAAAAAACTTTGGCATTGAGGTACCAAAGTAAACCAAAGTAGGGTTATTTATTATAAGTAATGAGGTTACTAAATTACATTAAAGTTATAATGGGTTATAGACTACATTATAGTGAAAATAGTGAGAAGAAATTGTTATATTTTACTAATATTGATTGGGTTACATCAATGGATAATCAAAAATATATATATGGAGGTGATATTATTTTGGAATGAAAGTCCATATCATAGATGAGTGAAAAATAAAGATAATATTTCAATTAAAATTGTAGAGGTAGAGTATATAGATACAACTCAATCATGTGTACAACTAATTTGGATGAAGAAAAAGTTGGATGAGGTGGGATAATAAGTTTTGATGAATATCTAAATTATGTGTAATAATATTAGTTCCTTAAATTTTACCAAAAAATAAATTTTTTTATCAAGGATAAAAAAAAGATAAAATATAATTTTATCAAACAAAATATATAATACAACATTACGAAAATGGAGTATTTACCCACTAAGGATTTTTTTCCACATGTGATGACAAAAATAAATCTTAAGGGAAGTGTATAAAAGGAATAGGTTGGAACATAGAATTTAACTATCTCCATATACTTGAAGGAAAATAGTAAAATTCCTTCTTCTTTATGTATTATAAGTGAAGGTTAAGATAGAAGGGTATGAATCTCTGTAAATATTTTCAAAGGGGTATAAATTGAAACAAAAAATATTATATAGATAAAGAGGGATAAAAAGATTACAAGTAATATAAGTGAAAATGGATAAATAACTTGTAAGTGGAAGTTAACATGAATAAGATTTAGGTTTTTTGTCACAAGGCATAGGATTTGTGTTAATTATAGAGATTAAGGTAAAATAACACTTTAATATTTGTTTTATTGAAATCATGGAGTCTATTTAAATATTTTATTCACTTTTACTGATATATTTAGTTTAAATTATCTAGATTTTAAGATAATGAATATGGATTTATAGATCTTTGAAAACATTGACTTTATATTACTCTTGATGAATTTATAACAAACCCAAATAAAGAGATTGTTGAACCTAATTTTTTAAGGTTATTTTTTAGAGTATATCTATTATAAAATAATGTAAATAAAATCACTAAATTTGAGTTAAAATATAGTTAAGGTAATCTGAAATTAGTTTCTAAATTAAGGGAAAAGGAATTGAAATTCCATAAAAGTAATCATACATAGATCATGAAATTATAACTATATCAACCATATAGTTCACTCCCAATTACAATATAGTTAAAATTGATTGATTATAAAGTAGTGAAAATGTAAAATTCATGGTGTAAAAACTATTTGGTTTACCTCAATCCCTCCATGAAATTCGTATTCATCAATTTTGTAGTTGAAATTGATTGGTCATGAAGTGGGGAAGTGGTGAATTCATATACAAGTGAACATGTAGTTCATTAATAGTGATTTTAAATCTCATATAAATACATTGTATAGTTGAAGTAGAGATACCATGTCTAATAAAAAATAGGAATCTTGAAGATATATTTAATTGATGATGTGTTATTTTTAGAGTGGGAAAGTGATATATTAATGAGGATATAATTGATGGGGGATTAATGATCAATGAAAATACATAAATTTTATATATTTTCAAAGATAGGTATTTAAATAGGACATTTTTTTTCTATAAATAAATCTACCAAGAGTCAAGGATAAGATTTTAAAGGATTTAAATAGTGAATAGAGGCCATTTAAAATGTATTCAAATATGAGAAAATCATGGAGGAAGCGTTTTAGTAAGGATTTCATGGAATTTAAAGAGAAAAGATATAACATTATCAAAGTCTCTAGAATAATTTCATACATGATATAATATAAGTTTAGTTAACATCACTAAAAAGATATATTTTATCTAAAGAACTAGAGAATTGAACTACACTCAACTGGAAGAAGCCAAAGGTAATATTTCTCTCAATATAGGTAATTAACTTAAGAGGGTTGGGAATTAGGTTATATAAATCTTCTTAAACAACCCTCACCAATAATAATATTCCATGTTTGGTAGAAAAACCTATATCACTCATAATTTATATTAAGGGTTAAAGAAAATAAAGTGGTATAAAAGATATTTTACTTGGTTTACAAAAATCAGGCTAATATAATGAGCATACAATAGCGATTTGGTGATGTACCAAAAATACTAATAACATTAGTTGTTCTTACAATTTATAGTGTTTTCACTAACCCTCCAAGTTCACAACCCTAATAAAATAAAGAAATCATTTCTTTCAATCGCTCAAAAATATCACTTCTCTAGCAAGAGAAAATTTTCTCAATCCCCACAAACCAAGAATGAGTTTACACGAACAATGGTGTATCGATCAACTCCACCTTCATCCACTTTAATAAACTTTATAAATCTACAAAAATACTTTCTCAATTATCTCACTTATTTTCATTTTTAACTTTATATATCATGTAGGAAATTCCCTACTTACTCTCTACCGTGATCCTCCTTATTCTTATGGTAAAATATATACCTCTAAAATTGATATAATCTCTATATTTCCGCTTTAATTGATCATTATTTTACCTCATAAATATGTGAAAATTATTCCAATAACAACCTTTAAAACTGATACAAAGTTATCCATTCAACTCCCATATATTTCTTCTAAAAGATAGGATATTTGAAAATGGAACTCTACAAACTTGACCACTTCATATACACACTAGTATAAAAAATTTCTTTAACGTCGGTTTTTTTTTTATTTTTGATTTCAGTTTTTAACCGACGTTGAAGTCGCCAATGTAAAAAAATATGACTTTTTACGTCATTTTTTGTAAACCGACGCCAAAAACGAATTGAATATGTTTTTTAGTGTCAGTTTTGTAAAAAATGAGGACAAAAAAACTCATCCACATAATTTTTGGTGTCGATTTCTTTAAAAACCGACTCCAAAAAGTTGAAAAAATAGTATCAATGTCGGTTATTTAAAAAAACCGACACCATAAATGGTAAAAAAACTACTTTTGGCGTCCGTTTAAAAAAAACGATGCCAAAAAGTTAAATTTTTTTCTATGTTTTAGTGCATTTTCTAAGCTTTGATTTGACTGGTCGTGGAGATAAAGCGGATTTACGGATCAAAAGTTATGTCCGTCAGAAGTTGAACCTATCAAAGTTTTGATTGATACAACTCGTTGTAAAGAAAACATGATAAACATGAATTAATATCACATAAACCAAATGATATAAAATAAACATAATACTTCAAACATATTTAAATGATTTTTTGAGCTTCCATTGAATTGATGTGTTTTTTATCATCATATCTTATATATTTAGTGTATAACTCATGCGATAATGAAAATGGTGATAGATAATTAAATTTACACCATGGTTGGTAAATCTCATCTGAATATTTTATATTTGTAACTCGATAATATAAGTAAATCATCATTATAAGAAATATAATCAAGTTTATTATAAATTAAGCACAGTAATTATAATGAAAATAAATTAATAGAATAGGTGTCGTGTTCAAATTAACGATTGTAGAAACGTTGAAAACATGATTGAATCGAAGAAGTTGAAAATTATGAACGAAGGAGAAATGGATTTATATATAGTAAAGGAAAATATTTTTGATTTCTTTGTATGAAAATGTAGGTAGGATTTTAAAATTTTAAATGTGCATTGTGAAAAAAATTGAAATTCTGATCCCGCGTATTGGTGAATACTCTTTGGCATCAGTTTTGTTTGAAACCGACGCAAAAGAGAATTTACATTTGTGTTTTGGCATCGGTTTTTTTAGAAAACTGACTCCAAAAATGCCAATCGATATCTTTTTTGGAATTGGTTTTTAAATAAACCGATGCTAAAAAGTTAAAAATATATATATACTTTTCGCATCAGTTTTTTTAAAACCCGACGCCAAAAATTAAAAAAAAAATTGTTTTTGGTGTTGGTTTTTAAATAAACTAATGCTAAAACATTAAAAAAAACTTTTTGGGTCAGTTTTTTTAAAAATCTACATGAAAAGTAAAAGTAAAAAATATTTTTGGCATCCGTTTTTAAATAAACCGATGCCAAAAATTTAAAAAATAATTTGGGTCAGTTTTCTTAAATACTAACGTGAAAAACTAAAAAGATGTTTTGGAATCCATTTTTATTAAAAATGATGCCAAAAGTTAAAAAAATTACCTTGTTTTTGGAAAATTCATTCAGATTCTATTTGACTTGTCATGGTGCTGAAATGGAGTTATCGATTAAAAGTTATGGCCTTTGAAAGTTGGACTTATTTAAGACTTCTCTTAGAGAAGATAAACTTCCAATATCCATAACTTTTAATCTGTAACTCCATTTTTTCTCCACGACTAGTAAAATTGAATCTTAGGGAGTTCTCTAAAACACTGTAATTTTTTTTTAAATTTTTGGAATCGTTTTTCCTAAAAACTGTCGCCAAAACATTTTTTTATTTTTTCATGTTGGTTTTTTTAAAAACCGACGCCAAAACAAATTTTATTTTCTTTTTGTAATCATTTTTTAAAAAACAGGCACCAAAAAGTCTCCACAGACAGATTTTACATCGGTTTATAAGAAACCGACATCAAATTGACAATGTTAAAAACCATTTTTCTACTAATGATAGTGTGAGAATCACCAACACGGTGTAATCCCCATTCCACTCTGAAACCATGAACCCAAACTCATTCCTTCACAATGTAACACTACCATTTGAGGAATATAATAAATAACTTACAAATATTAGGACTTATACCCAAATAAACACATCATATAAAATAACTTGTAATTCTCTTTTGACCAATGCACAATAGTGTGACTCTTCTCGACATAGCATGACACAATAATTAGCTCCAAATATCTAAAATCCTAACACTCATGGGTTACCTTTCATGGGATTAACATATTACAATAAAATTAATCTAAACATATACATTTTGTGTCTATAATTACCTTATCATGGCCACTATGTTGTGACACATTGGAAAAGGGATAAGTAATCGCATAGTGATTCACTATTTATTTTCACCCTTACACCACTGTTTTAAACTGGTTTTGTATTGAAATTTATAAATATAATAACAAATTTAAATTAATGTTTAATTAAATAATCTAATTTTTATAAATTTTAAATAGATATATTTTACTTTTTTCATGATTACATTGTAGGAGGAGGTGATTTGGAGAGCCCACAATTTGATTCGAGCAAAACTGTCCAAACTGTCCGAGAGCCCAAACACACTTGTGAAATCCAATATCTATTATGGATAATTTGTGCATAAAATTGGGATGAAAATGTTTTGTATAGTGAAAAAATATGTGGGATACATTTCTCTATAAATCCGTGTATCCTATTTCATCTATTTGGATGACCAAAATAGGTCCACAATGTGAAGAAATTCTAGACAGTCCAAATTGGAATACCCTTCTATTTTTTGACCATAACTCAGCTCTAATACCTCAAATTGTGATTATTAAACCTCCATTGGACTTCTAACTTGAATAACCACATCTCCACAAAATTTAATTACAATTTAATTCGTTTCTATTATTTAAACATCCGAATAAACTTGGTATAAAAATCTGTCATGAACAGCTCACCTACACTCAAAGACCATTGACTTTTCTTGGATCCAAATTTCCAAATTTCTCTTTAAAATCACACCATGGATCACTATAAATGTTTTAAAGACCATGGGTAAGGTTGAGTCTAATTTTATATCTTATTTCATCCATTTTATTCCTCTTATACATCACGTACTTCTAAACCTCTTAGTGGTCAATTTGGGGGTCTTCTTTTTTGTAATCCCGAGCTCATTTCTTGTAATCCTTGAAAGGTAGTTGAATTTATAGTTTTATTGTCTATTTTTTCTCATTTTTACCTTTTATATTTTTTTTTATTATGTTATTATAAAATAAAAATCAAAGGAACAATAATCCTCATGATTTCATGCATAACACGAATCTTGTGAGGATTTGAGATTATTTTTATATTTTCTCACCACTTCCCTTTCATGAGCGTGTATATAGATTAAGTTATTTAATAAGATCCATAAGTGTGAAACCACGAATAATCCTTTTCTTTTATTTTTTAAAATTTTATCTTTGACACAAATCTATTCATCTCGTCACGTTGTTGATGTGATGCCTTGATTGAATTCAGATCTTACATCGATGCAATTTTGTTGATTTTGAGCATTTATCGGTAATCAATGTCATTGATTGATAAAATACTAAGTTTTAACCTAGTAATAACTCACATAAAAAACATATTTCAGTGTGTATAAATCAAGTAATCAATTATCCTTCCCATTCCCTTGAGATCGATGACGGATTGTGTATCAAGGGACACTCACCCAGGTTGATCGCGATTTCTCAAAATTATTTCTCTCACTTAGTAATAATATTTCAATTTATATTTTAAAATTATAAAACACACAAACACTTAATAAAATTATCTATTTCATAAAAACATAATCAAAACATTTTTTAATTAATGATCTAAGGCTCCATCAAGAGACGACCTACGGTTCCTATTATACTGCATAAATTCTAGTAAAACAAAACATCTAATTTGACGAACTTAGAAACATGATAAATTACCTTTAACCAACAAGGTTCCTACTGAAATTACCTTACACATGATCTCTTGATTTATATGTACTCTTCTGTTTTCTTATTCAGGCTCAACCCTTATATACCAACCCTTTACCATGGTAACTTCTATGTATTAATACTTTGTAATATTTTTAGTGATATGTAACTTCCTTCACATCATGACACAGTTTACCATAATGTAAACCACTAATCTTGATACCATACTCTAGACTAAGTTATTATGAGGTAACCTACTTATTTCATATCCCAAGATATCATGATTGGATTTATTTTATATAGATATATTTTCTATATCTGCTTCTATATCCATTCAAAACTCTTTCAACCTACTTCATGTGTTTTAATATACTTTGAAATTACCTTCAATATACTTTTAAAAAACAACTTAAATGTACTCCAAGGTATTTTTTTCTAATAATATCACCCTTTTTGTTTACTAAAAACACTTCCAAAACTGATTCAACTCATCTTCATCTGAAAATTTTATAACCTATTGACAAAATAGTCTAAAACCACTTATCTTCAAATTGTGCACTAAAGATTTATTAATAATTAACTATAATCCATCATGATCCAATTAATTATTATAAAAAATAGTTAAATGAAAATTTTCTCATGAAACAACATCCTTGAACTTCATTCTCTTCAATACCTATGAACCAAGATTCTTTTACTGAATAAACAATCAAGTACTCTCCCCATTTTTCAAAAGATCATCATGGGAAAGCTCCCCATTTTTCAACAATAAAGAACACTCCCACCATCTATATCTCAAATCATTGAAACTCCTCTCAAAAAATACATAGATAATATCTCCCCCTTTTTCAATGAACCTAAAGATAACTTCTATAAAAGTTTATAATAAATGGTGAGAAATTCAATAATATAATTCAAGATAATCACTATAACATTATATAAATAAGAAATTCCACTTAGGAGTGTGGGTCCCTTATCTAAAAAATCTACTTGGATAGATATACTTGAAATCTAGGATCCAACTAATGCCTTTCAAAATCAAATTTGGGTGGTGCCTTTGTCATGACGATTGTAGCCTGGTTTTCCATTTATACATAATCAAACTTCACAAGACCTTTTTCAACCTTCTCATTGATTAAATGATAATTTATATTGATATTATTTTCCTTAAGTGATGTAAATGATTTTTACTAATATTTATAGCACCCAATATATTACACCTAATTGAAATATGATATTTCACATCAACTCCAACACTATCAAGTAGTTTCTTTATCCATATAAATTTATTGCATACTTGTGTAGCCAAAATATATTCACCTTACATAGTGTTAAGTGAAATGTGGTCTTGATTATTTCTCATCAATGAAATACATAAACCAATAAGTTAAAATTCATCTTCTAATTTCAAATTGTGGTCATATTTTTAACCATCCCAATCCACATCTATGTATACCCATAACAACTGTAGTTATTTTTTATGAGAAAATGGTCTAAAATTTATCATGTTATTGATATAATTAAGAATAATTTTCACTGATAGAAGGTCAATTTCATTGGGGAAACATCAGTACCATGAATCTTGACAAGTGGAAAACAAAATTTTAGGTCATTTAGCTGTTAGGTTTAATATGATTCTAATTATTTTCTTATATTATGTTACATTATCCTTAATATCATCATCATCTCTTGATAATTTCTTATGTGTGGATACTTGTGTTTTAATCACCTTTAAATCCTCTATTCCAAACCTCTATAGAATCAATTTGGAATATTTTTATTGATAAATAAAATCTCCATGAATTCGTTATATAACTTATAAACTAAGGAAGAGAACATCAATTTACAAATCAAATACATCTCAAAGTTCTACCTCATGAATTTCAAAAAATAGCTTGCATTTTTCTATATGCAATCCTCCAAAAAATGTATCATCAACATAAATGATTACCAACATAACTTGATCATTATATTTCTTAGTGTATATATTTTGATCAAATCCACCTCACTAAAATCCAATATTTCTCAAGTATTGATCATGACTAGAGTTTTATACAATTTGTATTTACTTGATCCTATACAATTCCTTTTTTAACTGACACACTTTTATTTCATCTTTATCTACATGAAAACCATTTGGTTTCTTAATTCATACTTGCTACTCAATGAATACAATAATAAATTCTGATTTCATATTTATTTGATACACCTTGAACTTTCTTTTCATAA
Organism: Viscum album; assembly: GCA_963277665.1. Lineage (NCBI taxonomy): Eukaryota > Viridiplantae > Streptophyta > Magnoliopsida > Santalales > Viscaceae > Viscum > Viscum album. The sequence goes on from OY728160.1 coordinate 1,058,408,412, forward strand.
AAATTAACAAGAATAGTAAAATAGTTACCAACTGGGATACTAGAGAAAATATTTCATCAATATCAATTCCTTTGTTTTGAAAATATCTTGTGTACACCATTCATGTATTCTCCAAGTCACCTCACCATAATCATTGATTTTTTTATAGAAAATACACTTAGATAAAATGACATTTTTATCTTCCAGCCTTGGAAAAATTTCCCATGTTCAATTATTATCAACTTGGTAAAGCTCTTCATGAATCTTGTTGACCCAATTTTTCATATTTAATAAAATCTTCAAAACACTTAGGATATATTTTATATAAAAGATAATTTTTTTTAGTGTCTTCATCCTCCATGTTTTTGTTGGATATATACAATCAAAAATTATATTTTCTTTATTAATTTCATCCATACTCCTTTATTTCTTTGTAGTTGTTTAATCAACTTTTATTTCACCATAATTAGTGTTTTATATGGAATCTACTTCAATCTCGTGTGTTCCCCCTAGTATAATCACTTAATCATAACTTTCCTATGAGATTTAATCACCGTTTTTCAATGAAAACTACTTATTGGTTTTAGAATCTTCTCATTTTCCACAATAGTAACATCCTAAATTTCAATGAGTTTTACAAGACTTTTGTTGAAGTATTAGTGTGACTTGAATTTTTATGAGTATAAAAGAAAAATACCTTCATCCCCATTATATTAAAACTTTCAGTTCTTATCCTTATTGGTAATAAAGAACTTACTCCTAAAAATTTGAAAGTATTTCAATGTTGGATTCTTAATATACCACATCTCATAGGGTGTATTCTCTTAATTTTTTCATAACAAAGACCCATTGGAGATATATATTGGTGTAATCACTACTTACTTTCAATAAACCTTCATAATATATTTCTCAATGAGCATTTTATAGTCCATATTGTTAATGATATGTTTCCTCCTCTCAATGACACCATTTGGTTGAGGACTCCTCACTACTGAAACTTGGTTCTTATACAATTTTTTTAGATATTATTCCATCTAATTATAGTTTAATTATATATCATTATTATTCCATAATTTATGAATATTCAACCCAATAATATTTCCATCTAATCTTTGATAATGTGTAATAAACTTGAACACATAAAATTTGTGAGTGGTCACCATTAACCATGTAATAATTTTGTAATCATTGATGAATAGACCATACCACCTTTTTCCATTAATTCATTTGGGTGATATTCACCCACACACATCATTTTTCAAAGAATCAATAAATAACATCAATTTTTTATCCTTCATCTTGTAAGTTTATGTGATCCAAACATTCCAAAATAAATCTATTTTAAATTTAAAATTTACCCTATAATTCATTTGATCCCTGGTAAATCATACATTTTTTATACTTTGGTGAACTCTAAAATTAACTTTTTAAATGTATCAAATCATGATTTTTAATTTTTTTTATTAATACTTGGTATTTTAATAAAAAAAATACATGTTGATTTACTCAAGATTTTTTTGTTTATAGGATTTTAAATATGAGTTTTATTGTTTTTACTAATTTTGGTTTTTGAATCTCTTTAAGATTATGAGATCCAATGAGAAGAATGGTGTAAATTAGTGGCGGTATTTTACAATTTAAATTATCTAGAAATTAACCCTTGAAACTTTTATAGTTATTATCAAATATCAAATTTATATAATAATCTAATAATCATGAAATTATAAGAAATTAAATAAAAGCATATAAGATTTATAAGGTTCACCCATAGTGTGGATGACTACATCCTTACCATGGAAACTCCCATTGGTCCTTGGAAATTCACTATAATAGAAAAGTGAATATAATGATCCAAATCCTATTAGACTCCTTCTATATCTTGGTAGGAAATATTATATTGAATCCCATTAATTACAAAAATTTTACTTATGTTCCCAATAAAAAAAAGATGTAAAATATTTCTACATAGATCACTAATTTTTTTTCTAGAATTTCTCTATCTTATATGTCCATTTGGTATCTCTATATGATATTCCTTCTAAATCCTTTTTTTATTCTCCATCTAGTGCACCTCGTAAAACTATGGATGTTATCTAAGATCTATCTGATTAAAAAAATTCTTATACTTACAAATCTATTCAGAATCTATGTCTGATGCAACCACTATCTAATATCTCTGACCAACATATATGTCAAATGCCTTTGAACTGAATATCGATCTGGTGTCTTAGAATTGAATACTCCATATGATGACTTTGACTAGTAACCTTTCTTCCTCAACCAATTTAGTTGGAAACCCCCACTTCTCAAAACATTGGAATTTGGATCTTTGTCTAGTATTTATGTCTGATGCCTTTTCTACAGAACTTTAACTTTTTGACATGAATGAGTAGTACATATTCCCATTTTTTACTTACACCCCTTTTATAAGCACTCTCATAAAAGTAAATGGTGGGATATCAATTTTTTTCCCAACTCAATTAAATTCATTGGATGCTTCTCAATATTTATAAAGTATTCTAGAGGATTCATAAAAGCATAGTACCAGATCCAACTCTTCAAACTTCTTTAAAATTAGTGTTGAGGAACTTCTTACAACTTTATAATCTCATATTGATAATTAAAAATTTAATTTTTCTCATCACATCATCAAATTTTTGGGGGTATTTACCTTGTTTAGTTAAATCTTATTGAAACTCCATATGGTGGAAAAGAATTTGGTGTCTTATTTAAGAACTCCTTCATCCAGTGAAAATTCACTATTTTTCACTATTTTCTTCATTTTAATGACTCTATATAGTCAACTTTTCTTAGATCATACTTCATACATTTATTGGTTTACAAAACTCATTTTAGTTCAACATCCTTGAATCATCTATCAAATGATATCATGAGTTTTTTTTTTCAATGCTAATTTGTTTGATGGAGTCTTCACCATCTATTGAACTTCCTTGAATTTATTAGAATTTCCCCTATCTAATATCTTTCACAAGATATCCTCCATACCTTCTCAATATGACAGTTCATCATCCAATAAACTTGAACTAATTCCTTTATAATGAAGTTCCCTTCATGACTTTGTATCTTCAAACTCTCTTCAGCCTATAACAAACTCAACACATTTCCATTTACATAAACTATCAATCTGGAAACATCAGTTGATTTTATCCAGTGAACTCAAGGAATTAATTGTGTGGAAACATTGTTGAAACATCTAAAGGATTCTATCAAAAAATAATTTCACCTTTTTTTGGTGGCAACATCCCTGCTCTATCTTGAATAATAGCTCCAAATTTTCATTTTTGTTCCAATAGAAAATTTTTCATAGCTTTGTACTTTTTCCCACTTTGAAATTTTTAAATTTTATAAAAAATAATTATCAAGAACTTCATTTAAACCAACTAATTGTAAAAAAATACATGTTACATATTATAGAATTTACTTTTTCCATCTAGTAACATTGTGAAACTTCTACTTCATACTTCAGCTATATCTTCATCCACTTGATTTTGTTTTGATAATATTTATCTGGTGATCTACATCTGGTTTTCTATATCTAATGACATATTTTTACATCTCTCCCATTTTCAAAAAGTGTACAACTTTATCTTGGATCATGATAATCTTCATGATATTACGAAATTTTATATCAGTATAGTATCATCTAACTTAAGGAATGTTTTCCAAACAAAGTTAAGGAAAAACTTCCATCATCTCCTCAGACACTTCATAAGAAAAAAATTATTAACAATATTAGAAACTATTTCCCATTTCTTTAATAAAAGCATTTATAACAAGATTTCTTTTTTCAATAAATATAATGTTATGTCCTGGACCCAGGAGCCAATGAATGGTGCCCCGCACCCTATTGGCCACATGGCCTCAAGCTCATCTCCCTAAATTCTAAAGGTTGCTGACTAGTAGCGAGGGACTAGGGTATATCTGTGGGGAGACTATTCCCTCTTTTCAGAGTGTAACATAGTGTAATATCATATCAGTCAAATATTGGAAGTAATATAATAACGAATAAGTATAAAGAATGAACACCTAGACCTCTAGACCAGAAACACACTATAGTAGAAGAAAAATAATAACTATATAGGAATATAAAAACAATTATAGAAGTAACATCATATATAGAATGATATTTCATGTCATGTGTCAATAAAGAATAAAAAAAAGGAATATAGGCAGCAGTACAATACATGTATCAAAATACCAAAAATACCAAAAGCACTATCTCTAGATAGCATCACGAGCCTTAACTCTGTCTCGTGATCCCCTGATCCTAAGCATGGCACAAATTCAAGCATCGAATTATGGGTGATTTCTCTGATCCCTACTTTCATCCATATAGTCTTTCTGGGTAACCAATAGCATCCTGAACAAGGTGTGAGATACAATCCTAGTAGGACACCACCCACGGTGTCTAAAAAAGCGTGGTTCTGAAATATAATATAAATAGGAGTGAAAAATATAATAGGTATATCTTAAATGTAATAAGTTTCCATGGAATATGTAAAACAAGTAATGTGTAACTATCTATCCAAACAAGGAACCCTATAAAACACTAGTCAAGATCCTATAACAAGGCACCTATAAATTAAACTAAAATAAACACCACAACCATGCCATATACATAATATCTTGTATCATCCATAGCCACACCATATAACATGTAATGTAATATCAATCATAGCCATATCATATAATAAAGAATGTAACATTTACTATATCGAATCTATATAATCAAAAGTGTCAGACCCCACGGGGCCGGATCTAAGGTATAGTGGACCAAGGCATCCTCATAGAGTCCTAGGATCATCTCTATGGAAACTCAGTTAGACTTGGTTAGGATTATAAAGATCATGTCAATAGAACATGTCCACCATGATCCCAAATAATCCAAATCTAAGTGGTAGTAAGGCCCAAGGCGTCCTAGAAAATCAAAAGTAAGGATAAATATCATCCAAGGCTTCCACTACTACTTTCAAGATTCAAAGAGTAACATATAAGGCATCGAATGGAATCATTCATCATTCATTCCAATTATCAATTCACAAGAATTACATTCCATGAGTTTACCTACTCATATAATAATTCACATTCAATTACATTCCATGGGTTTACCAACTTATATAACATTTCACATTTAAACAGATCAACAAAACAACATCAAGTATCACATGGAAAAGGAGGAAGAACATCACTTAATCAAACAATTAAAATCAATTAATTTATAACAAGGGTTCCTCTAACTAGGAAAATCCAAAACACATACCCCATGGGTGGTATAACAAAGGTAAATCTTAAAGGCACACCCTGTGGGTGGCCTTTTTTGGGGAATCAACCTCCAATATGTCTCAAGGAACTATTGGGAATCTCTAAAATATTCCAATACATTAAATTTAAACATTCAATTCATTTTAGAGGTTATGCTGGAATTTCCAGCATGTTGCACAATTGAAAATAGCTCTATAAAAAAACAAACTGCATGATAAAGGTATAGAACACCTACCGTAGGTCAGTAGTGGAGTGATCATCTAGTATCAGCTCTTAATTTGACTCATATCAAGAGGAAAATGGATAAATAACCTAAAAATAATGAATATTAGATTGCACAAAAAATAGCGTAGCCAATACCAAGACAAAAAAAATAGCATAAAAGGAATGAATTACTCATTGGAAGTGATCCAAATAGACCAGAGGTGCTCTATTATGAGATTATATAGAGAATCGGTGGAAAATCTTATCTTTTAGCTTCAAAGTATTTCCAATGGGTGTGCTACTATCAATGGGTGAAGAAGTGAAATAGATTTTTAAGTTATAAAAAAATTTAAGGTAAAATCGGTCATTTTTCCTCAAAATACTGTGTTTCATGGTTTTGACTCATAGTTGGACAAACTATGCACCAGTAATGTTCCCTATATTGTTGTAATGGGGCACATGCATGGTCATTATGCACGGTTTGATTAACAATGTGAAAACTGTGCATTTTTACTCTACTAAAAACTATATGTGCCTCGCATAGGCGTGATCCTCCATCCTCACAGTTTCACCAAACTGTGTGGGCTCCTCTTTCCCTATTCCCATGTCTCTCATGGTTAGTCAAACCATGCGTCATCTCTGAAATGGTTTCATCTAACAAGGTGGCCTATCTAATTTTCCCAAAAAGTTTTATTTTGGGCTTCGAACAAGCCCCAAACACCCTCAATACACTAATAACTTCAAATAGTATTCACATTAGGCTATAAGAATAATTTAAAACAAAAAACAAAATATTTTTACCTCATATAAAAACCCAAGATCTTATAATATTCCCCCTTAAAGAAATTCATCCCCAAATTTCCCTTCTAAGGGTGGTATAGATTTTTCAGAGAATAACTCTGGCCACTAAGCATGTGCATCAGCCTCCCACTCTCAGGTCTCATCATGTAAATGGTTGTGCCACCATAACACCTGTACTATAGGAACTAACAAGTCTTAGAGAACCTTTGTTATCATGTCAATGATACAAATCAGATTCTCCTCAAAGGATGCATCTACCTAAAACTCCACTTCCTCAGGCTATAGTGTATGAGATGTATCTGAATGATAATGGAGTAGTTGAGAAACATGGAAGACATTGTGCATGGCCTAGTGCCTTTGAGGTAACTATAATTGATAGTCTATCAGCCCGACTCTCTCCAGAATATTGAACAACTCAACAAATTGTGGTGAAATCTTACCCTATCTCCTGATCTATTTGTGTCCCAACCTCAGTGAGATATGTAAAAATACATGATCCCTAACCTCAAACTCTAGATTTCATCTGCAGTGATCGGTGTAATATTTTTGTCAATACTATGAAGTATACATCCTCTTTCTGATCAACTGTACTTTTTAAAAAGTATCCTTTACTAGACATGGTATCAGTAAAGTTGTCTCACCGACCGCTAACCATCGTAGGGGTGATCAGTATGGACCAACATACAAAGCATCATAAGGTTTCATCTATATAGTCACCTGGTAGATATTATTTTATTCATTCTCAAATAGGGGTATATTACTCTCCCAAGATCCTCCAAAATCTAGGAAGCATGCTCACAACATGTCCTCTATCTTACGCTCTAACACTTTATCTATCTGATGGTGGTATAAAGTGATCAGAAGTACATATATACCCAATTACCTCTAAAAACTCTGTCAGAAAAGAGATGTAAACTAGGAATACCTATCTGAAATGATAGTAAAAGGGAGCCTATTAATTCTTATTATCTATTAGATATACAACCTCTCAATCTCATCAACTAAGAAGGTCTCCCTAATTTGTAGTAAATGAGCATCCTTCATGAGAATGTCAACAACAACCCACAATAAATCACTACCATTAGGTGAACTTGGAAACCCGGTCATGAAATCCATCATGACATCATACCATTTCAATTCAGAATAGGTAACTATTGAAAATTTTTGTCTGGTCACTGATGTTCTTCCTTCACTTAAAAATTGGTGGAACACCTCGTAAAAAAACCAACTACCTCATGTTTCATCCCCATCCACCAGTACTGATGGTGTAATTCATGGTATATATTGGTAACACTAGGATAAACTGCCCAAATTGAGGCATGAAACTCCCCCATTATCTCGTATCATATGTCTAATAGAACCCACACATGACCATGGATACAAAGGATCTCATCCTATCCCATAGTCCAACTAGGAGTTGGGTCCTCACCTGTCACACTCTCCTGTTGCACAAGAACCTCATAATCTGAAAGTTGTATCATTATCAAACAATCCAAAAGAGTATAGGTCATAAAAAAAGAATAAATAAAGGTCTTCCCATGGCTATCCTACACCTCTAAGTGAATCTCTAAAAATAGAGTCATAAGATAACATACACTACAAGCCTGCTAAACTGCCTGAATCTGATTCCTCTTACTCAGTGCATCAGACACTACATTTTCCTTTCCACACATATAGGAAAGTTAAAAGTAAAGATATTATAGGTATTCAACCCACATTTTCTTCCTTATATTCAGATCATGCTGAGTAAATATGTATTTTAGGATTTTTTGGTCGGTGTACAACAAAAAATTCTCTCCCATTAAGTAATTTCTTTAATAGAAAAAATAATGAAAAATTGTAGTTAACTCAAGATCATGAATTCGATAATTCCTATCATGCAGCCTCAACTACTAAGACCCATATTCCATGACTCTAACCCCCTACATCAAAATTGACCATATCTTGATACAGGATGCGTCACAATACACAATGTAGATCCTTCCCAACTTTGATAGAATTAGGACTGGTGCTGAAGTAAATCTCCCTTTAATCTCTTTAAAGGTTGTCTCACTAGTATCTATCCATACAAACTTCATTCCATTATTGGTCAAGACCGGTGCTTCTAAGTGTGATAATTCCAGTATGAAATTCCTATAATATCAATCTATACCCTAAGAAACTCTGTATGTCAAATAAATTCTTGGGTTTCTCCCAAGAAAATATAGATTTCAACTTTTTTTGGGTCAAATAATACTTCTATCTATGAGATAATAGGACCTAGGAAGTGAATCTTATCCATACATAATTGGAAATTTTTGAGATTAGTATATAACTGATTCTCTCTTAATGTATCCAAAATGTTATCAAGATGTTTATAATGGTTGTTTTGATTCTGAAAATACACCAAGATATAATCCACAAAAACTAACATAAATAAATCCAAATAAGGATGGAAAACTTGGTTCATCAGTTCCATGAAAACTACCGACACATTCATGAGATCAAATGGCATAACCAGATACTCATATAGACTATAAATTATATGAAAATTTTTATGAGGTATGTATATAGGTTGAGAACTTCCCTAGTGATATCTTGATCTCAAATAAATTATTGAGAACACCTGATCTCCTTAGAGATGATCAAATAGGTCATCTATATGCGGTAAGGAATGCTGGTTATTAACTATCAGCTAGTTGAATTTCTAATAATCCATGAATAGACTAAGGGTATCATCCACTTTTTTCACAAAAAATGACCAGTGAACCCAATAGAGAAGTATTGGGTCATATAAACCCATTTTCCTCTAAGTTCTCTAGCTTCCTATTGAGATCCTGAAACTTTTTAATGGTCATTATGTAATGAGGAATGGATACCAATGTATCTACTGGAACTGTATCTATAGAGAACTCCACCTCTCTCTTGGGAGGTAAACCAAAAATTTCATCCAGGAAAACATCCTTGAAATGATCAACCACTAGATTAAAATCTTCTTGATGTGACCCCTGATCATTCAGATACAAACTATCATTCTAGGTTGTCATCCCACCCATCCAACAACGATTTGGTCTCGATATACTTTAATGTACATCCCATTCACCCTTTTAACTACCCTCTGTGATGTGAACATCACCCTTTGGTGATAGAAATCAACATAGTCTCAATAAGAAACTATCTAGTTCATCACAAGTATGACGTCAAACCTAGTCATCTTGAGGAAAAAAGATTCCATATGAAGTGAAACCCACCAATATCAAGGGGGAACTCCCTACACTGAAGTGCATGGTCTATTATTTTTCCCAAGAGAGTTTCAAGATTCATCATTCCATCCAAAAACTAAAAAAGTTTCCCAAGGATTTCCACCACACGTATAGATATAATACTATACGATGCGTTTGCATCAAAAAGAGATGATAAAGGAGTAGAGGATACTAAGATAATACCCCTTACCATAAATTATTTTACACCTTTCTCCCGGGGGTAGACTGCAAAAAACAGATCTGGCCTGAACCGCAACCCTCTAACACAACCTCACTACCCGGAGTAGGCCCACTCTACTATCTCGGTACAACTAGTGTCTGGATGCCCCGTCCATGACCACCAACACCTTAGTCTAAATGAACAGTACATATCTATCTCCCTACCTAATTTGGTGCTATAAAACCTACTCCCAAAGCTAGAGTTATATATGACCCCCTACTACTCACTGCTGGTGGGAAGGTCTTAATGAAATGATTCATGTAGCCCATCCTTTCGCAAGATCAGCACTCAATTGGGCCCCAATCACACTAATTCCTCATGTATTCCCATTTTCCATACTAATGAAAGAAACCTTCACTACCATCATTAGTGGACTAGCTAGTACTCATCTCGCATGGAGTAACAAAACATCACTTCCTACCACTAGTAGTCAAACCACTGGGTCGATAGACTATACCACTCTTCTCTGCACCCCCTATCTTCCATCAAGTTTCTCTATAAAATTTACACATAATTTAATATCTTAATAATAGTATTCAACCTAAACACATTGACCTGAGATTGAATATAATTTTATATACCTTTCTCAAAAATTCTCTCCCTTTATGCCTCAATAGAAAGTGATATCGATGAAAAATGCTAAAGATATGTAAAGCTTGTTGAATACTTCATAATTTTCATCATTACCTAGACCATATGCATAAACTCCCTAACCTTCTCTACTCTTAATGTCTTGGGGAAAAGGTAATCATCTAATCAGTTTTGGAAATCCCTCGAACCCATGTCTTGGAGCCTATTAACCTTGTTCAAAATATCCCACCAACACTTTTCTTCTCCATGAATCATGTATGTCACAATCTTAAATTTCCTCCCATTAGGTGTCTTCAAATTCTCAAATATCGATAGAGTAGTCTCAAGACACATCTCAAAAGCCTATGGACCACCATCCCCCAAAAACATGGGAGGATGCTATTGTTGGAACATATCTATCAGCTCAACCATAGATGATTAAGTCTATATTGCACCCAAAAAAGTATGCATAAATCATGTAAAACTCTCAAAAAACTTTATATTGGAACCTATGTCTAGAATAACTACTTGTTCCTCAACTAGAAATATAGGAGGATACACTAGTATCCCATGGCCCACTGCCTCTGAATCATGGTTGTCACCACCCTCCTGGCGTATGAATAGAGGTCACCATGGTGGAATGCCTCTATAATTCCAAACACACACCTCATAAAATATTGATAAACAAAACTCATTGTTAAAAGAATAGGACAAGTCAAAACCATCCTATAACATGTCATACCATACATCCTTCTCCTAAATCTAGGACTGGTAAAAATAAATAGCCATAAAATTCACTAGAGACACTACCTACTACCCACTCAAAAGTTAGGTCAAGCTCAATTTCTATATTTCATCATGTTTAATTTTCATTTGAATTTACATTCATTTCACATTTCATTGTAAATTGTTGAACCAAATAGTTCACAACTTTTGATCCATAAGTACCCATACTTCTCATGAATCGAAATATGGTTTCCACATAATCCACACCATAACACATTCCAGTCCTTGTGACTCATGTTCTATGACTCAATGTGCCACAACTGGATGCTTAGGGTGTTAGGTGTAGCCTAATTTGAAAAAAAAACTACTTAGGTTATGGTAGGAACTCTATGTTCCAATCATATCTTCCAATTCCCTGTACAAAATATCTACCAAAACAGAAGGTATATCACACAATTCACATATCACAAAGTCATGTATTCAAGCAATGCACTCTATATTTCATGGCATAATTCATGGAATTTTAATCCTAATAGGTTCCTACAATGATGCATGATATGTAATAACCTCATCTCATCAGGTTGCAACAAAATAGAACCCTAAATCATATCAATAATCATATCACAATTAAAGTGCATCACCCAATGGTGGAATCAAATCAACTGTAATAGCTAAAATATAGAAAACAATAATTTCCATTCAAGGAAATTTTTATTTTTCCCATTCATGGGTTAGCTACTCCCAAGCATAGCTCATTACCAAATTACAATTCTTCCTAATCCCATTTCTTTTATTAAAAAAATATTGAATCTAGAAAAGGAACTTCTCTGATACCACTTTTTAACATTTTGGACACAGAATCCACTGAACGGTGTCTGAAGCCCAGTTGGCCACATGACCCCAAACACATCTCCCCAAATACCATAGGCTACTGACTAGCAGCAAGGTCCTAGGGTGTGTCTGTGGGGAGACTCTGCCCTCTTTTCAGAGTATAACATAGTGAAATGTTATATAATTCAAATAATTGAAGCAATATAACAATTAATAAGGAGGAATAATAGACATTAAGACCTCTAGACCAGTAACCAACCATAGTGGAAGCACAATAATAACTAAACAGAAATATATAAATAATTCCAGAAGTAATCTCAAATACAGAATGATATTTCATGTCATGTGTCCACAAAGTAGTCAAAATAGGTATACAAGCAGTAATATAATACATGTATCAAAATACCAAAAAGACCAAAATCATTATCTCCATATAGCATCATGAGCCTCATCTCAGTCTCGTACTCCCCCACTTATAATCATGGAAAATTCAAGAATCGAACTATGAGCTCTTTCCTTGATCCCTACCTGCACCCATATAGTCTACCTGGTTACCCAATGGTGGCCCAAATAGGGTTTGAGAAACAATTCCAGTATTTCACCACCCATGGTTTCTATAAAAAATCTTGTTTGTGCAATATAAGCTAAATTAGAGTGAAAAATATAACAGGTACAGAAAAAATGTAACAAGTTTCCATGGAATATGTAAAACATGTAAAGTGTAAATTTCTATCCAAACAAGGTTAACTAAAAAACACTTGTCAAATCCTATAATAAGTTATAAAGAAAATTGAAATAAACACCACAAACATGCCATATACACAATATCTCATATCATCCATGTCCACTCAGTATAACTTTTAATGTCATATCAACCACATCCATGCCGTATAATCAATCATTTCACATTTATCATGGACAATCCATATAATCATAAGTGTCAAACCCCACAGGGGAAGATCAAAGTTATAGTAGACTAAGGAAACCTCATCAATACCTAGGAGAATCGTGAGGAAAACTCAGTTAGACAAGGTTTATGGTTCAAGGATCATGTCAATAGATCATGTCCACTTTGATCCCAAATAAGTTGGATCCAAGGGGTGGCAAGGCCTAAGGAAACCCACAGAATCAAGACCCGAGGATCAATATCATCCAAGTAATCCACTAATGCTACCAATATCCAAGGAGTAATATACAAGGAATCTAATCGAATCATTCATCGTTCATTCCAATTATCAATTCACAATAATTCAATTCCATGAGTTTACCCACTCATATAATGGTTCACATTAAATTACATTCCATGAGTTTATCCACTCATATAAAATTTCACATTTAAATAGTTAAACAAAATAAAATCATGTATCACATGGAAAATGAGGTAGAACATTTCTTAATCAAACAATTCAAATTGATACATTTATATCAGGGCTTCCTCTAATTAGGAAATCTCGAACACACACCCCATGGGTGGTATAACAAAGGGAAATATCAAAGGCACACCCCATGGGTGACCTTGGTTAGGGAAATAACCTCTAAAAAGTATCAAGTAACTAGTGGGAATCCCTAATGGGTTCTAATATGTTCAATTTAAACATTCAATTCATTTTAGGGGTGACCCCAAAAAAGTCTAGTGTTTCGTACAATGGAAACTAGATCTATAAATCACCAAATAAAATGGAAAATGTATAGACCACAAACAGTAGGTCCATAGTGGATTACTCATCTAGTATAATCTCTTGATTTGACTTAGATACAAATAAAAGTGAATAATATACAAAGAACCTATAAATATGTCATATTATATTGCACCTAAATAGAACATATGATACCAAGACAAATAAAGAATGGAACAAAAATAATGGAGTACTCACTGGTGTGAATCCAAAGAGACCAAAAATGCTTCATTTAGATCTCAGATAGAGAATTAGTGGAAAATTATATCTTTGAGCTTCAAAGGAGCTCCAATGAGTGTTCTGTTATCCACAAGTGAATAATTGAAATAGATTTTTAGGTTACAATACATTTTAAGGGAAAAAGAGTCATTTTTCATCAAAATAATGGGTTGTATAGTTTTCCCATGGGGTTGGCCAAACCATACACCAACCGTATTCCCTCTACTATACTAAGGGGGAACCTACATGGTCATAGTGCATGGTTTTAATAACCATGAAAAAACCATGCATTTTCACTCTACTAAAAACTGTAGGTTCCCCACATGGGCATGCACCTCCGTCTTCACAGTTTCTTCAAATTGTGTGGGTTCCTATTTCCCTATCCCTAGGTCTCACATGGTTATTTAGACCATATGGCATTTTCCACATGGTTTTTACTAACTTTGTATTTTGTATAATTTTTTCAAAAATTTTGGTTCTGGGTTCTGAACAAGCATCAAACTCCCCTGATACCCCCCATTACCTCAAAGCGTATTCACATTAGGCCGTAAAAAATCATTTAAACTAAAAAATATATCCATACCTCATACAAAAACTCAGGATCGTACATATAAAACATGTTAAAAAAACATCACAAAGGATCTTTAATATCCCCCTTTGGATTTTTTTCACAACATTAATAATAACTCTTCAAAACCATTTTAAGAAAAACTATTTTATAAACTTTTATCAAATCAAATCCTTTCTCATAGATAATTTCCTAACACCAAACTACTTGATAAAGAAATTATTTTGAAGTAATTTCATAAATAGGTGATAAAAAATTTGTATTCATGATAAGATAAACTTCCCCTCAATTTTATTTCCCCCCCTTTTATGATAACAATAGGTTTAGATTCAAAAAATAGAGTTCCAATACTTCTTACAAAGTTGTAACTAGTCTCCTGTTTTGAAAACATAATCAAAATATCAGTGGGGGAAACATCCTTATGAAATTTATAAATCTTTTGGTGGATGATGGACATGTAGTTACAGCCTCAGTTCCCTAAATATTTCCCTTGGCATATCTTTGGTGAAAACATCTATAATTTTATACTTTGTTCAAATGGATTGAAGCATAAAATATCCAAGATCAAAAATTTATTTTAGAAATGGTACTTAATATCAATGTAATTTGATATTGAATGTTGTAAAAAGTTTTTTTAAATATCAGTAAAACATTTATTATCACAAAGAATATTCAATTATTTTACAACATTCATTCTCAAATATTCTGGATGAACTTTTATCCTTATCATTTTTGTTCATGTATGAGTGGAATCAATATATTCTACTTCCACTATACTCAAAGTAACACAACATTGTTTCTTACTATGATAGCTCACACAACATTATTCCAAGAAATAGGTTCCTCTTTATTTTGAAATTTTATCATTATAATATCCAAACTAGTCAACATTAGTGTATCCAGGAATGTTCATGTTATAACTTCTTTTATACAATTGGACATAAGAAGATGTTCCTTTAACATACCTAATATTCATTTTAGCTACCAACATTTTTTATTTATTAGGATCACTTCAATATATTTATTATAATGTAACATCATAAACAATATCTAGAATTGAATATATATAAGATAGAGATAGCTTCCTATCGAATTTTATAAGTCTTTTTGATTCATACTTTTCCCAGAGTCATCATTATTCATCTTCATGCCAACAGAAATGGGATTAGAATCTTATTTGGATTCTTCCATGCCAAAATTTTATATCAAATACTTGGTATACTTTTCTTGTTATATGAAGATATATATTTACTTTTTTTGAACTTTCAATCCCAAAAAAAGTCAATTCTTCAATCATTAACATTTCAAAGTTTTTCTTCATCAATTATAAAAACTCTTCACAGTATTTATCCCTATCCCTAGTAAATATTATGTCATAAACATAACCAATAACAATTAGGATACCCAAGTTTATATCCTTCACATATAATTTTATGTAAAATTTTTATTTATAAAATTTCAACTACTTATGGAAATTATCAATTTTTGAGTACCAGGAACAAGGAGCCTATTTCAACCCATACAAATATTTATTCAACTTACACACAATGTTTCCATAATTATTAAGTAATAAAATACTGTGTTTATTAATGTAAACTTATTCTTAAATTTATTCATTTAATGAATTTGTCTTAACATCCATCGAATAAACTTTTCAACAATAATTTACATCAACTAGAAAGAAACTTATTATTGATTCAAGTCTCACAATGAGGTAAAAGGTTTCTTAAAAATAAATATATTTCACCTGTGAAAAACCTTTTCAAACAATTCATGCCTTGTTTCTTAAAATTTATCCATGTTCATTCATCTTGTTTCTAGAAACCCACTTTTTCCCTATAATATTCTTTCTTATTGGTCATGGAATAAGTTATAATGTCTCATTATTCTCAATATGATCTGAATATTAATTCATAGAATCCACCCAATCATTAATTTTAACTAACTCTTAAGTATATTATTGTTATACCAGTGATATAAGTGATGTTTGATTCTATAATATCAACTTCCTTATAGTCTGCACTAGAGATTTCTAATTTCCAATGATATTTTCATATTCAAAATATTTTTTTAGTGTATGAAATTTGAGATATTTTCTACCTATATAATTTTTTTCATCACATAATTCATATAAATCTTATTGAATATGTTTTCAATCATATTCATCTTTCCTTTTATTATATTCATTGGAAGTCTTCAATCTATATTTTTTAGAATTTTCAAAAAAATTGTTAAGGGGGTTGGATTTTCAATAACTCTCATATCATAAGAATCCACCAAATTTTTTAGAATTTTATTCTAATATTTTTAACTTCTTCAATTGGATGATTATCCCATGAATATTCGTTCCTCATATTATTTATTAAACATTATAATATCTATATTTTTTATATTTATTACACATGGACTACCAAAAACATTGAAGTATTTCAATAAAGTATTTTTATTATAAAACATATATTATGACTTTATTTTGGATTCTTGCTGCAACAAACATGTATTTTTTACATGAACAGTTGTACTAAAAACATATCTATATAAAAACATAGAAATTTTATATTCACCCAACATACTTCTTTCCATTTCCACTAAACTTGAATTTTTCCTTTCTACCACTCCATTTTGTTGATAAGTGAATAGATCGTTGTATTGATATTCGATTCCATGTTTATGTATATAGGTTTTGAAATAATTTCTTGTGAACTCCTGTCTATTATTAGTTCTTAACTTTGGTATATAAACACCCATCTATTTTTCAGCTTCCCTTTTGAAATATCTAAATATCTCTACAAAATGTGATTTTTTTTTCATGAACATTATATTTATCATCTGAGTGAAATCACCAATGAAATTAATAATGTAAAAATATTTTTTTTATTAATGTCTCATCATTCCACAAAGATCATAGTGAATGAGCTCAAGTGGTTTAGTGGATTGGATTTCAACTTTCTTATGTATTCCACTTACAATAATTCCATTATGAAAATTTGTACAAATAATATCATTATTTCTCTTAAGTTATGGTAATTTTATTATAAAATTATCTTTAGAAATTTTGATCATACTTTTATGGAAAATATGTATCACTTAAGTAACATGAGTTACAAAGATCACTAATTTGGAATAGGTTTTTTTTGTTCGTTCACCCTAAGTAAAAACATTTCCATATTTTGATGCTTTTGATGATTCAAGAATATTTCCTAAAGATTACTTCCTTACCATCATCATGAAGTTATATAATATAAATTAAGTTGTATTTGAGCCCATCAAAATACAAATCATCATTTGATTTCAGTTTTTGAGATTCAATCTCATTAGTTCTTATTCCTATGATTTTTAAGGGACTACTATTTCTGAAAGTAAATGCTCCTCCTTCATGTTTCTAAAAATATTTCAAGATATTTATATCATATATCATTTTTTAGGAATAACTAATATCTATAATCCAAGTTTTGTTCTTTTTTCTATATTTATATCTATATCAATAATAAAATCTCTTTCCATAACTTTCTTTATTCTAGATTTCTTTTCATTCCTAGAATAGGAAATTTTTCCTAAGATTACTGTCAAACATTCTTAAATAAAGTGACCTCATTGGTCATGTATTCCAAAAACTTCATCTAAAAAATAAAATTGTTTTTTCATTGGAAACTTTCTACCATATGATTATTTTACCTTTCTTTTTTTCTGTAACTTAGGAAAGTTACTTTCTTTTCTCCCAATATTACTCCCCCTTAGGTCATTGCTATTTATAATGAGATACGTATTGTTCCAAAAGTTATATGATTTGTGCCCAAAAACTCCAAAACACCAATAATATCCACTGAATCTTGATCTTCTATAGAATTAGTATCATTACCTATAGAAATTATTATAAGGTTCAAAACATATTTCTATTTTTGTTTCCACCTAGAATGGGGGAACTTTCTTGAGAATTTTATTTTCATATTTTATTGATGTGATGTGTTTTCAAAATACTTTATCAATCCAATCATTCCCAATATTTTTTCTAACACCATCATGGTTAGTAAAATTAGATGAAATTTTACATTTAGTGGGTAAAACTTTCACCTGATTCTTGGAATGAGATTTCTCAGCAGCTTGAGATTTTTAATCTTTTAAATATGAGGCTTTATTTAAAAAAACATAGTCTTTAAGGTACTTTTAACCTTGATAAATATTTATTGGGTTTTACAAACCTCATATTACTTATTAGCAAGTTTATTTCTAATATTTTCTATTATATTCCTTTTTTATAAAGAATTCAGTTTGAGGTTATTAATTTCCTCAATGTATACATCTTTATTTTTAATAAGATCTTCCTTTTCTAAATTCTTTTTCACAACTTCTTTATTTATCATTCGGATTTATTTCTCGAGTTTTGTTTTTTTCTCAATATATTCTAAAATTTCTGATCTCTACTGATATTCTTTTTAAGTTTCTTCACATTATTCTTCTTTATTATCTGAGGAATATTCCTTTTTCTCAATATTTGTAAAGAAAGTTATTATTTTTTTTTGTATTTTCATCTTCTGAAAAATTATTTTCTATAGATTCATATTAAAATTTTATGCTCGATATACTTCTTATATTTCTAGAAAATATTTCTTATGTCTATTGGATTTATTATCTTACTTGGAAGTTTATTTCTATATCTTATACCATGTTTTTTCTTAAAAATCATCTCTATATTATTCAAATTTATTCTTATCAAAATTTACAAAAAAAAATACCAATTTTTCTAAGCTTAAAAAAAATAATTAGGAGTTTTCCTCATTATTTTCTTCTGCCTCTTTGGTAATTTTTTGAGATAAGAGACATGATTTTTTTATTCATTTAATCATCTTACTTATCTTACAAATCATTGAGGTCAACAATATTATGATAAAAATATTGTATTTACAACTTTATCATAGCTTAAAAATCCATTTCATCCTTTATTTTGTTTTTTAATGTTGGAGCTTTTATCATATCATCTGTAATAAGAATGTTATATAATTAATAAAGAGATAAATAATCTTTATCTTCTAAAGAAAAAACTTTAGATTCAAACCTATATGGGAAATTTCTCATGAGTTTCTTAGAAATTGTATAATCATCCAAGAAATATTTGAATCCTATGAAATTATATACAAATACATTAACTCTAGTGAAGTAATATTCAATTATTTTATCATCTCCCATTATGAGATCTTATAACTTACTTCACTAGATTTGTAACTTTAATTTCCTTCACTTTGATATTTCCCTTAAAAGATAATTTCATGTTTTTTCCAAGTTTTTATAGATTTATTGACACCCATCACCTTTATACAAAATTTATATGAAAATAATTAAAAATATCATTTATAGCTTTCCCATTAACCTTAAGATTTATTTTGTCAGTGAATTTCATTGAATCATCTTTCTCTATGGGTAAAAACCCATCTATATTTGTATCAATTACCTTTGGGCCAAGATACAGAATCTAGGGTATCATTATGTTTTCCTAACCATGATAATTTTTTTATCTAAGGTAATAATACCTCTGTTATTCATTGTGTTGAGATTTTTCATGATAAGGATCAAATGGAGGAACCCTACCTCTGATGATAATTAAAATTCCTTGGGATCAGGAGAACCATTAAAAAGGGGTGAATTAGTGGTGATATTTTAAAATTTAAATTTTATATAAATTAACCCCCCAAAACTTATTATATTTATTATCCTTTTCAAATTTATATAACAACCTCACAAGCATAAAATGTTAAGAATGTAAAGTAAATAATGTAAGATTTAAATGGTTTCCCCCGGTATGGGTGACTACATCCTTATCAGGAAAACATCTATTAGTCCATGGAAATTAACTATAATAATAAATTGAATATAATGATACAACTCTTGCTAGACTCCTTTTATCTCTCAATAGGAAAGATTATACTAAATCTTGTCAGGTAAAAAAGTTTTTCTTATATTCCCAAAGAAAAAAAATATATAGAAATTTTTTCTTCACAGCTCACTAAAAGTTTATTCAAAATTTCTCCATCATATATTCCCATAAAAATAACCTTATTAATTTATTCAGTATTCTATATTCGGTGCACCTCACAAAACTATGCATGTTCTATGAGCTATGTATGATGAACAAAACTTAGGTGCCTCCAAATCTGTTCATAATCTCTATCTAATGAAATCACTATCTGTTATCTCTGAATAAATCCTCTATCTAATGTATTTGAACTAAAAGTATATCTATTTTCTCATAATTGAATCCTCTATCAGATTACTCTATTAAGTAACCTTTCTTTTTTAACCAGTTTGGTTAGAAACTCTCACTACTCAAAAAATTGTCTTTTAGATCTTCATTTGGTATATGTGTCTGATACATTTTTATATAAATTCAAATTTCTAACACATATGAATATTACATATTCTTATACTTTACTTTAACCCCTTTTATAGGTTCTATTTTAGTTGAAAATGGAGGGAACTCAATTTTTTCCCACTCAATGAAATTCATTGGATGCTTCTCAAGCATTGTAGAGTATTCTAGAAGTTTCAACAGAAATTATACCCATATCCAACTCTTTAAACATATTTAACCTTGGTGTTTATGAACTTATCAAATATTCCTTATCTCAAATAGATAAGTAAAAATTGAATACCCATTATCATATTATAATATTTTTAAAGAATTTACCATGTTTAGGACAAGATTCTCAAAACTTCATCAAGTGGAATGTTTGTCTGGTGTATTCTTCAAGAACTCATCCATCTGGTGAAAATTACCCATTTCTTTACACTTTAATTTACCCAACTGAATGTGTTAGGTCAATATGTCTCAACTAAAACTTTATAAATTACTTGGTTTTTAAAACTCAGTCTAGTGTAACATATCTAAACTATCTATCTGATGGAATCAAGATTTTTTTCTGATGATCATCCATCTGATGAATCCTTTACTGTTTTTTCAAATTTCGTGTATGTGTTAAAATTTTATCTATATGATATCTTTGAAAATTTATCCTTCATACCATCTAATTTAAATGGTTCATATCAGATTCTTCTATATAGTAAACTCAAGGTGTTAATTGGGTGTTAACATTATAGTAACTTATAAAGTCTTATATCATAAAATACATTCCACTTTTTCTGGTGGAAATGTCCCTAATCCATCCAGAATAACATCTTCAAATTTTTATTGTCATTCAAATAGAAAAAATTTCATGAATTTGTACATATTTTACCCTTTTGGATTTTAAAACTTTGAACATACTCATTAAAGAGAACTTTATGTAAACATATAACAAGTAACAACTACCCTATCCCATCTGGTAAAAATGTATTTTTTCATCTGTTAGCATTATAAAACTTCTACTTTAGACTTATATTCTTACATCTATTTTTATAATCTATGTCTAGTGATCTTCATTCATTGTTTTTCATATAGTGACATAATTTTACTTATCTCCCACTGTATAAAATTTTAAAACTTCATCTTGGATCATGATAATCATCATGATATTAGGGTATTTTAGATTGTAAAATCATCTTCTGGCTTAAGGAAAGTTTTCCTAACGTAGTTAAGGAAAAAATTCCTTCACCTCCCCCAATGCTTCATAAGAAAAAAATTCTTAACAACATTATAAACTCTTTATTACCTTTTAAAAAAATCATAACAAGAAATGTGTCAAAAAATATAAAACTTTTTACAAAAACATCACAAAGTATCTTCAATAATTTAGCTAAATACTACACTAAAAGAGGTAATTTTCATAGTTTTCAGGGGAAAATAATAAATTGAGCTCATCATAAGGATTTTCCAGCCATCATAAGGATTTTCCAGGCTCATTTTAAGACTTGGGTCCTAAGAGTAAGGATTTTCTAGGCTCATTATAATCCATTATCCTTAATAATAAGGATTTTATGGTCATCATAAGGTGTTATGACTTCACTATTTTTTTGGAGAAACCTCCCATTGTAAGACTTTAAAGCCTTATGATGTTCCCATTGACCATAAACCCTTATTTCAAGTATATGGATAGTCCAAACTATAATTAATCCTAAGAAAAAAAGCAATACATACAAGCTCTATCATGTACATTATCTTCCTCCCTTGAGAAGAATTCAATGTCCAATGAAGCCATGAAGTACTACAAAATTTCTACTTCGATTATTTCAGAACAATTATGGATCTTTATAATGGGAGGATTATAATGTATATATAAGATTCAATATGCCTAGATAAAGTTATCATGACCCTTGATCTATTCACATGTCGAATATTTAAGGAAGGATAATTCACTAGGTATTGACATTGAAATCAAAGAATAATCTAGAAGTTATGGAATCACCAGAGGAAATTGAAGAAGTATGTATTACTCACATGGTAAATTTCAATGCATTCCATGTTTCATATATCATTATTCTATAATAGGGGGTATTTTTCACTAGGATGGGGGCCGCTTCCATGATTTCTCAATAGACTAGAGTTTCAACTGATATTTCTTTCTATATTCCTTCCAATTATAATTACTATAATTATACTATGATGACACATTAAGACATTATTAGTGGATCCTAGGAGAATCCCCTTTCCCTAGTGATAAATTCCTTATTTTAACTAAATATATCTTCTTTAAATATATATTTAATTGTTCAAACTATTTATAAATTAGAATATTTCCTTATTTCTATTCATTTTAAATTATTCTTTCCTTTTCACCAGATTTCACTCATATGCCTCTTAGGTTCCCTCTAATGCTTATAATCATGAGTTGTGGGATGGTTTGAGGGTAATTTTAGGAATTTGATCATTATGATAGGCTAGATTATGGGATATAGAATCATTATTCTCCCTTATTCAATAAAAAACTTCTAAGAGATGATAATCAAGTGTGGTTTCACTTGAGTAGGGATAAAATAAGATATTAAAAGAATATAATAAATATTTAAAAGGATTAGAGGGTATATATAAGGTTAAATCACTATTTTTAAATTTAATTTAAAACTAATCCCATTCCAACTTAGTTTTTCACACACTAAATCCATTAAATACAGGAAAAAATCACCCAAAACACTCTCCACTCCGGATACAACTCAACTCCCATGACTAATGAATTTTATTTGAGTTCAAAATTAATTTTTTGGTGGCCCCATGATAGGATATTCATTAACCTGGTTCCATTTACATGGAGTTCATTGTTGTGTTTTACTTTTTCGGAAAATTTTTTAATAAATGACTAGGCCTAGTTAATCTAACCTCATTGTTTTTTATATAGTGGTTTAACAAACTATAATAGAAAGAATAAAGACCCTAAAAAACATTGAATAGGAGGAAAGGTTACTTTCAATCATCTCTTTGAAATATTCTCCCACTTTATCCACCTATTCCACTATGGTTGCTATTGGAATTGAAGACATGGGATATACTTTAACTCAAATGAATATAACCTTGATAAAACTTTATACACCAAAATTCAATAATGATAACCAATTTTAACAGCCAAATAATCAATAGTATTCTGATATTAGTACTATAATGATTAGTTTACTACCTAAACTTCATGGATTTTTAGGAGAATACTCAAACAACCACTTGAGAGTATTTAGAGAATCATTTGATAGATTCAGGACAAGAGGAGTCACAGAGGCTCCAATTAACTAGAATACCTTCCCCTTCTCTCTTGAAATATTATCCAAGTAGTGGATCTACAACCTCCATCCTATATAATTCACCACTTGGGATGATCTATAGAAGGTATTCCTCTAAAAATAATTCTTTGATTTAAGGAGTTCCCATATGAGGAAATAAATTTTTGGAATCAAGTTAGCTAGTGAAAGAGATTGAAAACCAACTTCCCAAACCAAAATTCTTAAGAGCATCATTTCATAGTATTATTCTACCAACGGTTGATAGAAAATGATTGGAACCTACCGGATTCCTCCTCTGGATGAGCATTGATCAAAAAGTCACCTACTAAAGTTAGAGAATTTATTGATAGGATTTCCCAAAATTTCCAAAAAATAAGGTATAAAAACAACAACATGAGGAGTGTATAAGGTAAAAAGATCATAATCATATTTAATTAAAAAAAATAAAGATCTTTCCACTTTTGTGAGGTTTTTCTCTATGAACATGGTATAGTAAAAAACAATTATAACACTTCCTAAAGTCTTCCAATCATGTAAATCTTTAGTGAATTGCACTAATTTCATCCCAAAAGTGTAATAAATTTTTGATTCTATGTTCCAAAGACATAACTAGTATAAATTATCAAAAAATCAAGGATTTAGAGAATTTTTTATCCCTCAATTTCAATTTGGGAACCAATAATAGAAAAGACAACTATTATATAAATGTTTTCAACTAAATTTTTTACCACTACCCTTTTAAAGTAGTAGTTTCTAGACCTATAAAAGTTACTAACAATGGAAATCTCAATAAAATTTCAAGAATGACTTTCTAAAACAACTTACGGAGTCTCATACCACACAAAAAACTGATCTCAACACTCACAGATTAATAATAAATGAGATTAAATTGAAATACATCTAGGTCATATTTTCCATAAATGACTTGAAAAATAAAATTTCAGATAATCTTACTACTCAATTAATTCCTAACATAAAAGAAAAAGTTTCTTCCATTTTATTGAGGATTGGAAAGTAGATAAAAAATAGTCTCAAGTTGAAGTTATAAGTAGAAAGTTCCCTAAACCTAAAAAATGCATCCCTGAGAAGGCACCTTAAAATTAAGTAACAATAGAGATGTCCCCATTAAATTGGGGAAAAGGAAAGGCCAAAATGGAATAACTATATCAAAATCAATTTCTCTTCCCTTATAGAGTGAAAATCCACAAGAAACCTAGTTAATATTTATTAAAATATGATATTAAAAAGATATTTAAAAAGGTAGAGATCAAAATCCCTTTTTTAGAGGCCATTTGATAAATCCCATGTCATGAACAAACCCAGGTAACCTACTAAACTAGTACCTGAATCAATCTTGGAATTTCTTGAGGGAGTTTGTGATCCCCATGAGTTGTATAATAGCTCCTAGGAATAAAAAAATAAGAGGGTATGATTTTTCCATAAGAATAACCAAACAATTGAAGATAATGGAAGAAACCATAAACTATTGGTATGAAAAAGCAATGAACTATAGAAAAACTCCATAATGTAGAGAAGTATAAAAATATATGTCAAAACATCAATCTAAAATATTATATGAACCAAGAATACATCATCTTTAAGACATCCATGTAACAGATGGAACCCATACCTACCTATCACCACCAACTCCAAAGTTCCTAAAATCAAGAACACCCACCATCTCCAAGTGATGATTTTCATTTTCCTTAACTTAATAAAATAAATTCTACATATTTCTAAAGTAATATATAGGGTGTGAACAACACAATTATAGTGGTATCCCACTAAATAATTCCATAATCAATCCATATAAAATTAAACAAATATGATTCATTTTAAATAAAACATGGCATGGTAACTCTTTTCTCATTTCATAATAAAATATTATTTTTTAAAAAATATCAATGAAAAGTATAAAATAGGTATAAATAATCATTTCAATCAAACATTCAGGAATAATTCATTTTTTAAAAATTGTAATATAGAAATAATTTTTAAACACTTTCAAACATAGAAACATGGTTACAATCCCTAGGTTTAGTTAGATCTAGGTTCAAGGTTCCCTACACATATTAGTGAAATATGGCTCCAAGTGTTCACACATCCCTAGATCTTAGGCCTAAGGGGAATATAATTTCACCCCAAAAAATGAACTTCAAGGCCTCATCACAGTTTAGAATCACTTTAATCATCAATACATTGTTTGGTAGAGCTAATATATTCCAAGAATATTTTTCTTATACTAACAACCTAACTACCTAGGATCCCATGTGCTTTAAGTAATTCAAGAAAGGGTAAAATTGTTCATCCCAAATTATTTTTACCAATCTTCATTCAAATATCCCCAATTCATGTTTCAAACATTCAATTTCATTTTAAAAACCAACATTAAATGGTTTTCACCAAAACTCATGTCTTTCAAACAATTCATTCATTTCAAAATATATAGAATATTTTATGCCTTTATTTCTCAAGAATCATCATTAAATTAATCTTTAAAATTATTCATTATGATTCAGAACCATTTTTTCAAAAATAAAAAACTTTATTTTAAAATCCACAATCAAATAGGTTCAACATACACCATAATAATTGAAAACATTAATTAAGAATCTCAATTTAATATTTGGGAATAAATTTATAAATACATTTAAAATATAACAAGAAACAAAATTTTCAATTGATTATAATTGTATTACAGAACCACTTGCCTCAATAATAGGATCATCAAACATCCAATATTAGATCTAGAATCAGTATAAGATGAAGGGATATAATCAATCAAGAAGGGATACTAAAAACAAAATCAAAAATCAAGATCTAGATCCATCATTAACATAAGGATCCACCACTCTATAATATGGAGAGAGATGTGGAATGGTGAATTAACAATTATATCTAAGTTATACTTATCTAAATGGATTCAACACTTCAAATTTCACTTCAATCCATAAAGATTAAAGTTTGGAAGGTAAAAAATATAATCTAACGATTATTCAAGGATTTAGGGATAGAATGGAGTTTTAAAGAGAATAAATTAGAGTTAAAATATGAATTTATAAAATTAAAATCATAAAATTGGAAAAAAATTAATCTATGTCTCATGGTTTGGTAGCATAATTTTTCAAGCCATGCACCAACTATGAAAACCTTTTTGGGATACTGGGAGAAACACACAATTTGGTTTCATTGTTTGAAAAATAATGAACTATCCATGTAATACACCTCTATCCTAACACACATGGTTTTAGGTGAAAGTCATATATTATTGACTAACTATGTCCCTAATCATTCCCCCTCATTTTGGTCTCCAACACAAAAATCATGGTTTCCTGGGTAGAATCTCATGATTTTACTTAACTTTTCACTAACCATGAATAGTCCCAAAAACATCTGAATGCTCCAAAAAGTCACCCAAAATGGCTTGAAAAATGTCTCAAACAAAATATATTCAAAAAAATGAAATTTATGTACTTGAAATCAAGAGTAGTGATGTTATAATTCTCCCCATTATAATTCTTTCTTCCCCCAGAAATCATCACTAAGAAGACTGCTCCACAAAGAGATGCGGCTAATACCCCTTCATCATAGTCTAATTCTCCCACATATCAAGAGAATAAAAACCATACTACCTTAGAACTTGAACCAAAGGTATAAAATTTCAATGGAGAACCTTTATTTGGGAATAAACAATCTGAACTGGATGCTCATTCATAGTCATATCAGGTTTCACATTAAGGTCTTCTTAATTAAAAAACATGAGATGGGTTTGAAAGTTATGTATTCATCTATAACACATGAAACACATTATGTATTGAATTCATAAAAAGTTTTAAATCCAAATGGTAATCCACCTTACCAATCTCTTAAACAAATTCAAAAGTTCTCACATATCTTAGTGCCAACTTCCCCTATTTTACAAGACGTCAATGACCCAACTGAGGCGAGTCTCTCAAGAACACCTGGTCACTAACAAAGAAATACAAAGGATATTGATGATGATACATATAAGATTTATGTAGGATCTAAACTATTACCAACCTTGGATGAGTCAACTAGATTTTCATCATCGTCTCTTTGGCCAAATTAGGTCCCACGAGGGAAGCTTAACCATCCTCTAACAAAAAAACATAGATTTATAAGGTTGTCTAAATAGGGACACAAAGGGTCAAATTTTAATGGATGAATAGTAACTATTATTTTAGGAAAACTCAACCAGTCCCAAATGGAAATCTCAAGCTCTTCCAAAGTCGAGGTCACAAGCACGAAGCATGTATTCAAGATTATATATTGTTTGTTTTGTCTCACTATCTATCTAAGGGTGGTACATTATGTTTAAATTTTCCTAGGATCCTATTAACCCTTGGATTCCTCTCCAAAAACAATATGTGAACCAGGGATCCATATTAGAAACAATGGTAGATGGAACTCCATGGAAAATGAAAATATATTACATATATAGATTTCCCAAATCCTCAAATTTGGTAGTATCTTGAATGGTAATAATGTGATATGATTTGGTCAATTGGTAAATCACCACCCAAATTTCAGTATTTCCTCTAGGATTAAACCACAACCCAAAAAAATACATTTATATCTCATCCCAATTCCAAGTTAGCATGGGAATGGTTTGAAGAAGACCTGAAGGCCTCTGATGCTCGGTCTTGATCTGCTAACCGGTATAACAATGGGAAAAAATAGTGATTTCATATTTTATACATAGATATCAAAAATGATTCCTCATATCATAAATAATATTTTTCATGCCTAGGTGAACCATAAATTGGAAAATATAACAATCCCCCATTATATCCTTTCTCATAGTCAATGGAATGATATAATGGTTCCTAAAGAAAATGATACCCTATGAATAAAGAGAACATTTTCTAATGGTCTCTTAACCATATAAAGAATTATTAATGCATAAAAACTCATCATCAAGATACTATTTCTAAATAATAATCTCAATAAGAGAGGATGTCAACTAAACACTTTCCAAAAAAACCTCGATATAATCCTCCTGAACTCCCAAATGAATGCAATCAAAGAGATCCCTGAGTTTTCACTCCTCTAATGATTCCTTCAGGGATTAGGATGGTAGTTCCGCACTTAGAGAATTAGAAAAAATGTTCCCATTTCTAGGGGTGTATTCAATGTAAAATTCAAAATATTATAATTACTCCACCCATCACCACTACCTAAGAATCAAATATTTTTTTGAAAAATATAACTCAAGATTTGGTGATCAGAGTAAACAGTAAACCTTTATATGAAAAGGTAGTGGTGTAAATTATGAAAATAATTCATCACTATTGTGAGTTTTGGACCATGTATTTAGTAGTTATTTTAATGTTTCTAAAGTTAAAGATAACCATAATCCACCACATGATCACTTTGTATGACAATGTATCCTAAACCCGAACCTCAAGCATAATAAAAGACCAGTAACCATACCCATATTATAGAAGATTCAACACTTGGGATAAATTCAAGAATCACTTTAAATAATTGAATGAAGTTTTATATTTTTAATCAAAAATAAACTTCACTTCCTTTTGGGAGAGAGTAGTCAATAGAGAATTCATCTTAGAGAAATTGTTTATCAACTAGAAGTAATAGCCTGCCAAACCTAAGAAGTTATGAATATCAAATACATTATATGGTTCCCCCATGAAAATAAACCTTTAAATTTTTCATGATAATCTAAGATACCATATTATATAACCACATGACCACAAAAATTTCACCACGCAAATCCAAAATAGGAATATTTTTATCTTGGCCTAAAGTTGATGATTCCTCAAGATGTCCAAAATTCTCTCAAATGAATCACATGATCCTCCCAGGTTTTAGATTAAAACAATATTTAATTCATAATTTACACAATAAAATATTTGATATACTGGTGTAAAAAAAATTCATCAATTCTATAAACACAATAAGATAATTGGTGAGGATTAAGGGTATAACTGTAACACCCTAAGTTATTATGATTATTATTTTTTGAATAAATTAAATTTCTTTGATGTATTTCTATATAAACAAAACCAAGTTAATATTTAACTACATTAAATGATTATATTATCTTGTATTACACATAATACTATGTTTTTCTTGTGTTACATACAATTTTGAGTTCCTTTGATAGCTTGTGTTACATGAAAAACATATTTTTTTGAACTCAAATATTATTATAGTAATCACCTAAAATTTGGAATTGTGAGTATGAAAAGTATTAATTAAATTATGAAAATTTGGTTTATGTATTTTTATAAAATTATTACTTTTTCAACCAATTAATTATAAAAAAATAATAACTATTTGAAAATAAAGAAATTCCTTCTCTAAAAATCTATTTTTCTACGTACAAACATGTTTTATCTCAATAAATTAAACAAACCAATTTCGATGAACAATTTTAATTAAATTTATATATTATATATTCAAAACAATATTCAATGTTCATCTTATGTGTTTTATATACAATATATAAGAATAAATCCAACTTTATGCTTAAATTTTTTTATTTTTCTAAATGGAATTTTTACCACTTTTAATAGCACGCTTATTTTATGCTAATTTTTGACAATTTTATAAATTATATTTCAGAAAAATAAACTTAATTTTAAATATATTAATTTAAAAAATATTTTAGGGTGAATTTTTGAGATTTTTCTAAAAAGATGCATTTTTATTAATAGTGAAAAATATTGAATTTTAATTAAAAACCTCCTTTTTAAAATTATTTATATAGTTAAATTATATTTTATATTGGTTTTAAAGTATAATTAGATAAATTAAAAATAAATTAATCTAATTTAGTTAATTTTAATCAATTTCAAAATGATATTTTACATAAAAATATTTTAATCTTTTGAACATTTTCACTTTAAAAACTTGTTGTCTCGAGATTAATTTTAAATTAATTTTTGAGAGTTATGTGTATTAAATTTTCAAATATGTATTCAATATTTTGAATAATAATAATTTATAATTTCTAATAATTCCAACTTAATTTTTTTAAAAATTGATTAGTGAATGCAGTTAGAATTAATTACAGTAATTAGAATAAAAATGAGCTTACTAAGGGACTAAACTTTAAACATTAGGAGAAAATGACCAATATACTTATTCAAAACCCATTTTTTAGAAATATTTAGACCATATAAATTATATGTTTTAATTTTTTTCAGTATTTTATCCACTTTAAATGGAAAAAATGTGGGTGAAATTCACTCTTCCAAAAATTTACAAGTTTTCCTCTCACCTCCCTTAAAAAAGGCAACCCCCTCTTCCCCTCTCTTCACACATCTAAATGCATTTGGATCATCCAAAACCTATCCAAATATAATAAAAACATCCCTAAATTCATCCTATAATCATTATTTTTTTAATAAATCCAACCAATGTATCTCTCTGTTGCAAACCAAAAGGAGATGCCTGAAGAAGAGGTAAGGTTCATCAATGACCATTTTTGTTTTATTTCTTCCTAAAACCCCTTAAATTAATTTTATAACATTATTATATAATAAAATATGTATATTAAATATAATTATATTTTATTATGTTAATTTTACTACCTATAACTTCACACACTTCTATCAAATGGGATACACAATCATCGTTTGTTTGTACAATGGACTATAGCCTCACGAACCTGTCATTTGTTCTTCCATTACAACCTTTCATGGTTGGAAACAATAATGGATTTATAGTTTATATATAATTTTTATTATTTTTATGATGTTATTATTATTATTTAATTTTTATATCACATATACCTTCATGCTTTCCATTTTGTGAGAATACGATAACATCGTTCGTGTGTACGACAGACTACCACCTCACGAAGTGTTGTGATTCATTCACACTTTACATAAATATATTAAAAATGGTTTTAATAAAAATATTTGATATATATGACATAAAAATTATTATTTAATGATAATATATCATATAATTTTATTTCTTTTGGTCTGAAAATAAAATGAAAACAGCGTTTATGTGTACGTACGGCCTACCATCTCCATGAACGGTGTATCTCATTTCATATTTCAATATTTTATATATTATTATAAATAAATATATAATGAAAATGATTGTGATATTTGTATCATGTTTTAACTTCTGGATATTATTATATCATTATCTAAGTAAGGGTACTAATAATAGTAAGTCAAAACATGTAAGAAAAACAAAGCAGTTATTACCCAAAATGTAACGTTAACATGGAATTGTTAAAAAACAAGTAATATAAAGTCATAATTAAATTATATATGGTATTATATATAAAAATATGTTTATTTTATATATGTATAATAAACTTATATTTATTAAAAATGAGGCTTTTAATAGTATGATGAGATTCAAGACTTAATGTAAGGGGATTTCCAATCTCATTTTTATTTTTGTGAGACTTATTTCATATTCACCATTAATTTCTTTTGTGTGGGGTATATATTGAACTATTACATGTTATATCATTAATTTTATTTATTAAATGATATTAAACGTTTCAATTGATTTTATTCTTTCACAGAACTCATGATTGAAGGGTTACTCAAGTTGTAAGGTATTTTTGTCTCGCTTTTTACATTTGTGAGACACATGCTATATTCACCACCAATTTATTATATATGGTGTATATAATACCAATGAATGAATTTTATTATTATTCCCCTAAAATTTTTTGGTATTTAAATTTCCATTTTATTATCTCTCTTTCATGGGTTTTATGGTTCAAAAGTTACCAAATCGATAAAGTATTTTTTTCCCCAATTTGTCTTCTTTGAGACGTATATTATGATATGCACCTATATTATTTCATTATGTGTATATAAAAACCCTTTTACAAGTAATATAATGAATTTATCTATTATAATGATATTTTAAGTTCCATTTTATGTTATTACTTCATGGGGATTATGATTCAATGTTACCAAAGTATTCAAGATTTATATTACAATCTCATCATCTATCGAAATTTTTTGGGATTAAGTCTAAATTGATGAAGTATCATGATATACCTATCAATAATTCTCATAAATTTTATTATCATCTGTTTATTAATGATATATTCATGTAATGGTACCATTTATCCACTCTTTGTGACTAAATACAATTAAGAAAAAATTAATAAAATCCAACTTTATCTCTTTCTTTGGTCAGAAATCTTGTTCTTTCAAAACAATGTTTTCTAAAAATGTTTTAAATTTTTTTTAAATTATATTTTAAGAAAATTTTCCATGAAAGGTATTTTTAAAATTTTTTATGTTTTAAAATTGTTTAAAATGGTTTTCAAAACTTCTTTTATAATATTTTAAGGTTATTTTCAAAAGAAAAGGTTTTCAAAATGTTTTATTTTTTAAAAAGTGTCTTTAAAATAGAAAAGAATATTTTCCTAAAGAAATGTTTACAATTATTTTAAATGATTAATTTATAAGTTTTTAAAATGTTTTTCAAATAAAAGGATTTTGAAAATGTTTTATGTTTTAAAAATTGATTTTCAAAGAAAGGTTATTTTATTTCATAAATTCTCTAAGTAATCTTTCAAAATCCTTCTCCATATAAGATGACATCATTTGATATAGTCTGTGATTTACTATAGATATGATCCAATTAAATCAATATTATTATTTATTTGAAAGCTTTATGTTTAGTATGGTAATTTATTTATGAAACCTGCTTCTCTTACATGGGTTATACCATGATAAAATTCTTATGAACCCCACTTTATTTCCTGAGTTATTATATGATAAAATGATTATGAAACCTATATCTTTTCCACTGGTTATGATATGATGGAATTTTAGTGATACCCATTTCATTTCAGGTCTTATGATATTATTTTTAGGAAACCCATCTATTTTTTATGAGTCATGATATAATGAATGTTTTATTATTTTGTGTCACACATATGTATCATTTCATTATGTGATGGGTGGGACTTGTATCTATCTCCAATTAATTGAGTAATTATTTATATATCATGAGAAAAACATGTATGGAATGTGGATTGAACCTATTTTAGTAAGGTAATTTTTCCACTAATATAGTATTGGTAGTGAGCCTTGACTACTAATATAGTCTTGGCAGTGAACCTTGACTACTAAAATGGTCTTGGGAGTGAACCTTTACTACTAAAATAGTTTGGGGAGTGATCTCATTCCACTAAGATAGCCTTGAAAGTGAGATTTTACTACTATGGAAATCATTTTATATGTTTATATTTCTAAAAAAATTCTATGCCTTATTCCTATGCTATGATCTCATGGCTTATGCTCTCTATTCCTTTATGATTCATATCTTATTATCTACCAATATTTATTACATGACTCATGTTTATGATTTTTAATTTGGATGGTATGATCTTAAAATGTTATAATCATTTATCATACCCTTATGTTCATGTCATGATTACATATATTCCTTTTTTTCCCTTACTAATCATTTGAGCTCACCCTTTATTATGTTTCCTTTCCCCATGTTATAAATAAAGGTTTTAAGTATGTAATTATTATGAATATTACTAATTTGGAAGATATTTATGGGATATGTTGAAGATATTTCACCAATTTGAAAGATTATGTTTCCAAGTTTCTAAAGGAACTAAACTATTATGGTCCTCAAGCATGTCTTTGTGTAATGTATTGAATTTTCATCTAAAAATATGTAAAATCCATTTATGTTAAGCATGGGTTTCTATAGTTGGTATCAAAGGAAAATTTTAGTCAAACTTTGGAAACTAGGATGAGAAAAATTCAGTGATATCCCTAGGAATATTTCTAATATATGCATAGGGATGTCTCTAAGGATAAGTCTAAGGATGAGTCAAAGTATAGGAAAATATCTTGGAATTTTGGTAAAGGATATACTGAGTGGTTTCTTAAAAATATTTCCCTATCTGGATACTATAAGTGGATTTGGATTTGGAACAGATGTACCTAGGGGTAACTACCTCAAAAACATCATATTGAGCTAGAATTGATCAAGAACAGGTGCATAGTAATAGCCCTTAATACACACTTGGTATGACACTCCTAGGGGATATGCTTTATAAATTCAAAAACTCTTAATAAACCATCAAGAAGGATTTAAATAGATTATTACTATGAATAAACTATGATAAACCTAAGGTTTTGTGGATTAAAAAAAATAAAGTTTCGTGATTTATACATCTTATAAGTGATTTTTCAAGATTATGATATTTTACTCTTTGATAAGTTTGCTTGCATTATACTTTTTGGTTTTAGACAATGGTGGGAACTATAAAGAATTAGGTTAAC
The DNA here is from genome assembly GCA_963277665.1 of Viscum album. Lineage (NCBI taxonomy): Eukaryota > Viridiplantae > Streptophyta > Magnoliopsida > Santalales > Viscaceae > Viscum > Viscum album. Next base: position 1,058,443,649 of record OY728160.1, read on the forward strand.
ATTGAATGTGATTGATAATTTACTAATGATAATTAAAAAGGCATAATCACTCGAGTGAAGGATGTTGTGATAATTCCTAATTAGTCATCACAATATATGATTAACAACTTGTACCTTAGGTAACTATTAGACTCACCAAACCAGATAAGGATTGAGTTTTCCAAGGAATCGTATGGTGGAGAACATGGAGGAATGAATATTCAGTTTCTTATATGTCTAGAATGTGGAAAAATAACTCTAGGAAATGTCTCAGAGGAATGAGAAGACGTATTTTGTGTTGTAAAGAAGGTCACATAGTAAGTAATTTCAAAGAAAAAAATGAATAATTTCGTTAATTCAATGGATCGGGATATTGGTCTCTCTAAGGTATTATAAATTGATAAATGTTTTAAATGTGGAAAGTATGGGAATTATTCAAATATATGTCCTAAGGGGAAAGCTTTTAAAGAAAATCAAAAAGGTTATATGATTAATGGTTTTTATGTTGATGATGAGGAGACTACAAATGACATATTAAAAGTATGAGATGTTTTAATAATATGGCTTATTTTAAACATGAGAATCGTGATTAAATTTAGGTTTATGAATGTTAATACATGATTCAAATTCCACACTATAGGAAATAGGTATTAAGGAATAATATAATGAAGCCTACTTAATGGCTTAAGGATAAGGTGGAGTAATTGAAGTGTTTATGTATCAAAATTAAATAATTATAAAATATATAAGTAATGTTTAGTATAAGTTTTCTGTTAAGGATTTCAAATAATATGTTGAATGGTACTGATGACCTAGAAAAGTTATTTAATGGTAAGGTAATATTCTGATTAATGGAAGATAACCCTTAATATGTTTCTGATATTGAGAGAATAGTGTCTAGTTTGGATAAAGAGATGATTTATTTGGATAAAGTAAATTGTATAGTATCAATGACATCAGAACTGATAAAGGATTTTTTGAAAAGTTAGTTTATGATATCATTGATGGAGTTTAAAAAATTATTGGATTTATGTAATATATTCAATAATTTGTGGTTTTAGTTAAGGAATTATGAAAAATGATTGTTTTAATTAATGTTTTATGGTAATTCAGGTTATTACCATGTTTCAAAAGAATATATAATTAAGTTATTCACATGTTTGGTATGTGACAACCAAGAGATACATTGTGATATATGGGGGTCAATGATAAGATAATTTTGAGAAATTTATAACCCCCATTATAAAGTTTTTTATTTTCATATTTCAGAAGGGTTACAGGGTTAACCATTTATGAAATGGTTTAAGTTGAACTTTGGATGATGTTTTAAAGATTAACATATTACTTCTCCATATAAATATTCATTCATATTGGATAATGAGTGTTAACTTTTAACTAGATACAGAAGGTATAATTATTATGGATCTTATGAATTGTTATTTCTTCAGTCATAAAAAATTCACCTTTATTTCCTAGAGTAATAAATGAAGTGGAAATTGATCAAGACACAACCAAATGGTTATATCATGCTGAAATAAAGTAATTATATCTTCACATAAAATTTCTCTAACTTTAGGAAAAGGGTCTTGAAATAAAATTTTGTCATGTTATCATCATTTTTGATGATATCAATGAAATTTTTCAAACCACTTTAGTTTATGGATTTTTTATCATTAAATTTCTCCTGACCATGTTCTATATCATTCTCCATTAGTATTTGGGTGTTATTTTTCTCTTTTATGTCCATGTTTTCACTTACCACCAATGTTATATTATGCGCAAACCTAGTTATATCTTTCTTTGGGTAACTGTTATGTTTCTAACTTTTCATTTTTAAAATATGTTTTAGTATTCATTTTTAAAATGTGATTTTATATGAAAGGTAATTTCAAGTATTAAACCTTTGATTTCCCAGATGAATTTCTTGGGTGAAATTCATTTTAAGGGGGGTATAATGTAACACCCTGAGTTTTTATGAATTAATTTTTTCAAATAAATTAAATTTATTTGATGGATTGATTTATAAGAAACACAAATTTAGTCTTATTCTACATGAAAAAAATAGATTAGATTGAAACACACACAACACTATGTTTTTCTTGTGTTACACACAATTCTGAGTTCCTTCGATAGCTTGTGTTAGATGCAAAACTGAGTTTTACTGAACTATAATATACTATTAATATTACTATTAAAATATTATTATAGTTATCACCTAACATTTGGAATGGAGGGTATAAAAAGTATTAAATAAATTATCATAATTTGGTTTATTAATTTTTATAAAATAAATTCATTAGAAACCAATTAATTAGAAATGAGAGTAAAAACTATTTGAAAATAAAGGAATTCTTTCTCTGAAAATATATTTTTCTATACAAAAACATGTTTTATCTCAATAAATTAAACAAACCAGTTTTAATTAATTATTTTAATGAAATTTATATATTATATATTCACAAAACTATTTAATATTCATCTTATGTGTTTTCTATACAGGAGATAATAATAAATCCAACTTTAGGCTTAAAAACTATATTTTTCTAAAACGCAGTTTTACCACCTTTCAATGGCATACTTATTTTAAAACTAATTTTTGAAAATTTTATAAATAATATTTTAAAAAATAAACTTTATTTTAGAAATATTAACATCACAATTATCATAGGGTTAATTTTTAATATTTTAAAAAAATCATTTTTGAATAATAGTGAAAAATATTGAATCTTAGTTGAACATTATCGTTTGGTTCAAATTATTTATATAGTTAAATTATATTTTAAATTGGTTTTAAAATATAATTATAAAAATTATACATAAATTAATTCAATTTATTTCATTTCAATCAATTTCGCATTGATATTGGATATAAAAATATTCCAATCTTTTGAACTTTTGAACTTTAAAAACCCATTATCTCGTCCCGTCTATGCGATTAATTTTAAATTGGTTTTTTCCACTTATATGGATTGAATTTAGAAAAATGGAATACATATTTTAAATCATAATAATTTTTAATTTCTAATAATTCCAATTTAATTTTTTAACAAAGTGATTAGTGAATGATGTTAAAATTAATTATAGTGATTAAGAGAAAATAGGCTTACTAAGGGACTAAACTTTAAACTTAAGAGGCCACATGACCTAGAAACTTTTCCAAAACCAATTTTATGTACATATTTAGACCATATAATTTCTAGGATATAATTTTCTGTATTATTTTATCCACTTTACATGGAAAAAACATCGGTGGAATTCACTCTTTCAAAAATTTACAAGTTTGCCACTCACCTTCCTTATAAAAGGTCACCCTCTATTCCCCTCTCTTCACACCTATAAAGAATTTTTTATCATAAAAATACTAATATAATATACTAAAAACTACCATAAATTATTATCATAATCCTTAATTTGGTAATAAATCTAACAAAGGAGTCTATTTGGTGCAATCCAAAAGAAGATACTCGAAGAAGAGGTAATGTTCATCAATGAATGTTTTTGTTTTATTTCTTCCTAAAACCAATTAAATTAATTTTATATAATGATAATACAATAACCTAAATATATTAAATATAATTATATGTTATTACATTAATTTTATGACTTAAAACTTTACACACTTCCATCAAATGGATTGTGTAACCACTGTTCCTGTGTACGGCAGACTATCACCTCGTGAATCGATGTCATTCATTCTACCATTACCACATTTCAAGGTTGGTAATAATGAAAGATTTATATTTTTTATATTATATTTATTATTTTTGTGATGTTATTGTGATTTTAGAATTTTTTATCACACATAACTTCGTGTTTTCCATATTGTGGGAATATGATAACGTCATTCGTGCATATAACGGCCTACCACCACACGAAGCGATGTGATTCCTTCACACTTTACAATGAATTTATTAAGGATGGTTTTAATTAACATATTTTAAATATATGAAATAAAAATTATTCTTTAATGATAATATATCATATAATTTTTTTCCTTTTGGTCCGAAAATAAAATGAAAATAGTGTCCATGCGTACGTATGGCCTTCCATCTCCATGAATGATGTATCTCATTTACTATTTATATATATTATATATTATTATAAATACATATATAATGAAAATATATATGATATTTATATCATGGTTTAAATTCTTAAGATGATGAAATCATGATCTAAGTAAGAGGATGAGGAATAGCAAGTCAAAACATGTATGAAAAACAAAGCAATTATTACATGAAAGGTAACCTTAACATGGAAGTGTTAATAAAAGAGTGATATAAAGTTATAAGTAAATTATATATAGTATTATACATATGAATATAGTTATTTTATATATTTATAATAAAATTATATTTATTATGGCATCCGGAATTTTTATTATATAACTTTTCATTACATGGTACAAAACAGAGGATCTTTTCAAGTTTAGTTTCTTGGAAAAAAAGGTATATAATACATGAAAACGTAAAACATTATTATAAAATAACTTGAAAGAAATATTCATCGGTTCAATATATGTTACTTTTAATACATATCATATCCTAGGGACACACATCAAAGGAAAGAGGTGATCATGAATCCCATTAAGGGAATAAGCAGGAGAGACATACAACATGCAATCTTGAGGAATATGAATAAGAACATGAGGCATAACGATAAGGAATAAACAAGAGTAATATCATAATAATAAGAACATTAATCATAAAATATAAATGTGGTTAAAAAATTTAAATGATACATTTATAATAATATCACTAAGTTTTATCAACAAGATGTCATAAATAAAAATCACCAAGGTTATTCACCAAGGTATTATAAAAAATGTTATCTCTAGAGACTAAATTATTTACCCAAATAATTGAAGAATTATTAGGGAACTCCCTTAATATGTATTAATTAATTTTAGACACATATATCATAATAAATAATTTCATTAATTACCCATGGATAATAAGGAACAGGTTTCTTATAAAAAATCTTGACATATAAAAGAGCTTAAAGACATTATCATTATTCCATTTTAACCCATGAAAGTAATTTTGGGTTTCATATATGTAAATACCCAAATAAAAAAATTAATTTTTAAATATATTTGAATACCCATTTAAAATAAAGTAGTTTTTGTTCTTCAAATAAAACATAAAAGATAATTTATCATGTAAAAGAGTAAAATTTGAGAAGAAAATTTGATAACATGACGGGTATAAAACATAGTTTAAAAAGGGTAAAATGGGAGGGGACAATGGTATACCATTCATAAAGACTATTATTATAGTAATGAGATAATATAAATTGTAAAATTTAACTTATTTTGGAAATTATAAGACATAACACATGAAAAGGGAACTTTAATGGAAAAGAGAAGTGGAGATTTCCCTTACCTTGAAGAGTTGTTCCTAAAACTTGAGGATGGAACCTTGGGGTTTTGAGGGAACCCTAGGGTCTTGAGGGAACCTTGGGGGATCCTTGGGAAGATAAATTACCATAACTTCATGGAGTATGTATTTTTATTTAAAGAAAATGGATAGATGTGTGGGTATTTATAGGAGAAGTGGAGGAATCTTTTAATAATTTTTAGATATAGGTCTTGGAAAACTAGGCTATGGAAAATTAAAAACCATTGGGTTACCCATAGTTTTTTCTCATGGTATTAGAAATTTGGGTCACATTTTATTTTATTTTAATCCAAGAAAACCTAAATTCATTTTTAAATACTTATTTTGGCATGGAAAGGTAGAAATTCCACAAAGTAATGTTTTTAAAAATCAAATTTTCATTTTTAGAATTTAGAAAGTTACTTATAGTTTTAAAAATTGATTAAATATATTAAAATACTTAAATATTAATAAAATAACATTATTTAGGTATATTATTGGTTTTAATTAATTATTACATTATTATGACATAAATATGATGTCATTAAATATACTAAAATCCTAAAACTGTTTTTTTACTATTCACGAAAAAAGTATTTTATAAAATTATCATAAATTCACCCTAACCTAATTTTGACCTGCTGATTTCAAAAATTATGTTAATTTTATCATAAAAATTCAACAAATTTGATAATTTTAACTTTCAAATATAGAAATCCTTATTTATTTAAAAATAGTAGTTTCTAAGGCATAATCAAATTTATGACACTTATAAAAAATTCCTAGGCATTTATAAAATTATTTATCATTTACTATTTAAATAAAAGTGTTTTAAAAGAATATTTAATTAAAAAAATAATAGTCATAATCCTTAGTTTATTATAAAAATTGTATATTTTTTTTAGAAAAATACAATTAGGTTTTATTTACATCCAAAAATAAAATTTTCAAATTCATCTCCATTAAACACGTATTTTATTAAGAAAAACTATTTTTAAGAAGAATTAATAAAATAACCATTTTATTTATAAAAAGTAATTTACAATAAGGTCTAGACATGTAACCCCTTATTACACCCACATATACCCTTAGGTTATGGTATGCGATGGTGGTAGTTTCATGGGGTGGCTCAGCTAACATCAACCGAGTGGTAGTCTCCACTAACTTGAAATTCTATCATAGGTGATTCCATTAAAAATAACTTTTTGAAGCTTGAATTGGGAATGGTCAAGAGATAACCCCAGAGATACTACCTTCTTCCTCATTTTAGACAAATGGGCTTCAAACGGTATGACTCTACTAGTTGAGGCCATAAATTCTGCTTTCTGTATCAATTATTCTTTATTATTACTACTTACAAACACTATTTATAAAGAAAAAATTATCAACCAAGGTTGTAGTTTCCAACGGTAATTTTGACCAATGGTTGTATTGACCAGCAGAAATATAATGGTTAAATCACAATAGTCACATTTCCCTTTATACCCTATAAATAACATTTCATTATTTAACTCAAAATTACCTACAATTTCTATTGATTTTATATATTCATTTTCATAAGATGTTTATTGGTTTCCTAATATTTTATTTTATTGTTGTAGTGTTTATTGTGGGAGCTATTATTCTAGTAGATTAGGGTGATCTATACTTTCCCATTTTAGTTGTTCTATTTTATATTTTTTGTCCAGATGTAAGGTTTGTCATTTTAATTGGTTTCATAGTTGACTAATATAATTATCATTGTTAAAGATATAAAATATTATTGGTTTATATTTATTTTTTCCATTTATTATATTATATAATATGCAACAAACATTTATTTAGGAAATAAATATCATCTAAAAAAATTATCAGTCATTGAATTCTTCCCCCTTAATAAATTTGGTCCTTTAAATTTCAACTCATTCTCTTAGTTGCGAAAAGGTGTGAGTAATTATATCTCATTGACTCATCTGGTTCCCATGTCACTTATCCATATTTATGGTTTCTCTACAACACTTTTATGAGGTGTTAAGTCTTCTTACATAGAACCTTGTCTCTATAGTCTAAGATCTCCACCGGTTTCTCCTCGTAAGAGAGGTCATGTTCCAGTTGTACCACCTCCAGATTTAGTACATGTGAGGGATCAAGTATGTACTTCCTCAATAGAGATACATGGAATACATCATGATCTTGAGCAAGATTTAGTATAATTCCTAATCGATATGCCACTAATCTTATGTGATCAATGATTTCAAAGGGACCAATGTGCTTAGGGATAATCTTCTCTTTCTTTCCAAATAGCATAACTCTTTTCCATGGTTATATATGAAGGAAAACTTTGTCCCCAACATTAAACTACAATTCCCTTCAATGGTTTTCAACATATCTCTTTTACTAAATCTGAGTAGCCTTTATATGTTGTTGGATGGCATAAACCTTTTCAGTCATCTCTTACATAAAATCGGTCCTAAGAAACTTCTTTTCACCAACTTCATCCCAATGAGAAAGATTTTTACATCGCTTTCCATATAGATATTCATATGGTTACATTTTAATACTCGAGTGGAATTTATTTTTATATGAGAAATAATATAATTGAAGGTGTTGATCTCATCCACCTTTAAATTCCATTGAGTATGTTCTCATTATTTCCTCAAGTTTCTAAATATTCTTTTCAAATTTTCCATCGATTTGGGGGTGATAGGCCAACTAAAATTCAATTTGGTATTCAGATCATGTTGGATACTTCTCCGTAATTTATATGTGAATCTTGGATCATGATAAAAAATGATAAAAAGTGTCACCCCATGCAACCTCACCACTTTCTTTATGTATATCTTGGAATGTTTTTCAAGAGAGAAATATTCCTGAATAGTGATGAAATGCGTAGTCTTGGTGAGACAATCCACTATAACCCATATCTCATTATTTCTATGGGATATTCTTGGGATAATATAGATTAATTACATAGTGATATATTCTAACTTCCATGTTGGTATATTTTTTGGTTTTAATACCCCTTCAAAAAGTTGTCTCTCCTCCTTCACTTACTGACATACCAAGCACCTTGGATTGTAGTCAGCAATTTTCCTTTTCATATTATCCCACCAATAATGATCACAAAGTTATTTATACATTTTAGTGCTTCTAGGATGTATAGATGATGTACAACCATAATATTCATCCATAATATCCTTCTTTATCTCTAAGATAGATTGGACACATATCCTTGTACAAAATTTCAGTACACTATCATGATCAATATTGAAATCAGGAAACTTCTCGTTCTTCACAAACTCGAAATTCTTTTCTAAAAAAGGATATTCTCTTTGATAATTATTGATTTTATCTAGTAATAATGGTTGAGAAGTCATTTGGGATAGGGTAGATGATGTCTCTTCCCTTACGATTGCCATGTATAGTTTTATTTGGTTCTTGATCAAAGGATCTCCTTGAATTCTCATCATTTTTATCATAATAAGATCTTTCCTATTTAATGTATTAGAAACTTTGTTTTATCTTCTGGGGTGATAATGAATTGAACTGTCATAGTACTTAAGAAGTTCCAACCATCTCCTTTTTCTCATGTTGAATTCCTTTTTCATGAAAATATAATTCAAACTTTGGTTTTCTCTATATATATCACATTTCTACCCATAAAGATAGTGACTCCATATTTTCATAGAAAAAATAACTACAGATAACTCAAGTTCATGTGTAGGATAATTCTTCCCATGAGGCTTTAACTATCAAGATTCATAAGCAATCACCTTGTAATTTTTCATGAGGATTCACTCTATCCCTTTCATAGATTCATCAATAAAATAATGAATCCTTCTCCGATATAGGGTAGATTTAACACAGGTGAAGTAACCAATCACTTCTTCAGTTCTTGGAAACTTTATTCACATTCATTTGTTCAGATGAACTTAGATCCTTTTATAGTTAACTTGGTTAGTGGATTATAAATTCATGAAAAGTTTTTCACAAACCACCTATAATATCCTACTAAACCAAGGAAACTATGAATCTCAGTTACTATTTTAGGATGAGGCCACTCCTATATATCCTTTTTCTTCATAGGGTTAACTGAGATTACTTTATTGGTTACAATGTTCCCCAAGAATAAAACTTTTTGTAACTAGAATTCACATTTTCTGAATTTTATAAAAACATTTTACTTCCTAAAAGTTTAAAAGATAACACTTATATGATCCTCACACTCCTCGTAAATTTTGGATTATATCATAATTTCATCAATAAAAACTACCACTAATTTATCAAGGTATTCCTTAATGACTCTATTCATCAAATTCATAAATATAGCAGGAGAATTATTTAATCAATATGGGATAACAAAAAACTCATAATGACCTTGTCTTGTTTGTAAGGAATTCTTTGGAATATATTTAATCTTCACCCTCAATTGATGATACATATATCAGAGGTAAATCTTAGAGAATAATTTACCCCCACGAAGCTGGTTAAATAAATCATCAATCCTTGGTAGAGGGTACTTGTTCTTCACTATGATCCTATTAAGTTCTCTATAATCAATGCATAGTCTCATTGATCCATCCTTCTTTTTCAAAATGAGAATAGGTGCTACCCAAGGAGACACAGTTTTTTCGGATAAATCCATTCTCTATAAGATCTTGAAGTTGTTTCTTTAATTCCTCTAACTCTATATTTTCCATTTTATATGGGGTATTTGATATAATCTTGGATCCAAGTATAATTTAAATGGAGAACTATACCTATCTTTATAGGGGAGGTCCATGTAACAATTAAATAAATATGTCAATTTATTCCTATATTATGGGTAAATTCTCTATCTTTATACTTTCATTTCCTTCTCCATATTCACTAATCATCTCCATAAAGAAAGATATGGCAGTTTCTCCTAGACAAAACTTAGGCTGGGATATCTCTCCTTTGAAAATAATTGTATGTTTTCCATTCAAAACTACTTAAATTTCCTTGCTTCTACAGTTGATCTTAGAATTATACATTGAGAGCTAGTCCATACCCAGTATAGTGTCTAATTACACCATGGGAATGACTACTAGATTTATGATGATATTTTACTCTCCAAAGTTAATAATATAGTTTATATAAAATGTTGATTCTAGGATAATTCCTCCATGAGTATTAACCAATAAATCTATTTCTAGTATTTTAGGGATTTATTCTATATTCTTTGCAAAATTGGATGAAATAAAGGAATTCATTGAACCAGAATCAAACAACATATTTCCTAACTTTGAGTGCACAATGAGTGTATCTACCACCACATAATTTAGAGATTCCACTTCAGTCATCATGATAGAAAATGCCTGAACTTTCTCTCTTGTCCTATAATGAGGCTGATGGTGGTTTCACTCCATTATCTTTTGATTTGGACATTGATTGGAAAAGTTCCCCAACTATCCGCACTTATAGTATTAAACTTATTATTGGGCCTGCACTATCTTCCATTTTTCATTAGTGCTGAGAAGTTGTAACTTCACCTCACCATGAAAGTTTTGATATATATGGTCATCTCTTCTGAACATGTATCACTTTCCACTCCCAATTAAGAAGTTCCCTTAATTCTTCTTCCCATATTTGTTGCACATGGGAAGTTTTAATTTCTTTCCTCCTATTCCATCATCAAAGTTCTTCCATGATTTTAGTTCCATTTCTATCTTATTATCATTAAATATATGTGAATATTATGTCTCTATAAAATACAATTAAACCTTTATAGAACTAAATTCTATATCCTCATAGCTTTCATAGTCTCTATTTTATAGATTCCTCTGAAAATGGGGTCTCAATCCACCAAAGAATATATCAACCATTCACCTAGGATCCATAAAAAATATATAGGTGTATTGAGAAAGAATTATAATGTACAACTCATAGATTCTCACTAATTCATTTTCTTCCTGCTTCATTTCAAGGAATTCCTTCTCCATTTTTTCACATTGAACAGGGTAAATATTTATTAAAAAATATTTCCATGAACTCTTCCCACTCCATAGAATTGATCTTCCTTCTTGATTTTATATTTTTAATCAATGAACACCACTGATCATCTTCTACTTTTAAGATATATGCTACCATAGTGACTTTATATTTCTTTAAACAATAGACTATAGAAAATATCTTTTCTATAGAGATTATCCATTGTTCAGCAATCAATGGGTCGGTAGATCTACTAAAATAAGGTGGTCATTGATGCATAAAGGACTCAACAGAAATTTATTCCCTTCAAGTTGAATTTGGTCTATCAACTTGATTTAAGTTATTGTTCATAATTCAAGTTCATTTATTCATCATCCTCATGAAATTTTCTATTCTATATTCCATCGGAACATTGTCAGTGCATTATCTATTGCACTCATCAATTACGTGGTTCCTCATATTTCCCACTATTTTTCTAAAACATAAAAACCTTAGTGAGAAACATGTTACTTTTAAAAATATTATAATTATAAAGGTATTTTATGTCTTAAAATATCATTCTTAAATATGTTATTAATATCTTCTAATAAAAATTATATTTTATATATATCCTTCATAATACATCATAAAAAGATTGCGATTAACCAAATATGTCCCCCAGGATTATCAAACCAGGAGTGCATCAAGGACCGTTGTCATGCACCAATTCTTATTCGAGTCTAGCTCAAATTAGTGTTTTTGGGTGTTACCCCTACGTACATTTTTGCTATATCCATATCCACTTTTATTTATCTAGATAGGGATTTCTTTTCTTAGAAACCACTTACTTAATAATTCACCAAAATACTTGGATGTTTTCCTATATTTATACTTATATTTAGGGTTATTACTTAAGTCTTCAAGACCTAACTTCCAAAAAAAATAAACCATCCTTTGATACCAACTATGTAATCCTACCTTTTTATTACATGACTTTTCATTACATGGTACAAAACAGGAGGTTCTTTTCAAGTTTAGTTTCATGGAAAAAAGGTACATAATACATGAAAACTTAAAAAATTATTATAAAACCACTTTAAATACATCTTAATGGGTTCACTATATGTTACTTTTAATTCATATCATATCCTAGGGACACACATCAAAGTAATGGTGTGATCATGAAGCCCGGTAAGGGAATAACCAAGAGTGACATACAATATGTGATCTTGAGGCATACCAATAAGAAGATGAGACATAATGATCTGGAATGAGAAATAGGTATATAATAATAATAAGAATGTGAATCATAACATATAAATGTGCTATATCATTTAAATGATACATTCATAATCATATCACCAAGGTTTATCACCAAGGTGTCATAAATGAAAATTACTAAGGTTATTCACCAAGGTATCATAAAATATGTCATCTCTGGAGATTAAATTATTTACCCAATACATTGGAGCGCTATCAAGGTGCACACTTCATATGTATTAATTAATTTTATCCATATAGATAATTATAAATAATTTCATTAATAACTTGTGCAGAATAAATAATGGGGTTCTTATCAAAGATCCTGACATACAAAAGGGCTTAAATACATGATCATTACATCATTTTAAATCGTGAAAGGAAATATGGATTTCATATATGTAAATACTAGAATAAAAATTAATTTTTAAATATATTTGAATACTAATTTTAAAGAAAAGTGTTTTTTGTATTCAAATAAAAAGGAAAATAGAATTTCATATGTAAAAGAGGAAAATTTTAAAATAAAATTTGATAGCATCACGGGTATAAAATATGGTTTTATAAAAGGAAAAATGGGAGTGGAAAAGGGTATACCATTAATAAAATAATATTATTAAAATAATGAGATAATAAAAATTGGAAAAATTAACTTAGTTTCGAAATTATAATACATACCACATGAAAAGGTAACTTGAATGAAAAAGAGAAGTGGAGATTTCTCTTACCTAGAAGAGTTGTTCCTAAAACGTGAGAATAGAACCTTGGGGAGTTGAGGGCACATTTTAGGGACTTATTGGGAGGAAAAATCACCATAACTTCATAGAGGACGTATTGGGAGTGAAATTAAATGGAGAAATGGAAGGGTATTTATAAGAGAAGTGGAGGAATTTTTAAAAAAATTCCCAAATATAGGACTTGGAAAACTAGGTTGTGGAAAATAAAAAACCATTGCCTTACCCTTGGTTTTTTCTCATGGTTTTGGAAATTTGGGTCACATTTTTTGTTATTTTAATCTATAACAACCTAAAATCATTTTTAAATACTTATTTTGGAATGTAAAAGTAAAAATTCTACAAATTATGGTTTTTAAAAATCAAAGTCTCCCTTTTAGACTTTGGAAAGTCACTTATAGTTTTAAAAATTAATTAAATCTATTGAAATAATTAATATTAATAAAATTGAATTATTTATTTCATGGATTTTTTTTAATTAATTATTAAATAATTATGACTTAAATATGATGTCATAAAATATATTGAAACCCTAAAACTGTATTTTTTATTATTCATGAAAAAAATAAATTATTTTAGAAAATTCGCAAAAATTCACCCTAACCTAATTTTGATGTTAAGATTTCAAAAATGATGTTTATTATTTCATAAAAATACTCTAAATATGATATTTTTAACTTTTAAATATATAAATACTTATTTATTTAAAAATAGAAAATTTTAAGGCACAATCAAATTTTTGGCACTTATAAAAATTCCCTAAGCCTTTATAAAATTATTTTATAATTTATTATTTAAATAAAAGTTTTTTAAAATAATATTTCATTAAAAAATATTATTTATGATACCTTGTTTTATTATAAAAATTGTATAAGTTTTCTTGAAAAAATATAATTATTTTTTATTTGTTTCCAAAAAAACAATTATCAAATTCATCTCCATTAAACATATATTTTATTAAGAAAAACTATTCTTAAGAGTATTTTATGGAATAAAAAATTTATTTATAAAAAGGGAATTTACACTAAGGTATGGACACAAAATGTATCAACCCCAACCCCAGTAGCCCAGAGTCGGTGGTTCTTTTATTATAATGGCATAGATAGAAGTGATCATGTCATCAATGATCGATCAGCTTAGTAGTCTTGAAAAAATAGATAGATACATGGAACAAATTTTACATTGGGAAAAGAAAATATAATATAATACACAAAAAATATAATAAATTTCATCCTTGAAAACTCATTAAATGATCTCTTCTTCATAACTTGGGGAAGGGAAAAAATGAAAGGATGAGCTCAAATGCCCAGTAAGGGTTAAGTACAGTGGAAGATAACTTGGATCAATAATTATAATAAATATGGAACGTTAAATAACTAAAAAACATGTCAATAAATAAACTAAGAATAAAAATACATCCATATATTTTCTCATTGTGAAAAACCTATGGAAAATAAAAACTGAATTCTAAATATATAAAATTCTTAATTATTGGGAGTCATGTTTCTGTCGTATGAACCATTATTCCATCACAATAGTTTATGTTTGTGGGTAGAAACCTGTCTGATTCTTCTTATAAACAAACATTAAGGGTTTTTTCAACTGATTTCATCTCATGAGACTACCAATGCATCGAGGGGATGGTATTAATCAGTCCCCAACCTATAGGTCTTGTATTAACTGGTCCCCAACCCATAGGGATTGCATTAAATGGTCCTCGTCCCATATAATATCCTTCCAAATCATTACCCATATATCAAATAATTGATTTAATTAATAAATAATATGCCTTATCATTAAATATCTATATTAAATAAAAGATATAGATTTATCAACATTTCCCCAATTATCGAATAACTATCAAGGTGAAAACCGAATGTAAAAATGGTATACGACTTATACAATAATAATATATATTAAGGAATGGATTAAAACGGAGAAATATGCATGATTCATGATAAATTATTTCCAACTAAAAATAAAATATTTAAAAAAAAGGTGTTTAAGAAACTTTAGAAATGAACCACTTTAGTACGGTTTAAGGGAAAATATTAAAGTCTTTAAAGAAGAAAAAGGAATCATTGTTTGTATAAAACCACAAATGAAATAAGAAAGTTTTTCATGATAAATAGGGATTTTATAAAAATATTGTTGGCTTTAAATATATTTTGGATTGTACATGAGAATGGGTAAGAAATTAGGAAGCTCCATTTAACTAGGTTTTCTTATTAAGATAAATTGAGAAGGAAACCTTTTAAAAACATGAATTTACCATAAAATAAAGAATAATTGATCTAGGTAAATATATTTTTAACATAAAAATATAATTTATGAGGATAGCATATGAATAATTAATAATTTAATTGGTGTAAAGAGAGAGAAAGTGTAAATCAAAGGAAAAAATGAAGGTTTTGAGAGAATCCCTTACCACTTTTTAATAAATCGAATGGTATGCCCCATAAAATTAATAATTAAAAATTGAATACTATAATTATAAATGGATTCATAATATGATATATTAAAGGGAATAATACATACATAACACACAAGAAATAAGTGGTGGAAAATTCATATCTTACATAAGTAAAAGTGAGATGAGAAACCCCTTACCTTATGTCTGAAAGCAATTTGTACTTGTAATTAATGTGCTAGATAATCAAATTATATTAAGTAATTAATTAATTAAGAAAATTTATACATTAATTTGTTTTACTATAATTTTATTAAGTTAATTTATGTCCTTTTTATGAGTTATAAAAAACAATTTTTTTTGTTTTGGGGGCGTTCGTTTCATGATTTTATGATGTGTTCCCTTAAGTTTAATTATGGGAGTTCTTTTCAAATGGAAGAAAAATTCTAGAATTAAATGATATGGTATTAATATACTGATATAATTTGAAATGGATCTATATATCATTTTTTTAAGTATGATAATTATTCAATAGATAAAATGTTAATGAAAAATGATTAGTTTATTTTTACGATTTTTCAATCATAATGAACGAGTTTTGTTTCATTATTTAATATTATGTATTTATATATTAGTTATAGAACATGAAAAAAGATATTATATATATTTTTCAATCTTTTTTAACCATAATAATGGTTTTATGATCAGCCTATAAGGCAGTAATGGGAAACCAAAACTCATTATCCACGAAGGCAATGAATCGATACCTCACGGGCAATGTTTTCATTTTTAGAATAAAAGGAGAAAATAATAGATTTGATGCTAGATATAACATTAAAAAATAAAATTAAAGAATATATATGATACTGTATTTATCATGAAACTTTTTATAGGGGTGATGATAAGTTAGAAGGGAGAAATAATTTAAAAGATAAGAATGAATAATTTACCTCTTGAATATTTTCTCTTTGAGAAACTTCTTAAGGCAATTGAAATTGGTCTTTTTATGATACCATAAAAATGAGAATTTGTCTAGGGATAATTATAAGATAATTTCATAGATTATTTTCAAGAAATAAAATAAAAAGTGATAAAATTAAGTGAAGGAAGGAGACCCCTTTTATAATTGAGGTGAGGGGAAATTTAGGAATTGCTTAAAAATATTAAAATATATTAACTCTAATATAGAGGTAAAGACTTTAAAAAGTCCTAAAAATATCATGGGATTACATTTTAGAAAAAATATTATCATATATGTCCTTATTAATTTTTTTTTAAATAATTTAATAAAATATTTTATTCCTGAAATATAATCTTTTTTCAAATTTAACATTATTCACAATTATGACTTTAAAAACATAAAAACATAGATTAAAACTTAAATAAAATATTTTATTAGATCTTAAATATTTCATATTTATCTATATAATTCATGTATTATCTTAATTATCTCAAATTATATTTATTTTAATATTTTTAATATCATTTATTTTATTTTTTCATTAAATTAATAATTATTGCATCATCGATGTACATGACTTTAAAGTATTTATTTGTTTCCTAAAAATTAAAAATAAATTATCATGATTAATAAATATATTTTATATTTCCAAATACTATTTATGGTCTAAAATATCTTCTGTTAAACCATATATTAAATAGTTATACTAATTAAAAACCATAGTGTGAACAACTTGACTTTCTTTTAAATAAAATATTATAAGTGGATTAAGTGATCCATATGGATATAAAAGGCCCCAAATTAGAAAAAATAATAAGATAATGGCCGAAAAAAACTCATAAAAATATTTATCCAAATTTTTAGATCATTTAATTGTTCTTATAATTTTAATTAAAATCATTTTATTGATTTTTTATTCCACTTTCACAAGCACTATATCAGCATTGTACAAGCATTAAAATTAATTATTTCATATTTAAAAATTAAAAATAAATTAATATTATAAAAATAAATTAATTATGTTCTATATAATCTCTTATATTTGTTCATTGTGCATATTTACTCATATCCATGTCAAGAAAACTTCTTTAATTTGATAATTTTATTTTTCTTGCCTTGTGCAAGCATTGCATAGTCATTTGGATAAGATTCATCTTATATATCTCTAAAATTATAAAATATCATCCAAAAACATCAATTATAAATATAATTAATAAAAAATTAAGAAAATTCTTTTTATCAGATGATTATTATCTATAAGGAACCAAATTTGACTTTGTCAACGCTACGCAGGCACTACGTCGGCACTGACAAATATTTTTATACTTATCATGAAATAAATTATAATTTACATGTTATAAATTTTATGTAAAATATTTATACTATAATATCATATTTTGGTCATTACATAAGTTTAATAAATTTTATATCATAATTATATCTTGACATTATCCCAAAAGATGTTGTATTTTAAAAAAACTGTATTTTGACTATTTGCCAAAATTTTAATTTTTTTAGAAAAATACCAAAAATTAACCCAAACCATTTTTGAAATTTATATTTAAAAATGGGCTAAATTTTATGAAAATAATATTCTAATTATGATAAATTTAATTTTTAATTAAAATCATCATTTATTCAAATAATACTAATTTTAAAATTATAACCGACTTTATGACACTTTGAAAAACTAATTAAGGTCTCATAAAATTATCTTATAATCACAATAAAACAAAATATTAATTTATGAATCAATTTTATAAAAATAAATTTAATTTTAAATTATTATTTTAATTATAAAATTGTAAATAAACATTTACGATTCGCAAAAATAACAACACTTAATTTATCATTTTTAAAACATTTATTTACTTATTACATGATATAAATACATCATATTTTCATTTATAAGATATCTAAATTTTATTTATACTTTCATATGTGAGTTTATTATTCTAATGGTCATATTACTATTCCAACGATCACATTATTATTCTAATGTTCATGTTAATACATGATAGTATATTATGGTTCGTTTGTGCACCGTAAACTATCAAATAAATTGAATTGATTTAAGAATATACATACTATAAAATATTAGGGTGTTATATTCTCCCCTCCTTTAATAAATTACATCCTCATAATTTTTAAATTTCACTCCAAAAATCAAATCTTGACACTCGAAAATTCTTTTGTGGGAAACCTACATTGTAAATTAGGTTAATAATACATCATCTTAATAAATGGGAAAGGTAAATGCCAAGGTCACAACAAAACTAGGATTTCTTATAGGATAACTATCACGAACCAACCCGGGTCGACCCTGAACCGGTCACCCGAGCCGGTCCGCGACAAGGCCCGAGAGGCGTTCCCAATCCTCCCGGGCTGGCGACAAGCACCAGGGCATCAACAGAGGTTGTGGGAACGATTTCGCCCAATAAAAATAAGACTGAAAAGATAATACAGAGCAGCGCAGAAAAGATAAACCAAACAAAGTGACTAAACATGAATAAGATAAAAATAAAACTGACCAAACACGACGTCCAAACAAACTCCGTGTGACCTCGCGGGTCGCTCTCCGCCTCAACGATCAAGCATCGCCCTAAGAGAGCGCACTCAAGCTATAGCCTGCACAAACACTAAAAACAGAAAATAACTATAGGCGTGAGTATTAAAACTCAGTAGGCTAACCCGATATCTATTCCCAATGCACTACCTTTAAAATAAAATAAACTTCATTTCAAGTTTGAACAAAAATTTATAAAAGTATGTTTTTCTAAATATTCTACTTAAAAACAAAGTACGAACCATTTCCCATAACCATTTCCAAATTTTAGTTCAATTCATTAGTGTCAATTACATTTTAGGAAGAGGGAAAGTGATGTTTATATTTTCAAATTTGTACAAAGAGGATTAAACACTTTCATTTGAAAACCATTTTTAGAAACCTAATCAAAAGCAATTTACCACTTTCCAAGGAAAACAATACACTATAATGCACAAAGTAAAACACATAGCAAGGGCAATGTAGGTATACATCTGAGCATCATAATCACTACTGAAAGCAACAAAATATGAATAGACATGGGTGAACCTAGAAGATCGAGAATAAACCAGAAGACACCAATACATGAGAAACCATCCTTATCGATATGTCACGATGAAATCAAAACGCACAATATGCTCGACCATCCTCTCTCAGGCAGGTCGAGGGAAAATCCCATAGTAATAAACCCAATATATCCACCTACTATGGGCCACTGGTTAGAACCATAACCTACCAGTGCAGCAATCATTCTTAGAATATTCTCTCAATATGCCAGATTCCTATGTCTCAAGTGTTTGGAAAAGGGGTGGGCCAACTGATTCCAACCGAGAATCCAATCATATACATATATATATAAAGCACAACAGGCATCACCCCGAGCCACTCTGTGGAACAACCTTTTACCTTTAAACTACTCAAGTACCTGGGAGCCTCTAAGCGCGGCCTCCCGAATAGTCAATTGCAACCAAGGCAAGAGAGTTACCCTAGAAGGGTTTTTATCAAAACATTTTCATCGTTTTCTATAAAGTTCCAAACGGGCATTAAACACCTTTCACAATCACCACACACACACACAAAAGTACAACTTCTTTATAAGACCAAAACCCAGTTTAAAACCATTTAAAGAACCCCTAAAACACTACTTCGTAGGCTGACAACATTTTTTATAAAACCAAACCAAACCATTTTATTTTTCCAAATAAACTTTAAGAGCCAACCAGACAACTTCTCAAAAGAACCGAAGTACTTGTTCACATTTCAAAAGAGATCATTTCTTATTAAACCAGAACTCTATTTTACATTCCGTGAATTATGTTTAAAATCCAAACAGTCATTCTTTCATTATTGGGTGTCCGCTCATCAAGAAAATATTTCATGTGTCGTGTATAAAATAAACGGCTCTTTTTTACACCAAATAATCATTTAAAAATTAACTATCTTATATTAAAAATTAATTATCATATATTATCTCACATTTATTAAAATTAATAAAATATTTATTTTGAACAAATAGGGTGCGCAAACAGTAGGAAATAATATAACTTAAATGTTAAAAGCAGTGCAAAGGGAACCTACCTCAGATACGCGACACGATGAAACTACGCACATTCGAAAAAGTATGGCAAAGTCCAACGCCCTACATAATAAATATCAAGGACTCAAAACACATCCAAAAAACTCACCAGAGCATGCGAAACCAAGTGTCAGGGAGAAACGCTCACCTCGAAACTGAAGCGCGACGACGACGCAAACTCGGAATCGCTCCGTGCGGGTTCTAAAACAATAATCCTACAAAAAAACATAAGTTGATAAAACCCCCTAACAAGGCAAAGGCCAAAGCAAGAATAATAATAATAATGATAATAGTAATAATAATAAAAATAATAATAAAAAAAATAATAATAATAATATTAATATTAATAATAATAACAATAATAATAAGAATAATAAGAGTAATAATAATAATAATAGTAATAATAACAATAATGATGAAAATAATAATAATAATAACACTAATAATAATAATAGTAATAATAGTAATAATAATAAAAATAATAATAATAATAATAATGATGATGATGATAATAATAATATTATTAATAATAACAATAATAATAAGAATAATAAGGGTAATAATAATAATAATAATAGTAATAATAACAATAATAATGAAAATAATAATAATAATAATAACACTAATAATAATAATAATAAGAATAAGAATAATAATAAAAGTAAATTAAAAAGAACAAAAAAAAAATAACCTTTCAAGGGGGCGCAGGTCTGGCAGCAGGCGGGAGTAGAGGAGGCCGGCGGGGTTGAGTGCGTGCCGGACAGGAGGTCACCGCGACGGCAAAAAGTGGGTGCACTGCAACGGGAAGGGACGAGGTGAGGCGGCTGGGTCCGAGGATGAGGATATGTGTCGGGTGCGCTGCAAGAGGAGTCGGGGGTCGGCGCACGGAGGGAGGCAAGGGAGAGATGAGCATAGGAGGAAGGAAGTGAGGTTGGCGCTGTATGAGGTGGCGTGGAGGGCAGGGGTCGAACCTGGAGGGGAGCGTCGGGAGTCCTGGATGAAGGCAGAGGGCAGAAGCAGGGGAGGTCGAGGCTGGGTGTGCTGAAACGGAAAGCAGGAGGGAGGCCCGGGGGGGCTACGTGCTACACCAGGAGGGATGAGGAGAGGAAGTCGGTGCTGGGGGGGCTACTGTGTGCGGGTTGCTATAAGGGAGGAAGGAGCAGTGACGAGGAGTCGTGGATCCGCGCTGAGGAGGCAGGTTCGGAGTGAGTTGGGTGTTGCGGCTGCTGTGCGTGGTGAAGGAGGGGAAGGCCGAGGCGCCGGGTCCTGTGAGAGGGGGTTGCTGGTGCGAAGGAGGAAGGTTGAGGCGGCGTCGGCTCAAGGCGGCTAGGAGGGTGCCGCAGCCTCTCGAGGTTGTAGGGAAGGAGGGAGGTGCGCTGTTGAGGAGAAGGTGCGCTGCAGTTCGAGCAGAAGTGTCGGGTGGTTCCTGTGCAAGAGAAGTGTTGTGCGAGGAGAAGAAGAGAAGGGGGTGGCGGTGCGCGGGGAGAGGGGAAGCCGAGGATGAGCGGCTGCCTTAGGGTTAGGGTAAAAAAAAACAACAACAACAACAACACATAAATGAAAAAATAAATAATCATTAACCCAAAATAAAAATAATAAAATTTTCTTAATAACAATAAAATTTTTAAAAATATGCAATAAATTACAAAATTCATTCATTTAAATATTCACAGGCAGGCAGATCACCCAAATTCTAGGGCGAAGCCACGTGGCATTTCCAAGACACACTCTGCCATTGCGCCCAACAACGTCAAATGAAAAACGCGCATTTTTTTCAACACTCAACAATCTCACTCGGAATTTAACCCGAACCTCGACAAAACTTTTAAACGCCATAGAAAATAATAAAATAAAATAACTAAATAGGTCGGTGTGTGACAATTCTCCCCACCATAACGCTTTCCGCCCCCAGAAAGCCATGACACCATCCAGCCGATCGATCAACACCTAAGTATTCCACCTAAACATGATCCAACCTCTTAACCCAAGGACATCACACCGTCTAGCAGTGGGACTGAACCTCATTGTCCGAAATAAATCACCAACAGAGGGGAGGCCTGAACGGGATCCCCACTATAAGAACTCGACTAGTATTCAATAACGATTTAAGAGAAAACCCAAAGAGACTCACGGTGGGTATCCCCACTATAAAAGGACCGACCTATTAGAGACTAACCAGAAATCAATCTTAGGCCAGAATGGGGCCTTACTCAAGCAAGCACAGTAAAAACATTTAAACCACTCACTCCCATCCGAAAGGGACAGGAGTTGATCTGTAAAGTCTGTGCAAACCAAAACCCTTACCCCATGGGTGGGGAGGGTGGGCCCAAGGATCGACTCACTGAAACTACGACGGACGACTACTGACGACCCATCACTTCTTGATAAACACAACTCAAAGTCACAACTGATTTACATGGGTTGTCCACGCAAGACCAACACTTGACACCTCGCATCCAATACACAATTATCAACATTGTGCGAGGGTTAAGTCCATAGCGCACTTTATGGCAAGAGGTAAATTACAACGATAGAGAAACCAAAGCAGAAACACTAAAACTTTCTCACCACGATGATAGAGGCACGACTTTAACAAGACTCCTTAAAATTCATCGGTGTTCCTAACTATGCGCTGGCTTCACTCCGAGACCTTTTGGATGGAGCTCTTATGGATGAAGCATCTTTTGCCTCACAGTCAGGTTCTAATAATCCCAATGAGAAACATACATCTTTTGATTTGACAAAAAGAAAGGACAAGATTTTAAAATTTAAAAACATACCAGCATTGAAAGCCAAATTTCATCAAAAGACCCATGACATTCCCATACATTTCAAACCCAAAACACCATCAGTACAACTACAATGATAAAAGATCCCTTAAACTGAAAGGAGACTTACACTAGAAACTCTGAACAAAGACCCAACAACACATTACTTTTGAGAACTTCTTCTACGACGCTTCCTTGCAACGCCCCGACAAAATCGTCGCAAGTGACCCAAGCGTCCACATGCCTGGAAGGGCTTCGGAGTGCTTGGGCACGATGACTTCTTGTGACCCCTCTTGCCACACTGATAACACACAATAATATCTCGCTCCGAAGAGGTTGACGAAAGATCCCGAGGCCTCTTGATTCCACGACCTGATCCATCCACTTCCATTTTCTTACTCATTTCCTTTCCAGAATCTTCACCACTGCTCATAGGGATCGAAGGAGGGAGAACTACTTCGAGCACTCCTGCCATTGTGGCTTCGACATGAAAAGCTTGTCTTGCCACATTGACAAAAGAAGTTAGGTTGGACTCTGACACCTTCGACTGTAGATCAGGGCGGAGACCCGCCTCGAAGCGTCGAGCCTTCATGGGGTCATTCATGGAATACTCTGAATCATAAGGGACTAGCTCCACAAAGAGATGGAAATATTCTAACACGAATCTGTCGCCCTGCTGCAGACAACACATCTTCATCCCCTTTCTCACCCTTTCTTCCTCGGAGAAATACTGATGAATGACCGAGGCCTTGAAAAACTCCCAAGTAATCTCTTGACGGGGATTGTTCCGAGACACTGACTTCCACCACATCCACGGTGAACCTTCAAGCATGAAGGTCGCAAACTTTACCTTCAACGACTCGGGAAACTCAATGAGGTTAAAGTCCCTTTCAATCTTCTGCATCCACTCCTCCGCCACGGAAGGGTCTGCTTGACCATAAAAGAGAGGTGGATCCAGCTTCCGGAACTCAAGCATAAAATCCTTAGGTTGATCACCATACTACGATCACCCATCGAAGCTTCAAGGGAAAATCCGCTGGACAAAAAGATCCAAGAAC
The DNA here is from genome assembly GCA_963277665.1 of Viscum album. Classification (NCBI taxonomy): domain Eukaryota; kingdom Viridiplantae; phylum Streptophyta; class Magnoliopsida; order Santalales; family Viscaceae; genus Viscum; species Viscum album. Next base: position 1,058,468,228 of record OY728160.1, read on the forward strand.
CCGATCAAGGACAACTCAATGAGTGAATTAAAAACTCAAAATGAAACACTGCATAGGTGATAAGTTCAAAACACAAAGAAGAAAGTTATCATAACATCAAAAATTTTATCTTTGAAAACATCTTTAATTTAAAACAAGCTTAGTGGGTTAAACCCTCGGCATTGGTATCCCTTTGATTCTCACTCACATGCATGTATTTGTGCCCCCCGGGCATCCATCCACCGTACCAGAAATCCATCCACATTTCCAACATACCACAATGTATGTGAGAACTCATCGGAACACCAAGGTCAAAACAAAGAAACTTCATTTTCCAAAAACAATTCATTCATACCACTTCTTTTAAAACAATCTACAAATTAAACATGTCATTTCAAACAACCATTTTTTTTCAAAACCAACTTTTTTTTATTCAACCCACTTTCAGAAATAAAGGGAAACCCAAAACAACTCAAACAGGGGACTAGTGTCAGTGGGTGACTTGACCATATGGTTGGCGTCCATATGCCAAACACGTCACTGACACAGAGAGCCTTCTTGGACCATGCCCCTAGCTCTTCATGGCTTGCCAGGCCATGCGGGTTAGGAGGACTAGTGGCCCAAACTCCCTTTGTCGTATCCCAATCACAAAACCTTTCCATAAAAACCCAAATAAATAAATTAAACCGGACTTCCCATGGAATCCCAAGGACCAGAATGACAAAGAGTTCGCGACGCTCTTCCCGCTCCTACCCCTTGAGTCCCGACAATCCTACTCCATCTACCTTGACATCCCAAATAACAAAGGGCGCTCTGAAAAGCGAGGTCGCTAATATCTGACCTCCTCTGATACCATTTTGTCACGAACCAACCCGGGTCGACCCTGAACCGGTCACCCGAGCCGGTCCGCGACATGGCCCGAGAGGCGTTCCCGATCCTCCCGGGCTGGTGACAAGCACCAGGGCATCAACAGAGGCTGTGGGAACAATTTTGCCCAATAAAAATAAGACTGCAAAGATAATACAGAGCAGCGTAGAAAAGATAAACCAAACAAAGTGACTAAACATAAATAAGAGAAAAATAAAACTGACCAAACACGACGTCCAAACAAACTATGTGCGACCTCGCGGATCGCTCTCCGACTCAACGATCAAGTGTCGCCCTAGGTGAGTGCACTCAAGCTATAGCCTGCATAAACACTAAAAACAGAAAAGAACTATAGGCGTGAGTATTAAAACTCAGTAGGCTAGCCCGATATCTATTCCCAATGCACTACCTTTAAAATAAAAGAAACATCATTTCAAGTTTGAACTAAAATTTATAAAAGTATTTTTTTTCTAAATATTCTACTTAAAAACAAAGTAAGAACCATTTCCCTTAACCATTTCCAAATTTGAGTTCAATTCATTAGTGTCAATGACATTTTTGGAAGAGGGAAAGTGATGTTTATATTTTCAAATTTGTACAAAGAGGATTAAACACTTTCATTTGAAAACCATTTTTAGAAACCTAATCAAAAGCAATTTACCACTTTCCAAGGAAAACAATACACTAGAATGCACAAAGTAAAACACATAGTAAGGGAAATGTAGGTATACATGTGAGCATCATAATCACTACTGAAAGAAAAAAAAGATGAATAGACATGGGTGAACCTAGGAGATCAAGAATAAACCAGAAGACACCAATACATAAGAAATCATCTTTATCGATATGTCACGATGAAATCAAAACGCACAATACGCTCGACCATCCTCTCTCAGGCAGGTCGAGGGCAAATCCCATAGTAATAAACCCAATATATCCACCTACGATGGGCCACTGGTCAGAACAATAACCTTCTAGTGCAGCAATCATTCTTAGAATATTCTCTCAACATGCCAGATTCCCATGTCTCAAGTATTTGGAAACGGGGTGAGCCAACTGATGCCAACCGAGCATCCAATCATATAAATATATATATAAATCACAACATGCATCACCCCGAGCCACTCCGTGGAACAACCTTTTACCTTTAAACTACTCAAGTACCTGGGAGGCTCTAAGCGCGGCCTCCCAAATAGTCAATTGCAACCAAGGCAAGAGAGTTACCCTAGGAGGTTTTTTATCAAAACATTTTCATCATTTTCCATAAAGTGTCAAACAGGCATTAAACACCTTTCACAATCACCACACACACAAAAAAAGTACAAATTCTTTATAAGACTAAAACCCAGTTTAAAACCATTTAACGAACCCCCAAAACACTACTTCAAAGGCTGCCAACATTTTTTATAAAACCAAACCAAACCATTTTATTTTTCCAAATAAACTTTAAGAGCCAACCAGACAACTTCTCAAAAGAACCGAAGTAATTGTTCACGTTTCAAAAGAGATCATTTCTTATTAAACCATAACTCTATTTTACATTCCGTGAATTATGTTTAAAATCCAAATGGGTATTATTTCATTATTGGGTGTCCGCTCATCAAGAAAATATTTCATGTGTCGTGTATAAAATAAACGGCTCTTTTTTACACCAAATAATCATTTAAAAATAAACTATCTTATATTAAAAATTAATCATCATATATTATCTCACATTTATTAAAATTAATAAAATATTTATTTTGAACAACTAGGGTGCGCAAACAGCAGGAAATAATATAACTTAAATTTTAAAAGCAGTGCAAAGGGAACCTACCTCGGATACGCGACACGATGAAACTACGCACGTTCGAAAAAGCATGGAAAAGTCCAACGCCCTACATAATAAATATCAATGACTCAAAACACATCCAAAAACTCACTAGAGCATGCGAAACCAAGCATCGAGGAGAAACGCTCACCTCTAAACTGAAGCGCGACGATGACGCAAACTCGGAATCGCTCCGCGCGGGTTCTAAAACAATAATCCTACAAAAAAAAACATAAGTTGATAATACCCCCTAACAAGGCAAAGGCCAAAGAAAGAATAATAATAATAATGATAATAGTAATAATAATAATAATAATAATAATAATAATAATGATAATAATAATATTAATAATAATAACAATAATAATAAGAATAATAAGAGTAATAATAATAATAATAGTAATAATAACAATAATAATGAAAATAATAATAATAATAATAACACTAATAATAATAATGATAATAGTAATAATAATAAAAATAATAAAAATAATAAAAATAAAAATAATAATAATAATAACAATAATAATAAGAATAATAAGGGTAATAATTATAATAATAGTAATAATAACAATAATAATGAAAATAATAATAATAATAACACTAATAATAATAATAATAAGAATAATAATAATAAGAATAATAAAAGTAAATTAAAAATAACAAAAAAAAGAACCTTCCAAGGGGGCGCAGGTCTGGTAGTAGGCGGGAGTAGAGGAGGCCGGCGGGGTTGAGTGCATGCCGGACAGGAGGTCACCACGACGGCAAAAAGTGGGTGCACTGCAACGGGAAGGTCCGAGGCGAGGCGGCTGGGTCTGAGGATGAGGAGATGTGCCGGGTGCACTGCAAGAGGAGTCAGGGGTCAGCGCACGGAGGGAGGCAAGGGAGAGATGAGCATAGGAGGTAGAAAGTGAGGTTGGCGCTGTATGAGGTGGCGCGGCGGGTAGGGGTCAGACCAGGAGGGGAGCGTCGGGAGTCCTGGATGAAGGCAGAGGGCAGAAGCAGGGGAGGTCGAGGCTGGGTGTGCTGAAACGGAAAGCAGGAGGGAGGCCTGGGGGGCTGCACGCTACACCAGGAGGGAGGAGGAGAGGAAGTCAGGCACTGGGGGGGCTGCTATGTGTGGGTTGCTGCAAGGGAGGAAGGAGCAGTGACAAGGTGCCGGGGATCCGCGCTGAGGAGGCAGGTCCAGAGTGAGTTGGGTGTTGCGGCTGTTGTGCGAGGTGAAGGAGGGGAAGGCTGAGGCGCCGGGTCCTGTGAGAGGGGGTTGCTGTTGCGAAGGAGGAAGGTTGAGGCGGCGTCATCTCAAGGCGGCTAGGAGGGTGTCACAGCCTCTGGAGGTTGCAAGGAAGGAGGGAGGTGCGCTGCTGAGGAGGAGACGCGCTGCAGTTCAGGCAGAAGTGTCGGGTGGTTCCTGCGCAAGAGAAGTGTTGTGAGAGGAGAAGAATATAAGGGGGGTGGTGGCACGCGGGGAGGGGGGAAGCCGAGGATGAGCGGCTGCCTTAGGGTTAGGGTAAAAAAAACTAACAACAACACATAAATTAAAAAATAAATAATCATTAACCCAAAATAAAAATAATAAAAGTTTCTTAATAACAATAAAATTTTTAAAAATATGCAATAAATTACAAAATTAATTCATTTTAAATATTCGCAGGCAGGCAGATCACCCAAATTCCAGGGCGAAGCCACGTGGCATTTCCAAGACACACTCCGCCATTGCGCCCAACAACGTCAAATGAAAAATACGCATTTTTTTTCAACAATCTCGCTCGGAATTTAACCCGAACCTCGACAAAACTTTTAAACGCCATAGAAAAGAATAAAATAAAATAACTAAATAGGCCGGGGTGTGATAATAACATTTGTGAGAAGTCAAAACATGGTCATGAAAGAAAAATATAAATATCAAGTTCTGATGGATAGTGATATAGAACTTTATCATTAGAAAACATATCATCACAAAACTCTAAATTTGTGATTGGATAAAAGACCATTGATTTATTAGTAATAAAAATTAAATGAATGGTGTTTTTGTTCTAAAATCCTTTTCCTAGAGCTGAGGGTTTCTTTTATTATCCATAGAATCACTTGAGAAAAAAAATTACTTAATTCCTTTTCATGTCATAATATCATACTTTGGTTGTGCTTTGATCTATCTCCACTTCATTTCTTAAATCTAGAGATGGATATTCATTACAAATTTTTATGATTGATGCACTTTTATGTATCATAAGTTCAAAAAGTCATTCCTTCATCCTTTAAATGTTTATAGAAACCAAAATTGTTATCAAAGGTTATCCAATATGATAAATCATACTTTAATATTAATCAATAATATTCTTAATCCATTCCATAAGTAGTTAAACTTAAGACTCATACAAAATATATCTATCTAAATTCAAAGACCAAAAATTTAGATAGAAGGTCACTAAATTTCCAAAATCAATATAATATAAGATTTACCCCAAACAATATAGCTCTTATCGTCACATACCAAATATATGAATATCTTAATCTCCTTTAAACCTTTATGAAACATGCATGCTTCCAAGAGTAAAATATCAGGTTGTTGAATATATTCAAACATCTTATAATTCCAATATAAAATAAACCATTAGATCATTAACCACCTTCATGGTCACCAATACTATCCCATAAACATATATTTATTATTATCTCTATATCAAGCACATATTTAGGGTTATCTTTCCCAAGTCATTTGTTTTCAAGAAGATCAACTTCCAACAGAATCACTTCTCTTGATTACTGGTTCTATTCATTTCATGCAACTAATTCCTCAAAGAAGAAGTACTACAATAACATCATTTTATATCTCATGATTCTTATAACCATATTATTATTGATAAAATACTCAAATAATATAATTCTTAAATTCAAACACAGGCATATAATCATTCCTCTTCATCTGAGGTGGTAGTATAAGCTTGACCATGATTCATTATTCTATTTTGGGATATATTCCTTTGATACTTGAGATATTGATTTGTGTAGTGTCTCATCTCCTTGAAGTTTAAGAATTATACATTGGAAACCTTTTTCTTACCCTTTAAATCAAAAGCACAGTGGAATTTATCTCCACACCTGTAGTAAACTCTCATTCCTTTTAAACAAGTAGCAAGGTGTTTCTTCCCACAATTATCATATGTGGGAAGATACTTCTTTCTCTTCTTTCCTTTATCTAACTTTTTACTATTTTTACTCCTGCTCTCTTTCTTCCCTTTGAATCTATAATATTTAGATAATGCTTTCTTTATCTCATTATCACATGATATTATGTTCTAATGTGATGGGAATTCTCAGAATACTTGTTCCCTTCAAAATATTAGCATAAGACCATAAAAGATTTGATCCTCCTTACTCTTTAGATCATGTGAATTGGTGAGGTTCTCATTCCTTCTATGGTGTTCCATTTATAAATGATGACATACACTAGATTAGATCATATCATTATTAAACATAATTTATAATCCCAAAACTAGTGAAATACTTAACATAAATTGAAAAATTTATGCATAGTTAATCTCATAAACATGGTTTGTTTGGGATGTTCTTATATGGTTATTATCAAAGTATATCTTAGGGTATTATTCCTTAATATATAATTTCTTAAATATAGTTCTCACGGTTTCTACAAAACTTTCTATGATACTAACTATAATAACCCCAACCCCAATAGCCCATATTCGGAGGTTATTTTATACAATGGAATAGATATAAGAGATCACGTCACCAAGGATTGATCAGTTTAGTAGTATTAAATAACTAGATATATACATGGAACCCATTTTACATTGGGAAAATAAAATAAAATATAATACATAATAAAATATGATAAACTTCATCCATGAGAACTCATTAAATGATCTTTTCTTTGTAACCTAGGGAAATAAAACAAATAAGGGTGAGCTAAAATGCTTGGTAAGGGTTAGGTACAATGGAAGATAACTTGGATCAATAATTATAATCAATAAGGTAAGGTAAATAACTGAAAAACACATTCCAATCAATAAACTGAGAATGAAAATGCATCCATATATTTTGTCTTAGTGGAAATCCTCTGGATAATAATAATTTAATTCTAAATGTAGGAAATGTTTAATTATTGGATGTCATTTATCTAGAACATGAACCATTATACCATAAATATGGTTTACGTTTGGGGGTATAAACCCATCATTATTTTTCTTTTAAACAAACACGAAGGGTTTATCACCAACTGGTTTCATCTCATGAGAATATTGATGCATCTAAGGGATTTTATTAACTGGTCCCCAACCCATAGGGCTTGCATTAACTGGTCCCCAACCCATAAGGCTTGCATTAAGAACTCCCTAAACTATATTATACAAGTACAAATCATTCCTAATAAATAAAATAATTCATTTAATTAATGAATAATATTTCTTATCATCAAATATCCATATTAAATAAAAGATACAAATTTATCAATATTTCCCCAGTTAATCAAATAACTATAAAGGTAAACATTGTATGTAAAAATGGTATACATATTATAAAATAATCATATCCATGAAATAATGGATTAAAAAGTAGAAATAATAATTATTCATGATAAATTATTTCCATTTGAAGTGAAAACATGTAAAAAAGGTGTTTAATAAACTTTAGAAATGATTCACTTTAGTGTGGTTTAAGGGAAAATATCAAAGTGTCTTTAAAGAGGACAAAGGAATAATTGTTTGCATAAAACCATAAATGAAATAAGATATTTTTTCATGATAAATAGTGATTTTATAAAAATATTTTTGGATTTAAATATATTTTTGAGTGTACATGAGAATTGGTAAGAAACTGGGAAGCTCCCTTTAACTGGATTTTCTTATCAACAGAAATTGAGAATGAAACATTTTAAAAACATGTATTTCCAATAAAATAAATAAGAATTGATCTAGGTAAATATTTTTTTAACATACAAATATAATTTATGAGGATAAAATAATAATAATTAAGAATTACATTGGGGTAAAGAGAGAGAAATTGTGACGTGTAGGAAAAATAAAGGTTCTGAGAGAATCCCTTACCACTTTGTAATAACTCAAATCATATGACCCATAAAATTAATAATGAAACATTAAATAACATAAATATAAAGGAATTAATGATATGATATATGAAATGGTATAATAGATACACCACACACAATAAATAATCTATGAAAGAGCCATATCTCACAGAAATAAAAGTGAGATGAAAAAACCCCTTGCCTTATGTCTGAATCCATTCTTCACTTGTACTTAATATTCTGGATAATCAAATTATATTCACTAATTAATTAATTAATAACCTTTTATACATTTATAATATTTATTATAATTTTATTAAGTTCATCTATTTCCTTTTTTTATGAGTTATAAGATTCAATTTCGTCATTCCAATTGCGTTTATTTCATGATTTTATGATAGGTTCCCTTTAGTTTAATTATGGGAGTTCTTGTCAAATAGAAGAAAAACACCAAGATTGAAATGATATGGTATTAATATAATTCCATAATTTTAAATTTATTTTACATCATTATTTTCATATATGATAATGATTCATTAGATAAAATTTTAATGAAAAATGATTAGTTTATTTTGGTAGTTTTTTGATCATCATAAACTAGTTTTGTTTTATTATTTAATATTAAGTATATATATTAGCTACATGACATGAAAAAATATATAATATAAATGTATAAATGAATTTTAACCATACTAATATTTTTATGACCTGCCTTGAAAATGATAATGTAAAATGAAAACTCGCCATCCATGAAGACAGTGAATCGATACCTCACGGACGATGTTTTCATTTTTAGAATAAAAGGAGAAAATAATTGATTTAATGATGTATATAACATTAAAACAATAAAATTACAGAATATATATGATGTTTTTGTTATCATTAATCTTTTTATATTGGTTTAGGATAAGGTATAAGTTATAAATAATTTAAAATAAAACAAAGAAAATTTTACCTCTTGAATAATTTCTCCTTGAGAACCTCCTTAAGGCACTTGTAATTGGTCTTTTTGTGAGACCAACAATACTAGAATATTGATAATGATGAGAAGAAAAGAATTTGGTATATTATGGTAAATCAAGAATGATCAAGGTGATGAAATTAAGTAAAGTAAGGATTCCCCTTTTATAATTGAGGTGAGGTGCAATTTAGGAATTACTTAAAATATTAAAATATATTAAGTCTAATATAGGGGTAAAGACTTCAAAAAGGCCTAAAAAGATTATGGGGTTACATTTTTTAATAAATATTACCATATTTAACCTTATTAAATTTTTTTTTGTGATTTTTGAATAATTTAATATAATATTTTATTCATGGAATATAATTTTTTTAAAATTTAACATTATTCATAGCTACGAAAATAAAAAAAATCAAGAAAAAATTAAAATTAAAATAAAATATTTAATTATATCTTATACATGTCATAGTTATCTATATAATTCATGGATAATATTAATTATCTCACATTATATTTATTTTAATATTGTTAATGTCATTTATTTGATTTTTCTTTTAAATTAATAATTACTACATCATCGTTGTGAAGGCCTTTAAGGTATTTATTTGTTGCCTAAAATTTAAAAATAAATTATAATGATTAAGATAAATATTTTATATTTAAAAATACTATTTATGGTTGAAATTTTATTCTATAAAACTATATTTTAAATAGTTATACTAATTAAAACCCATAGTGTGAATAACTTGACTTTCTTTTAAAGAAAACATTATAATTGGATTAAAGTGATCCATGTGGATCCAAAAAGTCACAAATTCAAAAAAAAACTATTGGAAAAAAATTACTAATAAAAAAAATATTTATTTAAATTTTTAGGTCATTTAATGGTTCTCATAATTTTAATTAAAATAATTTTATTGATTTTTTCTTCTACTTTCACACGCACTGTGTTAGTGTTGCAAAATCATTAAAGTTGATTATTTCATATATAAAAATTTAAAAAAAATAATTAGGTTCAATATAATCTTTTATATTCATTTATTATTCAAATTTACTTAGATACATGTCAAGAAAACCTCTTTAATTTGTTAATTTGACTTTTCTTTCTATGCGCCAGCATTGCACAGGCATTTGGATAATATTCGTGTTGTATAACTCTAAAATTCTAAAATATAACTGAAAAAAATCAATTATACATAATAATTAATAAAAATGTCATTAAAATACTTTTTAGAACTCAATTATTATCTATAAGGAACCAGATTTGACTTTTCCAATGCTGCATAGGCATTGCGTCAGCACTAAAATGATTTTTATATTTACCATGAAATAAATTATAATTTACATGTTCTAAATTTATTTTTAACAATATTTCTATTATAATATCATAATTTATTCATTAAATTAGTCTAAAAAAATTTATATCATAATTATTTCTTGATGTTATCACAAAAGATACCTTATTTTAAAAAGACTGTATTTTTTACTATTCATAAAAAAATTAACATTTTTTAAAAATCTAAAAAATTAACCCTAACCACTTTCGATGTGAAGATTTAAAAAATGGGATCTAATTTATGAAAATAATATTCTAATTATGATAAATTTAATTTTTAATTAAAATCATCATTTATTCAAAAAATACCAATTTTAAAATTATAACTGATCTTATAATACTTTTCAAAATTAATTAAGGTATTGTAAAATTATATTATAATAATAAAACAACAAAATATTAATTTATGAATATATTTTATGAAAATAAATTTTCTTTTAAATTATTGTTTTAATTATAAAATTGTAAATAAACATTTACATTTCACAAAAATACCAACACTTAATTTATCATTTTTAAAACATTTATTTACTTATTACATGATATAAATACATCATATTTTCATTTATAAGATACCTAAATTTTATTTATATTTTCATAGGTGAGTTTATTATTCTAATGGCCACATTACTATTCCAATGTTCACATTATTATTCCAACGGTCATGTTAATATTTAATAGTGTATCATGGTTCATTTGTGCAATGTAAACTACTTAATAAATTGAATTTATTTAAGAATATACATACTGTAAAATATTGGGGTGTTATATGTAACCCATTATTACACTCGCATACACCCTAAGGGTAAGGTGTGTTATATTTATAGTTTCATGGGGTAGCTCGGCTAACATCGACCGAGTGGTAATCTACACTAACTTGAACTTCTCCCGTAGGTGATTTAGTTCAAGATTCACTTGTGGAAGCTCAATTTGGGATTGGTTAAGGGAGAACCCTAGTGAAACTACCTCCCTCCCAATTTTAGAAAAATGGTCTTAAAATGGTATGACTCTACTGGTTGAGTCCATTGATTCTCCTTTCTGTATCAATTTTCCTTTTTCATTACTACGTATAAACATTAGTCATAATAGTAAAATTATCAAGGAAGGGAATCATTTCCAATGGTCATGTTTAAAAATGGGGGTACAACTATTGAATCCCAATAGTCACATTTCCATTTATAACCTACAAATAACACTTCATTCTTTTACTCAAAATTCACTACAATTTCTCTTAAGGTTGTATTTTCATTTTCATAAGATGTTGATTGGTTTTATAATATTTTGTTTTATTGATACATATTTTTCTATGCAATAAATGATTATATTATATTGGGGTGATCCATACTTTCCCATTTTATATGTTCTATTTTATACTTTTTTCCATTTGTAATTTTTGGAATTTTAAATAATTTCATAGCTGACTAATGTAATGATCATTATTAAAGATATAAAATATTGTTGGTTTATCTTTATTTTGTATGTGTATGATATTATATAATATGTAACAAACATTTATTCAAGAAAAAAATATAAATTAAAAAAATTTGGGTTCATTACATTTATTATAAAAGAGGTTTGAATGAGTATGAAGAGAGTCAAGACTTAACTTAAGGGGATTTCTAGTCTCACTTTTATTTCTATGAGACTGATGTCATATTCACCACTAGCTTCTTTTGTGTGGTTTATATACCAACATATGACATGTTATATAATTAATTTAATTTATTTCATGATATTAAAAGTTTCTATTTATTTTATTCTTTCATGGATCTCGTGATTCAATGGTTACACAAGCTATAAGGGATTTTTTTCTCGCTTTTTACTTTTATGAGACACGTGTTATATTCATAAAATATTTCTTCTATGTGGTGTATATACTTAATGTGAATGTATTTTATGATTATAACCCTAAAATATAATGGTATTTACATGTTCATTTTATTATCTCTCTTTCATGGGGTTTATAGCTCAAAAGTTACCAAATCAGTAAATTATTTTTGTCTCAATTTTTCTTCTTTGACATGTATGTTACGATAAACACCTATATTCTATCATGAGGTGTATATATAGACCCTTTGACATGTAATATCATGAATTTATCTATTTTAATGATATTTTATGTTTTGTTTTATTTTATTCCTTCAGGGTTTTTATGATTCAATGTTACCAAAGTCATAAATATTTATGTTACAATCTCATCATTTATCAGGATTGTTTATAATTAAGTCTAAAATGATGAAATATCATGATCTACCTCTTAATAATTCTCATTAATTTTATTCTCCTATGTTTATTAATGATATCTTCATGTAATTTTATCATTTATCTACTCTTTGGTACTTAACACAATTAAGAAAAAAAATTAATAAAATTTGACTTTATCTCTCTCTTCAGTTGGAAATCTATGTTCTTTTAAACAATTTTTTAAAAATAAATTTTAAATGATATTTTAAGATCATTTTTAAGGAAAAGTATTTAGAAATTTTTTTCTATTTTAAAAATTATTTAAAATGGTTTTCAAAGCTTCCTTTATAAGTTTTCAAGGTTATTTTCAAAGGAAAAGGTTTTCAAAAAAATTATGTTTTAAAAAGTGTTTTTCAAAGAAGAAAGGTTGTATTCCTAAATAAATGTTTCAAATGATTTTTAAAGCTTACTTTTAAATTTTTCATAGTTTTTTTAAAAGAAAATTATTTTGAAAATGTTTAATGTTTTAAAAAGTGACTTTCAAAGAAAGATTATTTTTCTTAAGAAATACTCCAAGTGATCTTATGAAATTCTTATCCATATAAGATGAAATCCATTGATATATTTTGTGATTTAATAGGGATATTATCCAAGTACACCATTCTTATTCTTTAATTTAATGGTTTATGTGTAAGATGACAAGTTTTTTATGAAACCTGTTTCTCTTCTACGGGTTATACCATGATAAAACACTTATGAATCTCACTTCATTTCATAGGTTATTCTATGATAAAATGATTATGAAACCTATATATTTTACACAAGTTATAATATGATGTAATTTTTATGATACCCATTTCATTTCATGGGTTATGATATGATGTTTATGAAACCCATCTATTTTTATGAGTCATGATATGATGAATGTTTTGTTATCTTGTGGCATATGTATATATAATTGCATTATGTGATCGGTGGGAAATATATCTTCCCCAATTAATTAGGTAAATATTTATATATCATGAGATAAACGTGGATGGAATGGGGATTGAATATGCCTCAATACGGTACTTTTCCGCTAAGATGGTCTTAAGAGTGAACCTTGACTACTAATATAGTCTTGAGAGGGATCATTGACTACTAACATGGTCTTTGGAGTAAACCTTGAATGATAAGATAGTTTTTGGAGTGAACACATTTTACCAAGATAGCCTTGTAAGTGGTAATTTACTAATATGGAAATCATTTTATATGTTTATATGTCTTCCATAATTCCTTTTCTTACTCCTATGTTATTCTCTTATGGATTATGCTCTTGATTCTCTTATGATTCATGTCTTATTATCTACCAATATTTATTCTATGACTCATGTGTATTATCTTTGATATGAAAGTTACGATATTCAAATTTTATTATCATGTTATCATACCCTTATGTTCATGTTATGCTTATTTATCTTTCTTTTTTACCCTTACTGAGCATTTGACCTCACCATTTCTTTTGTTTCCTTTCCCCTGGTTATGAATAAAGGTTTTAAGTTTGGTATGATTGTGAAAAGTTATAATGGAGAATATATTTATGGGTTATGTTTAATATCTCTCTCCAAGTTATAATATTATGTTTCTAAGTTTCCAAAGGCAAAAAACTATTATGTTCCTCAAGAATTTATTATGTAATTTATTGAATATTCATCTAAAAAGATGTAATATCCATGTATGTTAAGCCTGGGTCACTATATTAACAAGATACTCATAGTGTCCATAACTACTCCTAAAAGTGATTTTTGGGATATTAGACTCCTTGATCGTGATCTAGTGGTAACTAGAATGAAGATAAATCTTAGAGAACCACTTTTCCCCTTTCATATAATCAAAAAAGTCTTAAATTAGGGGTACTAAATACCTATTCTTAACTGTAGATTGATTGAGATTCTGGTAATCAACACACAAGTTAAGGGTTTCATCATCCTTCTTGTAAAAAATAATAAGGTCTACCTAAGGTGATGCACTAAGTAGAATAAATCCTTTGGACATCAATTAATCCAACTTATTCTTTAGTTCCTTTAGTTCATCTAGTTCTATATGGTTTGAAAGTATAGATATAGGTTGAGTACCTGGAATTAAGTCGACATATAACTCCACCACCCTCTTTGGTGGTATTATAGGAAATTAATATACAAACACAACTATAAACTTATAAGTTATTGGAGGAAGTTCACTATAATAATAATTCCAATCTAGTTCAACAACACACAAAGATATCACCCTTCCTATCTCTATAAATGGAGGTCCAACCCAGTTAGAACTCAAGTCACATTCTCAATGAAAACCCCATGGATGGTAAAGGAAAACTATTAGTGATAATAATTAATATGAGCTTCGTGATCCACCAACTAGTCTATTTTGATAATGATAACTAGAGGTTTCATATCAAGAACCAAAAATCCCAAAATGAGCTTGATTTTTTATAAATAGAATTAAAAGGAGGGGAATTAGAGAACCCTCTCTCTATCTTCATCCTAAGAGGTGTTTGAATTTCTATCACATGATACATGATCTCTATGGGGATATTTAATATTTTTATAGTGCATGTTGACATAAATGAATGAGAGGCACTAGTATCAAATAAAGTTATCACTAAAGATGAATCAATAGTAATGGTGCCTCTCAGTGTCACATGAACCACATTATTTCCCATTAGAGACTTTTCCATTGTGTAAATTTTCTTTATTTTGGATGCATGTGGTTGGAACCCCAATGTTCTTGAATCATATGACTATATCACAGATCCTCTCAGTACTGAAAAGCATGTACCGCTATATAGAGTGATAAAAACTTATAAACACCTATATAAGTATCCTAAATGACTATAATAGCTACAAATATTTGGTTCCTCCATGAAATAATGCCTTGAGTTACCAACCTTTACACATTGAAAAAAATTAAATGGTACTTTACTAGAAACTATTGTAGATTTGGAGTAAGTCTATTGTCGAGGACCTCCATTACTATTTCCAACACGTGATTCATTCTTCTTTATCTTAATTTTAAAGTAACCGCTAAAGAAGTAACTAGGTGTAAGATAAAATCTTATCAACCCTAACTTACTAGACATGTCAATTTCTAATATCATATATCTATCCATAATATTATTATAAGAGTTAATCTTTAGTATAAATACCTGAGATTATATATCTGATCAAAGGCCCAAATGAAAACTTTGGGAATTCAGCTTCTCATTCAATACCACCTTATGTGAAAACTGAGCAAGTTTAGTAAAATGATTAGTGTCATGAGTCATCGACCAATCACCCTAGTGAAATTTAAGAAACACCATGGAATTACCTAAGACCATCAAATCTGGATAGAGTTACACTATAAAAAGAGTCTTGAAGTATTTCTTCTCAAAGTCCTCATTCAAATTCACTGAAATTATAGTATCCCAATATCTCAAACTAGGAACCTCAATCTTAATTATATTACACTTAACCATAATGAAATTTGGAATGTTAGAGAACTTAAATAGTTTCACAATATTTCCCAAACAAACCTCTCCCTCTTAAGGATTATTAATTCCATAGAAATATTGTGGTTTTTTATAATGAAACTTCTAATCTCAATCTCTGTCATCCTCCCTTTGAGGTACCACCTATGAAACTTAAATGGGAATAGGTTTGGTTATTTTTCCCAAATCATGGACTATATTCACTAATACCTCTATAAGGTTATGGCCAATAGGAGGGTTTTCTTGTTGTGGTTCATCAATATCTGCCTCAAAAAACCTGATCGGACGTATTCTTGGTGGAATGGTACTACAAAAAAAATTAAAAAATAACAGGGAAACATTAGTCAGGATACACATAAAAATAAACTCTATCAGTTATAATTAAACATGGGTTCAAAAATATCATATAAAAAATGGGCAAAGTCTAGAATCATATCAATTTAAATTCCTCAAAGTAACTTTTTTCGAACCACCCATAGTAACTTAAGTCTTGTTATGATGAGATATGGCTAGTGATTCACTCATAACATACCCCTAAAGTCTTGAAAATCATATATACTATCTAAAAAGACATTAAAAACTATATACTAACATCCAAAAAGAGACCAAAACATCTTCTGATACCAATTTATCATGAACTAACCTAGATAACATGCTAAACTAGTACCTGAATCAATCATGACACATATTAAAGCGTATTCCCAATACCTAGGGGATGGTGACTATAAATTGGTAATAAAAAATCAATAGGGAATAATTTATCCACAATAATATCCAAACAAAATTAAGATAATGAAAATAAACCATAAACAGTTAGTATTCCAAAGCAGTCAGCAAGAGAAAAACAGCACAATGTAGACAGGTAAAAAAACCATGTTAGAACATCAATCCAAAATTTCACAAAACTGAGACAACAAAAACTATGATATATCCTTGTAATAGATGGATCACATACCCACCTATCACCACCAACTCCCAAGGTCCCACAATCAACAACAACCACCATCTCCAAGCAGTGCTTTCCCTTTTCCTAAACTTGGAAAAAAATCCTACATATGCCTAAAGGCATATGTAGGGTGTGAAAACCAATATCCTAGTTGTATTGCCCCAAAATAATTTAATAACGAATCCATTTCAAATAAAAAAATATATTTCATTTTAAATAAAACACATCATGGTAAATCTTTTCTCAGTTCATAATAAAACATTCTTTTCAAATCATTTTAATGAAAAGTATAAAATTGGTATGAAAGTGAGTTTTTATCAAACAAAAATAAATAAACCATTTTTTAAACCCTATAATGTAAAAATCATTTTAAAACACTTTCAATAATATTACCATGGTTATAAACCTCGAGGTTAGATAGATATTGGCTCAAAGATTCTCACACATCTTAGTGAAATATGGATCCTGGTGTGGACACATCCCTAGATCTTAGGCTTAGTAGGAATAGGAGTTCACCCCAATGAATTAACTCCCTACCTTAATCATATTTTAGAAGTGTTTTCATCATCAATACATAGCTAGGTAAAGATAATACATGTCTAGTTTAATTGTCCAAGACTACCCACTTAACTAACCTAACTAGTATATGCTTTAAGTAAATCAGACAAGGGGAAAATAATTCATCTCTAATCAATTTTATTAATATTCATTTAATAAATCCCAATTAAAGTTTCAAATATTCCATTTCATTTAAAAAAACAACATTAAATGGTTTTCATAAAAAACTCTTTCTTTTCAAACAATTCATTTCGTTTAAAATCTATAGGACACTTCATGCCTTCATTTCTCAAGAATCGTCATCAAAATCATCCTTCAATCATTCATTATGATTCAAAACCATTTCTAGAAATCGACACTTTATTTGAAAATTCATAGTCTAAGAGGTTCAAAAAATTACATAAAAATTGAAAACAATAATCAATAATCTCAATTCAATATTTAGGAATCAATTTATAAATCTATTTCAAATAAATCAAACAAAAATAGTTTCAATTTATTGTAATTTCATTATGAAACTATCTACCTCAATAATAGGATCTTCAAAAACCAAACACTTGATCAAAAATAAGAGGGAAATAAAGGGGTAGAATCAATAAAGAAGGGATCCTAGAAAAAAATTACAAAAAATATATCTATATCCATCAATGACATAAGGATATACTTCTCTTAGATAAGGATATATATGAGTGAAATAGAATTCGCAATTAAATATTGGGTTTACTTACCAATGGAGATTCAATACTTCAAATGGTACTTAAATCTGTGAAGATTTGAGGTTGGAAGAGCCAAAATCACCTCAATAGAGCCTCCAAGGTCATAGGGTTTGAATGTAATTTGAAGGAGAATATATTAGATTTAAAATGGGAGGTTTTAAGAATTAAAATAGGAAAATAAAAAAATCTGCATCGTATGGTTTGACCATATGAATTTTAAAATTGTCCACCAACCATTAACCCCTTTCTGGACTTCTGGAATATCCACAAAGTTTAGTTTCATGGTTTAATAAAACATCCACCAACTATGTGAAATGCTTCTATCAAAGGTCACATAGTTTGAGGGTAAGGCCACGCAGTTTGGACTAATCATGTTCCAAAATATTCTCCCTCCTTTGGGTCCCCAACACAAGAATCATGGTTTCTTGGGTAGACCTACATGTTTTTTCCTAAGCATTTAATGACCATGAACAATCCCATAAACCTCAAAAAACTCTCAAAATTCACCAAAAAAAGGCCTAATAATAGAATCAAACAAAATATATTCAAAATAAATAAATATATGTACTTGAAATAAAGATTTGGGATTTTAAAAAACAAGGTATGATAAATTTATCAAATATATTTTCACCAAGAAGAGTCAATTTCAAGTACATGAAAATGTAAATTTAGGATAAAATGTGTCTTCCCTTGTTACCCCACAAATACCTAGGAAATTCCAAGACCCTAATACATTAAATATCCCTTTCAATATAAGAGAACTCAATTTTACCAATGCACTATGTGACCTGAGAGCATCAATTAATGTAATGGATTATTTAGTTAATTATTCAATATATATTGGAGAGATCAAACCCACCTGAGTGGTTGTGAAATTATATTACCAAACCACATTGTATCTAGCTATATTTTTTGTGTATGTTCTAGTAAGGGTAAAATGATTTTCATTCCATATTGAATTATACATTTTAAACATGGAGGAAGAGAAAGGTAAAGTTCACTCCCTTATTATCCTTAGTAGATAATTTCTAAAGGTTGTCAAAATAGTAATTAATGCTAATGAAGGAACACTTTTAATAAATTTTAGAGAACTGATAGTGAATTTTAACATTATTGATTCAATGAAATATCCCTATGAGAATCATTATATATTTACATTATATTTCTTTGAGTTTAATTATTATTATAATGAAGAGGATAATATATTTGAAGACATAATATTATTGGGAGAATCTTTGAAAACATCATATTTCTCTAATTAATTTATTTTTGAAAATAATCTTAGTCTAGATTATGTTTTACATGTTGATCAGTTTGAATAATTTTATGAAATTTATTTTATTTTTTTGATTTTCTCAAAAGAATCACTAGAACTTATACTTTTCTTCTATAGGCTAATAGTTTGGATAACACTTAGTATAAAACAATATTAAAAATGGTTGTCCTCATCTATTTTTAATTCTCACAAATCATGATTAACTATGATAATTATGATTTATTAAGATACAACGTGTTTAATCATGTTCAATTATACCTTTAACCTATAGTGTTAGTAGTTATATCATAAGACAGAATTATAGATTTTGGTTAAGTATGAGCTATTAATACTTGTCCTACCAATAGAAAAGTCACTAATACATGAGCTAATAATGCATCACCTACCGACAGCCGAACTACCGACGCATCACCTACCGATAATCGAGCTACTGATGCAACATCTACCAATAGTTCGATTGACCGATGCGAGTTTGACCTATTGATAGAGCGATCCAATAATAGTATGATCTTACAATAGAATAAGCTACTGATATAATGATCTACTGATATAATGATACTGATAGAGTGAGATATCATAGAATGATCTATTGATAGATTGATTCATCAATGATCTGTCTCTTAAATTCAAAATTACCTCTAGTGGTCATATTTATGAAACTTAGTACTGCTTATTATATTAATGAGCTTATATATCTTTTGTAGAAAAAATTTAATGATGTCAGAGACTAGTAAAAGGTATGAAGTACAAGATAACATGTTGTTTGTCTATATAAAGGGAATATCTTGATCAATAAGAGACATACTGAGAAAGAGGCGACCTGGAAGAAACATGCTGAGTTGTTTGTGCACCTTAGAGAAAAATACAAGAGATACCTATTGTGATTACATGAAGACACTATTAAGAACCAAAATACATAAAATCTTTGTAGAAACAACTTAGAAGAAAAGAACACTTCAAGGATCACTAAGAACATATGACAGAAGCAAACAACGACTCTTTTTTTATGTCTGTTTTTGGAGGATGACTCTAGTTTCACTTATATCATTCTGAAAGAGTTAAAAATACTTATAAAACATCACAAAAAGCATTATAAACTCTATTCTCATTATATTTCTCTACATGTGAATATTATTTACATTTTGAGAAATGTGTTTATCTCTATTTTATAAACACACACTGACTCTTATGAAAAACTGGAAGATACAAAGATATATTCCCCAACTCATCTTTTTACACTTTACATTCCCATGGATAAAAGTGGAAGAGGTCCCTGTGTGGATATAGTGACCCGATCCTTTTACATATAACATTTCATGATTTTAAGCATAATTAATCATCACAGTACAATCCAAGGATCGTTTAGTCTAGTGTCTTGGAAGACTAGGTACATAAACATAAAACATGGGGATAAAAAGAACACTTCTTTATTTAATCTCCATAATGAGCTCCTAACTTCCTTTGAGACCATACATCTGTATAGGGTACCCTGGGAAACACATGAACAAAGGGATGAGCTAAAAAGCCCAGTAAGGTAATGAACATAAGGATACATCTCAAGCACATGAGTTAGGAGGCATGACATATTGATATCAAAATCATGAAACTTATAAAATAATTTAATATAAGAATGGGATCATATAAACATGGAATCATATAAATATGGAAGAATAATAAAACATTTATTTAGTACGGGTCAAGGATAATCATCAATCTCGTTTCCCATTTTAGTACGAGTCAAGGCTAACTGCCAATCCCGTTTCCCATTTCAGTACGGGTCAAAGCTAACCGCCAATCCCGTTTTACATCGCATCTCATGAGACTTAACCTTACCCAATGCATTGGAGCACTATCTGGGCGCACCCATCTCAACATATTCATAAATAGTCTTGCCACATAAATAATATTTCCACATAAATAATCATACGTAATCAACCATATATAAACATAAGGGTACCCATGGAAAGAATTGGGTACCACAATCATGACACATAACATATCCAATGAGCGTATCACGAAAGTGTCCATGAAAGGAAAGGATTAGAACATACATGGACATTAATAGGTTAATATAGGCATATAAAAAGGTAAGTGGTGTCAAATATAATTGACAACATATAAAAAATGTACTTTATAAACATTAGCATTAAAACATTTTTGTGCGGTCTTAAGGAAAACACTCTAGAGATTTTCAAAAAGAAAAAAGGACATTATTTTATATAAAACCAGAATTGAACCAAGAATTTTTTCATAATAAAAATACTGATTTTATAAATACAATGGTTTTTTAAAACATAGGATAGAGTGCACTTGAAATTTGGGTAAAAATTTTGGGAAGTCGCCTTAAAACAGGTTTGCTTATCGGAAAGTTCTGAGGGAATCTTTCAAAATCATGTATATCCCCGAAAGAATGTGATGAAAGTGTCTTGATATAATAATCTTTTAAAAATAACCAGAATCCATAATACTCACATAGATAGATAAGATAACACCATTTTGAAAGAAAGATAAGGCAACCCGAAAGAACAAAGAAGGTTCGGGCAGAATTCGTTATGATTTTATCGGCATGGTGTCGGGTGTGACCAAGAGGGATTTATGAGAGATAAATGGGGTTTCTCATCACTTATAAATCCATAAGGAATTATGGGGGAGGTTCTTAAGAATACCCCATAATTTTCTAGTACACATATAAAGGCATAGTATAGAGGACAATCTTGATTAAGAGAGAAAAGGGGAGGATCCCTTACCTTAAGTCCGTTGGTGTTCTCCACTTGATATTAATGACCTGAATAGTCAAATTAGGTTTATTAATAAATAGGTCCAGAAACTTATATACATGTAAAATATTTATTATAACCTTTTTATGTTCATTTATACCCATTTTGATTGATTATAAGGTTCAATTTCAGGGTTCGGGTTCGTTTGTTTCCTTGGGTTTTAATGGTCAGTTCACTTGTATATAGGTTCAGATAAAATATAAGATTAAAGTGGTAATACAGAATTTATGTTATATATAATTATTTAACATCCATAAGGTTACATGGTTAAAAAATTCGTTTGCTTAATTGGAGTGAAAGAGAACCATGACATAAGACATTAATGATAAACGCATGAATTAATTTTAGCGATTTTACCCATAATTAACTTGTTTTGTATTATTATTTGATATCATGAGTGTATAATGATTCCAGAACCATAAATATTATATATAACATATATAATAATCTGGTTCAACCATAACATAAATGTTTTCATGAATAGAAACAAAGATGATAAAATAAATTGATAACTGTTTTCCTTAAATGTGCTAAATTAGCACATCTCTAACGGTGCTTTCATTTATTTCAAATAAAAGAGTGGGGAAAGAGAGAAGATAAAGAAATATACCATTAGTATGAAAATATTCCATTACATGTATGTTTCTGGATTTATCATACTATTATGGTTAAGTGAGGTGAGGAAAGAACTTAAAAGAAAAGAAGAAATTGGGAAGAGAAATTTTACCTCTTGAGACTTTCTCCTTTGAGAACCTCTTAAGGGAAGAGGTTTTGGTATTTTGAAGAGGATAGGATCTTTTGGACGTGGGGGAATAACTGGAGAGAGATTTGGGCAGAATAATGTCAAGGCATAAGGCTTGAGAGAAGTGAAGAAAAGAGGGAGTGAATAGGGGGTTTTATAGTGGAGGAGAGGAGGGATTTCATAATATTATAATCATTAATTTATTATTTCTTCACAAGACAAGGAATAGTAAGTATTCCATGAACAAGAATAGTAAATGGGTTATGTTAATTCGAACCATGGGTGGTGAAATCATCCATGATGCTATAAATAGTTTATTTAGCTTATAATGTATATATATGGTAAATTGTCGTATTTTACTATTCATCAAAAATTAATGTATTTCAGAGAAATCTCAAAAATTTACCCTAACCATTCTTCGACGTGTAGAATCCAAAAATGAAGACCATTTATCAAAAATAATTTTCTAAATATGATTATTTTAATATTTAATTAAAATCATATTTTATTATCAAAAACCATATTTAAAACATGAATTAACTCATTCTAAACCATAGGTATATTGTAATTCCAACTTGAATATTATTTTTATACTATCATAGGTGAGGTTAATATTCATTAGTGTATATCACTATTCATAAGGTTATGTTACTATTCATTAGGGTAGGTTACTATTCACCAAAAATTATTTTTGTTTTATTAGACTCCAAAAAACATCTTGAACACAACCGTGTATGCCGGATTTTTGAAATTCTAAACACAGAAGTGTCAAACTTATGTTTAGAGGTCACTTAGCACTTATTAGTTCATTATGTTGTGTTTTAATGTGATTTTATGATATACTTATGGGAAGGGAATTTTCATTGAAAAACATTGGGTCGTTATAGTGGCTTATCTATTTGTTTGTTTTGTACTCCCACTTATACTTTGGAAGAGGTATAGTTACCTGGATAGTTTGTATACTGTTGTTACCCCAATCTAGGTTGTGTATCAAGTTTATTTAATATAAAATACTTGGTGGCAGGTGATCACCAAGTGGAGAGGATTAGGTCTTGTCTTGATACTGAACCTCTTGTTTACTTCTATTGTGTGTTTTCAAGTTTTTTTTCTCTATCTTTGTGACTATTTCAGAAAACTTAACTTTTCTTTGATAGTTAATAATAAATAGTTTTTATATTATGATTTATTTTAGTATATTTATTTAAATTTTTATAATAATAATGTATATTGTTTTAACTGGTAATTATTCAATCTTTGAGAAATATTTTTAATAAACAAAACTTTTATAAATCTACTACTTTGGTTAACTATCCTGTATTTGTTTTGAAATTGGGGGATTTTTAAATAATAATTTTAGAAATAAATTTTTATAGGAACTCAATTCACCCCCCTCCTGAGTGTCCTACTCCAAACAACATTTTGTATCAGAGGTTTTTTTTAATATTATTATTTCAAAGTTTTAAAATTTTCAAATCTTTTTTCAACGGTGATTTTAGTTGTGTTTTAAATATCTCTAAATTCCTGTTAGTTCTAAATTTTTAGTTCTTTAAAACTTGTTTCTACTATTTTAATATGGACTATAGACTATAGTGTGCTACTACCAATAGACCTCCCTACTTTAATGGCACAAGTTATGCTATGTGGAAAATTAAAATGAAAATGCATTTGGAAAGTATGGGTTTTGAAATATAGTCTTCAATTGTAGATGAATATAGGATTCTTGCTACTACTAGGATCACTTGAGATGATTCCACCAAGGAATCCTACAATAATAACTATAAATCTATGAATTCCTTATACTTCTCTTTAGGGGATGAATAATTTAATAGGATTTCTACATGTACAATAGTACATGAAATTTGGGATACACTGGTTGATTCACATGAAGGAACCACTAGTGTTAAAGAAATGAAACTTAATATATATACTATTTAATACAATAACTTCGAGATGAAGCCTAACTTCGAGATGAAGCCTAATGAACCTATCTCGGACATGTATCTCATGTTCAATGAGATAGTAAACATGATGGTCTCTCTAGGAAATACAATCACATCTAAGGAACAAGTAATGTGAATTATCATATGTTTTCCAGAAAGATGGAGAGTAATATCAGTATCAATAATGTAATCATGTGATATCAATAATTTACCTGTAAAGGATATGATAGGTAAGCTGATGATGTATAAAGAAAAGATGAAGGTAAACAGAGAAGAATATGATGAACCAAATAGAAAGTTAGTGGCTTTCAAAACCACTACCTCCAAACAAAAATAGAAGGTGAAATTTCATGTTTAAAGTTACAACAATGAAGAATTATCAAGT
Source organism: Viscum album (assembly GCA_963277665.1). Lineage (NCBI taxonomy): Eukaryota > Viridiplantae > Streptophyta > Magnoliopsida > Santalales > Viscaceae > Viscum > Viscum album. Next base: position 1,058,493,254 of record OY728160.1, read on the forward strand.
AATAGTGATGATGATATGGCTTAGTTGTCCAGGATATTTAAAAAGTTCTACATTAGGAAGAAGTTATTTAGGAAGCCCATTTACAGGGGGATGTATTACAATAATGGAAGTTGGAAAAAGGATTGGAATAGAAATGAAAATATAAATGAAATAGTCTATTATGATTGTAAGAGAATAGGACATGTAAAGGATGACTGTCCAAAATTAAATTTCAAAAGGAAATATGAAGATAAATATAGAAAGTAAAAAAAGGAAATTAAGGACACCTGGAGTGCTTATGAGGAAAACTCTAGTGAATCTGAATCTTCACATGATGATAAGGTTGACAAAGCCAATATGTGTTTCATGAAAAACACATCAGAGGTAACTCTAGAATCTCCTATACAGAATTATTATTATTATAGAGATGAATATGATTCTGAAAATTTGACAAATGAATAAATGTTTGAATATTGTAAAATTATTGAGGATACATGCAACTAATTGAAGGATAAATATAAATCTCTTAAGAAACAACATGATCTTACTATTTCTGTTGAATCTTAACTTACAATTGAAAAGAAAAATAATGCTCAACTGCTCAATGAGAATAATGAACTTAAACTGCCTAATGAGAAATTAAATAAGGACCTAGAGAGATTCACAAATGGTAAAGATACCTTAGTTCACATTCTTGGAAAATAGATTGCTCCAAAGTATATTACTAGAATTTGTTATCAACCTAGAAAAAGGAATTTTGTTAAAACCAATTTTTTATCCAAATATGGAAAATCTAGTTTTATGCCTATTTTTGGAAAATTTGCTGTAAGTTCTAGTATTGGAACATCTTATACTTCTTTAAGTTTTTATGGAGAAAATAAAGTTTATTTTTGTTAATAAATTAAAAACTATTTATAGGAAACCCATGAAAAAAATGTGGGTTCCCAAAGCTTTAATTACTAATGTTACTAGATCCAAGAAAGTATAGGTACTAAAATATTTCATTGTTTGATTTAATTTTATAGGAAAACTATCTGAAGAGTTCTTGTAAAAGTTTATGGTACTTTGAAATTGGGTGTTCAAGACATATGATAGTTAACTATTCTAGATTCAAGAACCTAATCAAGATTTATGGTGGGAACGCCACCTTTGGTGATAATGAAAAATGAAAAATAATTGTCCTTGTCTAAATCGGTAACACTAACTCAATTTTAATTTCTAAATTTATTTTTGTTAATGGTATTAAGTACAATATGTTTTTCATTTCACAATTATTTAATGATGGATTTCATGTTAAATTTTAAATTGATTCTTTTAATGTTTTCAAATCTAAAAATTATTTATTATTCACTAAATTTAGAAATAAAAATTATTATACTGTGAATTTAGATTCTTTAGTTTTTCAAAATATTTCTTGATTGAGTTTTTTTTCACAAAGATTCTTATCTCTGGCATAGAAGATTAGGCCACTATGATATTCACTCCCTTATAAATCTTACTAGAAAATGACTAGTCAAGGATCTACCAAAACTTGAGTTTCTAAATGACAAAGTATGTAATCCTTGTCAAAAATGAGACCAGCATAAAATATCTTTCAAACCAAAGAAATAAGTTTCAACTTCTCAACCTCTTGAGTTGGTTTGAATGGATTTTTTTAGACCATCTAGATTTTCTAGTTTAAATGGGAAGTATTATGTCAATGTTCTAGTATATGACTTTTCTATATATACTTGGACTTTATTTTTAGCTCACAAGAGTGAAGCTTTCTCCTAATTCACCAAGTATGCTAAGTTAGTAGAAAACCTAAGTGGTCTTATAATTAAAACCTTAATAAGTGAACATGGTCATGAGTTTGAAAACCAAGAGTTTGAATCTTTTTTTTCTCAAAAAATAGCTATATTAATAATTCATATGCTCTTAGGACACCTCGATAAAATGGATTTGTAGAAAGAAAGAATCGAACCTTACAAAAAAATTGCCTGAACTATGCTCCATAAGTATGGCTTACCTATTTTCTATTTGGCAGAAGATGTGAATACAGTTTTCTATATAATAAATAGAGTTTTAATTAGACATATCCTTAAGAAAAATCCCTATGAGTTATGGAACAATTGGAAGCTTAAGGTTGATTACTTTAGAGTTTTTGGTTTCAAAGTCTTTATCCTTAATACAAAATATAATCTTGATAATTTTTCTTCCAAAAGTGATAAAGGAATTTTCCTAGGTTATTCAACCTTTATAAAATCCTATAGGGTCTTCAATTAAAGAACTAGGTGTGTGGAAGAATTTGTAGATATCAAATTTTATGAATCATATCAACATTAACCTAAAACCTCCCTAGAAAATATTGAGGATGATCAGTCCAATCTAAACATAAATATTAAAACTTCTGATTCTACTGTTAACCAAGCGGAAAAATCCTCCAATTCTATAATATCTCCATACTCTGATCATAGTGAACCCGAATTTGTATAAGAACCAAAAATAACTAGCCCTTATTTTTCTAGATCTGCCAGAACCCTTAATAATCATCCCTTAGATTTTTTGGTTGGATAATTAGATAAAGGTACACAAACTAGAGATTATCTAAGGAACCAGGTTGAACATCAAGCCTTGTATTCATAGCTTGAACCTAAGAACATAAATGATGCAATCAATGATGAATTTTGGGTAATGTCTATACAAGAAGAGTTGAATCAGTTTGAAATAATTAAAGTTTGGAAACTTGTTGATAGACCCAAATAAATCTTGACTATAGGCATTAAATGGGTGTTTAGAAATAAAGTAGATAAATCTAGTATCATAGTAAGAAATAAGGACAGACTGGTTGCACAATGATATAGTCGAGAAGAATTAATTGACTATGAATAAATGTTTTCACCAATTTCTAGACTTTAATCCATTAGAATTATTCTAGTTTATGCAACACATCTCAATTTTAAACTATATCAAATGGATGTTAAAAGTGAATTACTAAATGGGTATATATTTGAGGATCTTTTTGTTGAACAACACCCCAGTTTTACAAACCCTCATTTTCCAAATCATGTCTTTAAATTAACAAAAACTTTATATGGTTTAAAATAGAGTCCAAGATCTTGGTATGATAGGCTTAGAACTTTTCTAATTTCAAAATGTTTTACAAAAGGAATAGATGATCCTAATATTTTTATAAAAATAATTTATAAATATTTTTTAGTTGTTCAAATATATGTTGATAACATTATTTTTGGATCTTCAAAAAATTTTGTATGTATTGATTTTTCAAAAATGATGCAAAGTAAATTTGAGATGAGTTTAATGGGTGAACTCAAATTATTTCTTGGATTTAAAGATTTTTAAAATAAAGAAGATATTATTTTAAATCAAATTAAGTACATTAAAGATATTTTTAAATGGTTTGGATTTGATATTATAAAAGGTAGTGATACTCCAATGAGTACCACCTATAAATTGGATCTTGATAAAAATGGAAAATCTATTGATCAAATCAATTACAAAGGTATGATTGGAAGTCTACTCTACTTGACTGCTAGCTGGCCTAATATTATATTTAGTGTGTGTATGTGTTGAAATTTTCAAGAAAACCCTAAATAACCTCATTTAAATACTGTTAAAATAATTTCCAAAAGCCTCAAGTATACTACTAACTTAATATTGTTCTATCCTAGAGGACAACCTTTTGATTTAGTTAGTTATTTTGATTTTGATTTTGGTGGTTGTAATTTAGATAGAAAAAGCACCTCTAGAATATGTCACTTTTTGGGAAAGTCTCTAGTATCATGGTGTAGTAAAAATAAAAATTTTGTTGAATTATATACTTCCAAAGCTGAATACATAGTTTTTGGTATCTATTATGCTCAGATTTTGTGGATGGAACACACATTAATAGATTATAGATATCAGTTTAGACATGTCTCCATAAATTGTGACAACACAAGTGTGATTAATATTTCTAGGAATCTAGTTTCTCATTCTAGAACAAAATATATTTATGTAATACATCACTTTTTGAGAGATTATTACCAAAAAGGTGATATAACTATTGAATTCATTGACACAGAATATCATCTTGATGATATTTTTACTAATCCTTTTAAATTTTTAGAGGATGAGTTACATCAGACATGAGTTAGGGATGATCAATTTTTTAGAACTTACCAATGATGTTGCACCAACATGACTCATAAATGATGTCTCACCAACATGAATCACTGATGATGTCTCACAGACATGACTCACTGATGATGTCTCACCAACATTACTCACCGATTATGTCTCATCGACGTGACTCACTGATGATGTCTCGCTGATGGGACTCACTGGTGATGTCTCACCGACAGGACTCGTCGATGGTGACTTACCGATGTCTCTCATCGATGTGTCTCACCGACCGATATTTAATTATTTATTTTTATAGAATTTGAAATGTCATTTTTTTATTTGTTTTATTTTATTTTAACTTGAATTTAGTATTTTATGTTTTCAAATCCCTAAGTTATAAAATTAAGGGTCGATCCAATACTTTTTACCCTCAGACTCTTAATCTATGACTCTTACCCTCAAACCTTTCTCTCCCAATCTGATACCTTTATCTCTTGAACCAATCCCTTAAAACCTATCTTAATGGATTGTGTTAATCACTTCCTTCAAGGATTTGAGGATGAGTCACATCCATCCAAGAATTAAATAGGAAAACCTAGTCAGCCTAAGCCTAAGACTAAACCTGTTCTTCCAAAACTCATGAACTGTATCGTAACCCCTAAGAAGGAAGTTCATTTGGAATGGTTGTTTTCTAGTAATTCCTTTTTTCTAAATGTATTTCAAACCCAAGGGTGGTTGGAGTATTTCTCCAATAATGAGAGGTTGTATTATCCGAGGCTGGTACATGAGTTTTAACAGTATGTTGAGTTTATGTTGGAATGATCTGAGGTGTTTTGGATAAAGTCGATATTGGATGGAAGGAGGGTGTATTTTTCATCTAAAAATTGGTTATAATGATTAAAGGTACCCCATGAGGGTGTTTTTGATAACCATTAGGGAAGTTATCCTCCAACAAGTGACCTCTTCAGTTAAGAGGAAGCTTTGGATGAGCTGACAGGAAATGGAGAGCATATAAGGACTATTGATACAGAGATCTATGGTGAGTGTAGGATTTTTTTCAAATTCATCCATAATCAATTATGTCTAAGGAAAGGATACTTTTCTTCTCTAAAGTTTCAAGATATTTACTTGTTGTATCTATTTAAGAAATTCTATAAGGTAAACTTGTGAACATATCTGATGGTTCATATCAGTGATATGATCAAGTCCTATTTAAAGAAAAACTCTTTATTTTATCCTAGAATTATCTCTAACATGTTAAAGGATAAGGGTTTTGTAAATGAATATGAATAGTCAGTCTCTACCTGTGATGGTTTCTATCTCAACAAAGTTATCTATAAGGGGATGAAAATTAATTGGAATCCCTGGAAGAAAATGTGGGTTTAGGATAATGACAAGTTTTATGAGAAATTTGATCTTGTTGGTCATCCCTCAAGGCTAAGGAACATGACTAGATAATGCTGGTGAGTATTCGGATGAGGATGTGGATGAGTAAGGTTAAGGAAATGAGTCTTCTATAGATGATAGGAGTGATCCTGACATTTCTAATAGTCCAGCAAGGATATCTTATGGTCCTTCAATTCCACCTAGACATATAACTTCTAAGGAACCTCTTCTACCTAAGAATTATAGTGATGAGATAGAAGATTCCTATAATGATGAGTATGAGAGAAGATCTGGTAGTGAATAAGAATATTTTGAATAAGAATAAAGTGGTAGTGAAGAAGATAATGAAGCTGAGGATGGTTATGGAGGTGAGGATGATGATGGAGTTGAGTAAGATTTTGAGGAATCTTATGGAAGTGATGGAGAAGGTGGAAGTGATAGAGAATATATAGAAAGTTATGATTCAGACAGTGGATCATACCATGGTGATGATGACTAAGTTCCTAGCATAGATTTCATTGATCTAACCCCAGATCATGTTGAACATGAGAATCCTATTGGTCCTGCCTTGGGGGACAATAACCTATTATGGAATCCCATGGGGTTTCTGAACAAGTTGTGATTAAGGAAAGGTCTCTTGATTCCCATGTTGAACCAGCTTTAGTTGAAGAGAGATCTCCTATTTTCCATGTTCATGATGAATTTAAGGCTGTAATGGATGTATCTATGACTCCAGTTAGGGAGTTGGTTTATTCAAGAAAGAGGCCATCAACTGAGGGGGAGACAAGCTAAAAGAGCTAAATTTGATGTGCTTTCTCTCTTAAATGATATTGTGGTACCTATCTAGATGAGGGACCTAGGCTATGTAACTCTTGGATTGGATTATCCTGATGTAGGGGAGAGGACTACTCCTTTGGTTGGTTCAGAACCTATTGAATATATCAACAAAGCTGATTTTAATGCCTTAAAGGAAGAGATGTTGGATGTTATTTGATCAACCCCTTCACAACCACCTACTCCAGTTTCCAGAATTAGTTAAAGAGATACTGATTTTATTATTTAGAGAGTATTATCTTAGGTTGAGCCAAGGTTTATCACTCTTGTAGAAGCTATTGTTTGAGATAATCAAAAGAGGAGGAATGAGTTAACTGCTATGGTTTCTTCCATTAATGGTCTGAAAATTGAATATAGAAATTCTTTAGAAAAAGTTCTGAAAAGTCATGGTGACACCACCTCTGAATTTCATAAGGAATTTACTCCTTATCAGACTCCAAATCTTGATATAACTTAGTTGCAATATGATATTAGAGATATAGTTCAAGGTGCCTCCAACTTAGTTCATCTTGTTGATCACTCTACAGATATTGACATGGTCAGAAATGTGATTAGATAGGAACTTCATATTATGATGGGTAGCACTGACCAAGAGAGTATCTCAAAAATTAGGCAGAATTTTGATCATATTTATGATATTGTTAAGTTTTATTCCATTGGTTCTACAAAGACTCAATAATAAATAACTGAGAAAGTGTATTTCTATTTCAATAGAATTTACACCAAAAACCAGTTGACCATTCACTTCAAATATTTAGTGGAAAATTTGAGGTTACCTCCAGTGACGCAAGATTTCAAAGAGAAAGTTAGGTAGTTGAAAGAGTTTACTCCTACCCTTAATAATTTCATGGAAAATAAGGATTATTTTGAGAAGGTGGTGGAATATGGTGGTGAGGTCATCAGAGACTTCATCAATCTGCTCAAATTGTACCAACATCATCATAGCACATGTATTATTGATCCTCATGTTTCTCCTATCAGACTAGTTCTGCCAGCTTCTACCTCTTCTTCTTCTACCCTTTTATCACCTTTAACCATAACCCCTTCTCAAGCTCTCAGAAAAATTCGACATGTCATCCAACAGGAAATCACAGGACCTGCTTCCTCATCTAGACACAACCTTTCTCCTTCATTCTTTAATGGAGTTCCTATTACTTCCCTTAGTATCTACTAGGTGCCTTCCACCACTCCTACTATTGAACCTTCTTCTCCTCCCACCTCTTCTTCTGATAAAGGCAAGGAATTGATGGACTCTGATATACCCAAGAAGTTATTGAATCACTTTTTGATAGGGATTTGATGTACTCTTTTTTGTACTATTTGTGTTATCCCTTATACTACTTGATTAATGGAATACCTTATGTGATATAATCTCATTGTTATTTCCTTATATGTTATTTCTTTTTCATTCACTATTTAATTTTTGATAATCCCAAAAGGGGGAGAAATATTATGGCATATCTCTCTGGGGGAGTTTAAGATTAATATTGGAGGTTAAAAAGGGAACATATAATTGACAAAGTCTATTTAACAAGTAATATGTACTTGTGTTTATTTTAAAATTTCGTATCAATAATCTATGTACTATGTTAAGAATATTTTTTCTCTAATCATAATAAACCAATTCAATTATTGTGGTATATAATTCCATGATTTATTATCATAAAAAAGGGAGAGCTTATTGGCATCCTCCAGTTTTAATGCTCACAAATCATGCTTAAATATGATAATTATGATTTATTAAGATACATTGTTTTTAATCATGTTCAATTATACCTTTAACCTCTAGTGTTAGTGGTTACATCATAAGATAGAATTACAGATTTTGGTTAAGTATGTGCTACTTATATTTTTCCTGTCGATAGACAAGTCACTGATACATGAGCTACCGACGCATCACCTATCAATAGTCTAGCCACAAAAACATCACATAATGACATTTGAGCTACCCATTCATCACCTACCAACAGTAGAGATACTAACACATCACCTACCAATAGTTGAGCTATTGATACATCACCTACCAACAACTAAGCTACTGATGAAACATCTACCGACAATTCGATTAACCGATGCAAGTTTTATTTACCAATATAGTGATCCACTGATAGTCTAATCTACCGATAGAATGAGCTAATAATCGAATGATCGACCAATAGAATGATCTACTGACAGGCTGAGTCACCGATGATTTGTCTCTTAAATTCAAAATTACCTCTAATGGTCATATTTATGAAACTTAGTACTATTTATTATATTAATGAGACTATTTGTCTTTTGTAGACAACAATTAATGATTTTAGAGACCAATATGAGGTATGAGGTACCAAAAAACAAGTTGCTTGACTATATACAGGGAATATCTCGATCAAAAAGAGACATAGAGAGAAAGAGGTGGCCTTGAAGAAACATACTGAGTTATTCGTTCACCTTAGAGAAAAGCACAAGAGCTGCTGACTATGCTTATATGAAGACACTGCTAATAACCAAAATACATAAAATCTCTACAGTAACAACTTAGTAGAAAAAAAAACTTTGAGGATCACTAAGAACGGAACACAGAAGCAGATGATAACTCTCTGTTTTGTTGTATGTTTCTAAAAGATGACTCCATCTTCACTTATATCATTCTGAAAGAGTTCAAAAGATGCATATAACATCACACAGAGCATTCTAAACCCTATTCTCATTATATTTCTCTTCTTGTGCATATTATTTACATTTCGAGCAGTGTGTGTATCTCTGTTTTATAAACACACACTGAATCCTATGCTAAACTTGAAGATATAAAGATATCTTCACCAACACATATTTTTATACTTTATATTCCCACATATAACAGTGGAAGAGGTCACTACATGGCCTGTCTATTTGATTGTTTTTTACTCCCAATTATATTTTAAAAGAGGTTTAATGACCTGGACAGTTTGTATATTATTGTTACCCTGATCCAGGGTGTGGATCAAGTTTACTTAATATAAACTTCTTGGTGGAAGGTGATCACCAAGTGGAGAGGATTAGGTATCATCTTGAGACTGAACCTCTTTTTTACTTCTATTGTGTGTTTTCAAGTTTTTTTCTCTATCTTTGTAACTATTTCAAAAAACTTAAGTTTTCTTTGATAGTTAATCATAGATAGTGTTTATATTAGAATTTTTTTTAGTAAATTTATTTCAAAATTTATAATAATAATGTATATATTTTTAACTAAGAATTAATCAATCTTTGATAAATCTTTACAACAAACAAAACTTTTATAAATCTGCTACTTCAGTTAACTAGAATGTATTTGTTTTGAAATTGGGGGATTTTTAAATAAGCATTTTAGACATAAATTTTTATAGTAACTCAATTCAACCCCTCTTGAGTGTCCTAATCTGACCAAAAAAAACCATCCTGGACTATAATTGAATCTTCTACCATCAAACCAATAATACAATTATTTAATGGAAAATGAGAAACTACTTGTGATAATATCAAACAAACTAAAAAAAATTAGGAGAACTAATTATTGTGAATTTTGAAAAAAAAACGTTATATCGATAGGATGGACACTAGGGTATATTACATGGATTAACCTTTCCACCTCTATTCATAGGATTTTATTATAAATTGAATATTAACCTATAATACAAACCCAAATGAGTCTCAACTTGACCCTCCTAGAAGATGTAAAAAGGGAAGTAGAAAGGATTTTAGGATATATAATCATATCCCCAATCTCATACTTTTGATGGGTAAGTCCTATTAAAATTTTCCAAAAATAAAGTTGGATATAAAATTGTACATAGTGAAAGAAATGATTTAATTCCCACAAGAATTCAAAATAGTCCGATATTTTTCATTGACTACTAGAAATTAAACCATGTGAAAATAAAAGACCACTTCCTTATTCCAATTATAAACTAAATGTTATAGAGGGTTCTAGGGAAGGGTCACTGCAATTTTCTTGATGGTTTTTCTAGGTATTTCTAGGTTCCAATATCTCTGAAATACCAAGATAATACCAAATTCATCTACAAATTTAGTATGTTTTATTATTAGAGGATTCCCTTTAGTCTTTGAAATGACCCAAGTACCTTTTAATAGTGTATGGTGAGTATATTATTATAATTAATTGAGAACTATTTGGAGGTATTCTTGGATGATTTTACTATATATGAAACATGTTTTGAAACATGTCTCGAGAGTATGGAAAAGGTTTTAAGAAAATTAATTGAGAAAAACCTAGTTTGAAACTTTGAAAAATAACATTTTATGGTAGAAAAAGGAAATGTTTTGGGCCACATAATTTCAATGTTATTGAAGTAGACAATGCCAAAATTGATGTGATTTATACCCTAATTTAAACCACCATTGTGATACATATTTGATCTTCTTAAGATATTCTAGATTTTACAGAAGGTTTATTAGGGACTTTAGGAATATTTCTTTTACCCTAACCAACCTTATCAAAAATTTAATTGACCTTTTGATTGGTGATGCATGTAGGATAGCTTTTTATAATCTCAAATAAAGCTTGATCATAGCCCCCGTAATCTATCTACTAGATTATATTTTCCCCTTTGAGATACTATGTGATGCCTCTAACAAGGTTGTATGAGCTATGTAATCCAAAAAAATTATGGGAACCTAAAAGTGATATCCTAGACTTCTTAAACCCTGGAAATGGGGAAAATAAATAACATGGAAAGATAAAAGGAGTTTTTGTCTGTTATTATTGCATTAGAAAAAAATTTATCTTATTTTCTAGGAAATAAAATAATTATTTACTCTAATAATGTAGTACTCAGGTATTTGATCAAGAAATTTGATGAAAACCCAAGACTAGTGAGGTGTTTATTGCTACTACATTAGTTTTTCTTGGAAATCAAGGATGAAAGGGGATGTAAAAATATGGCTTCATACCACATGAGTAGATTAACGAACATTTTTTTGGTAGTTACACCCATTTAGACAAGATTATATGATTCCTTCCCAAGTGATAAATTGTATGAATCCATCCAAGTATCCAAGTATGCTGATCTAGTCAATTTTCTATTCACATAAAAGGTAACCTCCATCTTTACCAAGCATTAAGCATATAAATTAAAATATGATTCAAAGATTTGTGTATGGGAAGATCCATATTTATGGGATATTTTTAATAACTAAGTAATTAAGATATATATTATTAAAGTAGAGATTAAATATACGCTTCTATTTTTTCATAATCTTTCATGTGGAGGCCATTTTAGACCTCAAAGAACTACTAGGAAGGTTTTAGAAGCTATATTATTTTATCCTTGAATTTTTAAATAATCACATAAATTTTGTAATGCATGACCAAACTACGAGTTTACTGATTGAATTTCTAAAATACATGAAATGTCCCAAAAAAATTCATTTTCTATGAAATATTTGATGTCTAGGGATTAGATTTTATGGTTATATTTCCTATATCATTCAATTTTTCCTACATATTATTATAAATAAACTATGTTTCTTAGTTTATTAAAGAAAAATAAGCCATAACTAATGATTATAAGGTGGTTATTTGATTTATAAAATTAAGATTGTTTATATATTTGGAGTACCCTGAGTAATAATTAGTGAACAAGGAACACACTTCTGCAACAAGAGCATGAAATTCTAGATGAATAGGTATGGGGTGAACCACAAGACCTCAACTACATAACATCAAAAAATAAATGGGAAACTATAGGTGTCCAATTGAGAGATAAAAATGATTTTAGAAAATTAAATATAGACCACTCAAAAATATCGGAGTAAGAAGCTATAATATGCATTAAGGGCATACAAAACTTCTTACAAAACCCCTTTAGGTATGTCCTATTATAGTATTGTTTATATAAAACACTATCACTTTCCTAGCGAGTTGAAGTACTTGAAATGTAGGGTTATCAAGATGGTGAACCTAGATGTAAAGACCTGTAAATTTCAAGTAAAATTTTTTCTTAGATTATTTGGAATTTTACGAGTACACGGTTTCTGACGGCGCCTGATTTCGAGGCCCGGTGTGCCTGGAATAATTTTCTGAAGTTTAGCTCAGTTACGTTTAGTGAACGAACGAGTGGGTTTTTCTATCTACTGAATCGGTGCTCGGAATCAAAATATGAGGGCACCGATGAACTCGTAGTGCCGGTATTCGCCTAAGGGGACCTTTAGTGTAGTTGCGTTTTGATGGGAGGAGAAGTTAATTTTCGGGTTGTAATTAAAAAAATAATAAAAATATGTGATAGATATTTTTATTTATGGAGGGTGGTTATTTTCCTCCCAAGGGGAGTTAGAGGTGGGGCCCACACCCACATAACCTCCCATGAGAGGATATTTGTGGGGTGGGACCCACATGTGCCCTAAACTATTGAACTCCCCATAACTCTCTTGAACTCCCCATAACTCTCCCCTTCTTTTATTATGACAACCCCCTTATTGAATGAGAACTGTTCCTCTCCCTCTCTCTATCTTTAATTTTTGACAACACATGTTAATTAATGAATTAAAACTCTTAAATTAATTAATTAAAGGGTTTGAATTTTTAATTACATGGGGAATAAAAATAATATCCTTAGCTATTATTTTTACTTTGGGGCATTCGTTGTGTGGAGAGGATTTGGGAGAGCTCCTGAGTTTTTGAAGAACACCGACCCTCTGACGAAGAATGATTTTCTTCCTCGATGAAGAAAACTCTACGATTCGAATAACGCGAATTCCAACATCGAAGTGCCTTCCTTAATCATCTCTGAAACAATTGAGGAGACGCCACTTCCTCCTCAGATGCACACAGACGTTGTCTACGAATCCTCTCCCCGTGACGCTGTCTTCCGTGACACCGACTACTGCAAGACTTAATTTGAGGTAGGGGTTTGATTAATTTATTTTAAATAAATTATTTATTTGTTCTTGTTGTATAAAATTGAACATCCTTGGCTATATGTTACCGCCTAAAGTGGAGGGCGCGGGCCGAACGAACACGGCCCAATGACCCTCCGTTAAACCTTGTTCTTTTTCGATGGCGACGGTGATGGTAAGGATGACGGTGATGATTGAAGCGGCGGTCATGCGCCAGACGCGTGCGCAAGAACCGCGGCCCACAACCACGGGCCGCTTCGGCGGAAGAACCGGTCGGCCCATCGGCCAGCCGGGTAGAGGAGAGCCATGGAGCCGGGAGGGCGCCGTGCCGGACGAACTGCGGCCCACCCGTGTAGGCCGCTTGCACCAAGAAGGCCGACCGGCTCTATCCGGCTGGTTAGGGAGGGCAGTGCCTCTTGGAGTTGCCGGTTCGGGCAGCCAGGGGGCCGCACCCCCTGCCTCAGACCGCTCGGCACCCTCGGGCCGAGCCACTCGGCCAGCCGGCCGAGCCGTGGCCGAGTCGCGCCGGGCCGGGCCGGGCCGCGCCCCGCTGGGCTAGGCCGCATCCCCTCGGGCCGGGCTGTACCCCTCGGGTTGAGCCATGTGTTTCATCGGGCCGGTCTGACACCCCCTTCCGGGTCGGACTCGCCAACTCTGGGTTGACCCGACCCGCCAGCCCACTGGGCTTAACGGGCCGAGCCCGTTTTCACTTAAACATGAATAACATGAAGACCACGCGTCCGATCGACGCGCCATCTGTGACACTGGAACCCTCGCGATGAGGCGGTCTTTTTTCCTTACTCTAAGTGAGTTTTGGACGTCTTTGGGGAATGGCCGGGTTAGAAATGAGCATATTTTTAACCAGGCCCTTAGAACGGAAAAGCCAATATCTCTCAAACCAGACGTCTGATTGACATGTCGTATGTCGCGTTGAGTTCCTATTGACAAGACGGGACTTTGGGATACATAAACTCCAGAATTTGTGATAATTGATTTATCGACCCCCCTTGGCTCGAGGAGCGGACCCTCCCAGAATCGAGCATGCTGTGTGTGGGAACCCTAGAGCTGGCTGCGACTACGACGACTACCGTGCTGGGATCCTACATGGGTTCGATGATGATGAACACTGTACTTGGATCCTCCGTGGGTTCAGCATCAATGATTACTGTACTTGGATCCTCTATGGGTTCGGCAGCGACGACTACTGTACTTGGATCCTCTGTGGGTTCGGAAACGGTGATGACTATACTTGGATCCTCCATGGGTTCAGCAGCGATGACTTTTGTACTAGGATCCTACGTGGGTTCGACAGAGGAGATGATTCATAGGATACATCTAATCATCTCCACCCATCTTTGTGAGTATTATACCCATGTGAGCTGAGTATTGACTTTCAATCATTATCATTGATATGATTGACTTCTTTCCTTTGTGGACTGGGTTGTGCTTGGGCTCGAGAGTTAGAGTCGAACTATAATTGATAACTTAGGTATATGTATGGGGATACACCTAAGTAGGGTTGGTTGATATATCATGATTGTATATTTCCTTTTTGGTTTATCCTTAGTGGATATAGGGAGACCTTTGGGGGTCTCGGGGTCCCTACTGAGTATCTTATACTCACCCCTGCATCAGCTATGCCCGCACTACGTTGTGTTGGATACAGATGACGGAAAACACTGATCGAGGTGGAGGCTTCTGAAGCTGGGCGGCACCCGGAGGTGGACCACTTGGCGGGACGTACACGAGGCAGATGGCCGGACCCGAGGAGCTGAGGAGACTATCTATACCCACCCTTCAGGTGGGATATCTGGAGGATGACTCAATGGTTGCTTCTTTTCTTTACTGTTGTTGTACTTTCTTTTTTGTTGTATTATCTCTTCAGTTGTGATGTACTTTCAGTTGGGTTTGTATACTGTCCCATTTACTTTTCAGCACTTACTTTTGTACTCAGTTTTACTTAGTGCTTACTTCACTTGCGTACTCTTTTGTGTTTGTTTACTTTTATAAAGGAAATTCCTCCCCTTTTCAGGATTTACGCCTTTGGTGCTAGTTGCTAGCCTATGGCCTATGGAAGGCGGGCTTGGGGTAGTCACAACACGAGCCCTGAGGATGGGTTGTGACAAATTGGTATCAGAGGAGTTGGTTCTACCACAGAACTCAGGACTCTGATCATTCTTTTCTGTGAAGCAATAGTGTTAAGAGTATTGAGTGTGGTTATCAGTCCATAGAGCCCAGTGTTGGTGTGGCGGCCGACGTATCCATACACCAGGACCCTGACTCCTAATTTCTGACTCAGTGCATGAAAACATTTATTGAATATGTGTTTCAAAAGTTTTCTTTGTAATTACTTTGTGTCAGATCACCATGTATACTGTTTCACCGTGGCACACCTGTTTCTTTTCAGGATGGCCCCACGAAGGTAGCTAGCTAGGGTTCCGAGTCACGTGTGAGATGGCAGCCCACCGAGCGACGAGGCCTTGGTGTAGGGCTCCATCACATCGGAGGCACCAACGGTACCACAACCTGTTGGGCCACCAATACCACCAGCCCTAGCAGTAGAGAGTGCACGTCGCCTGAGTGCGCTGCATGAGTTTCAACGAAAGAGGCCGCCCAGGTTCCGCGGAGAGATGGACCCTCAGACAGCTGAGGATTGGCTGGAGGCTATTTTCAGAGTCTTCAGATTGGTAGGGACACTAGTTGAACTTATGGTGATCCTCGTCGCGAGTCTACTACACGCAGCAGCAGGTAGATGGTGGATCTTGATGCTCCAGGTGCAAGATGAGGCATCTCTACTTTGGACAGACTTCGAGAGTCTCTTCCGCTCAAAGTTTGTTCTAGGCACCCTTCGTACAGTGCGGATTCAGGAGTTACTTAATATGCGGCAGGGCAGTATGACAGTAGCTCAGTACTCAGCGAGGTTCACTGACCTCTCACGCTACTCCACGGACATGGTACGAGACCCATTCTTCTGGGCTCGGACCTTCGAGCAGGGACTGAGGCATGAGTTCAGGGATTCTATGATCTCCCTCAGCATTCTGACGTGGGCAGGAGTGCTGGAATGAGCCCTTCTTGTGGAGATATTTCTTGCTGAGCCGACCCCAGCAGCGAGACCCACCGCAGGGCAACACGTAGCGGAGTCTTCTACAGCCGGCAGTAGACAGATTTTGTAGAGGTCCAAGAGGACCAGGCCATCAGGTGAGTGACCCCATGATACTGGTTCGGAGGTGCGGGGCACACGAAATAGAGCCATCCATTCGAGGGGCAGGCAGTGCTATGCATGTGGCAGGCAGGGTCACATGGCTTAGGACTGCCCGAACCGCCATGTGGATGAGCAACAGACAGTAGAGGGACCTCCCAGGCAGAGGCATAGGTTCGACCGTGGCAGTCCACAGGGAGCAGGCGAACGAGGCAGAGGAGCTATCCGAGCAGCGGGTGGTGGACGGCGCTTTGAGGCTCTACCACCACCACCACCAGGAGGACCACCCAGACCACAGGGAGTTGGCGGATAGGGGCAGGCTCAGCTCCAGGCGGTCGAGGCCTACGACCACGGTGCACCTGAGATGATTCGAGGTACTATTTGTGTCTACCCCACCCTTGTTGCAGTTCTTATAGACATAGGAGCGAGTCATTATTTTATTTCCACTGCCCTTGTTCGGAGCTCAGAGATTCTGACGGAGCCGTTGGCTCGATCCTTATGGCTAGAGACTTCTATGGGAGCATACTCGACGATTACGCACTGGTGCCGGCAGTGTGAGATTACTCTAGGAGGTGAGAGCTTCGGCTGGGATCTTCTTGTAGTGACTTCGAGGCCTTACAATATCATCTTGGGTATGGACTGGTTGTCTACAGTCCATGCTCAGATTTACTGCATTAGGCGTAAAGTGCGGTGTGTTTGCATGGATGGGACCAGGTTCACCTTCACCAGCGAGAAGGGAGCCTTTGTAGCACAGGATGGACTTACGCAGAGGAGAGGGCAGCCGATCACACATCAGTTGGCTAGTCTCATCCTAGGAGCAGTTGATGTGCGGAGTCCGATTTTTCTTGTTGTGGTGGATCAGTATGCGGACGTTTTTTCTGACGACGTTTCAAGACTACCTCCTCAAAGAGAGGTAGACTTCTACATTGACTTGTACCCCGGAACAACACTGATATCTACTCCAGCATATCGGATGGCTCCTGCTGAGCTTCGTTAGATGTGGGTATTGCTGGAGGACTTACAGGGAAAGGGATTCATCCGACCCGTGTTTCACCCTGGGCTTCTCCGATTCTGTTCGCTAAGAAGGAATATGGGAGCTTACGACTATGTGTTGACTACCGTCGCCTGAATCAGGTGACAGTAAAGAATAAGTGCCCACTCCCGATGATTGACGACCTCTTTGATCAGCTCAAGGGAGCACGATGGTTCTCGAAGATAGACCTCAGGTCAGACTATCACCAGCTCAGATTTTGAGACGAGGATGTGTAGAAGACAGCCTTTAGGTGTCGATATAGACACTATGAGTTCTTGGTTATGCCCTTCAGCATAACCAATGCTCCAGCCATGTTCATGGGTCTCATAAACAGGATCTTCCAGCCTTATCTCGATCGTTTCATCGTAGTCTTCATTGATGACATACTGATTTACTCGACTACTAAGGAGGAGCATGCCTACCACTTGCGGGTTGTACTGGACACACTCTGAGAGAACCATATTTATAGTAATCTCTCTAAGTGCCAGTTATGGATTCGAGAGGTTCATTTCTTGGGACACGTCATCTCAGAGGTTGTGGTTGCAGTGGACCCAGCGAAGATCGAGGCGGTACTTTCTTGGGAGCCACCCAGGAGCGTGGTCTCCAGAGTTGCAACACCGCTTTCAGATTTGAAGAAGAAGGAGAAACCCTTCATGTGGTCAGATAGATGCCAGCAGAGCTTTTAGGAGCTGAGACAGAGATTGACCAGTGCGCCCATCTTGAGGGTACCAGAGGAGGGCATTGGGTACATAGTTTACTATGACGCATTAGGGACAGGACTCAGGTGTTTCCTGATGCAGGAGCGATCGGTGATCGCATACGTTTCACAACAGTTGATACAACACGAGCAGAACTACGCTACCCATGACCTGGAGTTAGCAGCAGTGGTCTTCACCTTGAAGATGTGGTGACACTATATAATGGGCGAGAACTTTACAGTCTACTCTGACCACCATAGTCTCAGGTACATCTTCTCGCAGAAGGACCTGAACCTGAGACAACGGCTATGGCTCACGTTCCTCCAGGACTATGACTTTGAGATAGTCTATACTCCTGGGAAGGGGAACGTGGTGGTTGATTCTCTCAATAGGAGATCGGGCATTCAGCTACTAGAAGAGGAAATGGAGCATCTAGCCACATTGGAAATATCCTTTGTGGATAGAGATGGATCATCCTTTCTATAGTCACTCACAGTCACTCCTCCAGTCCTTCAGTGAGTCAGAGAGGCACAGCGTGGGGACGTTGACTGTGAGACGTGACGTGCTCAGATATCCACAGGGAAGGCGCCTGATGGGTTTTTTGAAGGAGGGGAGCACGTCATCCTCTTCAGGGGACGTACTATGGTACCCGTTTCATTACAGGAGGAAGTGATGAGGGAGTTTCACACTTACCCTCTAGTGGTACATCCAGGAGTGGCGAAGATGTACCAGGACCTCAGATGACAGCACTGGTGGCTGGGTATGAAGAAGGTTGTAGCAGAGTTCATTTCACGATGTCTCACTTGTCATCAAGTGAAGGTGGAGCACTAGGTACCGGCAGGCTTGGTATAGCCCTTAGAGGTCCCGGAGTGGAAGTGGGATGGGATATCCATGCATTTAGTGATGGGGCTTCCACGTACATCCAGAGGACACGACTCTATCTGGGTGATCATCGACCGACTCACCAAGTTGGACCACTTCCTACCGATCAGAGAGCAGGGCTCAGTGGAGAGCTTGAGATGCCTCTACATTCAAGATATCATACGAATTCATGGTGTTTCATCGTCTATCATCTCCAATCGAGATGCTTGCTTTACTTCTTGGCTTTGGAAGGGGTTATAGTTGTCTTTTGGGATGAATCTACGTCAGAGCACAGCCTTCTATCCTCAGACGGATGGCCAGACGAAGAGGAGCATTCAGACTCTTGAGGACATGCTCTGTGCATGTGTCCTTGACTTTGGTCGCAGTTGGGAGGATCACCTACCCTTGGTGGAGTTTGCGTACAACAACAGCTACCACTCCACCATCAGGATGGCACCTTACGAGGCATTGTACGACCAACCTTGCAGATCACCTCTATGTTGGACTAACCCTGGGGAGTCAGCACTTGTAGGATCAGAGATGGTTCAGGCTACGACGGAGAAGGTGCAGATCATCCAGGAGCAGATGAAGACTGCACAGAGTAGATATAAGTCCTGTGTTGATAGGAGATGGAGACCACTGGAGTTCGAGGATGGCTACCATGTTTTTCTATGGGTCTCACCTCGACATGGTATAAGGAGATTTGGCCGGGGCGGCAAGTTATCTATATGCTTCATAGAACCATTCCAAGTCCTCAGCAGGGTAGGTGAGGTGGCTTACCGCCTGGAGCTTCCACCTCAATTGCACCAGGTGCACGATGTCTTCCATGTATCTCAGCTGAGGTGATACGTGCATGATCCATCACACATCATCGATCACGGGGAGCTGTACATCGATGATGGAGCGACATTCACGAAGGTCTTGGTAGAGATCGAGGATCAATAGGAGAAGGTCCTACGTGGATGGTGTATTCCTCTAGTGCGCATTTACTGGTAGCACAGAAACATCCAGGAGAGCACATGGGAGCAGGAGGTTCAGATGCGTGCTCAGTACCCTCATTTGTTTCCCTACTCTATGTTGTAGCTTTACAGGGATGTAAATCCATGAGGTGGGGGTAATGTGAATACCGGTAAATTTCAAGGAATTTTTTTTCTTATATTCTTTTGAATTTTACGAGTACGCATTTTCTGACGGCGCCTGATTCCGAGGCCCGGTGTGCCCGGAATAATTTCCTGAAGTTTATCTTGGGTACATTTAGTGAACGAACGAGTGGGTTTTTCTATCTTTTGAACCAGTGCTCAGAATCAAAATCTGAGGGCACCGATGAACTCGCAGTGCTGGTATTCTCCTAAGAGGACCTTTACTGTAGTTGTATTTTGATGGGAGGAGAAGTTAATTTTCAGGTTGTTAT
Organism: Viscum album; assembly: GCA_963277665.1. Lineage (NCBI taxonomy): Eukaryota > Viridiplantae > Streptophyta > Magnoliopsida > Santalales > Viscaceae > Viscum > Viscum album. The sequence goes on from OY728160.1 coordinate 1,058,513,611, forward strand.
TAAAATAATAATAAAAATATGTGATAGATATTTTTATTTGTGGAGGATGGTTATTTTCCTCTCAAGGGGAGTTAGATGTGGGGCCCACACCCACATAACCTCCCATGAGAGGATATTTGTGGGGTGGGTCCCACACGTTCCCTAAACTCTTGAACTCCCCATAACTCTCTTGAACTTCCCATAACTCTCCCCTTCTTTTATCATGACAACTCCCCCTTATTGAATGAGAACTCTTCCTCTCCCTCTCTCCCTCTTTAATTTTTTCCAACACATGTTAATTAATGAATTCAAACTCTTCAATTAATTAATTAAAGGGTTTGAATTTTGAATTACATGGGGAATAAAAATAATAGCCTTAGCTATTATTTTTACTTTGGGGCATTCGTTGTGTGGAGAAGATTTGGGAGAGCTCTTGAGTTTTTTAAGAACATCGACCCTCCGACGAAGAACGGTTTTCTTCCTCGACGAAGAACGCTCTACAATTCGAAGAACACGAACGCCAACAATGACATGGCTTCCTTCCTCATCTCCACAATAGGTGAGGAGACGCTGCTTCCCCCTCAGACGCGCACTGGCGTCATCTACGAATCATCTCCCCGCAATGTCGTCTTCTGCGACGCCGACTACCGCAAACCTTAATTCAAGGTAGGGGGTTTGCTTAATTTATTTTACATAAATTATTTCTTCATTCTTGTTCTATACAAGTGAATATCCTTGGAAATATGTTACCGCCTAACGCGGAGGGAGCGGGCCGAACGAACACGGCCCGAAGACCCTCTGTTGAACCTTGTTCTTTTTCGATAGCGACGGTGACGGGAAGGATGGCGGTGACGAATGAAGCAGAGGTCGTGCGCCGGCCGCATGCGGGAGAACCACAGCCCGCAACCGCGGGCTGCTTCAGTGGAAGAACCGTTCAGCCTGTCGGCCGGCCGGGCAGAGGAGAGCCACGGCCCCGGGAGGGTGCCTCGCCGGACGAACCGCGGCCCACCCGTGCGGGCCGCTTACACCAAGAAGGTCGTCCGGATCCAGTCGGCCAATTAGGGAGGGTGGTGCTGCTGGTTTGGGAAGCCGGGGGTCCACGCCCCCCGCCTCGGACCACTCGGCCCCCTCGGGCCGAGCCGCGGCCGGGCCGCGTTGCACCAGGTCGGGTCGCGCCCTGCCGGGCCGCACCCCTCGGGCTGAGCCATGCATTTCATTAGGTCGGTCGAACACCCCCTGCCGTGTCAGACCCGCCAACTCTGGGTTGACCCGACCCGCCATCCCACTGGGATTAACGGGCCGAGCCCATTTTCACTTAAATGTAAATAACATGAAAACCGCACGTCCGATCGACGCACCGTCTACGACACTGGGACCCTCTCAACGAGGCGGTCCTTTTGCGTTACTCTAAGTGAGTTTTGTACGACTTTGGGGAATGGCCGAGTTAGAAACGAGTGTATTTTTAACCGGGCCCCTGGAACGGAAAAGCCAATATCTATCAGATCGGGCGTCTGATTGACGCGCCATTTATCGCGTTGAGTTCCTATTGACGAGACGGAACTTTGGGATACATCAACTCCGGACATTGTGATAGTTGATGTATCAACCCCCCTTGGCTCGAGGAGCGGACCCTCCCGTAATTGAGCCTGTTGTGTGCGGGAACCCTAGAGATGGATTCGACTACGACGACTACCGTGATGGGATCCTCCGTGGGTTCGACAACGATAACCACTGTAATTGGATCCTCTGTGGGTTCGGCACCGATGATGACTATACTTGGATCCTCCGTGGGTTCGACAGTGATGACTACTGTACTTGGATCCTCCGTGGGTTCGGCAGCGGTGACGACTGTACTTGGATCTCCGTGGGTTCAGCAGCGACGACTTCTGTACTAGGATCCTATGTGGGTTCGACAGAGGAGATGATTCGGAGGCTACATCTAATCATCTCCAACCCTCTTCGTGAGTATTATACCTATGTGAGATGAGTCTTGACTTTCAATCATTATCATTGATGTGATTGACTTCTTTCCTGTGTGTACTGGGTTGTGCTTGGGATCGAGAGTTGGAGCCGAACTGTAATTGATAACTTAGGTATATGTATGGGCATACACCTAAGTAGGGTTGGTTGATACCTCGTGATTGTATCTTTCCTTTGTGTTTTATCCTTAGTGGATATAGGGAGACCTTCTGGGGTCTCGGGGTCCCTACTGAGTACCGTATACTCACCCCTGCATGGGATATGCCCGCACTACATTGTGTTGGATGCAGACGATGGACAACACTGATCAAGGTGGAGGCTTGTGGAGCGGGACGGTACCCGGAGGTGGACCACTTGGCAGGACCTACACGGGGTGGATGGCCGGACCCAAGGAGTTGAGGAGACCATCTGTACCCACCCTTCAGGTGGGATATCTGGAGGATGACTCCGTGGTTGATGATTTTCTTTACTGTTGTTGTACTTTCTTTTCTGTTGTACTATCTTTTCAGTTGTACTGTACTTTCAGTTGGGTTTGTATACTGGCCCATTTACTTTTCAGCACTTACTTTTGTACTCAGTTTTACTTTGTGCTTACTTCACTTGTGTACTATGTTGTGTTTGTTTACTTTTATAAAGTCAATGCCTTCCCTTTTTCAGGATATATGCCTTTGGTGCTAGTCGCCATCCCCTAGCCTATGGAGGGAGGGATTGGGGTAGTCATGGCATAGTCCCTGAGGACGGGTCGTGACACTAGAATTTGGAAAATATGGAGAGTAAAGGAAGTTAGAGATGATGGAATCGTAATAACTCATAAGGGAAGCTTATGAGATTGGTGTACAAGGAGAAGTCTATATATGTCCATAAAAAGCTCATCCAAAAAAAGAAAATTTTATATTGGAGATAAATTTCATTATTTTATTTAAAAAGGAATCTCTTTCTTGGTAAAATTTGTTCCAAGTGGACTAGGATATAAATAGTGACCTATGCTTTCCCATTTGGTGCATTTGAGACCAAAGGAGGTGATTCAAACCAACCATTCAAGGTTAACAGACAATAATTGAAGCATTCCTACTAAGATTTTTGAAAGGAAACAATGAAGGAGTATAAGATCCTCCTTAATTTCATTCAATAATTAACTACCAAGTTGTTTATTTCCTATATATTAGTCTAAATACCTTTTATTTTAAATTTATTTTTTATGAAAATTTCATGCTAGAACTAATTGGAATAGTTTCTAAGATAATTATGTGGTAGAGGAAAAAGAAGCATAGGATGTAAATACTTTTTCCTATTTTTAATTTTTATTAGTGTTTTTTTTATTAAAATAAAATAAATCATAATGTTAAAACCTTTATTTCAATGTTTGTACATAATTTTTTTTATTCTATTTGAAACTTTTTATTGTGCTTTTAAGAATGGAAAACTTGAGCCCTGATTTTGTCCTTTCGAGAAGAATTTCCATGTTAGATTGAAGTATTTAATTGGTTCTAAAATTATTAGATTTGAATGATTGATAAATTAGATTTCCTACTAATTTTATATAATTTTTTTCTTGAACCATGAAAAGGAGTGCGAGTGAAAAGATCTTTGTATAATTCAGATTATAACTTGGTTTCACTAGAATTTTGAACTTAATTAGAGGTGACTTGGACTTTTAGAAAAATAACTCATCATGGATCCAATTCAAAATAAATTCATATATATCCTTTGAAACTAGAGTAAAATGGGAATTTTGGATCCCATGGTGGATCTATGAGACATTAGGAGTCGGGTGTATGAGTAAATTTCATTTTTTTATATTTAATAAATTATTTTCATAGTTATTTTCACAATCATGGATGGGAAAAATTTAGTAAGTACCTAATAGTAAAAAATTAATCCATTCATGTGACAAGAATATTGAACCTAGATAAATAATGGGGTAATTGACTTATAAAAAATCTTTTGAGTTGTATCAATTTATTTGAAATTGGAACTCTAATTTTAGGGAACTTAGGAGAAATGGATAATAGGAACTAAAACTTGGTAAAACCTTAATTATACTTAAATCCATATATTTAACTCTTGAAATACAACTTTTTTGTGAATTAAATTAATATAGTGAATTAAATTCATAATATAGGAAATATAATTTTATAATAGGGGAAATTTTTATTCTATTATTCTCTAGATTGTGTACTTAAGTATAGGTGGGACTACCTCTTTTAACAATCCAATTAATTGTATTTGTTGGGAGTGTAATAAACTAAGTTTTGAGGAGTTATTTGATCCAAAAAATCAAAAAAATTATGATTTTTATTATAAATTTACACCATAATTTATATGAATCCTGAGTAAATCATGCATTTTTGAAAATTTGGTGAACTCTAGAATTAATTTGTTAAATAGATAAAATCATGATTTTTATTGTTTTATTCATCCTTTGTATTTTAATTAAAATTCATACTTTGATTGTTTAGAGGATTTTAGATTTGATTTTATTTTATTTATTCATTCTATACTTAGTTTGGATAAATCCTACATTGAAAGAAGGAATTTTCATAGTTTTTAGAGGAAATAAAAAAGAAAACTCATTTTAAGTCTTTTTAAATCATCATAAATATTTTCCAGGCTCATCGTAAGCCTTTGGTCTCAAGTATAAGTCTTTTTCAGGCCCATCATAAAGCTTTATCCCCAAGAATAAGTATTTTTTAGTCATTATAAGTCATTATGAATTTCCCAATTTTTTGTAGAAGATTCCCATCATAAGTATTAAAAGCCTTATGATGTGACCATTGACTACATTCCCTCATCCCAAGTATAAGACCAAGAAAAAACATCCCAAACTAGCACCATCACATGCAACGTCTTCCTCCCTTTAGAAGAATTTGATGTCCATTGAAGACACAAAGTACTGCAACATTTTTTCTCTAATTATTCTCAAACTAATCAGGATCTCAATCAAGGGAATATTATAACACATATAGAATATTCAATATGCATTGAAAATACATCACAAAACTCAAGTTTGGAATGTGTCAAACATATGAGGAAGGAGAATTTTCCAGGGTGTGACACTAAAATTAAAGAATATTCTAGAATTTATGGAATCACTAAAGGAAATAAAAGAAGTTTTTGCTGCTCATATGGTAAATTTTGACGTCAACCAAGTACCCCATACCATTATAATATAAGAGATGGATTTTTTTCATTGAGATGGAGGCCGATTCCATGATTTCTTGATCAACTATAGTTACTTCTTCTATTTCTTTCTAAACTCCTTCCATTTCTAATTACTATAATTCTTCTGTGATGGAACATTAATCCATTAGTGAATTATCCAAGGAGACTCCCCTTTCCCCTATTTATTAACTACATATTTTAACTGGATATCTCTTCTATTAATCTCTCTAAAATTGTTAAAACTGTTTAGACATTAAGAGATTTCCTAATTTCTATGAATTTTGAATTCTTCTTTACTCATCATTATATTACACACATAGGCCTCTTAGGTTCTCTCCACTACTTGTGACCATGATTAATGGGATGATATAAGGGTTATTGGAGGCCTCCAATAATCGATCTATGTGAGATTAGGGGATATAGGATCATTGCACTACCTTATTTAAGCTGAAACTCCTATGAGAGGATAATCAAGTGTGGTTTCACTTAGTTAGAGAGAAACTAGGAGAGTAAAAGAATAAAATCATGAGTTAATATGAGTATAGGGGATATACAAGTCTAGGAAAATATTTTAAACTTAATTTAAAACCAATTAAATTAAAACTTGGTTTTTCACACGTTGAACACATCAAATAAAATAAAAACATGCCCAAAATACTCTCCTCTTTGGAGAAAACTCGAGTACCACTGCTACTTCATTTTATTCAAGTTCAAAAAAATCTATTATCCCCCATGGTAGTTAATTCGTCATAATTATTTTAAATGATTTTAACTTTTTAATGAGTATCACAGTTGTGAGTGAGATCATGTGAGATTTTAGGTATATCACGATCCCCTTCATTCTTTAGCAAGTCTTATAAGGTCTTTTGGATAAAGTGGACAATCCTTTTGTGCCACATATTGTTTTATTCTTCCTTGGTTAGAAAAAACATGTCTTCTTCTCCACCAATGATGTATAGATTCCCCTTTTTGAGCTTTCTTTGAATCATTATCATAACATATCTTCATTTTATAATGAAATCCTTATTATTGAAATTGACCGCATTCCTTGAGTAATTTAACTTAAAAATTGTTACCAAGGCCTTCCAACCCAAAAACATCTATGTTCCTCAAGTCTTTGAATATGATTTTTTCTTTTTTGAAGCTAATGATCTTAAAAACTTTATCATTTCCAAATAAAATGATGAATTATTTTTTGTACTTGATCCTCATGTTAAGATTTTTGTTTCCCATCATATAGGAAGTTCATCCACTTTCAAGGATCCACACTCCAACCCAATCAATATATTTCAATGAAATTTCTATGAAATTTTCCTTCTCATATTTTTATTTATTAATCTATTCTTTCTACTTCACTTCCTTTAGTGGTGAATGAGATTTTTTCTACTCCAATTATATTGGATCAACCTCATCTTGTAGGGATAAAAATTGATTATATGCTTTTATCCCATTTGATGATGCTTTTATCTACTGATATATCATTTTATAGATCTCCTTTAATATATCTCTTTGAATCCTTGATGATAAGTTCGTGACTTTGTATCCATAACTTTCACACTAAATACAATAGTCATTAAAAACATACCGAGTGTAAGAATTTAAACTCATCTATTTTTGTTACTCTTATGCCTTTAAATACCTCCTTTTTGTGGAATACACATACTGTGTATTCCATGTATTTCAATAGCAATAACACTATATTTTTTTGTATTATTTCATGTCTTTTTTGTTCCACCTATTGACTTCTGGGTATTTTAGGATTCATCAAAATATTATTTCTTCTGGGGTGTGGGTGCATGTGGTTTCACATAAACTACCACTAATTTTTTTCTTATTATCAATCCCCTTAATAGATTTAATTTTATATTGGAATCTATATACTTGTGAGAAATAGTCTAATTTTTTTATTAATTCACTATGTTCATCCATATCTTCTCTGACAGCTCGTACACTCTAACTCCCTGATGTCATATGAGAATTTATAATTCTATCCTAATAATTGACCATTCCTCATATATTCATGACTTACTATTTGATCTCCACGATCCTTTTAACATGATCTTTTAAAGAATCGATCAATCAATCAATAATTTTCACCTGATCTATGATTTTGAGCTCGATCTCAATTTTCATTTAAAATTTTTCTGAACTGTAATATTTGAGTCATTCAATTTCATCCTTAAACATAGATTTTTCCTCTTATTGATACTATATATAAAGTTTTAAATAATATACCACTCCATTGGATTTATTCATTTTGTCCATCCAAACAACAATTCCCTTTAAGATTAGCTTCTAGTTCAACCTTGATCTCTACAATTCCCTCAATTTAAATGTGTTACCATTATTTTGTTTTAATTGTGGCTTTTCTATGATATACAAAAGGGATTCATAATTGAATTACTTATAGTATTAAATTTCTTCCACTTCTATTTATTAATATCTAAAATATTATTACAAAATAAATTTCATCTTTTTGAATAATTATTTCCATATAATTCTCTTAGTTTTACTCCCTTAGATAATTTCTTCATGGGTTCTTTAACTTTATCATTATCTTGGAATTTATTTGGGCACCTTGTAGTGATATGTCAAGATTTTTCACACTATAATAAAGAAAGTGGAATCTTAACTTTGATTTTTTTCCCCATTTAAAATTTGAGGAAATAAAATACATCACCTCATTAACCTACATATCTTCATGCAGGTGGTGATGCAGACATGATACATGACACAGGTAGCTGGTGACGTGGGCATGATGCAGACCTTATGACATAGGCAGTATGATGCAGGCATGATGTTTCACTAGGCCTTTGGGCCACATTATGGGTCTTTAGGATATGTAATGGTTTTTATAACTACTAGGCCTTAAAGCCATGTACTGAATAAATAAGGATTGATGGGTGGGATATCCCTTGGGGGTTATGGACTACCTTTCTATACTATGTGTCATGTGTGTGATTTTAATGTAATTTTACCCCAAAACACCTAATATATGTTAAATTCTACTTTATATGAATTATCCTTTGTGAAGTACTTGTTATCATTATTTCTCATCTCGTATACAATAAGAGTGTTATTAAAACTATCTAACAACATATTCTTTGGGTATTTTTATTTTAGAACCAAGACCTTCATGTTGAAACATAGTGTTAATATTCTCAGGATCCTATTTATTATTGTTATATCATTGACATTTTCTATAATTATACACATATACTCAATAATAATGTTCACCTGATCAAAGAAATCATCAACAAGATAATTTTTGTTCATCCCAAAAATCATCATACTTGTTCTATAGAACCTTTAATTTATATTCACATACCTTGGAATTTCCTTCATATATGTTGAGACGTTTTTCCTACATTTCTTTTGATGATTTACATGACATAACTTTTGTGTATATTGTGTTTAATAAGGCTCTTCCTAATGGCTTGAATCCTTTGTTTTCAACATCAAAATCCCCTTTTTAACTCTCTTATAATTATACTATGTTCATACAAATTGATATCCCATATATGGTGGATATATAAACATCCATCCCCAATGATAAAAAATAGTGTTGCATTTAATTTTCCATAAATGGAAATTATTTTCATTAATTATCAGAATTCACTTTTGTATAAAAACCATTGACATCACTTCAAAGAGAGAATACTCCATGAGAACCTTCTATTTTGATACCAATTGTTGGTTTAAATAAAGATAAATACCCTAATATGGTTTTAGTTGGGTTGTTTCAATATTCTTATATAACCCTCATCAATGATCATGTTCCTTTGTTTTTAGTAACACCATTCTCCCTCATAATTGATATAAAGTGTTAAAACAAACAATGATGGACACAATAAATTTCACTTTGTTTACCCTAGATAGGAAAATACAAGAATCATACAATGTTTATGTTTTGATATACCATAAACACTAATAGAACTACTTATTCCATACAATTTATAGTAGGATCACTGGCCCTCTTATTTTACAAACCTCAATAAACAAATAAGTCACTGGTCTTAATCATTCAGAAATATCATTGCTTCTCCAAGTGAAAACCATATCAATCTCTAAAAACCATGAATTATTCTACACTAACAATGGTGTATCAATAATATCCACCTTAATCCACTTGATAAACTCTATTACCTCTAGTAGTATTTTTTTTATAGATCTCCCCTCTTTTCTTCTTTAGCTCTACAACATGGGTCTGGAATTTCTCACTTACTATCTATCATAATCCATTATTTACCTTATTATTATTAAGAAATATATATATATAATATTGATATAATCTAATGATTTCCCCTTTAATTTATCATTAATTAATCCTTATAAATATTATAAAATTCATTCAATAACCTCCTTAAAAACTGAGCCAAGGTTTCTCATTCAATTCCCATATCCCCCTCCTAAAAGATAGGATATCTGAATATGGAACATTAATAAATTGACCTTTTCATAGAATGAGAATCTCCACCATGGTGTTATACTCTTCTACTATAAAATTGAAAACTTTAACTTCTACATTTATAGGCACCTTCACAGTGTGACACTTCTCTTTGTGGTGTGTAATCAGCAACCTCTAAATCTCAAAGCTTGCGCCCCGCAAAACACTTTGTGGTGAAAAACATGGAATTATAATATGACCAACATGCCATAGTATGACTATTCTTAACATGTAATTATACAATAAATAGATCCATATATCCTAGATCCTAACTCTCATTGTGTACATTTAAATGTGTAAACTTATTCAACTGAAATCTATCAAAACATATTTAGAGCATGGTCATCATTCCCATAGATTGACCACTATGTGACATATTATAAAAGGGGTTATATTTACACATCAATGTTCCAATCAAAATTCCATTACACATGATCTCCTAATGTATAGGTACTTTTCCATTTTCCTAGTCTGGACCAACCCTTATGTACCATCCCTTTTCCATGGTAACCTCTAGGTATTGATACTTTTCCATATTTCAAATGATCTAAAACTTCCTTCATACCATGAAGCCATATTATATATCATGAAACTATAGTTTTTATACCAACCTACATACCATGTTATTCCAAGTTATCCTTCTCACAATGTGACCCAAGATATCATGGTTTGATTTCTTCCTTGCAGACATAACTACTGTAGTTGCTTACAACTCCTTCCAAAACTCATTTATCCCACTTCATATATTGTAAGATAATTTTCAATTCCCTTTATATGCCTTTTCAACAAACAAAATAAAAAAAATACTCTAAGGTTTTTTTAATAGGTATAAAGTCTATAAGGAGATCACTGCTCAACATTTTGAAAATTGTATAATTTTTTTATTCATTGTGAATATTGTTTTTTGTAAAGGAAATGTAGAAAATATAAGTTGAGTTAGTGTGATAAAAAATAATAGTTTCATTCTATAAACCATTGTAATTGATTTGATTAGTGATTTAGGTGAGAAAAAAATGATTTTTTCTTACTTCTTGTATTAGTCTCCTCAATGGAGATGAACCAAGTAATTATTGTATACTTTTTTTAATAGTTCTTTCTTTGGTTCTAGGCATATGTAAAGGTTTATATAATCATTTTGCACATGAAATTAAATAAGATCCAAATTAGTTAAATTAAAATTAAAAGAATAAATTTTGGTACCCTGAGCCCTGAGGGTATTTTCCTTGTTTAGTTAAGATTTATATTTTTTCTTATTGTAGATTACCAAAAATGTGATTTTTGTTTATATTCTTCCACTTATTCATAATAGTTGAGATGAATTTATAAACTCAATTTATAATAATCTATTATAAAACCATAGCATTTAGTTTTTAAAAATTTCTCATTTTGACTATGATGGTACATCCTATTTAATTATGCATATTAAATCGTATAAAAATATTGATTATTAGTGTATCATGTTTCAACTATAACATATTTATTTTTTTATAAATTTCTTTCATAGAGAGATGAGGATTTATGTAGACCATGACATGTATATATTATGTGTGGACCCTCTATTGTGACAAGTGTGCCTCGTCATATCAAAGTTATAATAATTATGGTGTGATATAAATAATGAATACTGACAGGAATCTATATAGACATAAGGGTTAACTCAGAAGGAATCCTATGTATCACTATGAATCTTATCCAATAAGCTACAAACTGTAATATGAATAGGGGATTCTTAACTAGGATGCAATGTAGACATGCTTATTTGGAATAGTATATCCACTACTATAAAGGATATTATTTGTTAGGATACAATGTATGGCCCATGACTTGATGATGGAATCTTACTATCGATGATTATCATTCCATATTCTTATGTGTGTAGATTCTTATCAAGGAAGCTACACACAAACTATGTGGAGGTCAAATTTTAGAACATCATGTCAATGTTAATAAAGTTTGTGGACTAGATAGTGGTAAATTATAAGCTATGTGGAGGCCATCCAATTGAATTACATGAAGAGTATCTAGAAAACCTATCTGGAGACCATCTAGTATAGCTTCATGGCATAGACCAGGTAGTGGAGCATCATGTTATTTGTTAAAGCATGGACCATGAAAAGGAGCATTTTTTCATCTATTTTGTTTTAATATTTGATAACTAACTTTTTAAAAAGTTTATTTATTAAAGTTTTGGATGTCATTATCTTTGTAAAAGTAGGTTTCATTTTCAATACAGGTGTGTAGTGGTGTATCAAGTTCCCTTTGATAAATTGTATTTTGTTCAAGAAGATTTATAAAATCAATGGACACCATTGTACACTTATTGCTAAAGCAAATTAAATAGGGTCTATATAAAGGGATAAGGTAAGGAAAATGGCACTCTACCATTGGACCTGTGGATTTAAAACCATAACACCTATGTCTGTAAGAGTTTTCCCTACATGGATATAAATATTGTAACCCAGGTAGAGGAGGAACTAAACATTTAGGAAAGTAATCCTTATAACTTTCTATCTTAATAATATTCTTTGTTTTAATACTCCTTATGTTCTTCATGTTCTTCCTTTAATCCATATGGTAACATAAACCACATGTACCTTATGCTATAATTTTATTTGTACACAAAACCTCCTTCATTGTTGTACCTCCTACATGGTTGCAATCTTGGTATTAGAGCCACGGTTACAACAGAAACTTTATGCCTTACCACTAAAGGCATAAACCACCTGATAGACCTCTGATATCTCTATGCTTGTTCAATGTAGAGTATTCTATGTGGTTTATTATCTACGAGGAACTTCTATATCAAAAATATTAATACTAGAAGTCCTTATGGTTGGGATTCCATTGGGATATCTTTGTGATTTGTGTTAGGATCTCTTCTAGGGTGTGAGATGGAGATTAATGCCATTATTTCCATCTATGAGTTGACTAGGAGATCTAAAGTGTAACACCCCAAGTTTTTTTTAAATAAATGGAAATGCACGCAACTTTGTTTTAAGTAGATATTTATAACTAGCCTTTAAAAAATAAATTTTTCCACTTCTATGTTTTGAATTTCAAAAAATTGTCATCTACAATTGTGTTTAGTAAGTTATTTAGAGCCTAATGGAGCATGTAATTCCCCGACCCTAGATTCACAGAGTTGGTGCATTGTTTTAATACATTGGAATGATTACAATAAATCAAGTCCCGAAAGACCAATCAGTTTAGCAGTCTTGGAAAATAGATTACATACATGAACGTTACATTACACTTTCCAACATACAACACAAAAAAAATCCTTTGATAATTCCATTGTTCTCTTAGCTTAAGCCTGAATCTTAAACATAAAAAACTTCATGGGATCCTGGGAAAATGAAATATAAGAAAGGGGTGAGCTCAAACTCTCAGTAAGGGTAAGAAATATAGCAGAAGATAACATAAATATTAAGCATGGTGAATAATTGAAACCACATTCCATTACCAATAATAAAAATGAATAATTTTATGGTAGGAATATGAGCTAAGTAAATAATTCCATAATAAAACATAATCATGGGTATTCTACTAGTCAAATGACTACATGAACCATCAATATTATTTTCATAATGAGGGAATGTATAATGTCGGACATTCTGAAACCTTTTGTCAAGGCCTCATCCAAGACGTCTAAAAATGATTAAGGCCTTGACCAAAACCATATATCAAATTGGAAAATTCCTTGGCCAATTCCACGTCTAGTTGTCTCATGAGACCTACCGATGCATCGAGGAGCTATAGTAGGCTCCACCCATCACTTACTAAGTCCAATACATTCCTCATATGAAAAGTTTGAAATATAACATAAACATTCGTATTAAAACTAGCATAATAAATGTCAATAATTTAACCATAAACCATAAATGGTATAAAAATAAAACATCCACAGTCAAACATATCACAAAACATTCAATACAATATGGAATATTTGTATCATAATGAATCGACTTCAAACAACTATAAAATCCATCAAAGGATGTTGACATAGATGAAATCAAAACTATTTGAGAGAAATATCTCTTTCTTTTTTTGAAATCATTTAAAGTTTCTGAATTATAAAATAAAACGTTTATTTTAAAAATATTCATATAATATTGTAAGGGAATATTTATGATGATATAATATCTAAGAATAACCACACCTTCCGTATAAGTTAAAAAACATTCTTACCTTAATTTTGTCAAAAAGGTCGTAAAGTACCTTGTTTGGAAAAAAACTGAAATATTCTTTTCAAAACATATAAGTTAAAATAAGGGTATAAATTACTTTAACTCATTGTCTATTAAATAGTTAAAATGTTTTGAAATACATTTTTAAGAAACATGGATGTGGATGATAAAGAGTTCACAGTAGATACTTACGTAAAAACAACCTCGGATAATAAGGAGATTGTAGAATTAACCCTTACCTTGTACTTTTACTTGGTAGAGGGTAGTTTAACATCCTCTATAATGGTGAAATAATTGTTATTAAATTATACAAGAATCATATACATTAATATGATATCATATATGATCTTTTAACATTGCTTTGTTAATAATATCTTAGTATTCTCGTCGTTTCGGGTGTTAACAGATACATTTTCCTTCATTTGATTTGTTACGTAAGTAATATTTGTTATGGATAGTATGTATCTTATTTATATTAAGAATTATATTAAGTCTTTAAACATTATTTTTAATCATCTAATGAAAATTAGTCCTAAATGGATACGTTGGGGAATGAATCACATCACGTTCGTGGAGACAGTAATCGGTACTTACGCACGAGCGACAATATCATTCTTTTGATATTAAAATAATATATAATTGGATGGTATATCATATATACAGAATCATTATCATGTTATATTTATTATTTAAATCAATTACATATCATTATTATACCCATCCAAATAATAATGTATTGAATAACAATTACACCACGCCGTGGAGACGGTAAGCCGTACGTACGCACGTACGGTAACATGTCATTAAAAGGATGGATAGAATAATGAATATGGTTGTACCATATTTATAATAACATCACAGTATATAGAAGATACTGCAGTTATCATTTTATAATGGAAACAACAAATAAAGAGAAAGTGGAAGAAGAAAGGAACTTGAAAGAGGTGATTAAATATTTACCGCTTCTTCGGGTTCTTCCTTTTGATTTGATCAAAAGGGATCCTTAGGTTGGATTTATGACTAAATTAAGACCTCTAGGATGAATGGAGGACAATTGAGAGGGTATTTAGGTAGGGTTTGGCCGATCCAAATGACTTTTAATGTGTTAATTAGAGATAATGGGAAGTGCCCTTTTATAAGAGGTGTGAGGGGCACCTTAGGAAAAGCTAGAAATATTATTTTATAATAAAATAATTTTTGGTTTATAATGGATCCAAAATGAATTATTTAAAGTCTAAGATGGGTATCAGTCAAAAAACACTCAACAAATAGTTTTTAGAAAGGTATGAGTCACTATTTTAACTTTATCTTTTAGATTTAACTCTTAGTTAATTAGTTTGACATTTACCATGTCTCTTTGTATTTTTATATTATATGGTTAATAAACTTACTATAAACTTCCAAGCGAACCTCAAGTGGTTCATTAATGAAATATATAATATTATTTAAGACCTTTGGCCGAACTTTAGATTTTTAGGAATAGAATATCAATTAATAATATAATATTTGTTTTAAAAACTCTTTTATGTCAATTTTGAAACTATTTTCTATTTTGTTTTTTTAAAATTTATAACAGAATTATTACTTCATAAAAAATTCATTTAATCAATCCTAACATGTCACATTAACCTATAAAATTCGTGTATGGCATCAAAATTTTCAAATTATATTTATTTTAACATCTATAATACCATTTATTTGATTCTTTCATTAATAAGGAAAATATTGCATCATCATTGTGTCATAAATAAATATATTTATTTTATGTCTAAAAATTATAAATATAATATCCTGAGGTATGAAATATTTTTATCATTCTAATGAATATTTATATTTGAATATATAAATTATATAACCTCATATAAAAATTGTTTTACTAAAATATATTTGCTTTTTTTATTTTTGTCTCTACTTTCAATTATTTAATATATAATGTCATTATAACTTCCAAGTGGATCCATGGGGTCCCAAAATCAACCCAAGGATGACCATGGTCGGACATGTATCATCCAATAGGTTTATAACATGTTTTAGTGTAATTTAATATTATTATAATATTATTTTTTAACCTTATTTACTAGATTTACCCCTTCAACAGCGGTAAATAAAATATTTACTGAAGTAAATATTCCTAATGCCTAAAAAAAGTTACCTATTTACACAATTTGGACCTCCTGATTCCAAATATGGAATCCATTTTTAAAAATTCAAAATACAGAAGTGGCAGAAATTAATTTAAAATTTATTCCTGTTGTCAAAACAAAAAGCGTGTTTTTAAGAAATAATAACTATCAAAAGATTGACACTTGCATATGTTCAGTTTAAATGTGAAATTATGTCCAATGACCAAAATCAGATTAAATGGTAAAAATATAATATAATTATACTTAAAAATAACTCAATAGTATAATTTAGCACTATAAATTATTTTGATTAAAAAAGTTGTTTTTAATTAAAATTTAGTATTTTTCACTATTCATCAAAAACTGAATGTTTTCAATTTATTGAAACTAAATTCCTTTGTCCCAATTCTAAAGAAGAAGTTTATTTTGTAAAATTGAATATATAAAAGTTTCAAATATTGGATTTAAAAATGGTTCTCCATTAAAAGGTAGTAGAATTTCATTTTTTGAAAAATAATTCTTCTATCTGAAAAAAAATGAATTTTTTCTTACATTATGTCTAAGAAACTCATAATTTGGATTCTAAAATTATAAGGATTATATAAAGTTTAAATTTCAATTAATACTATTCATAACCACTTTTTAATGACTAGTTAGGTAAGTCATGGTGCGCTTGAACTCAGTGTTGTGTGTAGTTCAAGTTATTGAATTACTTTGAAAAAATAACATACCATAAAATCATGGGGTGTTACATTCTTCTCTCCTTCAATAAATTGCGTCCTCACAATTTGAAATTTTTCTTCGAAAATAAAAGTTTGAAAATAGAAAATACCTTTGTGGGAAAACCCATATCAGAATTTGGGTTAATAAAATTTAGTCTTAATAAGAGGAAAGGGGGAATGAAAAAGTCACCACCAAATTATGATATCGATTAGGAGAACATTGGTGGAAATTAAGGACACATAATTGGAGGAAAAATGTAAATATTTATAGGGATTGATTGAGGTCATCAGTTACAAAAAATTATATAATTTAGGGCCTCAAATCCATCAATCTATGATGATTTAAAATATCATCGGTTCAACAAAACATAAGGTATTAGAATAACACATTTTTAGTTTTAAGACCCCTTACCTAAAGTTTAAGAATTAATTTATTCATAGAATAAGAGAAGAAAAATATATATACTTGACAAGTAAAGTTCCATCCTTTAACTAATTTCAATCACAAACTCATATTTCACTCTAAAAGATAATAGAACTTAAAAAAATATTCTATTTATCCTATTCATATAGGGTTCCAAAAAAATGAATTTATAATTCATCTACCAGACCTTTTAAAAAAACTACATTATTCAATCCAGGACATCACGTGGGCCAGTGGTAGGTGATACACCCTTGTCACCCTTCGGTTGTGGGTTCAAGTCTCACGGCCTTGCCGGTCTCTACGGGTTGTCGTCTGACCTCCGAGTTGTCCTTTTTATAGAAATCCAAAAATAATCTCAAACTAGAATTATCCAAAATAATTCTGTCCAAACTCACAGTTCAAAATTTATAAGGAAGGTAAACACAATGAAGATCCTTTTTTCCACATAATAACATGTGAACACCTTCATCATATATTCTTTTAAAACACCGCAACATCCTGAATTACCATAAAACCTTATTAATTACATTCATGCTCCCTTATTCTTTATAGAATACTAGATATACTCATTCTATCCAAATATGTTGTAATCTCTAACAATGATGGAATATACAAATCATTAATCAGTTTCAAGGTAGTCAAGAATATCCAATATAATTTATCCAAATCAATCATGTATTATTCCAAAATCACTACCTCGATATCAGAACCATATTATGGTTTATCTTTCTCTCAACCATATATTTTCCAAAAATTTAACATGCTATTGAGTCACTATTATTGGTTCCACATAATCTCAAGTCCTTAATGAAATAGTATTGCATCACAATCCTTATATACTCTATAATTATTATAACATGTAAATCATTAATAAAATACTCAAATGACCTAATAATTTAATAACAATGTAAGAAATCTAATCATTCCTCTTCATCTTCGGTAGTATCATAACTTTATTATTATCCAATAAAGGCATTTGGGGCATACTCTGATGATTTGGACATTGATTCGCGTAGTGTCTCAACTCCTTTCAGATGAAGCATTGTATATTTGAAACCTTTTTCTTACCCTTTCAATCACGTACTTGGTGTCCTTTTTCTCCACACTTATAACAAACTTCCATTCCCTTCAAGAATTTATCAAGGTGATTCTTTCCACAGTTATCACATATGGGAAAATCCTTCTTTTCCCTCTTCCCTTTATCCATCTTTCTCTCTTCTATCCTTTTCTTCTCTTGCTTCCCTTCAAAGTCATAGGACTCAAAGAATTATTTACTTATCTTATTAACACATGATACTATTTCTTCATATGTTGAGAATACATGGGAGACTATTTCCCTTATAAATGTTGTCTTAATACCATGAAAGATATAATCCTTCTTATTATATGGATCATACGTATTTCTGGATTTCACATTCTTTCTACTGGGTGCCATTTCTATAAAATGTCATACACTAGGTCAGTTTATGAATTGGAATGAATAATTCCAAACTTGTAAAATACCTAACATAAATTGAACGGTTTATGTATATAATCCATAATCATAAAAATATTTTCTTTGAGGAGGTATATACTTGTAAATCCTTCATAATGATTTGTAAATAAATTGGTAATTATCCTAAGCATATCCCCCGGGAGTGTCGTAACCAAGAGTGCATCAAGGCCCGTTGGCATGCACCAGTTCCCGTTCGAGTCTAGCTCAAAGCGGTGTTTTTGGGTTTTACCCCTAGGTACATCTGTTCCAGAGCCGCCTCTACCAACTCATATCCAGACAGGGATTTATTTTCTTGGAAAACTCACAAAATCTCTATAGTACCAAAATTTTATTAAGTTCTTCTATACTAATCCTCAAAGTCTATCTTAGGGTAATGTGCTCTAATCAGAGTTTATCTAAATCTAGTTTCCAATGTTATTGCTAAACTTCCTATGATACCAACTGTAACGCTCTGACCCTAGATTACCAGATTTGGTGCATTATTTTAATACATTGGCATGATTACAAGCAATCAAGTCCCAAAAGACCAATCAGTTTAGCAGTCTTGGAAAATAGATTACATACATGAACGTTACATTACACTTTCCAACATACAACACAAAAAAAATACTTTCATAATTCCATTGTTCTCTTAGCTTAACCCTGCATCTTAAACATAAAACACTTCTTGGGATCCTGGGAAAATGAAACATAATAAAGGGGTGATCTCAAAAACTCAGTAAGGGTAAGCAATACAGTAGAAGATAACATAAATATTAAGCATGATGAATAATTGAAACCACATGCCTTTACCATTAATAAACATGAATACTTTTATGGCAGGAATATGAGATAAGTAAATAATTCCATAATAAAACATAATCATGGGTATTCTACTAGTCGAATGACCACATGAACCATCAATATTATTTTCATAATGAGGGAATGTATAATGTCGGACATTCTGAAATATTTTTTCAAGGCCTCGGTCAAGACATCTAAAAATTATTAAGGCCTCGGCCAAAACCATATATCAAATTGGGAAAGGTCTCGGCCAATTCCACGTCTAGTTGTATCATGAGACCTACCGATGCATCGAGGAGCTATAGTGGGCTCCACCTGTCACTTACTAATTCCAATACATTCCTCATATGAAAAGGTTGAAATATAACATAAACATTCGTATTAAAACTAGCATACGAAATGTCAATACTTTAACCATAAACCATGAATGGTATAAAAATAACACATCCACAGTCAAACATATCACAAAACCTTCAATACAATATGGAATATTTGTATCATAATGGATTGACTTCAAAAAACTATAAAATCTATCAAAGGATGTTGACATAGATGAAATCAAATCTATTTGAGAGAAATATCTCTTTATTTTTTTTGAAATCATTTAAAGTTACATAATTATAAAAGAAAAAATTTATTTTAAAAATATTTTTATAAGATTGTAAGGAAATATTTGACGATGTTATGACAATGGAGAATAACCTCACCCGCTGTATAAGTTAAAAAAACATTCTTACCTTAATTTTGTCGAAAAGGTCATAAAGTACCTTGTTTGGAAAACGACTGAAAGATTATTTTCAAAATATATAAGTTCAAATAAGGGTATAAATGATTTTAACCCATTTTCTAGTAAGTAAAAAAAATTGAAATACATTTTTAAGAAACATGGATGTGAATGATAAAGAGGTCCCAGTAGATACTTACGTAAAAACACCCTCGAATAATAAGAAGATTGTAGAATTAACCCTTACCTTGTACTTTTCCTTGGTCGAGGGTAGGTTAACATCCTGTATAATGGTGAAATAATTGTTATTAAATTATACAAGAATCATATAAAATAATAAGATATCATGTATGATCTTTTAACATTTATTTGTTAATAATATCTTAGTATTATCGTCGTTTCGGGTGTTAATTGATTCATTTTCCTTTATATGATTTGTTACGTAAGTAATGTTTGTTATGGATAGGATGTATCTTATTCATATTAATAATGATATTAAGTCTTTAAAAATTATTTTTAATCATATAATTAAAATTATTCTTGAATGGATATGATGGGGAATGAATCTCATCGCGTTCATGGAGATGGTAATCCGTACATACGCACGAGCAACAATATCATTCTTTTGATATTTAAATAATATATAATTGGATGGTATATCATTTATACAGAATAATTATCATGTTTTATTTATTATTTACATCAATTACACATCATTATTATACTCATCCAAATAATAATGTATTGAATAACAATTACACCACGACGTGGAGACGGTAAGCCGTACGTATGCACGTATGGTGACATGTCATTTAAAGGATAGATAGAATAATGAATATGGTTGTACCATATTTATAATAACATTATAGTATATATAATATACTTCAATTATCATTTTATAATAGAAACAATAAAAAAAGAGGAGGTGGAAGAAGAAAGGAACTTGAAAGAGGTGATGAAATATTTACCTCTTCTTCGGGTTCTTCTTTTTGATTTGATCAAAAGGTCTCCTTATATTGTCTTTATGACTAAAGTAATACCTATATGATGAAGGTAGTATAGTTGAGAGGGTATTTGGGCAGGTTTTGTCCAATCCAAATGGATTTTAATGTGTGAATTAGAGAGAATGGGAAGTTCCCTTTTATAAGAGGGGTGAGGGGCACCTTAGGAAAAGCTAGAAATATAATTTTATAATAAAATAATATTCAGTTTATAATGGCTCAAAAATAAATTATTTAAAGGATAATTTGGGGATGGTTCGAAAACTACTCAAAAAATAGGTTTTAGATATGTTTGGGTCACTATTTTAACTTTATCTTTTAGATTTAACTCTTAGTTAATTAGTTTGACATTTACCATGTCTCTTTGTATTTTTATATTATATGGTTAATAAACTTACTATAAACTTCCAAGTGGAACCTAAAGTGGTTAATTAATTAAATATATAATATTATTTAAGACCTTTTTCCAAACATTATATTTTTAGGAGCAGAATATCAATTAATAATATAATATTTTTTTGAAAAACTCTTTTATGTCAATTTTGAAACTATTTGCTATTTTGTTTTTGTTAAATTCCTAACAGTATTATTACTTCAAAAAAATCATTTAATCAATAATAACATTTCAAATTAACCTATAAAATTCTTTTATGGCATCCAAACTTTCAAATTATATTTATTTTAACGTCTATTATACCATTTATTTGATTCTTTCATTAATAAGGAAAAATAGTACATCATCAGTGTGTCATAAATAAATATATTTATTTTATGTCTAAAATTATAAATAAAATATCCTAAAGTAGGAAATATTTTTAGTTTTATAATGACTATTTATAGTCTAATAGATCAATTATATAACCTCATATAAAAATTATTTTACTAAAATATATTTTCTTTTGTTATTTTTGTCTCTACTTTAAATTATTTAATATATAATGTCATTATCACTTCCAAGTGGATCCATGGGGTCCCAAAATCGACCCAAGGATGACCATGGTCGGAAATGTATCAGAAAATAGGGTTAGTACACGTGTTAGGGTAATTTAATATTATTATAATATTATTTTTTAACCTTATTTACCATATTTTCCCTTTTAACCACAGTAAATAAAATATTTTCGGAAGTAAATATTCCTAATGTATAAAAATAAAATTTACCTATTTACACAATTTGGAACTCCTAATTCCAAATATGGAATCCATTTTTCTAAATTCAAAACACATAAGTGACAGAAATTAATTTAAAATTAATTCTCGTTGTCAAAATAAAAAGCGTGTTTTTAAGAAATAATAACTATCAAAAGATTGAAACTTACTTATGTTCAGTTTAAATGTGAAACTGTGTCCAATTACCAACATTGGATTAAATGGTAAAAATATAATCTAATTATACTTTATAACCACTAAATATTATAATTTATCACTATAAATTATTTTGATTATAAAAGTTTTTTTTAATTAAAATTTAGTATTTTTCACTAGTCATCAAAAACTGAGTGTTTTCAA
The DNA here is from genome assembly GCA_963277665.1 of Viscum album. Lineage (NCBI taxonomy): Eukaryota > Viridiplantae > Streptophyta > Magnoliopsida > Santalales > Viscaceae > Viscum > Viscum album. Next base: position 1,058,536,147 of record OY728160.1, read on the forward strand.
TTTATTGAAACAAAATTCTTTTGTACCTATTTTAAAGAAGAAGTTTATTTTTTCAAATTGAATATATAAAAGTTTCAAATATTGTATTTAAAAAGGGTTCTCCATTAAAAGGCGATAAAATTGCATTTTTTGAAAAATATTTCTTTTATCTGAAAAAAATGAATTTGTTCTTAAATTATGTCTAAGAAACTCATAATATGGATTCTAAAATTATAAGTATTATATAAAGTTCAAAATTCAGTTAATAATATTCATAACCACTTTTGAATGACTAGTTTGGTAAGTCGTGGTGCACTTGAACTCAGTGTTGCGTGTAGTGCAAGTTATTGAATTACTTTGAATAAATAACGTACTATGAAATCTTGGGGTGTTACAGAGCCAACCTTTTTTTATGAATAGTAACTTACCCTTATGAATAGTAATATGAAGCTAATGAATATTAAATTGTACAATTATTTTATTTTCATAAGGCTTGAAGATAATGAAATTTTGGTTAATTTTTCAATGTGATATAAAAGCAGTTATAGTTTTAAAATTGTTAATTTTTTAATTAAGTATGATTTTATTTAAAAATTAAATTAATAATGTTTAGAAAATAATTTTCAAAAAAATGGACTTCATTTTTGAAATCTACACGTCAAGAAATGTTAAGGGTGAATCTTTGAAATTTTTCTAAAATTCTTGAATTTTTTATGAATAGTGAAATATGGTAAAATACCATATATTCAAATTATCAGTAAAATACACTATTTATGACATCATAAGTGATTTAAGCACACTTCGTTCAAACTCACATTCCATTATTACTATTTGCGGTCACATGAATTAATATTATTAATAGTCTTGAGAAAAAATATTATAATAATGATTAAAATAATGAAAACTTTTTCCTTTCCTCCACTATAAATACCACCCTCATTACCCTCTTCCTACCACACCTCTAAATCATTGATTCTTACCTAATTTCTACCGAATAATCCTCCCAAGGATATTACCCACGTCCTAGATCTACTGGTCTCTCCAAAAGGCCAAAACTAAAGGCCTTAAGAGGGATCTCAAGGAGAAGAGATCAAGAGGTAAACATCCTCTTTTATTTTCTTTCTTTCCTTTCATTTTATGTTATTATTTTTCATTACATTTGTATTATGTTGGGATATTTCATTTAATATCTACCTTACTAACCATATTATTTAATAATTATGAGAGACCCATTTTCTCTCATCAAATTATTTTATGAAAATTTAAACGACGTCGTTAGGCTGCTGAATTTTCGTAAGGAATTTCTCAAATTTTATTTTATTTTGAGTTACATTCTTTTCTTCTTCTTTAATAACCTCCTATTATCCAAGAGTCATGAAAGATATATAATATTTTATATTCTGGATATTCTCATGTTCATTTAAAATTAATTATCAATCTTCTTCTCCTCCCCCACTTATTCAAGGAATTAAAAACATTGTCTGTGATGTGTTGAATTACCAACATCGTGGATGATGTGATTTCAACTTGATCTAATTCCTTAAATTTTGGTCATGAAACCATTTATATGGTTTAACCAGATTATAATATATGTATTATGTATCATCCATGGTTCTTGAATTATTTTTTATACATGGTTTTAAATTATAAAACAAAATGAGGTCGTTATTATCAAAGAACCACTAAAATGATCTAAACGGACATCGTTAATGTTTTAACTTATGAATCATCCTCATGTAAGAATTAAAATTTATAAATGGTATAATTTATAGTACTGGAAATATATACCTACCATTACATTCCAATTCTGTATTTTCACTTCCAATCGACAAGAACATCCATCATGAACCAATCATGAAAATCATGTAAACAACGATCCGTAAACAATTCAGGGAACAAAATACTAACAATTAAAGGGTGAAATGAGGTTATGAAATGATCATATAAGGTATTATAAAGATGAATATGTTTATTTAATATATTAATAACACTCTTTTAACCATTATACATTAGGTTTAAATTAGTTGTAAGTAATACAAACTGAGGTAAGGGAATTCTTAACCCGATTTCCATTCTTTGAGTTAACATTATACTTCATTATTTATGTGGTATTAAAATTGTTTTTATGATGGGTTTTGTATATAACATGTTTAATTATGTTTATTTATAATGTATATACATATTCCATCTACTATATTAAGTTTCACTTCAATTATATGATATTTATAATGGAATTTCCTTTTAAAATCCTCTTTTAAAATTCTGTGTTACAAAATTCAAAAGCAATGTTTTTACGCTATTATTCATGTTGTATGATTATGTTCTGTTTCTTGGGAATTCTTTATGATGAATGGGGGGACCTATATATCCCTATAATGCATTGGGTATGTGTAAGTTGGAGGTCGACCAAATGGTTACTCCAAGTGTAACTACGATGGTTACAAAAATTGTAAGGTAGTCGTGAGGGTTGAAAATTATAAGGTATCCAAGAGGGTTACAAGATTATGTAATTAATTCCACAAGATACCTTTATGGTTCTAATTATGTTCTTATTTAATATGGGAATCTTTTTTAAATCTCATGTTTCACAAATTAAGTATATATATATAGGTGATAAGTATGTCTTTTGAAAATGATTTCATACATTACAAGTATTCATGGACTAATGTGTTCTTTCCTTATTTTTATATCCCTTACTGAGATTTTGTGATCATCCCTAGTTTTTAAATTATTTTAATAGGTTATAAGGATGTGTAGTACAAATAAGTAATCCAAGTTAAATGTTTGAATACTAGTCAAATAAATCATGTTTTATGTGAAAAGTTTTATATTTTTCAATAAAGTAATACTATTTTTATGGTATCCACTCTGTAATAATGTGTAATTTTATGAATTTTTTATGTCCCAATTATCTAAATATATAAACTTGAAAAGATACTCGATGTAAAAGTAAGTTAATTCTTGACTAAATTCAAGATTATGTAATGTAATAAGGTCGAGTCCTTATAGTTGGTATTAGAGGATGGTTTAAATAACTTTAGGGGTTAGGATGATGTTAATATATCACCATAAATGTTTTTTTACTATAGGGTCAATTTTAATTGATATATCATTTAAATATTACCATGTTTCATCGTCTAAGATATTTTTGTTCAGAATGGTTGTCCGCAGAAGAAACAGGGAAGTTGAAGAGGAGAGGCACCAACAGAATGACATCCTTCCGAATATGAAGACCAGAATGGTAGGGATTGGAACCAAGCATTTTGTGACAATAATGGATCTACTAACGTAGGAAATAAATGGTGGAAGCATCCATGAAAGAGAACAACCAGAGGTACCACAACGAAACATGACAATAGTGGAACATTTTATAAGACAACACCCTCCTGATTTTAATGGATATTCTGACCTAGTAATAGCTGAAGGATGGATTAAATACCTTGAAAAGATATTTGATGTTATGGGATGTTCAAAAAATAAAAAGTTAGGTCTTTCCATTTATCATTTTAAAGGTGAAGTTGATCAGTGGTGTTCATTGGTAAGGAATATTAGGGATAGAGTGAGTATTGATTCCTTAGAGTGGGATGGATTTAAAAGTCTTTTCCTTGAAAAATATTTTCCTAAGGTGGTGAGACTTAGGATGGAGAAGAAATTACTTGAATTAAAATAAAAGGAGGAAGATTCAGTGGTCGTTTACGAAGTGAAATTCACTTGACTGGTGAGGTATGGTCCAAATATTATTCTGGATCTTGATAGAAAAATAAACCTCTTTTACTCAGGACTGAAGCGAAGGTATCGAAGGGAGTTGGCCTCCCGTGAATTCAAAAGTTATGAGAAACTTATCTGATGTGCTGAGAGGGTAGATATGGAGTTTGCTGATGATCCTGTTCATTTTGGAAACAAGGAGAATAAGAGGTCTGGATGGAAAGTGATGGGTAATAATCAATAAAAGAAATCTGAAGGAAAGAAAATCCAGTTTCCATTTTGTGAAAAGTGTGGCAAGAAGCACCCTGGGGAATGTTTTACAAAAACTGGGAAGTGTTTTAAATGTGGTAAGTTTGGACATATGGCCTGAGATTGTAATGAAAATGATCCTAATACTAATCCTGATAAGAAAATTGAAGTGTTTTAAATGTGGTGAGATGGGTCATTATGAAAATTTCTTCCCAAAGAGAGATCCAAATGATGCAAAGAAGATAGACTATAAGAAGAAAGGTGTAGTGAGATCTTTTGCAACTACGTCAGCAGATGTCGAGCTATCCAATGAAGTTGTATCAGATACATTGTTTTTTTACTCATATTTTTTAAAGTTTTGTTTGATACAAGGTCTACACATTCCTTCATCTCTGAGAAATTTTCGGGTAAATTTGAAATATCACCTCAACAAATGAAACTATAACTTGTTGTTAAAACTATAAGGGGAAATATTATAGCAAAGAGGAATTATAAGAATATTTCTATTGTGGTCTATGGAAAGAATTTACCTCAGAACCTTTTTGTTTTTCCCTTAGTTGATTTTGATGTTATTCTAGGAATGTATTGGTTTTCTGTTTATCATTCTAAGATTGATTGTAGAGCTAAAAAGTTGTTTTTCATAAAGAGTTTCAGTTTGTATAAAAGAATAAACCCATAAAATTGATAACATATCAGGAAGCTGAGAAACTGTTGAAAGATAGAAATGAAAGTTGTCTTTATCATATTGTTGAAAACACCGTAACTGTTCAGATTAATGATGTGCTAGTGGTAAATGAATACCTTGATTTTTTTCTAATGAGTTAACTGGTGTCATACCTGATCGACAAGTTGAATTCACAATTTACTTAGTTCCTGATGCTAATCCAATTTCAAAACCCCCATATCGTATGGATCAAATAGAACTTCTTGAATTAAAAAATCATTTGCGGTATTTTCTTGATAAAGGCTTAATTCATCCTAGCACTTCAACATGGGGTGTACCTGTTTTTTTGTTAAAAAGAAAGACGGTTCCCTGAGACTTTGCATTGATTATAGAGCTTTGAATAACATGACTATTAAAAATAAGTATCCTTTTCCTTATATCGATGACTTGTTTGATCAGCTCCGGGGAGCTCAGTACTTTTCCATGATTGAATTGATATCCAGATACCATCAGCTGAAGGTGAAGGAGGATGATATCCCGAAAATAGCCTTTTTGTACTAGATATAGACATTATTAATTTGTTTTTATTCCATTTGGTTTAACTAATTCACCTGTTGTATTCATGAATATTATTAATAGAATATTTCATGATTTCTTGTATAAGTTTGTGGTTATATTTATTGATGACATTCTGGTATTTTCTAAAAATAAATAAGAGCATGAAAAAAATCTAAGGATTGTTCTACAAACCTTAAAAGAAAAGAAACTGTATGGAAAATTTAGCAAGCATGATTTTTGGTTACAACAGATTTATTTTCTTGGGAACATTGTAAATAAGGATGGAATAATAGTTGATCCATCCAAAACATGAGTGGTTGATGAATGTCCAAGACCTACAAATGTTATGGAGATTCATAGTTTTCTTGGATTAGCAGGTTATTACCAACGTTTTGTTAAGAACTTTACATGGTTATCTAGACCGATAACTAAGTTAACATGAAAAGGGGTTAAATTTGTTTGGATAGAAGAATATGATGTTTTTTTTTTCAGGAACTGAAGAAGAGATAGGTGAATGCTCCAGTTTTGGCCTTGCCTTCCCAAAATGGTGAGTTTATCATCTACAGTGATGCATCTTTGAAGGGACTTGGTTGTGTTTTGATGGATAATGATTAGGTAATTTCTTATGCTTCAAGACAACTTAAACCTCATGAGTTAAATTATCCCACACATGATTTGGAATTAGTAGCTATTATCTTTTCCTTTAAAAATTTGGAGGCATCATTTATACAGAGCCAAATGTCAAATATATACTGACCATAAAAGTCTGAAGTATATATTCACTCAGAAGGAATTAAACATGAGGCAGATAAGATAACTTTAAGTGATAAAGGATTATGATTTCATGATCAATTACCATCCTAGAAAAAAAATTGGTGGATTCCATGAGTCGAAAACATCATGAATCATTAACCATGTTATGTTTGGAACATGATCCCTCGATTAATGATTTGATAAAATTTTTCTTAGAAGTTATTGGTGTATAAAATACCTCTATTTTGTATTAGGTTTTAGTGAAGTCATTGTTATCAGATAGAATTAAGCAAGTGTAGAAGTAAGACCATGAGCTACAAAAAAAGGTAGAGTTGGTTAAAATGGGTAAGTTTCCAAAATTTAACCTTGATAAAGATTGTGTTTTAAGATTTGGTAAAAGGTTGTGTGTGCCTCGTGATTCCCAGTTTAAGAAATAATTGTTGTTTGAAGCTCATAGTTCTCCATTTTCAGTTCATTTTGGTTGTACTAAGATGTATAGAGACCTCTGAGAGTACTATTTGTGGGAAGGAATGAAAAGAGATATTGCTGATTTTACTATGAAATGCTTGACATGTCAACAGGTTAAAGCAGAGTGGAAGTTACCGAAGGGGATGCTTCAGCCTTTTCCAATGCCAGAGTGGAAGTGGGAGAATGTATCCATGGACTTTGGGGTAGGACTACCAAAGACTACTCGAGGTAAAAATTCGATTTGGGTTATTGTTGGTCGACTGACAAAATATACACATTTTCTTTCTATTCGAGATACAATGTCTTTGGATCATATTTCTCGACTATACCTCAAAGAGATTGTTAGGCTACATGGAGTTCCTCTTTCCATTGTATCTAACCGAGATCCCAGGTTCACTTCTAACTTTTAAAAGGGACTTCAGAAGTTGTTCGACATAGAATTAGATTTCAGTACAACCTTTCATTCTCAATTAGATGGGAAATTAGAATGAACGATTCAGACTTGGGAGGATATTCTTCGATCTTGTTCAATGGACTATCAGGGAATTTAGGATCATCATATTTCTTTAGTTGAGTTTTCTTATAATAATAGTTTTCATTATAGTATACATATGGAACCTTTTGAGGAATTGTATGGAAAGTGGTGTCAGACTCCAGCGTTTTGGGATGAAGTCAGTGAAAGAAAGTTGATAGGGCCAGAATTAGTAGAGGATGTGGCTGAAAAAGTGATGATGATCCAGTAGCACATGAAGACAGCTCAGAGAAGACAGAAAAGTTATGCAGATAATAGATGGAAAGACTTCTCTTTTGAGGTAGGAGACCATGTTTTCCTTGAAAATATCTCCTTGGAAAAGTGTGATGCATTTCAGTAAGAAAGGAAAGTTAAGTCGGCGGTTCATCGGTCCTTTTGAAATACTAGAGAAAGTTGGACCAGTTTCATACTGAGTAACTTTGCCTCTGAGTTTGTCTTAGGTACAATTTTTTTTCATGTTTCAATATTGAGGAAGTATGTGCTATATTCATCACATGTCTTGAGCCTAGAAGCAGTTCAGTTGGAAGAGAACCTTTCTTATGAAGAGAAACCAGTTTAGATTATTGATCGAAGGGAACAGGTGTTGTGGGATAATATAATCCACTAAGTAAAGGTTTTTTGGAGAAACCACATGGTAGAAGAAGCAACATGGGAGTCTGAAAATGATATGAGAGAAAGGTACCCTCACTTTTTTAATAAGTAAATAAAATTATAAGGATGTAATTTTCAGAAGGTGGGGATAATGTAACACCCCAATTTTTTTAAAAAAATAAATGGAAATTCATGAAACTTTCTTTTAAGTAGATATTTATAACTAGCATTTAAAAAAATAAATTTTTCCACTTCTATGTTTTGAATTTCAAAAAATGGTCATCTACAATTGTGTTTAGTAAGTTATTTAGAGTCTAATGGAACCAACTTGTTTTTTAGGTGAATAGTAACATACCCTTATGAATAGTAAAATGAATAATAATATGACCCTAATGAATAGTAAATTTTATTATTATTTTAGTTTATTAAGGCTTGAAGATAATAACATTTTTGTTAATTTTTTAATGTGATATAAAAGTAGTTATAGTTTTAAAATTGTTAATTTTTTATTGAAGTATGATTTTATTTAAAAATTAAATTAATAATATTCAGAAAATTATTTTCAAAAAATGGACTTCATTTTTGAATTATACACATAGAGAAATGATAAGGGTGAATTTTTTGTATTTTTCTAAAATTCTTGAATTGTTGGTGAATAATGAAATATGGTAAAATACCATATATTCAAATTATCAGTAAAATACACTATTTATGACACCATAAGTGATTTAATCCCATTTGGTTCAAAATCAAATTCCATTATTACTATTTTGGGTCACATGAATTAAGATTATTTTTACTCTTGAGTAAAAGTATTATAATAATGATTAAAATAATAAAAAATACCCCCTCTCCTCCACTATAAATACCACCCTCATTCCCCTCTTCCTCCCACACCTATAAATCCTTTAACCTTACCTAATTTCTACCCAATACTCCTCCCAAGGCTCTTACCCACGTCATAGAGCTTCTGGTCTTACCAAAAGGCCAAAACCAAAGGCCTTAAGAGGGATCTCAAGGAGAAGAGATCAAGAGGTAAACATCCTCTTTTATTTTCTTTCTTTCCTTTCATTTTATGTTATTCATTTCCATTCCCTTTGGATTATTCTGGGATATTTAATTAAATATATGTGATAATGATGATAGACCCCTTTTATCTCATAAAATTTTTTATGAAAATTTAAACGACGTCATTAGGCTGCCAAATTTTCATAAGGAAATTCTCAAATTTTCTTTTATTTTGAGTTCCTTTATTTTCTTATTATTTCCTCTCCTACTATTATCCAAGAGGCATGAAACCTCTATAATCTTGTATATTATAGATTTTCTCATGTTCATTGAAAATTCATCATCAATCTTCTTCTCCTTCCCCACTTATTCAGGGAATTAAAAACGTTGTTTGTGATGTGTCGAATCACCAACATCGTGGACGATGTGATTTTAATTTGATCTAATTACTTCGAGTATGGTCATGAAACCATTTTTATGATTGAACCAGGTTATAATATATGTATAATGTCTCATCCATGGTTCTGGAATTATTTTTTATACATGGTTTATAATTATAAAACAAAATGAGGTTGTTATTATCAAAGAACCACTAAAATGATCTAAACGAACATCATTAATGTTTTAACTTATGAATCATCCTCATGTAAGAATTAAAAATGATAAATGGTAAAATTTATGGTACTGGAAATATATAAATACCATTCCATTCTAATTTTTAATTTTCACTTCCAATCAACAAGAACATCCATCATGAACCAATCATGGAAATCATGTAAAGAACGATCCCTAAACAATGCAAGGAACAAAATACTAACAATTAAAGGGTGAAATGAGGTTATGAAATGATCATATAAGATATTATAAATATGTATATGTTTCTTTAAGATATTAATAACACTATTTTAACCATTATACAGGATGTTTAAATTATTTGGAAGTAAGACAAACCGAGGTAAGGGAATTCTTAACCTGATTTCCATTCTTTGGGTTAACATTCTACTTCATTATTTATGTGGTATTAATTTTTTTTTATGATGCGTTTTGTATATAACATGTTGAATTATGTTTATTTACTGTTTATATACATATTACATCTACTCTATTAAGTTTCAATTTAGTTATATGATATTTATAATGGAATTTCATTTTAAAATCCTCTTTTAAAATTCTGTTTTACAAAATTCAAAAGCAATGTTTTTACGCTATTATTCATGTTGTATGATTATGTTCTAGTTCATGGGAATTGTTTATGATGAAGTTTGGGACCTATATCTCCCTCCAATTCATTGTTTATGTGTAAGTTGTAGGTCATATGTATGGTTACTCCAAGTCTAACTGTGATGGTTCCACAAATTGTAAGGTAGTCGTGAGGGTTTCAAATTATAAGGTAGCCGAGAGGGTTACAATATTATGTAAGTAATGCCCCAAGATACCTTTATGGTTATAATTATGTTCTTATTTATTGTGGTAATCTTGTGGAAATCTCTTGTTTCACAAAGTAAGTATATATATATAGGTGATAAGTATGTCTTTTGAAAATGATTTCATACATTATAATTATTCATGGACTAATGTGTTCTTTCCTTATTTTTATATCCCTTAATGATATTTTGTGCTCATCATAATTTTTTAAATGTTTTTCACAGGTTATAAGGATGTGTAAGACAAAGAAGTAATCCAAGTTAAATTTTTGAATATTAGTCAAAGAAATCATGTTTTATGTGAAAATTTTTATATTTTGCAAGAAAGGGATGTTGTTTTTATGGTATCCACTCTGTAATAATGTGTAATTTTATGAATGTTTTAAGTCCCAATTCTCTAAATCTCTAAACTTGAAAAGATCCTCAATGTGAATGGAAGTGAATTCTTGACTAAATTCAAGATTATGTAATGTAATAAGGCTATGTCCTTATATAAATTATCAAATATTTATCTATTTTATGAGTTCTAAATCCTATAGTGGATAAAAATTTTGTTATTATAGCCATGATATTAATTTTTTGAGACATTACTTAAAGATTCATATGGTTATTAAATTTCAAGTTTATCTTAGTTCATAATAAATCCCTAGAAAAGTCTCTGAAGGATCATTTGAAATACTAGGTCATTTCCTACCATTTCTATCTGAGTTATTATTTTTAAATCTCTATATTTTCTATCAATTTAAAATAAATATATTTAAGAGGTCTCTAAATGGTGTGTTATTTTCCGAAGGTGAGAAAGAAATTTTACCAATGGAATATAATCACATCACTTTAGTTTAGTCCTCTATCTTTTCTCCTTCTGAATCTTTTTCTACTCCATACCAGTGTTCTCAAAGTATTTATTTTGTTATGGATCATTTTTATAACTATGATTCATCAATCTATAGTAACATTAGTAATAATTAATCTAGTAAAAGAGTAATTAGTGATAAGTATACTCGTTCACCTCAATAATATCATTTATCTCTTCCTTATCCATACTCAAATCCTCCACCTTCTTATCCAACACCTCTATCATCAAATCCTCCTGATTTGAGATATTTCTCACCAAAGGGATGCATATTTGATTATGCCTTGATGGAAAAAAAAATTATGAATAATAATTTGTATATACCCATTAAAAATCATCCTTATGATGCTTATAAAATCCAATAGATATTGTATAAGAAAATGATTTTGGAGGAAGAACTTCGATCCTCCCAATAATATCCAAATAAAGTCCAGACTTATGTTTCCCAATATTGGGGAGATTATGAAGATCAAAACTCATATAATAAATCTTATAATTAGTGATACATAAAATACTATCAATAATAAAAAGTTGATATATATAATAATAAATAGAACTTTGACACTATAGTTAGGATTTAATACAAGTTCAGATAATTGGAATCACTCATAAAGGATAGAGTTAAGAAGTTAAGAAACCTCCTAATCCACTATATCCTTAGCATTCATATACATGATTAGTATAGATCAAAGATATTGATACAAAGGCATGTGATAAAACATATGTTTCCAAAATCTCTAGATCATACCCTATGATTAAAGTAGTACTCTATGGGTTGAAAGGATCATTGTCCCAGAATATTTCATCATCTTCTATAGAATACCATAAGGTTGAGGAATCTAAACTTGAACCAAAGTCTCCTAATGAGTATTATATGGATGTAACATATGAAAAATACTTTATGTAGTTCTATCATGATTAATCATTATAAAAATGTTAATTTTGTGATTATATTCTTGAATAAGAGACATCAGAGGTTTTTATTTCACTTAAAAAACTTCTGAAATCTTTTGTTAGTGATTCCTTTAATCAATACTTATCTTCTAGACTTTTTGATAATGATATTTCACATAAGAATCCATACCATGTTGATCCTACATAGAATTATCATAATATTAATTATAAATATCATTTATATTATGATTTTATCATCATTAATGATATCGTGGAAGAGACTCTCAATGACTCTATAGAAACAGAGCACCATCGTATTTAATTTCAAGACCTATAGATGATTAAAATATTCATTGAGCTAATGAATCACCTAAATAGACCAAAAAAATTTCTATTAATGTCTCCACCCTTGATAAACCCATGAAATTTTTGGTAATTCATATCTCTGATCATTATATCATGAAAAATATTTTCAAATCAAAGAATGATCAAACTACCAAAGATCATGAAAAAGTAAATCGGGGTGGCTTGGAAATATCTTCTTAGATTAAGAATACTTTTGAAAGGCTTGATTTTTATCAAGCATCATTATTAAGAATTAAATATTTTGAATCTAATGAAGATAATGAGGATTTATACAAAGATAAAATGAGTATATAATCTCATCCACTCTATTTGGATATGATCTATATTTATATGTTTGAATGGAATAAACTTATCCATGTTACGGAATTATTTGATACAAGATATGTATCATCTACCATGATACCAAAGTGTTTACTAAATGATTATTGGAAATTATATTGTAAGTTCGACACTTCATATAGGGAGACCTTTTATATTCCAAAGTTAGTAAACCAATTCATATTCAAAATATCCTTAGGCATGTGATTAATAATTCTATATATGGTTTAGACTTACCTTGAAAATATTTTCTTATTAGTTTTGATATTTTTTATTCACTGAAAGGGGTTCCATGGACTAGTAAGGGTCTTAAGTGTGGTAATTATTTTCTTCCATGGATTATAATTATAAATATCTTTCTGGATAAAGTTATGGGATTCAATAATGAAAAGGATTTTACAACGTCATATATTGAATATCACACTAATTTCCTAGAGGAGAATCATCATTTATAGTGTGCTCTCAAATAAGTACCTAAGTTTTTGTACCAAATGATTATGGTAACCAAGTTACCATAGTCTAATGAAATATTTCATATTAAAAAGAAACCAAAACGTGTTTCTTATTCTAGTTATAAGAATATTTTATCATAATGGTATAGTGGAAGCATGTTGATAAGTGTAGAGATTGAGAAAGAAAATAATTTAGATTCTAATACTAGCATTGTCGTTGTTGAACATGACCAGCCCACACAACATCGTTAGTTCCACATGAGTGTTGGTCAGATTAGAAATTATAAATTTCAAACTACACTAGCTACAAAGGTGTAGCAAAGTGGAAGTACTAGGTTGAACCCATGGTGACAAGTTGGAAAAGATGGTGATCAAGTGGTTGGAACCAGAAAAGTGTATTACTCACATGACTCTCATAGGTTTGGATTTATAAGGTTAAGTTTTTTGGTTTTCTTTAGAAGAAATAGAAGGGATTAAAGTCAATTTTAGGGATTAGGAAAAATGTATTCGTAAATATATATTGGGATGGTCCTATGGATTAGGTTGTGAAGCAGTGCATAGGTCACTAATTGGTTTCATTCAAACCAATTGGATCTACTGATTCTTTAAAATACTCTTTTTTCTAGAGGTAGTAAAAACCCAGGTGAAATAATCTTAGATTAAAGGGGTAGAAAGTATTACAAGCTATTGGTCCTAGTCTTCTCAAATCCAAATAGGTAAAGATCCTCCTATTTCAATTCCCTAGATCAAGGTTATACAAAATAATGTGATTAACATGAGTTATTAACCTAATACCTAGCCAAAAAGTTACCCTAGTTTTGATCTAATGATTAATTATGTTTAAGCTACCCCTACTCCCGACCCCTAACACTAGCAGATTAGTTCTGCATGATGGAAATAGTATTATATAAAAGAAGAAATAAAATCATGCTTAGATTATTCATAAATAAATTCAATATTGAAACAATACAAAATAAAGGAAACAAATATATTGAATCAACATGCTTAATAAGAATGAAATGATATAATACCACATAGGAATTGAAATTGAAAACAGTAATCAGAATGAAAACAAAAATTAGAACAAGGTTTGAGAAATCCATAATGCCACATAAGGAAGTGAAGTAGAAAATGATGAATAAAATAGTAAATTAAATAGGATAAAACAAGGCCTAGAAATTATGGATAATAAATTTTGTAAGAAATAATAGAAAGTTTTGGCCTTCCATGTCCATTGGAAGGGTGTTGTTATATTTATAATCTCGGTTCTCTCACTATGTGTAAAGGTTTCACGTCATGATCTTTGTTTAATTGAATTCTTACAAGAAACTTTCATGGAATTTAATTTCAATTCACATCATGTAATTATATCTTCAAATATCTTCATAAATCTCATATCTCCTGAATTTCATGAATTGTAACTTTCAGTGTCCCAGAAATTGAATATTTCAGGTCTTTTAATGGATTTGTGTCCTTTGTTTCTTTATCCTATGGATTAATGAGTTGTACTGGTTTCATGGGTTGGACATCAGTCTATAGGGGTCCTATACTTGAGGAATACATGTTTTGAATATGTTTCACAACATTTAATGTCTAAAATTTCTGAAATTATAGCAACACCACCTTTGAGAATTGAATTCTAATTTCCAATAAAAACTAAAAAAATAAATTATCTGATAAATCATGAATAAAGCCCAAGTAATTGTATCCAATATATATATATATATATTATTTAATTCCACCACACTTGTACAATTTATTTTCCTCAAGAAAAAAAGCATCTCAATAAGTATTTTAAATGAAACAATGTGTAAATAGGAAATGAGTATTACAACCAAAAAAAACTAAGTATTAGTAGAAAAATATATTCCTCTAAAATCACTCCTACATAGATAATTATTCATGACTCATAATTAATTAATTTATAAAAATTTATTTCCTCTTTTAATTAAAATTTTTCAATTGGTCATTAGAAGCTATACTCATGTTTCAACTTACCTCACCATGAATTTTATCTCATAACTCAAGGAAAAATGAAATTGTAGTTATGATCATACCTTGAATACATGTTCCTAATCATAGGCTTAAATTAGTTATAACCTCTACTATCTATAAATACAAACACATAATTAATCATAAAGGTTTTAGAAATCATGTTCAAATGACTCTAAGGCTGAGTGTAGGTGGGTAGATGATAAAAATCATTCTCAAAAAGGAGGGTAAACTTTAAAATATAATACATGATCATCATGAAAAATATATTGAAGAAAATTATCTAAAAAGTATTATCTCCATGCTCTGAAAATATCAAGTAAGGTCTACAAATTTATCATAAAATTAAAATCAAAGTATCATGTTTCTTATTCTTTTTTCCAAATTCATGTCTAGGACTGATCCCACGTCCATCACCTAACCACATATGATCCATCATAAGATTTATCAGTTTGTTAATGGTGATTTTTTCCTTCATAATACACCACCCATTTTGTTTTTTTTTATAAATAGGATAATCATGAATGGTATATTAAATTAACCCTGGACCATATCCCTCAGATCGTGTGAAAAAATTAGCATACATGTCTTTAGTGAAAAAATATCCCATGTTCATCAGTAATTATTGTATCCCGCATAATTATTCAAGTGAAAATCATGAAGTTATACCAAGAGTAGTGTGGAAGGGATAAAATGGGCTTGTAACATGTCTCAATCCTAAAAAGGTTTTTCATGTATTCTGTAAGGTTAAAAAGGATAAATTTATAGGTGGGTCACAGGATAAATGCATCAAAAAAATGCATCAATAATTTTAATAGTGTATTTATTTAGTCATAGACTCAATAAGATCTCAATAAAAGTTATAATAGGTTTACATGTCTCGATTATCCCTCAAGAAATATGCTTAGAAAATAATATAACAATGTAGGTCTAGAATCCTATCAATAATAGGAATTCATAAAATAGGGAAATAACTTAGGGAATAATAACCAGTAATAATTTAATCAAAATAAATTGCAAGAAATGAGAATAAAAAGTAGATTATTCAACTTAGTAATCATAATAAAATTATAAGAAAGAATAATATAAATATTTTAACATTTTTTCATCCAAAAAATTTCTTTTATTTTCATGGTATAAATTAGATTTCAATTTAAATCATGATTTAAATGAAAAATATAACCTAGAATAAGGAGAATAAAAAATAATCCAGCTATAAATACAATAAATCTCAAGAATATCCCCCCCCAACACTTAAAACGAAATAATTCCCACACATATTTGTAAAGTGATAAGGGATAGAAAGAAATAATATAATAGATAGACTGGAAATGGAAATTTTTGAATTTAAAGTAAGGAATTGGGAGCTCCTTGTAATAAAGGTCATTCCATGTGTGAAAATGATGGATGGTGATGTGAAATTGGGAACCTATAAAAATTTTAGAAGAAAAATATACCTACATAAGATAATCCATCAATATATAGGATATAAACATTATGTAAGAAGAAAAATGGGCTGGTGAAAATAGTAGACAATAATAAAAATCATCTCATATATATGCATGGATCAAGATACAACTAAGTATTGAACAAATTATGAATATAAAGTTCTAGAAAAGAGAAAAAGAAAATATCCGAAGTAACTCATCAAAAACTCAGAAAACAAAAATATGGGTCCCCCCATAATGTGGTAACAATTATTTCATCATCAAAATGGAAGGAAAAAAGATCATTTGGTGGCGTCCATCGGATCAGTTATATATTAGATAGTGTAGTGACTTGTAACTGTATCCTTGAGCTCACAGTGTCTCTTTGTGGGGTTCACCACCTCAGGAATGGACCTACCAAACATCTCATTTGGAAATAGTGAAAGTAAGTAAGGTTGTATCTGGATCTCCTAGAGATGTATTTATAAATCATACACTAGAGGGAATACCTCATGGGTAAGGCCTATAGGTGTCCTAATAGACTCATCAATAGTCATATAAGAGACTTAAGACTGATACATATTAGACTAAATGCACAAATTAGAATGAGAATGTAAGAAATCCATGCATTAAAAAATAATATCTTGTACATTAGATACAATAATTGATATAATCGTGAATAGGAAATATAATGAGTATAAAATAAACACAAAAATAATTTACAATGGGGGAGGGGTATAGGGGGAAAATACTAAACAGTTTAGGAAGATTCTCCGCTATCAACATCAAAGGCACCCTCCTGAACAATAAGTGTCTGGATCTACCCTGCCATATCTATGGATGCAATAGAGGGAGGGGAAGATGAGTCATACTTTAAATCTAGTGTTGTGGTGCTCGTATCATAATCAGTTGAAATTGTTGTGGTTAATATTCATACAGTGGTCATCTATTTGAAAGTAGGATTAATGAATGGAACCTCAAATGAAGAAGGTAAGGTGGGGCCCTTACCCTGATGAGCCTGAGTAACTAAGTAGTTCCTCTGAGTAGTCGTATATGTAATCTCTGGAGGGATCTGAATGGATCTCACAATAGGGGATAGGGTAGATGGTGATGGAGAAGATCTGGTAGTGGGCTTGGCTATAGTAGTGGATCAGTGGGTGAATGGTATAGCAGCGGTATCAGCTGGCATAGTGGTATAGTGGGTAGGCACTAAAAAAGGAATGTTGAAACGAAGGAATATCCACTGCCATTTCTCTATAATTCACTAGAGAATGATATTTTTTTAACCACCAATAATAAAAAATTTCATTAGGTAGCAAAGAACCAAAAATAAAAAAGATAATGGGGGTCTAAAGTAATTTAAACAGAGAGAAACACCCCTTACAATATCAACACACTCATAGAGGAGGGACTCAATGTAAGTAAAGTAAATAATAGAGGTGCCTAATGAAACCTGAGATGCAAAAATGTATACAACCTTGTTCCATTCGCAAAAAGTTTGGAGAATAAAATTTTGGTTATCCATCAGTATTTTACATTTTTTATGAAATAAATAATGGATCATGGAGTATAGAAGTGTTCAATGAGTGAATTATAGATAGTGGATGAATTAGTTTCAACCGATGATAGATCAATACCTTTGGAGTGGTATAATTCCAAACTGGTAAGCATAGATTTCACTTTTTTAGTGAGTCCCCATTACCATAGGCTACACTGAACACAAAAATGAGCACTCCTCCTATATTAAGAATGAAACCTCCCCTCCTCAATATACCTTGGTTGTATGATCCAACTATATTTAGTTTTAGTCCCATGATAGGGGGAATCCAAAGAACCTAGTGGCTAAAAGAAGGATGGTTCAGAATATAAGAGGGGATTCCCTGGCTAGCCATGATCAACCTCAAGGATGGAGAAAGCTTCCATATCTTTATCAGAGGTTACAAATCTAATTCCTTGCTTTTTGATTTAACCACCACCACCACACTTGAAATGGAGAATTCATTTTGTGTCACCTTGTTTCTTTCTCTCCAAATACACCAACATTATTTCATATAGGAGAACATTATCATGTCACTAAATCACCACCCACATATCTTATGAAATGATAATGGAGGGATTAGAATGGGAAATTTTAGGCTTATTAGATGGAGAGGTAGGTGTAGTCCTAGTATCAGTAAAGGATGGGTGGATGGTAGGATTTACGAATGGTATGGTAGGATTAGGTGCCTTGTGAACTAGTGAAAGTGGTGTTAGAGCATGAGAAGCTAAGTAACCATCAACTTCCTCGACATACTTGGTACCCTACTCATAGTTTATCATGATCTTCCATAATAGTCCCATTTTTTGGAGCAATAGGAAATAAATCTAATCAATATTAACAAAAGAGGAAATGGGGTGAGAGGTGTCAAAAACTACTAGATGATGTGTAATATGTATAATGAAACTACCTCCCATAAATGTACCATGACCCCTCCTCACGTGGTCCTCATAGTAGAGTGAAAATTGTTGTTCCATGTTGATTATAGGGCTACCCATGGAAGTGGATAAAATGATCACCTCTATCTGGATGATATCTCTATGAGAATCTCCTCTAGCCATCCCATAATAGTTTAATTCTTGATTAACAATCCATATGTAGTTACCCCATAGTTGGGTACTCTTAATTTTCCATGGTTTATGAAAGCTATAGGGATCACAAGTTATCAATTCCAAGATCCTTGGAGTATTCTCCTTGGATGGCTCAATCTGCAGTGTGGCATAAAATGAAGAAGCAATGAAATTTTAGGTGTAAATACCTATCCCAATATCGAACTCTCCCAACATAATCTCCAATGGTCTTCCACCCATACAAAAGGTGAAATGAGTGAATTCAAGATCCAATATAGAGAGGAACTCCAAGAATAACTCCTGTTATGTCTCCTCACATACATCAATAGTGATCGAAAGTTGCATCCATCTAATGAACTCTAGGACCTCCTTTTTCACAAGGATATTCTCAAGAGTGTATAGGTAGAGGGTCTTGGTTGTCTTCATTGTCTTGGACTAAATATAGAAAAAGAGAACTCGATGCTAGGGATGAGGAAAGTGTAAGAAAGGATATAGGTGTGGGTTCTGAGAAGCACCCTGAGACTAGCTAGAATAATAATGGCAATGACCATAGGTTGTGGGAGTGGTGGTACCCAATATAGATGGTGAAGGGGAAGGATCTTCATGTCACAATGGAGGATCATGCACTGGATTCTTGGGTGGAGGAGGATCGTTATGTTGGACCACTTTTTTAGCGGGTGAAACATTTATGGTGTTCATCCAGTCCATGGAAAAGGGAGGAAAAAAGATTGCGGGTGTGTGGTGGATCTTGGTTTCATAGCCAAAGTAGGAGAAAGAGTGGGTGGGGGTATGTTGGTCGAGAGAGGAGGAGGATATGGGGTATCCGATCGATCGGGGGGAAAAAAACTTGGGAATTTCTTATGATCCCTAGGCTCATGAATTATAAATACATCCTGATAATTTCACCTAATGTATATTATTAATGATTTGTAAAATGAACTAAATGATTTTTCCTATACTCACACAATTCATGTCATGTAATATTTACACACCATGAATAAGGCCATTTGCAGAACTTGTTATCCATGAGCCTCTAACCTACTTCTAGCATTAACAAACCACCCTAAAATTCAAAAACAAAATTATAACATATGGAACCTAATCTGGGTTACCTCCCAAACATCCCTTCTTTTAATATTTAGAGCTAGATAGTCTTTGATTCAAATGAATTTTCAAGAAATAATTCACCCTTCATGAAATGGTTCTTTATAGATTTTTAATCATTTTCCATTTACCTTAATGGGTTGTCCTTCACCTCATTGTATTTTTATTGTTCTATAATAAAAAACCTTAATGGATTCAAAAGGACCCAACCATTGGGATTTTAGTTTTCTGGGGAAGAGTTTTAGGAGGGAATTAAACAATAACATTGTGTCCCTCGATGTAAAGTTTCATCACGTGATGCGTTTGTCGTTCCATTTCTTTGTTTTTTTATAAATTTCGATATTTTCATATGTGTCATATAAAATCTATTTCAACTCATTCATTTGTACATTTCTTTATTGTCTAGATTTTGAAGCATCCAATTTTATTTTATTTTATTTTTTTGATTTCCCAATAATAACGGTGCTCTAATTCCACTGGTAGGTGATAGGGATTCCCATAAATAAGTCAGAATAGAGTAGTAATGATGGGTGTTTTATATTTCATGTGATACATCCAAAGTGAATCATCCAATTTGAGGCTCCAGACATTATTACTTGTATTAAATATCTTTTCCAAGATTTTTTTAATATCATGATTGGATAATTAAATTTTTATTACTTTTCTACAGTTGGTATGGTGTTTCGATGTTATATCTAATTCCATATTTTTCAATTATTCCTTTAATTAAATTATTTTTAAAGTGTGTTCCGCAATCACTAATGAGTAATAGGGGAAATCCATATCTAGAAAAAATGTTTTTTCCTTAAAAAAATCATGACCATCTTGGTTGTATCATGGGTGGTGGTTTCATCTTATACCCACTTTGAAACATGGTACACACTAAATAGGATGTAATACATCCAATGATAATTGGAGAATAGGTTCATAAAATCAATTCCCCGCACATAGAATATTTTCTACTTCAAGGGTAGGGTTATGGGGAATTTTGTTGTGTTTCTCAATGGTGCTCCTCTACTAGCACCAATCATAGATTTTCACAAAACTCCTCACATCCTGATGGAGTGTGGGCTAAAATAATTTACTTTGTAGGATTTTATCCATGGTGCATTTAGGCCCATGATTTTTGGCATTTGGATATGTATGGAACATTTTGAGCACACTTTTAATTTCATCCTCTAGGATGCAACATCAAATCAATCCATCAGCAAAATGATTAAATAATAGTGGCTCGTACCAATAATAGCATGAATTATCAATAAATAACTTCTTCATTTGTAGATAGTAGAAGTGTTGGTAAAATGATCCTAGGGAAATAGAGTTTGTAATATCATCAAACCATGGTCATGTTTACATATCCACATTAAATAGTGTTTTATTTGGAAAATAATCTTTAATGTTTATATCCTCTTCATCCTCAATAATTGAAATTGGAAGTATATATAAGTACTCAGTAATTAAATTTTCAGTCCCTTTTGTGCCTTTAATGACTATATAAAATTCTTAAATCAATAGTATCTACTGTATTAGTCACTGTTTGGAATCCATTTTATTCAGATGGTACTTTAGTGCATATGATTAGTATAAACTATGAATTTAGAGAGCATTAGGTATCATCAAAATTTATCAAAAACAAAGACCACTTCCAATAGTTCCTTCTTTGTGGTCTTATAATTAATATAATCCTTATTTAGATTTTATATGGTATAATAAATGGGGTAGAAGATGTGTCTAACCCACTTTCTTAAAACAGTGCCCACAGAAAAGTTAATGGAATCACACATAATTTTAAAATCTTTATCCCAGTCAAGTGATATTATGATAGGAGTGGCCACCATGCTATTTTTCAGATTATTGAATTCTTGCTGACACTCCACACTAAACTGAAATTTAATTTCCTTAGTCAAAAGTTGTATCAATGGTTAGGTTATTTTTAAAAAATATTTAACAAAGCGGTGATAGAATCCCAAGTATCCCATAAAAATCCTTATACCTTTCACTGCCGTAGGATTAGGTAAATCATAAATCACCTTGACTTTTGTGAAATCTACTTCCATTCCATTATTTTATATTTTATGACCAAGGAATATGCCTCCTTAGACCATGAAATTAAATTTTTCCTAGTTTTGAACTAGGTACTTCTCTTCAAAACATTGCAAAACTAGTTCCATATTTCTAAGGAAAACATCAAAAGATCATCCATACATGGAGAAATAATTCATGAAAATATCTATAAACTCCTCTTAAATATCATGAAAAAAAATCCTACATTATTGGATAGTTTATGGTGAATTACACATGCCAAATGAAATCCTTTGATATTAAAATGTTATGAAAGGAAATGTGAATGTGGTCTTTGAGTAATAATCTGGGTCAACAGTAATTTTATTGTATCTAAAGTATCAATCCAGAAAACAATAGAACCCATGTCAAGTTAATATATCTAACATATGATCCATGAATGGAAGTGGAAAATGGTATTTTCTATTTATAGTGTTGATAAATCTGTAGTCAGCACGTACCCTCCATATGGTAATGGTTCGAGTTGAGATTTAATCATCTTCATTATTTTTTATAACAGTAAATCCACCTTTCTTTAGGATTAATTACAATGGAATCACCCACTTGTTATCAAAGATGGAAAATATGATACCTGTGTCAATAATTTTCAGAAATTCATTCTTAACGGCTTCTTTTATTGAAATATTGTGTTACCTATTGGGTTGAAATTTTGTTATGGAACCTTCTTCCAAAAAACTTATGGGTGAAAATCATGGGGATTATCCCCTTGATGTCATCCACACCCTAGGTAATCAATTTTTTTCATTTTTAGTACTTCAATTAGTGTATTATTTCACTTGATTCAACTCTAAAATGATGATAATTGACATCACAATCTTAGTTTTTAAGAATGGGTATTTTGATGTGCTTTGTAGAGGCTTCAATTCTAAAATTGATGGCTTGATGACTGAGGGTATGAATGGTGGGATGGTGTCCCTCGTTAGAGGTTCACTATAATTCACTTCCTTGTAATCACTGCACTCACATTATTCCGGAGACAGGGTCTCTCTTTCATCCTAAATGGTCATGAAATCATCTTTTTCATTGGTCAAAAATATGTCTTGGTAATCAAATGATCATCACCTTGTTTGGAAACCTTCAATAAGTCAAACACTACTTGTTCATTTCCAACACTGAAAAATCAACCTTCCCTAGTTCACATCTATCATTACCTTAATAGTGGAAATAAATTGTCTCCCTAGAATGATGGGAATATCTCCTTATTATATCATATCCAAGATAAGGAAATCAATAGGTAAAATGAATTTTTCAACCTTGATTAAGACTTCCTTGAGAAGTCGTCAAGGATAATTGACTGGCGAATCAACCAGATGAAGTGAAACTCTCATTAGTTTCAAATTTTCAATCCCTAAATTTCAAAATACACTCATATTACACTACTAAAAAACACTCCTTTAATAGCACTAGAATAGGCCTTTATCAGTTCTAGAGAAGTTCTAACTACCATAGCGTGGTTAAAAGGCCAAGTCCTTTATCAAGGCTAGAAAATCATTGATAAAGGGTATCTTTTTCAGCACAGATAAAAGTGATGATAAATCATACTTTTATTAGCTCTTTTAAAAGTGTTGATAAAAGGCCCCATTTATCAGTTATTTTATTTAGAAATGATAAAGAGACTATTTATTGGTTCTTTTAAAAGCATTGATAAATATTCCTTTGTTGGTGCTTTAAAAAGCACTGATAAAGGATACCTTTATTAGTGCTTCTACAGATGCTGATAAAGGATATTTTTCACAATGCTTTTAGCAGTGCTAATAAAGATACCTTTATTAGTTCTTTAAGAATTGTTGATAAATTACTCATTTATCAGTTCTTATAAAAGAACTAATAAAGGCTATATTTATCAGTGTATTTAGTAACACTGACAAAGGTGAAAACTTTAGTGTGATGCTACAACACACTACAGCACCAGAAACAGTTGTAGTGTGTTGTAACAACACAATGCATCACCATAAATAGAACAAAAATGACCAAAATAAGATACAAATACTAAATTTAAATGAAATAAACTTTCTAACTCAAATATAAGAAAAAACACTATTATAGAGTATGTCATTGTTTTTTCCACTAAAATTAATGTCATTTTTGAATAAAAAGATGCACTTGGAGTCATACTAGTCACACCGTTCTTTAGATTGAGGTGTGGATGATTTCTACATGTTAAAAATTACTTATTGATCATTTTCCTAAAGTACTAAAACAATATGAATGTGTTTTTTTGGTTTTGAGTATGTCAGTTGTTTTTTCCACTAAAAGTAATGTCGCTTTTGAATAAAAAGACACACTTAGAGTCATACCGGTCACACCATGCGTTGGATTGAGGTTAGGCTGGTTCCTACATGTTAAAAATGACTCATGGATCATTTTACTAAAGTACCAAAACAATCCAAATGTTTTTCCTCAGTTTTGAGTGTCCCACTTATGTTTTTTACTAAAATGTTATTTTAAACTGGAAACATGAACTTTGAGCCATATGGGTGGAATCATGTGTGAGTTTGACATGAGACTAATTCATACACATCACAAATGAATTATGAATTGTTTTTTTCAAATTATCAAGACAATCCAAGTGTGTTTTCTTGGTTTTTAGTGAATGACACTTTTTATATTAAAATGTCAATTTTAAAATGATAACGGATAGTTAGAGTCATACCAGTCACACCGTGTGTTAGATTGAGGTTCTGATGATTCATACACATCAAAAATGAATTATGGATCATTTTCCTAAAGTACGAAAACAATCCAAATGTTTTTTATCTTTTTGAGTATGTCAGTTGTTTTTTTCACTAAAATTAATGTTAATTTTGAATAAAAATATTCACTTTGAGTTATAATGGTCACATCATGCATTGGATTGAGGTTCGGATGATTAATACATGTCAAAAATGACTTATGGATTGTTTTCTTAAAGTACCAAAATAATCTGAATGTGTTTTATTATTTTTGAGTATGTCAGTTGTTTTTTTCACTAAAATTAATGTCAATTTTGAATAAAAAGACATACTTGGAGTTATACCAGTCACATCATGCATAAGACTGATTTTGGGATGATTCATACATGTCAAAAATGACTTGTGGATCATTTTCCTAAAGCACCAAAATAATCTAAAGGTTTTTTCTCAATTTTGAGTATGTTGGTTGTTTTTTCCACTAAAATTAGTGTCACATTTGAATAAAAAGATGCACTTGGAGTCGTATTAGTCACACCGTGCATCATATTGAGGTTTGGATGATTACTACATGTCAAAAATAAATCATGGATCATTTTACTAAATTATTAAAAAAAATTAAATGTGTTTCCTCAGTTTTGAGTATGCCACTTATGTTTTTTACTAAAATGTCATTTTAATCTAGAAACACACACTTTGATCCATACGGGTGGCATCGTGTGTGGGTTTAACAAGAGAATAATTAATACCTATCATAAATGAATTATGAATTGTTGTCCTAAATTATCAAGACAATCCAAGTTTTTTTTCTAAATTTTTAGTGAATGACATTTTTTTGTATTAAAATGTCTGTTTTAAACTGATAACAGACACTTAGAGTCATACCAGTCACACCGTGTATCGGATTGAGGTAAGGCTGATTCAAACATGTCACAAATGACTTATGGATAATTTTACTAATATACAAAAATAATCTAAATTCAATTACTTGGTTTTTAGTATTTCAGTTGTTTTTTCCACTAAAATTAATGTCACTTTTGAATAAAAAGACGCACTTGGAGTCATACCAATCACACCATTCATCATATTGAGTTTTGACCAATTCCTACATGTCACGAATGACTTATGGATAGTTTTCTTATAGTAAAAAATAATAATTTTAATGCTTTTTCTATTTTTTGAGTATGTCAGTTGTTTTTTTAACTAAAATTAATGTCACTTTTGAATAAAAATACACACTTGGAGTCATAAAAATCACATTATAAATAAGATTAAGGTGAGGCTAATTCCTATATGTCACAAATGACTCATTTATCATTATTCTAAAGTACTAAAACTATCTAAATGTGTTTCCTTGGTTTTGAGTGCGTCGCTTATGATTTTTACTAAAATGTCATTTTAAACTAGAAACACGCACTTTGAGCCACATAGGTGGAATCATGTGTGGGTTTGACATGAGACTGATTCATACACATCACAAATGAATTATGAATCGTTATCCCAAATTATCAAGATAAGTAGTGAAAATAATTATTTCAATAAGTCACCTGAAACACTTGCACAGTGGTTCTTATCTTCAGTTATAAGTGTTTTGTTCACTTTTAAACAATATTTCTCAAACAAAATCATGGTATAATCCTAATTATACTTTGTTGGCCAAAAATTTTATTGTTTATAATCCATCACTTCTTATCCTCCTCTTCCTCGGTCTCCACCTCAGTCTTCACCTCTACCTCCTCCTCCACAAAGGTCTCTGACTTCGATTCTACCTCTGACTCTGCCTCTGCCTTCACCTCCACCTCTACCTCTGTGATTTCCCAATAATTTTATTGTTTATAGGTCATTTCTTCTAAACAAATTGATTTCCTTCATTATTTTTCTCCTTTAGTAAGAGATCAAAATAATATATAAGCATTCTAACACTAATTTTTCACACCCCAAATATATTTTGAAGGTTATAACTCATACAATATAACAAAAATAGAAGGTAATCACCTAAATTTGTTGTTGGCATAGATTCTGACAACAATTATGTTTCCTAATCTCCTCTAAACAAATTTATTTTTTCTTTTGAGTAAATAGGTTGTTGGCAATCTTGATAGTATTGAGAAAATTTAAGCAAACAAATTATTATGAAATATATTTAATAAAATTTTAATTACCTTTAGAAATTACCTATTGGGGGATGCTGGTATTTTCATGATTTATGATCTATATCATAAATTTACAAACATAATATCCATAATAGGTGTCATTATCTTGTTTTAGACACTGTAGAAAAAAATTTCAAAATAAGTAAATTGTTTTGAAATGTTTTGATGGTTAAATATTTCTATATGTACCCTAATTTGTTTCCATTTGTAGTAATTAAAATGATTTATCACTTTATATACCGAATTAATGACATGATCTAGCATGTATATAGTGACCTCCCTATCATAAAAAAAATTATTGTTAAAACACAGACTGAACATATAATTCAAATTTTATCTATAAAATGTTGATTGTATTGTATTGCATATTCACAATACACATCATGTGTGGTTGTTTGGTTTCATATCCATGCATTATATCCAAAAAAATAAATATTTAGGGTGTTCAGATTGACTTCTATCAGCATCCAATGCGTCCTAAAAACAAAAACAATTAAGTAATGAAAAAATTAAAAATAAATTTTATGTAATTAGATTGTATATTTTTACCTTTTCATTGTAGGAATCAAAAAGAGTTTATCATGTGATTCTTTTTTATTAAACACTCAAAGTAACTGAACTTTTTTCTTCTCAATTTCATTATTCTCCAAAGTAAGTTCCAGCATAGTAATGATACAGGGATTAATGAATCAGAATTGTGTTTCTCACAATATTTCCTTTATATATTTGTGATATAAATGCCTATACAAAATATGAATAGTTATTAATTTTAATAAACATATTAGCTCACTATTTGGACAGACGTATTATGAAAATTTACCTTATATATGTATTCACAACTGAGAGGCCTACCATTCATGCTTGAGAATCTCAGTTAGAATCTCAAGACCAATTATGTATGTGAGGGAATCTCAATATATTTTTTCTTAATATTCAATGTAAGAACTATTTTTATATTTAAATGTGGTATCTGCATGAATTTGTAATGATAATAAATTTTTCTCTAGAACTTACAGGGAGAAGGTACTCTCGGAAGGTCATTTTGTTTTTTTTTTTGGTCAATTCACTAGATTTTCTTGATTCGACCATCCATTTCTCCACTACTTTATCCATCTGTAATATCATACCTCACTTAAGAAATTTTATCACCAACTATTACATTTTTTTCATATGAAAAAATTTTTTAAATACATACCTGGTGTATCTTTATAAGATTATATGATCATGCTATGAAAGTTCCAATAGCAGCTTCGATTTTTGTAATATCTAGACCATCAAGTGGAATAACCAACTCAGTAGTCATCTCATAAGCTGCATCAATCCCCAATATCATGTGATCTTTTGGGAGGGATTCATTGTGTAGCTACTCTCCCGAGATATTATACATTGTACCTATTGCAACACGGTGTTATGTGGGTGTTTAAAAATACAAATCACATACAATTACACCCTAGATAATTTTAGTAATATAAAGTTATCGGAATTTGATTGATTCAAATTTAGGAGAAAGAGTAATGAAAAAATTGATTAACCTAGGTAAGGTATGAGGATGGGGGAGTGACTATCCTCAAAGGTAGTGGTATCATTTAGTTCATGTGTGGATCTTTGATCCATCATCAGTTTTCTTTGATCCTTTCTTATACATTAGTCTACCAAACCAGATCGCAAAATAATATCTTGCAGTGAGTCTATTTGTGTCTGAATTCATCTCACCATATTATATGTATCTTCATGTGGTTTTATCTTCTCAAAATATGTTTGAGGAGAGACTCCAAAACCTAATCCTCTAATATGACCATATTGTCCAGGCCACTTCAAAGCTACTGAAACTCGTCTTTCTTCTAGTACGGCTGTTGCGGATTCTTATGTCTAAACCATATAAAAAATATGAACATATTTATTTTTATTTAATATTGTTATAAATCATAAAAAATTAAAATTATTTCATACTTACACATGCTTCCTGTACTTATTTTGTGTTTTCATAAACTAATTTACCCTCCTTATTTACATGATCCTCCTTCTATAGCATGTGACATGGGATGGAAATGACTTTATATTTTGGTTCATAAATATATATATTAACAAAGGAAAATATGTTGTTTCATAACACATAATTAAAATTTTATTATTGATTTAAAATACATACCAATTTATTTTCTAATGAAGCATACCACATCATTCCTTTGCGATAGAGGTACATTAGTTTTGATGAACATTATTTATTTTTAGAACTCTTTTTCTATTTCATAGATTAAATTTTTTGAATAAAGTTGGATAAAATAAATAATGAAAAATAATATATTATCGATTGAAATGCACCAAAAATGATTTTTCATTATGACGATAGATGAAAGCAGTCCATGTTTCCTGATTTATAATGTGTTCATAACTAAGTGGTGGGTGGTGATTTATTTTTCCCTCAGTATCCATAAGATGTAACTTCGTCAGAAGAGTCCAGAATCCTCTATGGGCTTTTCTAGTGGAAATTAATACAAATTTCTTATGGAAATATTCTAAAATAAATTAATTCTTCAAGGAATAATGAAAACTAAATCAACATTTCATTATATAATTGTTCAGTAAAATATAGAAAGTATATTATAACATTACCATTATATCTTTCTAAAGGATTTCTTTCATTATAGGTTGGACATAGTTTCATGAGTCAATATCAATCATCACATTCATCCTCATTGTGAACCCAAGATAATTGATGAACATTGAATTATTAGGTTCAATAGGTTGTCCGCGTTGATTCCATCCAACCTCAAATTTTATAACCTAAATTCTTTCCTTGATAATTTTATTCAAAACTATGATGATGCATCATTATTGTTTTTTTCATCAACATGTTATTGATCCCCTAATAATTTTTTTAGATTCATCATCAATTTTTTATTCTTCCTCAAGATTGTTAACATCATCATTTTCAAAAGACATTTTCTACATGAGTAGTCAAACATTTAATTTTTCTTGAATAACAACAATACAATACACTTCATGCATAAAATTTCACATTTGCATGAATATTTCATGAAAATTGTTACTATCTTGAACAAATATATAATACTTAAATACTCTAATAAAAATAACCTTCACTGCCTTTATTTAATCCATCCTCATATATTTATTTCCTTCCATCTATTAATGATAGATTGGACTCTCTCTTTCAAACTAGCCTTCCTCTCATCATTGTGGTTCCAAAGTTCCTTGATGACATACCTCCCAAACAATTATTATTGCATTTTTCTGTTTGATATTTATCTCCCATGTTTTGGGAACATCCACCTATGTTTATTAAACTACTCTAACCAAAATTCATCCCATGATCATTTTGGATGAATACTTATCAGATTAGTTCAAGTAACATAGAAGATATGGGGGGATAAGTCTCAAGAAAAAAAATGCAATAATAATTGTTCGGGATATCAGATTCGAGTTTCCACTAAGGTTAAAAATAAATTAAATGAAATTTTAATTATGTATTCTAACATATTACATTAAAAAAATGAAGGAATGAACATTAAAATCCACATGACTTACACTAGTAGTCATTTACTTCCACTAACAAACATTTATTGTCTGTCACTTCCTCTGAAATGTTTCTTTTTTTGGTAGGTTTTAGAGGAGGCAAAAACTTTTGGTGGTATTGATGTGAGTCATATGGGATAACTTGAAAATTGTCCATTTCTCCAAGCTACCAAGAGAAAGTATCCTGAAGATGAAGCTGAAAATAGGGTCAAAGATCTCTACCCATTGTGGGAGGAATACCTTCGAGGGTCGGATTAGATGACTCATCATAGTAGTATTCTCATCCAAGTATGATTAATTATAATAGGATATAATGTGACCTCACTCAAAATAAAATTAATTTTTTATGAAGTTTTTTCTAAAGTAACTGAGTGAGTCATAAAATAAAATGCATATCAAGAAACCAAAAAATCATTCATTCTGTTTTGATTAATTTTTCAGTGTCATTTTTTATGTTCACATAAAGTAGTAAATGAGGAGGATGAAAATATGAAAGAGTTAAATAATGAGTAGGGAGATGTAGTATTAAAAATCATGGAAGTGGATTTGATAGAGATTAATGAATACTATCTAAGCAGGAGGTATGTCATCAAGGAACTTTGGAACCACAATGATGGGAGGAAGACAAGTTTGAAAGAGGGAGTTCAATCCATCATCAAGAGATGGAAGGAAATCAAGAATCTCAGTATGGGATAAATAAAGGTAGTGAAGGTTAGTTTTACTATAGTATTAAAGTGTTATATCTCTATTCAAGACAATAAAAATTTTCATGCAAGATGCATGTAATTTTTACTTTTATGCATGGAGTGTATTGTATTGTATATCTATATTACCAAAAAGAATCCTTATTTACTCATAAATAAAATTTACACTGATTACACTTTTTATATATGTTTACTTAAAGAGAATATTGATGTTAATAACATTATGAATAAGTTCTAATATCAATCCCATATGAAATATAAGATACTCATAAATTAATAATATGAAGATTTTGTGTCCTAATACCATCAACAAGAGTATAATATACAAGGATTGTACCTATTACTATAGAAGAACCCTGACTAACATCATCCATAGACTACTCATCCATAAATAATCTACCAATCATATCTAATGACCATGCCTGGAAGGAATAGCTCAAAAGAACTATTGGAGGTTACCTAACTAACCACATCGATATAAATGTATTCACATCAAAGAGGAAATAAGGATTAAAGTGCACTAGGAACCTACACTAATGTAATCACTCAAAAAGTATTTTCAATTGAAGAGAAATTGGAATACCTCCACTCTAATGGTATTAATGTAATGAATATCACCCCACCTACATTTGAAATCATTTATGTCTACTCAGGGATTCATCACCTTCTAATTTTGGATATTTTTTTAATCCACCATAAGATCCCTCTAATAAAATTCATCCCTTTAAAGGGTTATTTTTTCAACTTATTCTCAGTATTGTTCTAGAATTTTTTTACTCTTATAAATGAAATGAATATATTTAATTCAATCATAAATTTATTATTATTATATATTACCATAAAATATTAGAGGAACTATAGATAATATATGTTACCATCATTGAAAATTATATCAAATATCTTGAAGTAAATCTACAATTCCCTCTAGGACAAGAAGATCAAGTTCTAGAATATATAGGATGTTCATGGGATCCTTCCTATGCAGATCTAGGGGTCAAAGTGGTGACATATTCTATATTAATGTATAGATTCACATAATTTTCCCATTCCAAAAAGCAATAATCTTTCATAAATAGGAACAAAAGAATCTATATTAAATGTGAACCCCCTACCCATATCTCTCATTAATTTCCCCCTTGAATAAAGATGAACCCCCATGTCTATTGTGATGCACAACACATCCTCATACTAAATTGATATTGGATGAAATATGGCAATGAATTTGAGCAAAGTAATGGGCTTGGGCTTGGGATCTGCTTATGAAACTATCTTGTATTAAAATATTTTGATGGGTTTCATGATTTTTTTGGTATATGGGTTTCTGGTGATCATTGTGTATTAAAATGTTTTTGGAAAAGGGAATTCAAATTTCATATTGTTGAGATATATTTTGCTCGGGACTAGCAAAACTCAAGTTGGGGGGTGTTATTAGCCACTAAATGAGGCTAATATTCATTGTTAATATAAATAATATTCATGTTATTTTTTATTCATAAACACCATTTTAGTGCATTTTACACTTTGAACATCATTTCACATTATGATTGTAATACCTTCTTAAAATGCACTAATATGTGGTACATTTTTTAACATCATTTGAAGTACCCAATGATTCATCTAATTTTAAGGAATCTAATTATACATATTTTAATTTTATATTCTTTTAAACTGTATATTCACTTCAATATGAACATTTTTCATTAAAGGATCAAGGAAAGATTCATAAAGGATGATGGAGATATTTGGCAATGAAAGGAAGCAATTCTGGAGAAGGCAGATTGGACACCAGCCCACTGATGAGAATGTGGGGCCCAACATACAGGCCCAATAAATCCCCAATTTCGTGGGATTCTATAATACATGTATAGGAACAAATCCCTTTTCATGATACAATGCTAATTCTGCCTCCATGGTTTCCATTTAGGCGGCCCAAATTAGAGATAAAATTCTGGCCCAGATTCTGCGGCCCAGAAAAACAGCCTACTAATATGATCATATCTCGTAATAAACAACTACAAATGGGCCCAAATTTTACAGGAGGTTATAAGACATCATGGGATCCATTTTCTTCTTCTATGTACCACTCTGATTTGGCCATATATAAGGTCTTATAATTATGTCTGTTCGGTGAAGGAAAGCTGGCTTCCACCTCGGGTCAAGGGTGGAAAAATCAACTCTCCCTTACTTTCCACCCACCTATGGCCTACCACAATTAATTGAGGAGACTTGGACTGTTGGAGGATCGACCCAAGGGCTCAAAAATTACTATTTAAGGTAGTGTTGTTGGAGTATTGAGTAATCTTTGGTGCTTGGTTTCATTGTAGAGTTATGTTGCCGCTTTGTGTTTGTAATCGAATTTCTTTCTCATGTAAGTTGTTTAATTCACCTTAGTTTCTTAATAAAAGTTCTTCCTTTACTCTTATTATGTTCTCATACTTATCACTTTGATACCTTTGGTTCAAGGTGTGAATTTATTCAGACCATACCTAGTGATATTTATCACACAACGGAGGAGTGATCGATTTTTGTTGTTGTTTTTACTTCTTCAATTCCACCCTCGTAAGTCTACTTCCCACTTCCTTTGAAGACATGTCATCAATGGAGGGCCAAATATTTTATGGGTTGATCCAAGGGAGTATAAAGGGGTTGGATTGGATTTTATTTATCACTCAATTAATGGCTAATCACTTCTTTTAAATGAGATTTTTATTTGATTATTTTAAAACCTCTTCATCCTTATTGAATTTAAGGTCACACATTTCAAGTGATAATACGAACCTCTACCTTGGAGTGCTCAAAACTTTTATCCTTAAAGTGTATAGGTGATTAGTATTAGGGTGTGTAGTCATTAAACCAGTAAGTGATGATTTCGTTTGATCTTCTAAAATGAACCCATCTCAATTATAAGAAATTGAAATCATTAAAAAAGGAATTCATCCAATCCACCCTGAGCGATAACCTAGGATCAACTCATTACCTTAATTTGAATTAACTTAAAACTTTTAGTTATACCTTAAACACGTCTAAAATTAACCCAGGTTGGCCACTTCATATCCAAAAACAATCCATATAATGTACGTGTCTGTAGGTACTTCTTATGTCTCTGGGGATTCGATAACCCAAACTAGACTACAAGGATCATCCTAACTTCTTCTTTTGGGTAAATTTGAGAGAGAATCAAATTTTGGAGCCATTTCCAGGGACCTAAGTAAGTCATATTAGACATTATCATTATTTTTTCATCCCTCTTATCTGTTCTCACCCCCTCACTCCTATGGAAATAAAATTTGAACAAGTCCAAACATGGGAAACCTATCCCTACTTTGATCACCCAACCCCATGTGTGATGTACAATGACCATCCTAATTTCTACATGTGGGATCATCAACAACCTAATGAACCACATTGTTTTTAACCCTATGATCCACAAAACATCCCAACATATAATGAGTTTCAATCACCACAAAGCCAATATGGACACCCTCCTGTGCAATTCCAACAACTTAATTATCCACCTGAAATAAACCATATTTCTCAACCACTTACCCATCATGATCCAGAACCATTACTTGAAAAATTGTTTCAAAAAATGGAGATAATGAATTTTGAGATTTTATCATTGAGGTTAGAACTACAAAGCATTAAAAATTGTGAGGAACTCATCCCTACACAAACCACTGAACCATTAAGAGAAATCACAAACTTTGAGTCATACCCATTCCTGAAACTAATATTTCTAATTTGGTGGTTGAATCTTCTATTCAAAAGGAACCAATTTTGTTGAGAAATTTGGAAAATGAAACTGTGTTGGATTCAAAATATCAACTTGTGTCTAAATGTCCTATCCAACCCGAGCCCAAAATTATTTTCCTTCTCTCCTCGCTAAAGAATCCATTCATAAGGTATAATCATGACCTTTAAATTTTAATTCATTCTTATCTTCAAACCAAAAAATTTGTAATGGTCATTTATGTCTTAGGAAAGACTATAGAGGAAACTCGATCCACCATTTTTGATATTCCTTGGATTTACCCACTCATTTTAGAACATAGGTTTGTGAATGAAAACAATTCTAAACATAGAATCAATCTCAACCTAGTGGACATGGAGAAATATGGGGTCCTTAAAATGTTGAAAATTGGTATTGGGTAATTTAGGGGGTTCATGTCAGGCTAACGACGTTAAACAAAGCGTTGCATGGGAGGCAACCCATGGTTTTCAAGTTTCCTATCATTTTGTTGTTTTAATAAACTTTATATTTTAAATAAGATTAAATAAACTTTTTTTATATTTAAAAAAAATAGATTGTTGACCTATTATTCTATTATGAGTATGGATGGGTATGAAAGGGGAGCACCATATTCATTTGTGTCACGTGGTGTGATCCTTGAGTAATGCTTTACCCAGAAATTTAAAAAGAAGACAATGTATCATCAGTTTGTTTTTTTAATGTGTTTTTAGGTTAAAATAAAAATACAAAAAAAATAAATAATAATATAATAATAATAATAATAAGGGACACGTCATGGGTTGTGGGGAAAACCCTGTCACAATCGGCGAAGCCGCGGGGATTCGAACCCGAGACCAAAGGGAGACAGGGGCGCACGCTTACCACTGACCTACGGCTTTTTGTGCTTCCTTATTCTGTAATTTTTATATATATACTTATATTTTACATTATTTATTATATATATATATATATATATTTGTTTTGTTTCATTTTTTTGGTTTTTTTTCTACTAGGGAACTCTGCAAGTGACATGGATATCAAAGGATTAAAAGGGAGCAGCAAGAATTTCAACTTCAACCACCAGGTGACTTCATTCCATGATCCTCATTTTAAATTTCCTTTTTGAACATTAATTCTATACCTCTACCCCCTTCTAAATTTTATTTTATTTAAACACTGGGGACAGTGTTGTTTTAAGTTGGGGGGGAGAAAAAATAAAAAAATGATTTTGTGTCAAAAAAATGAATGATTTGAAAAAAAAATGTGCAAATGGAAGGCAAAATTACTTTAACTTTGAACATGGTAATACACATTTCACACATTGAAACTAAATATAAAATAATTTATCATGCCCTGATTCTGATTTTAATCCTTTTATAACTTCATGAGCATAGATTTTGGAAAGTGTTGCTATCCAATGTGATATTTCATCATTTATATTTTCATCCAAAAAAAATCACAATGCACGTCCTTTGGATAGTGGGGTATTAGTTTGAGTTCATGGGGTCCCCTAAATAAATAGCATAGTTTTGGTGATCATTTTAGTTTAATATTAGTATTCAAAAAAAAATTGCCCGTAGAGTAATGAAATGACCTAATGCGTGGCTTTCAGCACTTGGGGATCGTGACTCCATAGTTGTCTGGCCCAGAGTTAGTAATTTTATCTCTATTTTTGGTCATTTGAATTTTTTTTGACTGAGTTAACTCGAGATGGTGCTCGATTATGTGGGCTTCACTTAGTGCCCAAGGTCCTTGAGCCTGTGAGTCATCGGCAAAGTCTCGCTAGAGGGGTTGACTCTTTTGGGTTCAATTTCAATTACCATGGAAAAATTGCAATAAAAAATCAAAAAAAAAATACTATTAAAAAAATGAATAATCATCTTAATATTGAAATGTGATTCCACCTAGAACTTCCTTCATTTACCCCTTTAATAAAGATGAACCCCCGTGTCTACTGTGATGCACAACACATCCTCATATTTAATTGATATTGGATGAAATATGGCAATGAATTTGAACAAAGGAATGGGCTTGGGATTGGGATCTGATTATGAAACTATCTTGTATTAAAATATTTTGATGGGTTTAATGATTGTTTGGTATATGGGTTTCTGGTGATCATTGTGTATTAAAATGTTTTTGGAAAAGGGAATTCGAATTTCATATTGTTGAGATATATTTTGCTCGGGACTAGAAAAACTCAAGTTGGGGGGTGTGATTAGCCACTAAATGAGGCTAATATTCATTTTTAATATACATAATATTAATGTTCTTTTTGATTCATAAACACCATTTTAGTTCATTTTACACTTTGAACATCATTTCACATTATGATTGTAATACCTTCTTAAAATGCATTATTATGTGGTACATTTTTGAACATCATTTGAAGTACCCAATGATTCATCTAATTTTAAGGAATCTAATTATACATATTTTAATTTGATATTCTTTTGAACTGGATATTAACTTCAATATGAACATTTTTCATTAAAGGATCAATTAAAGATTCATAAAGGATGATGGAGATATTTGCCATTGAAAGGAAGCAATTCTGGAGAAGGCAGATTGGATACCAGCCCACTGATGAGAATGTGGGGCCCAACATACAGGCCCAATGAATCCCATATTTCGTGTGATTATAGAAGACATGTATAGGAACAAATCTCTATGCATGATTCAATGCTAATTAGGCGTCAATGGTGTCCATTTAGGCGGCCCAATTTAGAGATAAAATTTTGGGCCAGATTCTACGGCCCAGAAAAACATTCCACTAATATACTCATATCTCGTAATACACAACTCAAAATGGGACCAAATTGTACATAAGGTTATAAGACATTCGGGGATCCATTTTATTCTTCTATGGATGACTCTGATTCGGCCATCTAGAAGGTATTCCAAGTGCGTCTGTTCGGTGAAGGAAAGATTCCTACCACCTCGGGTCAAGGGTGGAAAAATCAACTCTCCCTTACTTTCCACCCACCTATGGCCTACCACAATTAATTGAGGAGACTTGTAATGTTTGAGGCTCGACCCAAGGGCTCAAAAATTACTATTTAAGGTAGTGGTGTTGGAGGATTGATGAATCTTTGGTGCTTGGTTTCATTGTAGTGTTATGTTGCTGCTTTGTGTTTATAATCGCATTTCTTTCTCATGTAAGTTGTTTAATTCACCTTAGTTTCTTAATAAAAGTTCTTCCTTTACTCTTATTCTGTTCTCATACTTATCATGTTGATACCGTTGGTTCAAGGTGTGAATTTATTCACACTATACCTTGTGATATTTATCACACAATGGAGGAGTGATCGATTTTTGTTGTTGTTTTTACTTCTTCAATTCCACCCTCGTAAGTCTACTTCCCGCTTCCTTTGAAGACATGTCATCAATGGAGAGATAACTCTTTTATGGGTTGATCCAAGGGAGTAGTAAGGGGATGGATTGGATGGATAATCACTTCTTTTAAATGAGATTTTTATTTGATGATTTTAAAACCTCTTCATCCTTATTGAATTTAAGGTCACACATTTCAAGTGATAATACGAACCTCTACCTTGGAGTGATCAAAACTTTGATCCTTAAAGTATATAGGTGATTAGTATTTGGGTGTGTAGGAATTAAACCAGTAAGTGATGATTTTGTTTGATCTTCTTAAATGAACCATCTCAATTAAAATAAATTGAAATCATTAAAAAATGAATTCATCCAATCCACCCCAAGCGATAACCTAGGATAAACTCATTACCTTAATTTGAATTAACTTAAAACTTTTAGTGATACCTTAAACCCATCTAAAATCAACCCAAGTTGGCCACTTCATATCCAAAAACAATCCATATAATGTACGTGTCTGTAGGTACTTCTTAGGTCTCTGAGGATTCGACAACCCAAACTAGACTACAAGGACCGTCCTACCTTCTACTTTTGGGTAAATTTGAGCGAGAATAAAATTTTGGCACCATTTCCGGGGACCTAAGTAAGTTATCTTAGACATTATAATTCTTTTTTTTCATCCCTCTTATCTTTTTTCACCCCCTCACTCCTATGGAAATCAATTTTGAACAAGTCCAAACATGGAAAACTTATCCCTACTTTGATCACCCAACCCCATGTGTGATGTACAATGACCATCCTAATTTCTACATGTGGGATCATCAACAACCTCATGAACCACATTTTTTTTACCCCTATGATCCACAAAACATCCCAACATATAATGAGTTTCAATCACCATAAATCCAATATTAACACCCTCCTGTGCAATTCCAACAACTTAATTATCCACCTGAAATAGACCATATTTCTAAACCCCTTACCCATCATGATCCACAACCATTACTTGAAACATTGTGTCAAAAAATGGAGATAATGAATTTTGAGATTTCATCATTGAGGTTAGAACTACAAAGCATTAAAAATTATGAGGAACCCATCCCTATACAAATTGTCCCTTCTATAACCTTATGTGAAGTTTCTAGTTTCCCAAAAACCTCTCATGAATTTACTGAAGAGAAAACCTTTGGAATAGGATAGATGAGGAGGATCAAGGAATTGTTTAAGGTTTTTTAAATCAAGAGTAAACTGATTTTTTATATTCACAAGAGGGAAATTTGACATCATGGATTGAGTCTCATGAATATAACATCATTGATGATTTTTCAAAAACACAAATCATTAAACCATTAAGATAAATCACAAACTTTGAGTCCATACCCATTCCTGAAACCGATCTTTCTAATTTTGTGGTTGAATCTTCTATTTAAAAGGAACTAATTTTATTGAGAATTTTGGAAAATGAAACTGTGTTGGATTCAAAATATCAACTTGTGTCTAAATGTCCTATCCAACCCGAGCCCAAAATTATTGTCCTTCCCTCCCCGCTAAAGAATACATTAATAAGGTATAATCATGACCTTTCAATTAGAATTTATTCTTCTCTTGAAACCAAAAAAGTTGTAATGGTCATTTATGTCTTAGGAAAGACTATAGAGGAAACTCGATCCACCATTTTTGATATTCCTAGGATTTATCCACTAATTTTAGAACATAGGTTTGTGAATGAAAACAATTATAAACATAGAATCAATCTAAACCCAGTGGACATGGAGAAATATGGGGTCCTTAAAATTTTGAAAATTGGTATTGGGTAATTTAGGGGGTTCATGTCAGGCTAACGACGTTAAACAAAGCGCTGCATGGGAGGCAACCCATGGTTTTCAAGTTTCATATCAATTTGTTGTTTTAATCAACTTTATATTTTAAATAAGATTAATTAAACTTTTTTATATTTAAAAAAAATAGACTTTTGACCTGTTCTTCTATTATGAGTATGGATGGGTATGAAAGGGGGGCATAATATTCATCTGTGTCATGTGGTGTGATCCTTGAGTAATTCCTTACCCAGAAATTTAAAAAGAAGACAATGTATCATCAGTTTGTTTTTTTAATGTGTTTGTAGGTTAAAATAAAAATACAAAAAAAAATAAAAATATAATAATAATAAAAAAAAGGGACAGGTCGTGGGTTTTGGGGAAAACCCTGTCACAACCGGCGAAGCCGCGGGGATTCGAACCCGGGACCAAAGGGAGACAGGGGCACGCGCTTACAAATGACCTACGGCTTTTTGTGCTTCCTTATTCTATAATTTATATATATATACTTATATTTTACATTCTTTATTATATAAATATATTTTTTTTTTGTTTTTTTTCTACTAGGGAACTCTGCAAGTGACATGGATATCAGAGGATTAAAAGGGAGCAGCAAGAATTTCAACTTCTACCACCAGGTGACTTCATTCCATGATCCTCATTTTCAATTTCCTTTTTGGATATTCATTCTCTACCTCTACCCCCTTCTAAATTTTATTTTCTTTAAACACTAGGGACAATGTTGTTTTAAGTTGGGGGGAGATAAAATAAAAAAATGCTTTTGTGTCAAAAAAATGAATGATTTGAAGAAAAAAAATGTGCAAATGGAAGGAAAAATTCCTTTAACTTTGAACATGGTAATACACATTGCACACTTTGAAACTGAATATCAAATAATTTATCATGCCCTAATTCTGATTTTAATCCTTTTATAACTTCATGAGCATAGATTTTGGAAAGTGTGGCTGTCCAATGTGATATTTCATTGTTTATATTTTCATCCAAAAAAAAGATCACAATGCACGTCCTTTGGATTTTGGGGTATTAGTTTGAGTTCATGGGGTCCCCTAAATAAACACCATAGGTTTGGTGATCATTTTAGTTTAATATGAGTATTCAAAAAAAATTGCCCGTAGAGCAATGAAATGACCTAATGCGTGGCTTTCAGCACTTGGGGATCATGACTCCATAGTTGTCTGGCCCAGAGTTAGTAATTTTATCTATATTTCTGGTAATTTGAATTTTTTTTTGACTGAGTTAACTCGATATGATGCCCAATTATGTGGGATTCACTTGGTGCCCTAAGGTCCTTGATCCTGGGAGTCATCAGCAAAGTCTCGCTATAGGGGTTGACTCTTTTGGGTGCAATTTCAATTACCATGGAAAAATTTCAAAAAACATCAAAAAAAAATACTATAAAAATGAATACTCATCTTAATATTGAAATGTGATTCCACCTAGAGCTTCCGTCATTTCCCCCTTGAATAAATATGAACCCCCATGTCTATTGTGATGCACAACACATCCTCATACTTAATTGATATTGGATGAAATATGGCAATGAATTTGAACAAAGGAATGGGCTTGGGATTGGGATCTTCTTATGAAACTATCTTGTATTAAAATATTTTGATGGGTTTCATTATTGTTTGGTATATGGGTTTCTGGTGATCATTGTGTATTAAAATGTTTTTGGAAAAGGGAATTCGAATTTCATATTGTTGAGATATATTTTGCTCGGGACTAGCAAAAATCAAGTTGGGGGGTGTGATTATCCACTAAATGAGGCTAATATTCCTTGTTAATATACATAATATTCATGTTCTTTTTTATTCATAAACACCATTTTATTTCATTTTACACTTTGAACATCATTTCACATTATGATTGTAATACCTTCTTAAAATGCACTATTATGTGGTACATTTTTTAACATCATTTGAAGTACCCAATGATTAATCTAATTTTAAGGAATATAATTTTACATATTTTAATTTTATATTATTTTTAAATGGATATTCACTTCAATATGAACATTTTTCATTAAATTATCAATGAAAGATTCATAAAGGATGATGGAGATATTTGGCAATGAAAGGAAGCAATTCTGGAGAAGGCAGATTGGACACCATCCCACTGATGAGAATGTGGGGCCCCACATACAGGCCCAATTAATCTAAAATTTCTTGGGATGATAGAATACATGTATTGGAACAAATACCTCTTCAGTATCCAATACCAATTCGGCCTCCATGGTGTCCATTTAGGCGTCCCAATTTAGAGATAAAATTCTGGGCCAGATTCTGCGGCCCAGAAAAATAGCCCACTAATATGATCATATCTCGTAATTCAAAACTTCAAATGGGCCCAAATTTTACAGGAGGTTAGAAGACATACGGGGATCCATTTT
Organism: Viscum album; assembly: GCA_963277665.1. Taxonomy (NCBI): domain Eukaryota; kingdom Viridiplantae; phylum Streptophyta; class Magnoliopsida; order Santalales; family Viscaceae; genus Viscum; species Viscum album. The sequence goes on from OY728160.1 coordinate 1,058,578,523, forward strand.
ATAATTATATGGACCACTCTGATTCGGCCATCTAGAAGGTATTCCAAGCGCGTCTGTTCGGTGAAGGAAAGGTGGCTGCCACCTCGGGTCAAGGGTGGAAAAATCAACTCTCCCTTACTTTCCACCCACCTATGGCCTACCACAATTAATTGAGGAGACTTTTACTCTTGGAGGCTAGACCCAAGGGCTAAAAAATTCCTATTTAAGGCAGTGGTGTTGGAGGATTGAGGAATCTTTGGTGCTTGGTTTCATTGTAGTGTTATGATGCCGCTTTGTGTTTGTAATCGCATTTCTTTCTCATGTAAGTTGTTTAATTCACCTTAGTTTCTTAATAAAATTTCTTCCTTTACTCTTATTCTGTTCTCATAATTATCAAATTTATATCGTTGCTTCAAGGTGTGAATTTATTCACACCATACCTTGTGATATTTATCACACAACGGAGGAGTGATCGATTTTTGTTGTTGTTTTTACTTCTTCAATTCCACCCTCATAAGTCTACTTCCCACTTCCTTTGAAGACATGTCATCAATGGGGGGATAAATCTTTTATGGTTTGATCCAAAGGAGTATCAAGGGGCTGGATTTGATGTTATTTATCACTCCATTAATGTCTAATCACTTCTTTTAAATGATATTTTTATTTGATTATTTTAAAACCTCTTCATCCTTATTGAATTTAACGTCACACATTTCAAGTGATAATACAAACCTCTACCTTGGAGTGCTCAAAACTTTTATCCTTAAAGTGTATAGGTGATTAGTATTAGGGTGTGTAGTCATTAAACCAGTAAGTTATGATTTCGTTTGATCTTCTTAAATGAACTCATCTCAATTATAAGAAATTGAAATCATTAAAAAAAGAATTCATCCAATCCACCCCGAGAGATAACCTAGGATCAACTCATTACCTTAATTTTAATTAACATAAAACTTTTAGTGATACCTTAAAACCATATAAAATCAACCCAATTTGGCCACTTCATAGCCAAAAACAATCCATAGAATGTATGTGTCTGTAGGTACTTCTTAGGTCTCTGAGGATTCGACAACCCAAACTAGACTACAAGGACCGTATTACCTTCTTCTTTTGGGTAAATTTGAGTGAGAATAAAATTTTGGCACCGTTTCTAGGGACCTAAGTAAGTTATCTTAGACATTATAATTCTTCTTTTTTCATCCCTCTTATCTGTTCTCACCCCCTCACTTATATGGAAATCAATTTTGAACAAGTCCAAACATGGGAAACATATCCCTACATTGATCACCCAACCCCATGTGTGATGTACAATGATCATCCTAATTTCTACATGTGGGATCATCAACAACTTCATGAACCACATTGTTTTTACCCCTATGATCCACAAAACAGTCCAACATATAATGAGTTTCAATCACCCCAAAGCCAATATGAACACCCTCCTGTGCAATTATAACAACTAAATTATCCACCTAAAATAGACCATATTTCTCAACCCCTTACACATCATGATCCACAACCATTACTTGAAAAATTGTGTCAACAAATGGACATAATGAATTTTGAGATTTCATCATTGAGGTTAGAACTACAAAGCATTAAAAATTGTGAGGAACCCATACCTATACAAACTGTCCCTTCCATAACCTTATGTGAAGTGTCTAGTTTCCCACAAACCTCTCATGAATTTACTGAAGAGAAAACCTTTGGATTTGGGATATATGAAGAGGATCAAGGAATTTTTGAAGGTTTTTAAAATCAAGAGGAAACTGATTTTTTGTATTCAAAAGAGGGAAATTTGACATCATGGATTAAGTCTCATGAATATAACTCCATTGATGATTTTTCAAAAACACAAATCACTGAACCATTAAGAGAAATCGCAAACTTTGAGTCCATACCCATTCCTAAAACTGATCTTTCTAATTCGGTGGTTGAATCTTCTATTCAAAAGGAACCAATTTTGTTGAGAAATTTGGAAAATGAAACTGTGTTGGATTCAAAATATCAACTTGTGTCTAAATGTCCTATCCAACCCGAGCCCAAAATTATTGTCCTTCCCTCCCCGCTAAAGAATCCATTCATAAGGTATAATCATGACCTTTCAATTGGAATTCATTCTTCTCTTGAAACCAAAAAAGTTTTAATGGTCATTTATGTCTTAGTAAAGACTATAGAGGAAACTCGATCCACCATTTTTTGTATTCCTTGGATTTACCCACTCATTTTAGAACATAGGTTTGTGAATGAAAACAATTCTAAACATAGAATCAATCTCAACCTAGTGTACATGGAGAAATATGGGGTCCTTAAAATGTTGAAAATTGGTATTGGGTAATTTAGGGGGTTCATGTCGAGCTAACGACGTTAAACAAAGCGCTGCATGGGAGGCAACCCATGGTTTTCAAGTTTCCTATCATTTTGTTGTTTTAATCAACTTTTTATTTTAAATAATATTAATTAAATTTTTTTATATTTAAAAAAAAATAGAATGTTGACATGTTCTTATATTATGAGTATGGATGGGTATGAAAGGGGAGCACCATATTCATCGGTGTCACGTGGTGTGATCCTTGAGTAATGCCTTACCTAGAAATATAAAAAGAAGACAATGTATCATCAGATTCGTTTTTTTAATGTGTTTATAGGTTAAAATAAAAATACAAAAAAATATAATAATAATAATAAAAAGGTACACGTCGTGGGTTGTGGGGAAAACCCTATCACAACCGGTGAAGTCGCGGGGCTTCGAACCCGGGACCAAAGGGAGACAGGGGCGCTCTCTTACCACTGACCTACGGCTTTTTGTGCTTCCTTATTCTATAATTTTTATATATATAATTATATTTTTCATTCTTTATTATATATATATATATATATATTTGTTTTGTTTTGTTTGTATTGTTTTTTTTTTCTACTAGGGAACTCTGCAAGTGACATGGATATCAAAGTATTAAAAGGGAGCAGCAAGAATTTCAACTTCAACCACCAGGTGACTTCATTCCATGATCCTCATTTTCAATTTCCTTTTTAAACATTCATTCTCTACCTCTACCCCCTTCTAAATTTTATTTTCTTTAAACACTAGGGACAGTTTTGTTTTAAGTTGGGGGGGAGATAAAATAAAAAAAATGCTTTTATGTAAAAAAATAAATGATTTGAAAAAAAAATGTGCAAATGGAAGGAAAAATTCCTTTAAATTTGAACATGGTAATATAAATTTCACACTTTGAAACTGAATATCAAATAATTTATCATGCCCTGATTCTAATTTTAATCCTTGTATAATTTCATGAGCATAGATTTTTGAAAGTGTGGATGTCCAATGTGATATTTCATCGTTTATATTTTCATCCAAAAAAAGATCACAATGCACGTCCTTTGGATAGTGGGGTATTAGTTTGAGTTCATGGAGTCTCCTAAATAAATAGCATAGGTTTGGTGATCATTTTATTTTAATATGAGTATTCAAAAAAAATTACCTGTAGAGCAATGAAATGACCTAATGCGTGGCTTTCAGCACTTGGGGATCGTGACTCCATAGTTGTCTGGCCCAGAGTTAGTAATTTTATCTCTATTTTTGGTAATTTGAATTTTTTTTTGACTGAGTTAACTCGAGATGATTCCCGATTATGTGGGCTTCACTTGGTTCCATAAGGTCCTTGATCCTGGGATTCATCAGCAAAGTCTCGCTAGAGGGGTTGACTCTTTTGGGTGCAATTTCAATTACCATGGAAAAATTGCAAAAAAAAATTAAAAAAAATAATACTATTAAAAAAATGAATACTCATATTAATATTGAAATGTGATTCCACCTAGCGCTTCTGTCATTTCCCCCTTGAATAAAGATGAACCCCCGTGTCTATTGTGATTCACAACACATCCACATACTTAATTGATATTGGATGAAATATGGCAGTGAATTTGAAAAAAGGAATGGGATTGGGATTGGGATATGCTTATGAAACTATCTTGTATTAAAATATTTTGATGGGTTTCATGATTGTTTGTTATATGGGTTTCTGGTGATCATTGTGTATTAAAATGTTTTTGGAAAAGGGAATTCGAATTTTATATTGTTGAGATATATTTTGCTCGGGACTAGCAAAACTCAAGTTGGGGGTGTGATTAGCCACTAAATGAGGATAATATTCATTGTTAATATACATAATATTCATGTTATTTTTTATTCATAAACACCATTTTAGTTCATTTTACACTTTGAACATCATTTCACATTATGATTGTAATACCTTCTTAAAATGCACTATTATGTGGTACATTTTTTAACATCATTTGAAGTACCCAATGATTCATCTAATTTTAAGGAATATAATTATACATATTTTAATTTTATATTCTTTTTAACTATATATTCACTTCAATATGAACATTTTTCATTGAAGGATTAATGAAATATTCATAAAGGATGGTGGAGATATTTGGCAATGAAAGGAAGCAATTCTGGAGAAGGCATATTGGACACCAGCCCACTGATGAGAATTTGGGGCCCAACATACAGGATAAATGAATCCCAAATTTCATTTTATGTTATAAGACATGTATAGGAACAAATAACTCTTCAGGATCCAATGATAATTAGGCCTCCATTGTGTCCATTTAGGCGGCCCAAGTTAGAGATAAAATTCTGCGCCATATTCTGCATCCCAGAAAATCATACCACTAATATGATCATATCTCGTAATCCACAACTCCAAATGGGACCAAATTGTACAGGAGGTTATAAGACATCTGGGTATCCATTTTCATTTTATATGGACGACTCTGATTCGGCCATCTAGAAGGTCTTCGAAGCGCGTCTGTTAGGTGAAGGAAAGCTGGCTTCCACCTCGGGTCAAGGGTGGAAAAATCAACTCTCCCTTACTTTCCACCCACATATGGCCTACCAAAATTAATTGAGGAGACTTGGACTGTTGGAGGCTCAAACCAAGGGATCAAAAATTCCTATTTAGGGTAGTGGTTTTGGAGGATTGATTAATATTTGGTGCTTGGTTTCATTGTAGTGTTATGGTGCCTCTTTGTGTTTGTAATCACATTTCTTTCTCATGTAAGTTGTTTAATTCACCTTAGTTTCTTAATAAAAGTTATTCCTTTACTATTATTCTGTTCTCCTACTTATCACGTTGATACCGTTGGTTCAAGGTGTGAATTTATTCACACCATAACTTGTGATATTTATCACACAACGGAGGAGTGGTCGATTTTTTTTGTTGTTTTTACTTCTTCAATTCCACCCTCATAAGTCTACTTCCTGCTTCCTTTGAAGACATGTCATCAATGGAGGGCTAAATATTTTATGGGTTGATCCAAGGTAGTATCAAGGGGCTGGATTGGATGTTATTTATCACTCCATTAATGGCTAATCACTTCTTTTAAATGAGATTTTTATTTTATGATTTTAAAACCTCTTCATCCTTATTGAATTTAAGGTCACACATTTCAAGTACTAATACGAACATCTACCTTGGAGTGCTCAAAAATTTGATCCTTCAAGTGTATAGGTAATTAGTATTAGTGTGTGTAGGAATTAAACCAATAAGTGATGATTTCTTTTGATCTTCTTAAATGAACCCATCTCAATTATAAAAAATTGAAATCATTAAAAAAGGAATTCATCCAATCCACCCCCAGCGATAACCTAGGATCAACTCATTACCTTAATTTGAATTAACTTAAAACTTTTTGTGATACCTTAAACCCATATAAAATCAACCCAAGTTGTCTACTTCATAGCTAAAAACAATCCATAGAATGTACGTGTCTGTAGGTACTTCTTAGGTCTCTGAGGATTCGACAACCCAAACTAGACTACAAGGACCGTCCTGCCTTCTTCTTTTGGGTAAATTTGAGCAAGAATCATATGTCGACTGACCATACCATATGAAAACATCATTATATTTCTTTGAAACCATTGTCTATAGAGGAAAAAGATAAAATAAAACTACTCTTTGTATTTTAATGGTGAGGAGATGAGATGTAGGGTTCATCGTGGTTAAGAACACCACAAAAACGTAAAACACATAACCTAAAAATCAAACAATGATAAAGGAAAAGAAAAAAAATAACATTCATTGGATTCTAGCATTAATTAACTCAAGGGATCGTAGAGAGTCAAGTAGGTAGTAGAGGGGTTTTGAGAGAGTATGAGAATTGTGAGTGACTGAGTCGCGGTTAGGGTTATTTTAAATAGATTGGGGAGTCTTTTAACAGCGCTTTCAAATAAGTGGTTATAAAGATCTCTTTTATCAGCACTAAATTTATAAGTGCTGATAAAATGGATCTTTATCAATGCTAAAAAAATACTGATAAAGGAATTATAATTATAATTATTTAAATAAATTTATTATAATTTTATAATTATTTAAATATATATAATTATTTATTTATAATTATATAAATATTTATTTATAATAATTATAAATATATAAATATTGTAAATATACATTTATAAATATATTTATTTATAAATATTTATTTACAAATATATTTTTAACATTATTAGTGGATATATAATCTTAAATACATGAATTTTAAAAATGAGTGAAATTGAATAATTCAAAATGAGTACACTTTAAAAATATTGAAGAAATGGATAAGATTTATTAATTAAATATAAATTATTTAAAAAATATGGATATATATATTTATATTGAAATAAAGATGAATACATATTGAAAATACTAAAACATAGTAAATAAAATATATATAAATAAATAATATAAAATGTTCAAATTCAAAAATAAAATAAAAAATAAAAAAAAATATTAAAAATGAAAACCCTAAAAATAATATTATTAAAACTAAATAAATAAAATTTACCGATTAAAAAAATATAATATATTTAATGTATCATGTTATACTTTTTCATTTTTATTAATAATTGTTTCATTAATAAATTTTTAAATAATTTTGTAATTTATTTATCTTAATTTTTTTGTTTAATTATTACAATATATTCATTTTATATATCTATATTTAATATATACTGTTTATTAATATTTATAATCTATATATATGTATATTAAATTTATTCATTTTTATTAATAATTATTTAATTAATAAAATGTATGATATCTTTCTTAATTTACTTGTTTTAAATTTTATTTGTCTAATCATTTTATTTTATTCATTTTAAATATCTATATATTTAATATAAATTATTTATTAATTTTTTAAATTTATATATATGTATATTCAATTTATTCATTTTTAACAATAATTATTTAATTAATGCAATTGTTAGTTTTTTATTTTTATTTTTTTAATTACTTCATTTTATTATGGAACTTTATCAGTGTTTTATTTTTAGCACTGATCAAAGGCAACCTTTATCAGTGATAAAATAAAGCACTGGTAAAGGTTCCCTTTCATCAGCACTAAAAAAAGCGTTGATAAAGGGTTCCCTTTATCAATGCTGATAAAGGTTCACTTTATTAGGGTATTTTTCTAGCACCACTAAATGTTGGAATTGTTAAAGCCATGTTTTGTAGTAGTGTTCATGATATTAATACTTCCACTGAGATTGTACAAGGATTTTTTGAAATTTCACATTTTGGTAGTGCAAGGAATTGAGAAGCTTTCGAGGTATCACGTCTTTGGTAGGAGATTTTGTTGAACAATTGTATATCATTCTTCATTAAAGGAGATAACTCCTGGGTATTCTATTTTTCTTTTATTGGAAAGTAACTCCTTTAAGAATTTTAAATAAGTAGGCATCTCAGTGATGGCCTCCACAAATGGGATATTTATGTGTATTTTCTTAAACATCTCTAAAATTTTTTATTACTACCCATATATCATACCTTGTATCATTATCTCTAGAAAGGGAAGAGGGGGTTTGTATAGTGGTAGTTCCATGTAAACATCTTCTTTTTTAGGATGCTCTTATATGTGAGTTTTTTCAGTTTTCTTGGATTTTAGATTTCGTTCTTAACCAACTTTGTGTTTATTTCCATCTCTACATTTTCTGATGATTTTTTCACATATTTCAGGTCCTTTAGCTTCTTTTCCATTCATATACATGGATGATGAAAACTCATCTCCATTCCACTATGAAGGACAACATCCTTTTCCTCCTCTATCGGATGTGTGTTAATGTTACCAAACAACATACCTGATAATCGATCTAATAGAGTCTTTGATATCAATAAACTTAGTTATCAAGGTTTCAAAGAGTATCCCTTTTATTCTACATCTCATTTTATTGGGTAGTCATTCTCTAATCTGTCTTTTAAATAAATGTGGTGAGTAGGTTCTCAATATTTGATTTTTGAGGTGGGTCTTGTTGTGGTTGCCTCAGTGGAGCTTGCTAAAACTATTTTTTGGATGAAAATTTTTGGGATCTAATGGTAAAGGTTGTTGAGGAAATGGTTATTAAGTTCGAGGGTATGGATTCTAAGTTAAGTACCCAGGTGGTCCCTGATTTCATAGTGGTGATTAACCACTACTTTGTTGGTAGTAACCCTGATTGGTTTGTTGCAACTGTTGAGCCAATCTTTGTTCATAATATGGATATTGGTATTATTGTGGTTGTTTAAATTTTTGGTTTTTTTATTTTAATTTATTTAATTATAATCATGATTTTAGATTTATTTTATTCCTTCTCTATAGTCCTAGTATGGGTGTGGGCCTCCACACATTTCACATGCTTGAATTTCTATAAAAGGGGTAGGAGGTGGCTATGGTGGAGAAGAAAACTAAATGGTTTCTATATTCTTTATGAGGGCTTCAACTTGGGATGCAAGGTAGGTATTCTCTTCCCCTTAGTGAATTCACATTAGGGAATTCCTTGATCATTATTCCATATACTGTAATTATAGAATATTTGATCCATAAGTTCTCTTATAACATCTAGTGTCTTAATCATGAGTTCACCATCAATGGTGGCATCCACTATAGCACGTGTAGATGATTGTAGTCCTTCATAAAAATTTTGAATTTGTAGCCACACATAAATTTTATGATGTGGGAACTTCTAGGTTAGTTCTTTGAAGTGATCCCAAGATTCCCAAGATAATTCTCCGTCATTTTGGGTGAAGTTATGGATATCATTTTTGAGTTTCTAGGTTCATATAGTTGGGAAATATTTATCTATAAATTTCTTGGATAAATCATCCCAAGTCATAATGGAATCTAAATATTTTCTTTTGAGCTAATCCTTGGCTCTATCGCATAAGCATAAGGGTAAAAATATAATTTTGATTACACCAGACATCACACAATGACTCTTAAAGGTGTCACAGACTTCCAAGAAACTTGAAATATGTTCATGTAGATCTTCACTCTAAATTCCAATGATTTTTTCCTGGTTCAAGATTAGGTAAATGATTATAGGTTTTATTTTGAAATTATGAAGTTTAACAAGAAGGTGGATGATTTTTTGTGTAGCAACACTAATGGATAGCAAGACAAAGTTCATAATGGTGTGCTCTGACAGCATTGGTCACTCCTCTTGTTGTTCAAGTGGAGTATATTGAATATTTTGAGGATTGGACATAGAAAGGTTGTTATGATCATCCATAATGGAGAGATGACATGAAAAAAGGTATTTATTGATCTCGGTATCAAAAGAAAAAAGTTCTTGAGCATCAAGGAACCTCAAATGAGTTAGAGGGATATAGAACATGCACTAGCTGAAAAGTGGGTGTAGGTTCTAGCCCATTTTTTGAGGTTTTAAAAAGAAAGAAAAGAAAATATAAATGGTAAAGAAGGTGTGAGTTAATCTTAGGTTCACACTAAAGGACACTGTGCCAAAGAAACTGCATATCACCAACAACGATGGAAAAATTTTACCAGATCTCACAGCATTGTCAGTTTTTCATGAGTGTTGGTCAAATAAGAAATTTATAAATCCAAAACTATACTAGATACAAAGTCATATCATAGTAGCTGTATAGGGTTGAACCCATAGGGAAAATATGACAAATATAGTGATCAAGTGGTTAGAACCTGATAAGTGGATTCCTCATATGACTCTCATAGTTTTGGATTTATAAGGTTAATTAGTTCGGTTTTACTTTAGAAGAAAGAGAAGATATCATGTTCAATTTTAGGTCTTAGGAAAAAGAAATTCTCAAATATATCTTGGGATAGTCCTATGGATTAGGCTAAAAAATAGTGAAAAGGTTGCCAATTGGTTTTTGTTAAACCAATTTTATCTACCTAAGAATACAACTACTCTTTGTTCTAGAGGTATTCAACAACCCAGGTGAAATAATCTTATCTTCAAGGGTAGAAATAATCATAGGTTATTATTATTAGTTTGTCAACTCAAATTAGGTCAGGATCCTCCTATTATAATTCCCCATATTTGGGTTATGAAAAATAATGTTATTAACATGAGTTATTAACTTAATACATATCCAAATGGTTACACAAGTTTTGATCTAAGGATTTATTAGGTTTAATCTACCCCTACTCTCAACCCCTAACCCAAGTGGATTAGAAACATATGATGATAATGGTATTATATGGAAGAAGAAACAAAATCATGATTATCTTATTCATAAATTAATTTAGGATTGAAGTAATATACAATTAAAACAATTAAAATTAATCAACACACTTAACCCAAATGAAAGTATAGAATAACATGTAGAAATTTATGTTGAATTTGGTAATAGAAATTGAAATAACGATCGAAAAAACGTTTAAGAAATATACAATTCCTTATAAGGAAGTGCAGTAGAAAAGGATAAATAAAAAAGGAAATGAAATAGAAGAAAACATGGTCTAGAAAGTGTGTAGAATAAAGAACAATATAAATAAGAGAAATTTTTTGTCATTTGTGTCCAGGATCTGGGTGTTTTTATATTTATAATCCTGGTTCTCTTACAGTGTGTAAAGGTTTCACGTCTTGAGATTTCTTTAAATAACTACTACCTCAAAACTTTTACAATATGTAAAGGCAATTCATGACATATAATCAGCTCTTCAAATATCTTCAAAAATATTATATCTCTTGGATTTCATGCCTTGTATCTTTTGGAGGGAATAAAAATTGAATATTAAACATCGTATAATAGATTCATGTCCTGTATTTCTTTTTCCTGGAGGATTCACTACTTGTACTAGTTTAATGGGTTGTACATTAATCTATAGGGATCCTATGCTGGAGGAATATAAATCATGAATAAGTTTCATGATGTGTAATATCTAAAATTACTGAAATTATAGCAACACCTCCTTTGAGAATTGAATTCCTATTTCCTAAAAAACCAACTAAAACCCAAGGAATTATCTAATAAATCATGAATAAATCCCAAGTAATTTTATCCAAAATATATATATGAATTAATCTTATTAGAACATAAATACAATTCCCTAAAGGAGCCTCTATATTAGTTATTAGGTTATTTTCCTAATAAATTCTCTCTTGATTATAGTTATATAATTTATTGGAGAGAGAATATCGTGTTTTGGGTTATTGATGATCTCTTAAATAAAAAATAAATTTCTACTAGGATTATAATGTTGATTTAAGGTAAATATTTTTCAAGGATAATCTCACTGGGTAAACACTGGAATCTTTGAAATAAATATTTTTATATCCAAGTGATGGACCAAGGGATAACCAATAATGAATCTCTTTAACCTACTTTTATCACCCATTTTTATAGATGATTTCAATAAAATATTTGTTGCTAGTTTCAAATTAGTACTATCCTACTTACAACTATATCCCAGACTCATTTAAATATCCTCTTCCATGGGACTATTGGCTTGGTTATGATTATGGACTTTGTTACAAATTATTTTCCTATTCTTCTTGATAGTTAGAAAGATAACCCTTTTTGGTCAGGGGAAAGAGGGAATATATGAAACGTATATGCAATGCCTTTTTGGTTAGGGGAGGAAAAAATTTACATGTTTCTCCTTCTTTTATTAGAGGGAATATTACAGACACATGTGTTTTACCTTTTTTATTGGGGGTATTTATATATACCATGATATGTATATATTATGTGTGTACATTATGTAATATCAAGAATGCCTCATTATATCAGAGTTATAACAATTATATTGTGATATAAATAATGAATACTAAAAGGAATATATATGGATGGAAGACTTATCCAGGAAGGAAGCCTATGTATCACTGTGAATATTATCCATGAATCTATGAATAGTAATGTGAATAGGGGATACTTAATCATGAAACAACATGGTGATGAATATCTAGAACATTACATCCACTACTGTAAAGGAGATTATTTTTTAGGATGCAAAATATATCCCATGATTTTAAGATGGAACCTTAATATAGAATATTATCATGTCATTTTACCAAGTGTGGATATTATTGTCAAATAATATGCACAAAGAATATAGGTATTAAAACTTACATAGCATCATATCAATGTCAATAAAGTGTATAATATAGCTAGTGGTAAAGCATGAGTTATGTGTCAGCCATCCAGTGGATCTACATGGAGACCATGTAGTGGAGTTTCATAGTGATTATCCAATTAAACATCATGGAATAGACCAATCAATGGAGAATCATGTTAGGAATAAGTGTATGGACCACATTGAGGAATTATTTTTTATTTCTCATATTGTAATCTATGATAAAGTAACTTTTGGTAAATTTTCTTTATCAAATTTTTAGTTATCATCACATTTATAAATACATGTTTCTCTATCATGATAGGTGTGTAGTGGTGTGTCTTTTACACATTAATATAGTGTATTTTGTTAAATAAGATTTATAAAATTTATGGTCACCATAGTACACATAGTGTCAAAGAAAATTAGATAGGGTCCACGTTAAGGGATAAGATAGGGACATATGGAACTATGCCATTGGCCCTGAGGATTGAAATCTTGTCTCATGCATCTGTAAGAGTTAGCCCTATGTGGTTGTAAATATTGAAACCCATTCAAAGGAGGAACTCAAAATTTGGGATAGGAATGATTCTTCCCTTTTATACTGGTAATATTATTTGTTTCCATACTCCTTAGGTTCTTCATGTTCTTCCTTCCATCGAGGTGGGCCCATAACCCATAGGTTCCTTTTGATGTACTTCTATTTGTGAACATAACCAATTTCATGGTTGTACCTTCTATATATTTATAATCTTGGTATCATATACATGGTTATAGAATAAACTTCATGCCTTCTTACTGAAGGAATAAGCCACATAATGGCCCTCTGATATCGCTATAATTGGTTGATGGAAATTGTGTTTTTTGATTTCCTCTTTGTGAGAAAACTCTACATAAAATATTTACACTATAAGTCCTTATGGAAGGGTTTACATTGAGTTATTTTTGTGAGTTTTTTAGGTGTACTTTTGGGGTGTAAGTTGGGGGTTAATGTTGTTATTACCATCCATGAGGTGACTAGGAGAGCTACAGTATCAAAGATATATCTCTTTTCCAAGTTCTAATACCCACAATGGATAATATTTTTATTGGTGTAGTCATGGTAGTAGTTTTTTTTGAGACATTACCTAAAGTGGCATATGGTTGTTCTAGATCAAGGTTAGCCCAGTTCATTAAAAATAACTAAAAAAGTATTTAAATGAGGCTTATAAATCCCATTTCATTTTATACCATTTCTCCCTGAGTTATGTTTTGTAAATATATATCGTTTCTATTTATTTCAAACAAGGAGATATCATAGGTGTCCAATAGGTGTCTTGTTTTCCAAAGGATGGGAAAACCTTTTACCCATGGTAGAAAATCACTTTTATTTAGTTTATTCATCTCTCTATTCTCCTTATGAATATTTTTATACTCCATCCTAGTATTCTCAAAGTATTTATTTTGACCTAGATTGTTCTTATAACAATGTTCGTGACTACCCCAAGCCCGCCTTCCATAGGCCAGGGGCTGGCGACTAGCACCAAGGCGTAATTCCCGGTAAAAAGGGAAGGCATTGCCTTTGAAAAGTAAACAAGCACCATAGAGTAAGCAAGCGGAAAGTAAACACTAAGTGAAAACAGAGTACAACTGAAAGTGCGGAAAAGTAAATGGGCTAGTATACAAACCCAAACTGAAAGTAAAGTACAACTCGAAAGGGAAAACAGCAACTGTAAAGTAAAAGCTGCTACTCCGAGCTGTCCACTGGAAATCCCACCTGAAGGGTGGGTACAGATAGCTCCACTGCTCCTCGGGTCCCGCCGTCCGCTCCGAACACGTCACGCCCAGTGGTCCACCTCCAGGTATCGTCCTGCTCTGCAAGCCTCAGCCAAGATCAACGCTGTCCGTCGTTTGCAACCAACACAACGTAGTGCGGGCATAGCCCGTGCAGGGGTGAGTATAAGCTACTCAGTAGGGACCCCGAGACCCCTGAAGGTCTCCCAAAATCCACAAAGGATAAACCACAAAGGTGAGATACAAACACGAAGTAATAACCGATACTTCTTAGGTATATGCCCATACATATACCTAAGTCATCAATCCCAATACGCTCCAACCTCCGAGCCCAAGTACATCTCAGTCCACACAGGAAAGTAAACGTATTCCACACAGAAAAGCAAAACGAAATCCACACAGGATAGCACAACACAATCCACACAGGAAAACAACAGGATTCATCTCACACAGGTATACTTCTTCGAAAGACGATAAAGATGATCTCTGATCCATCTAAGTCGTCGGACCCACGAAGGATCGATAGGTAACTAACCCCCGCAAAAGACCCACACAGGATCGGGCCCACATAGGACATGTAGGCGCTGGTTCACACAGGACCGTAGAGCGCAAAGACCCACACAGGATCGGACCCACACAGGATCGGGCCCATACAGGACCTGTAGCACTGATCCACGTAGGATCGCTGAGTGCTGTAGTCGTCGTCGTCGAATCCACTAAGGATCGTTGTACTGTCGTCGTCGCAGTCACAGTAGCAGTAGCAGTCACAGTCACAGCCAGCACTAGGGTTCCCGCACACAGCAAGCTCGTTCGGGAGGGTCCGCTCCACGAGCCGAGAGGCTGATACATCAACTGTCACTAAGTCCAGAGTTGATGTATCCAAAAGTTCTGTATCGCCAACAGGAACTCAACGCAACAGACGGCGCGTCGATCGGATGCCCGGTCTGAGAGTTATTGGCTTTTTCTTCCCAGGGGCCCGGTTGGTTTTTAAGGCAAAACCAACCCAACCGTACTCCACCTGCGTCCAAACCTCAGGCGGAGTATGCAAAAGATCCGTCTCACTAAGAGAAACACAACAAAGCTGACGACACGTCAATCGGACGTCCGTAGCTCAAGATATGAGTGTTTCCGCTTCGAAGGCCCGGTTGGTTTCGTGAACGAACCAACCCGGCCAGACTCAAAGTATTCCTAAACTTTGAGTGCAATATACCTAATCGACCGTATCGATCCAAGGATCGCATCCCCGCTGACGGTTCGTCAATCGGAGGTCCGTGGCTCAAGTTATGGCCAAAAGACCGAAGTCTATTCGAAAACGGGGGGTCCGGGTCCGGGCCGACCCGGACCGACCCCCCCCCCCCCGGGTCCGCCCGAACCGGGTCGACCCGAACCGGGTCTGACCCGGCCCGGCCGGCGGCGCGGCCTGGGCGTCGCTCGGGTGCCACGCGCGGGGGGAAAATCCCCCGCTTCCCTGCTGGCGGCGCGGCTGAAGCCGCGCCTTTGAGAAACTGGCCCCCCTCATGGGGGCCTGCCTTTGAGAAAATGGGGGGGCGCTTCCCCCCCTTGGTGTAACCCCCCCCCCCCTTATGGGGGGCCGGTTTTGGCCATCCGGGGGAATTAATTCCCCCGGTTCATCTCCCTTCCGGTCGGCCCGACATGGCCGGCCGATCCTTCCTCAATGGGACCGGCAAGGCCGGTCCCCTTTCCGGCTTCCGACACCGGCGGCCGGCTAGCCGCCGGTCTTCCCGTTCCACCGCGGACCGGAACCGGCCGTGGCCTTCGTCATCCGGCGCGGTGCGACGGCATCGCGCCCCTCTGCCGCGGCCCCGCTCCGGTCGCGGCGCCTTCGGATCCCTTCGACGCGGCGTGACGGCGTCGCGTTCTTGATAAACTTCCGCAGCGCAGTGCGACGGCGCCGCACAACTATAGTCGTGCGATTTCTGCGTGGTGCGACGGCACCACGCCATCTCGTTCATCCACAAGAAAAATAATAATAATCAAGAACAAAGGAGGGGGAATTCGGCCATGTTTGTGCGGTCTGACCCCCCTCTCGTTAGATAAAAACTCTTAAATAAAAATCCACAAGATTATCATGCTAGAACCAAGAACGAGAGTAAATAAATAATTAACAACAAACCCCTACCTCGGTTTCAAGATCGATGATCATCAACGACCCGCGGAAGATGCGTCGCGGTGGTCGGCGTCACGGAAGAAGGACGTCGATATCGTGAAGCGAGGATTCGAAGTTCTTTGACGACGATCTCATCGCGGAAAATCGTCGTGGAAGAGTTGACGCGGAAGGAGGCGTTTTCGGTGTCGCGGGTAAGGCATCGCGGAAGATGATTCCTGAGAACGTGGCGTTCTTCGTCGATGCTCGAAGGTTCTTCGCGTTCTTCGTCAAAGCTTGAAGAAGAAGAAGAAGAAGGCTTAAAAATCTCTCAAGGAGGCTAGAGAATTCTAACCAAATAAAATAAGCTAAGGGCTTATTTTATTTACTCAACCAAACCATTTGAAATTCAAAGGTTTGAATTAAGACAACTCAACCCATTTAATAACCCAACTTGTCAAGTTAATTAAAGGAGAAGGTTAAGGGAGTTTTAAAAGAGAAGAAGAAGAGTTATGCTTCGGTGGGCCCCACCACACTTAATCCTCCCAAGGGAGGTTAAGTGGATGTGGGTCCCACCACTAACTCCCTTTGGGAGAAGTTAACCAATAAGTTAAAATAAAAATTTGTATTTCACAATTTTTATTTAACTTATTCTAAACTCCCAAAAACTAACTCTCAACCCGAAAT
This sequence comes from Viscum album, assembly GCA_963277665.1. Taxonomy (NCBI): domain Eukaryota; kingdom Viridiplantae; phylum Streptophyta; class Magnoliopsida; order Santalales; family Viscaceae; genus Viscum; species Viscum album. The sequence goes on from OY728160.1 coordinate 1,058,595,414, forward strand.
AAACGCAACCTCGGAAAAGGTCTCCTTAAGCGAATATCGGCGCTGCGAGTTCATCGGTGTCCTTGGATTTCAATTCCGAGCACCGAATCAAAAGTTAGAAATTCCCGCTCGTTCGTTCACTGAACGTACCCGAGCCGAACTTCAGAAATTAATTCCGGGCACTCTGGGCCTTGGAATCAGGTGCCATCAGAAACCGCGTTCTTGTAAAATTCCAAAGTAAATTAAGAAAAAATTTCCCTTGAATTTTACGGGTCTTTACATTACTCCCACCTCAGAACTTTACATCCTCGTAAAGATACATCAAAAACTAGGGAAACAAATGAGGGTACTGAGCACGCATCTGAGCCTCCCGCTCCCATGTGCTCTCCTAGAGGTTCTCGTGCTACCATCTGATGCGCACAAGAGGAATCGATCGCCCACGTAGGACCCGCTCCTATCGATCCTCTATTTCCACCGGGACCACCGTAAAAGTCACCCCATCGTCAACGTCAAGCTCCTCATGGTCAATGATGTGCGTCGGGTCATGCATGTATCTCCTTAGCTGAGATACATGGAAGACGTCGTGCACCCGGTGCAACTGAGGTGGTAGAGCCAGGAGATAAGCCACCTCGCCAATCCTGTTGAGGACCTGTAAGGGTCCGATGAAGCACGGAGATAACTTGCCGCCTCAGCCAAATCTTCGTATACCACGTCGAGGTGAGACCCGAAAGAATACGTGGTCGCCATCCTCGAACTCTAGTGGCCTCCGCCTCCTGTCAGCGTATGACTTCTGCCAGCTCTGAGCTGTCCTCATCCGCTCCTGGATGACCTGGACCTTCTCTGTCGTGGCCTGGACCATCTTCGGTCCCACAAGTGCTGACTCCCCAGGGTCTGTCCAGCACAAAGGAGATCTACAAGGTCGGTCGTACAATGCCTCGTACGGTGCCATCCCGATGGTGGAGTGGTAGCTGTTGTTGTACGCAAACTCCACCAAGGGTAGGTGGTCCTCCCAGCTACGACCAAAGTCGAGGACACATGCGCGGAGCATGTCCTCGAGAGTCTGGATGGTCCTCTCCGTCTGACCATCCATCTGAGGGTGAAAGGCTGTGCTCAGACGTAGCTGCGTCCCGAACGCCTCCTGTAACCCCTTCCAAAGCCGGGAAGTAAAGCGAGCATCTCGATCAGAGACGATAGATGATGGCACACCGTGGAGCCGCACAATCTCCTGAACGTAGAGACATCCCAAGCTCTCCATTGAGCCCTGCTCTCTGATGGGTAAGAAGTGTGCCGACTTGGTCAGTCGGTCAACAATCACCCAAATGGAGTCGTGACCTCTGGAAGTGCGTGGAAGTCCAGTCACGAAGTCCATAGATATGTCGTCCCACTTCCACTCAGGGACCTCCAAGGGCTGTACCAAGCCTGCTGGTACCTGATGCTCTGCCTTCACCTGTTGGCAGGTGAGGCATCGAGAAACGAACTCTGCTACAGCCTTCTTCATGCCCGGCCACCAGTGCTTTCGTCTGAGATCCTGGTACATCTTCGCCACTCTAGGATGTACCACCAAAGGAGAAGTGTGAAACTCTCTCAGCACCTCCTCTCGCAAGGTGACGGGTACCATGGTACGTCCTCTGAAAAGGATGTCGTGCTCTGCTCCAAGGGAGAAACCATCAGGTGCCTGTCCCGAGGATATCTGTGCACGCCGTGTCTCACAGTCAGCGTCCTCACGATGTGCCTCTCTGACCCGCTGCAGTAGTGGAGGGGTGACTGTGAGAGACTGAAGGAAGGCTACTCCATCTCTATCCACGAAGGATATCTGCAAAGAGGCTAGCTGCTCCGTCGCCTCCTCAAGTAGCTGAATGCCCGTCCTCCTGCTGAGGGCATCGGCTACTATGTTCCCCTTCCCAGGAGTATAGACTATCTCAAAGTTATAGTCCTGGAGGAACTCGAGTCATCGCCGCTGTCTCAGGTTCAGGTCCTTCTGTGAGAAGATATACCTGAGACTCTAATGATCAGAAAAGACTGTAAAACGCTCGCCCATCAGGTAATGTCGCCATGTCTTCAGAGCGAAGACCACTACTGCTAACTCCAGGTCATGGGTAGCGTAGTTCTGCTCATGCGGCCTCAACTGACGTGATCCATAGGCGATCATTGCTCGCTCCTGCATCAGAACACATCCGAGTCCGGTCCCTGATGCATCGCAGTAGACTACGTACCCTACTCCCTCCTCAGGCAACCTCAAGATAGGTGCGCTGGTCAAACTCTGTCTCAGCTCCTGGAAGCTCTGCTGACATCTGTCTAACCACACGAAGGGTTTCCCCTTCCTCCTTAACGTACGGCAAAGCTGCAAAGATTTCTCCTTTTCCGAAAAGTGAAATCCGGTCTCATCCCCTGGATGAACCACGTTCCTTGCCTAATACAGTCAATCCCATCATGATTAGTTAATTCATGGAATGGATGACGTCGTAAGGCCTCGATGCTGCTACCAAGAGATCCAACTGTTACTCTCGCCTCCAAGGGTTGAGTCACACTGTCGGCATCAGTGTGTGGTCACTGGGTTTCCTCCAGTAAGAATCTCACAAGTGAGGGTCAAGTCAACAGTTTTTAACCGGCACCTCTTAGTAAAAACAAACAAAAGACAAGAAAACAAAAGTCACCAAGGAAAGTATCTTTTATTACTTCAACTTAAAGTACAAGGATACAAGGAAACACAAACTACGAAGCTAGAGGCATTATGGGCAAAGGCCTCTATTCCTGGAGCTAGTCCCGCACTAGTCCACCCGCTTCCGGAGCTCCATGATCGTAAGCTTCAGCTGCCTGAAGTTGTGCTCTCCCCTGAGGTCGGGGTGGACCTCCTGGTGGTGGTGGTGGTAGAGCCTCAAAGCGTCGCCCACCACCTGCTGCTCGGCCAGCTCCTCTGCCTCGTCCGCCTCCTCCCTGCGGACCGCCACGGTCGAACCTCTGCCTCTACCTAGGTGGTTCCTCAACCGTCTGCTGCTCCTCTGCATGGCGGGTCGGGCAGTCACGAGCCATGTGGCCCTGCCCGCCGCACGAGTAGCATTGTCTGCCTCTCGAAAGACTGGCTCCGTGCTGTGTTCCCCGCACTGCTGAGCCAATGTCCTGAGGTCGTCTTCCTGAAGATCTGGTCTGCCTGGACCCCTGAGTCATCCGTCGACTTCCTGCTGCAGATGACTCTGCCACGTGCTGCCCTGCGGTGGGTCTCGGCGCTGGTGTAGACTCAGCAAGGAAACTCTCGATCAAAAGGGCCCGCTCCAGTACTTCTGTCTAAGTCGGTATGCTGAGGGAGATTAGAGATGCCCTGATCTCATGTCTCAAACCCTGCTCGAAGGTCCGGGCCCGGAAGAATGGGTCCCGTACCATGTCGGTCGAGTAGCGCGAGAGATCAGTAAATCTCGCCGAGTACTGAGCGACTGTCATGCTGCCCTGCCGCAGCTGAAGAAGCTCCTGGATACGCACCGCACGAAGGGTGGCTGGGATAAACTTCGAGCGGAAGAGGTTCTCAAAGTCCGTCCATAGTAGAGATGCCTCATCGTTCACCTGGAGCATCAAACTCCACCATCGTCCTGCTGCTGCGTGCAGTAGGCTCGCAGCGAGGATCACCATGAGGTCTGCAGGTGTCCTCACTAGCCTAAAAACTCGTACCACTGCCTCCAGCCAGTCCTCTGCTGCCTGGGGGTCCATCTCCCCATGGAACCTAGGTGGTCGCTGGAGCTGGAACTCGTGCAGAGCTCCAAGGCGACGTGTGTCGTCAGCAGCTGGTGCTAGAAGCATCGGTGGCTCGACGGGTAGAGCTACCGCCGGTGCCACTACTGACAAAGGGCCCTGCACCGAGGCCTCGTCACTCGGTGGGCTGTCGTCACACTCGACTCTCGGAACCCTAGCTGGCTGCCGTCGTGGGGCCATCCTGAAAAGGAAACAGGTGCGCCACGGTCAGAACAGTATACCTGGTGAGATGATATAAAGTAATCACAAAGAAAACTTTGAAACACACACGCAACCAATGTTTTCGTGTATTAAGTCGGAAATCAGAATTCAGGGTCCTGTTGTACGGATACGTCGGCCGCCGCACCAACACTGGACTCCCTAGACTGATAACCACACTCAATACGCTAAACATTATTGCTTCACATAGAAAAGATCGGAGTTCGCAGTAGAACCGAACTCCTCTGATACCAATTTGTCACGACCCGCCCTCGAGTCCCGTGTTGTGACTACCCCAAGCCCGCCTTCCATAGGCCAGGGGCTGGCGACTAGCACCAAGGTGTAATTCCCGGTAAAAAGGGAAGGCATTGCCTTTGAAAAGTAAACAATCACCACAGAGTAAGCAAGCGGAAAGTAAACACTAAGTGAAAACAGAGTACAAATGAAAGTGCGGAAAAGTAAATGGGTCAGTATACAAACCCAAACTGAAAGTAAAGTACAACTCGAAAGGGAAAATAGCAACTGTAAAGTAAAAGCTTCTACTCCGAGCTGTCCACTGGAAATCTCACCTGAAGGGTGGGTACAGATAGCTCCACTGCTCCTCAGGTCCCGCCGTCCGCTCCGAACACGTCCCGCCCAGTGCTCCACCTCCAGGTACCGTCCTGCTCTGCAAGCCTCAGCCAAGATCAACGTTGTCCGTCGTCTGCAACCAACACAACGTAGTGCGGGCATAGCCCGTACAGGGGTGAGTATAAGCTACTCAGTAGGGACCCTGAGACCCCTGAAGGTCTCCCAAAATCCACAAAGGATAAACCACAAAGGTGAGATACAAACACGAAGTAACAACCGATACTTCTTAGGTATATTCCCATACATATACCTAAGTCATCAATCCCAATACACTCCAGCCTCCGAGCCCAAGTACATATTAGTCCACACAGGAAAGTAAACGTATTCCACACAGGAAAGCAAAACGAAATCCACACAGGATTGCACAACACAATCCACACAGGAAAACAACAGGATTCAGCTCACACAGGTATACTTCTTCGAAAGATGATAAAGATGATCTCTGATCCATCTAAGTCATCGGACCCACGAAGGATCGATAGGTAACTAACCCCCGCAAAAGACCCACACAGGATCGGTCCCACATAGGACCTGTAGGCGCTGGTTCACACAGGACCGCTGAGCGCAAAGACCCACACAGGATCGGACCCACACAGGATCGGGCCCACACAGGACCTGTAGCACTGATCCACGTAGGATCGCTGAGTGCTGTAGTCGTCGTCGTCGAATCCACTAAGGATCGTTGTACTGTCGTCGTCGCAGTCACAGTAGCAGTAGCAGTAGCAGTAGCAGTCACAGTCGCAGCCAGCACTAGGGTTCCCGCACACAGCAAGCTCGTTCGGGAGGGTCCGCTCCACGAGCCGAGAGGCTGATACATCAACTGTCACTAAGTCCAGAGTTGATGTATCCAAAAGTTCCGTATCGCCAACAGGAACTCAACGCAACAGACGGCGCGTCGATCGGACGCCCGGTCTGAGAGTTATTGGCTTTTTCGTCCCAGGGGCCCGGTTGGTTTTTAAGGCAAAACCAACCCGACCGTACTCCACCTGCGTCCAAACCTCGGGCGGAGTATGCCAAAAGATTCGTCTCACTAAGAGAAACACAACAAAGCTGACGACACGTCAATCGGACGTCTGTAGCTCAAGATATGAGTGTTTCCGCTCCGAAAGCCCGGTTGGTTTCGTGAACGAACCAACCCGGCCGGACTCAAAGTATTCTGAAACTTTGAGTGCGATATACTGAATCGACCGTATCGATCCAAGGATCGCATCACCGCTGACGGTTCTTCAATTGGAGGTCCGTGGCTCAAGTTATGGCCAAAAGACCGAAGTCGATTCGAAAACGGGGGGTCCGGGTCCGGGCCGACCCGGACCGACCCCCCCCCCCCCCCCCCCGGGTCAGCCCGAACCGGGTCGACCCGAACCGAGTCGACCTGACCCGGGTCCGACCCGGCCCGGCCAGCGGCGCGGCCTGTGCGTCACTCGGGTGCCACGCGCGGGGGGCAAATCCCCCGCTTCCCTGCTGGCGGCGCGGCTGAAGCCGCGCCTTTGAGAAACTGGCCCCCCTCGTGGGGGCCTGCCTTTGAGAAAAACGGGGGGGGGGCGCTGCCCCCCCTTGGTGTAACCCCCCCCCCCCCCTTATGGGGGGCCGGTTTTGGCCAGCCGGGGGAATTAATTCCCCCGGTTCATCTCCCTTCCGGCCGGCCCGACATGGCCGGCCGGTCCTTCCTCAACGGGACCGGCAAGGCCGGTCCCCTTTCCGGCTTCCGACACTGGCGGCCGGCTAGCCGCCGGTCTTCCCATACCACCGCGGCCCGGAACCGGCCGCGGCCTTCGTCATCCGGCGCGGTGCGACGGCATCGCGCCCCTCCGCTGCGGCCCCGCTCCGGCCGCGGCGCCTTCGGTTCCCTTCGACGCGGCGCGACGGCGCCGCGCAACTATAGTCGTGCGATTTCTGCGTGGTGCGACGGCACCACGCCATCTCGTTCATCCACAAGAAAAATAATAATAATCAATAACAAAGGAGGGGGAATTCGGCCGTGTTTGTGCTGTCTGACCCCCCTCTCGTTAGATGAAAACTCTTAAATAAAAATCCACAAGATTATCATGCTAGAACCAAGAACGAGAGTAAATAAATAATTAACAACAAACCCCTACCTCAGTTTCAAGATCGATGATCGTCAACGACCAGCGGAAGACGCGTCACGGTGGTCGGCGTCACGGAAGAAGGACGTCGATGTCGTGAAGCGAGGATTCGAAGTTCTTTGACGACGATCTCGTCGCGGAAAATCGTCGCGGAAGAGTTGACGCGGAAGGAGGCGTTGTCGGTGTCGCGGGTAAGGCGTCGCGGAAGACGATTCCTGAGAATGTGGCGTTCTTCGTCGATGCTCGAAGGTTCTTTGCGTTATTCGTCAAAGCTTGAAGAAGAAGAAGAAGAAGGCTTCAAAATCTCTCAAGGAGTCTAGAGAATTCTAACCAAATAAAATAAGCTAAGGGCTTATTTTATTTACTCAACCAAACCATTTGAAATTCAAAGGTTTGAATTAAGACAACTCAACCCATTTAATAACCCAACTTGTCAAGTTAATTAAAGGAGAAGGTTAAGGGAGTTTTAAAAGAGAAGAAGAAGAGTTATGCTTCGGGTGGGCCCCACCACACTTAATCCTCCCAATGGAGGTTAAGTGGATGTGGGTCCCACCACTAACTCCCTTTGGGAGAAGTTAACCAATAAGTTAAAATAAAAATTTGTATTTCACAATTTTTATTTAACTTATTCTAAACTCCCAAAAACTAACTCTCAACCCGAAATAAACGCAACCTCGGAAAAGGTCTCCTTAAGCGAATATCGGCGTTGCGAGTTCATCGGTGTCCTCGGATTTCAATTCTGAGAACCGGATAAAAAGTTAGAAATTCCCGCTCGTTCATTCACTGAACGTACCGGAGCCGAACTTCGGAAATTAATTCCGGGCACTCCGGGCCTCGGAATCAGGTGCCGTCAGAAACCGCGTTTTTGTAAAATTCCAAAGTAAATTAAGAAAAAATTTCCCTTGAATTTTACGGGTCTTTACAGTTTCCTCAAACTATGGGAACATTGGTAAGAAATTATCTTGGAAAATATTAATGAGTGAGAAGTGTACTCTTTCACCTCAACAATATCATTTTTCTCCTCTTTCTCCATACTCAATTAGCCACTTTATTTCCCAATGCCTTTATCTCCATATCCTATTGATTTGATATCTTTCTCATCTATGGAATATAGATCTAAGTAATACATGATTTAACAAATTTTTATTATGAATTAGAAGTTTCAGATACTCATTAAATGTCATCCATATGATTCTTATCAAATCTAATATTTGATGCCTGATAAAAAGATTTTTTGGTAAGGACTCCAATTCTCCTACCAATATCCAAAAAAAAGTTGAAATTATGTTTCCTAGTCTTGGGGAGATTATAAAGATCATAACTCATATAATAAATCCTCTTATGAGAGATCTATAGAAGATCGTCAATGAAAATAAGTTGATAGAAAAAATAAGAAGGATAACCTTGACATTATGGTCATAGATGAATCCAAACTCTAAGAATAGTAATTGCTCATAAAGGATGGAGTTAAGGAGCTAAAAAACTTCTTGATCCGCTATATCCTCAATAATCATACACATGCTTGTTTCAGACCACTGAGATTGATATGAAGGCATGTGATACTCTCTATATTTCCTAGATCTCTAGATCAGATGCTATGATTGAAGAAGAAACACTTAATGGGATAAAAGTATCATTATACAAAAATATTTCACCATATTCTAAATAAGACACTAAAACTGAGGCAGCACAACTTGAACTAAATTATCCTTAAGAGGATGATATATATTTTACATATGAATAGTACATGATGTAGTTCTATCATGAAAAATAATTATCAAAAGGTTCATATGATGATTCCATATTTGAAGAAGAGACATCAGAGGATTCTTTTTCACCTAAAAATATTGAAAAGATTTGGTTAATGATTTATTTGATCAATCCTTATCTATAGGACTCTATGAGAAATATCCTTCACATGAGAATACATATCATGTTGATCCAAATGAGAAAGATTAGAATATATATTAACAATATCATTCATATGAAAATTCCATTATCAATGATGATATCAAGGAGGAGACTCTCAATGATGCTATAGAAATAGAGGCACCATCACAATTAAATTCAAGAACTGCTGGTGATGAAAATATTCATGTAGCTAATAAATAATCTAAATATCCCTTGAATGTTTTTTTAATGTAACCACAATTAAGAAACCCATGAAGTTTTTGGTAATCCATTTATCTTCTCATTCTATCATAAGAAATTTTTTCAAATCATAGAATGATCAAACTCTTAGAGTGAAGGTTTTAGGAACAGCGAAATCACCTTTGGTGGGTGATAAATTAAAATTTCTATTTATATTGAGTTTCCCAAAACCTCAAGAGAGGATATTTCATACTAAATTTATAATTAATTTATTTAGATATGTAATAAATGATTACCTCATCTTAGGATCTACTCTTTGATGATGATGATGATCTTCTGAAAAACCCCTTCAGATTATCTTCATTATGTTGTAAGGATTCAAGTACAAAATACCTCTAGTGGTGATCTACATGTGATCCTTTGATCTATGAGAAAAACCAATTGATTTATAGTTTCTATCATGGTGAATCAATTTTCTTGCATTGTTCGTGTTGATTTCTCATCCTTTGATCTTAAAGGAATCTCCCTTTTATTTCTCATTCTTGAGAAGGAGGGATAAAAGGGAATTTGAGAGAGAGATATGTTGTGAAAAATGATTCTCTATATCTCAATTAACCCTATATAATAGACATAACAATCTATTTATAGAGATAGGTTTTAGGTTAAAATATTATTTAATTACATGTTGGACCTTAAATAATATAATAATATTTAATAAAATCCATTCCAATAATATTATTATTATTATTTTTTGGTGTGTGTGATAACATGCGAAATAAAAAATATTATTTAACCAGCCTGTAAATAAATATTTTCCACCACACATAGTCTTAGACCATTTGAACTTCTATAGAATTTATTGAACACCCAAATAAATATATTAAATATTTATTTATCAATAAATATTTTTGATCAATAAAATTTGAATAAAATTATTCCTCTATCATGAGAATAATATTTAATCTATTAATTAAATTCAAATCGAATTTAATCACGATCAATGAAAACCCTCATTATATGATCCTCTAGGAATCTTTCTTATTGGAATTATGTGTAATCACCGAAAGTCTAATATTATTTTTTGGAAACATTTCAAGGAACCCAAGAGAAAGAACTTAATATCATAATAAATACAACCACATACAACCACTCATTGTGTAATATAATCCCTTTGTCACAATATCTCATCAAGAAGGTTGCACATATGTGTCATTAACCTATGTGCACGAAATGTATTTCTTTGAAATGTAATTTGTGATGTACCCAATGTACCCTACTTCCTATCAACAAATATCATGATGATTTTCATCAGTAAATCTAAGTGTATGAGTTGTGACATGTATCAATAATAATATTAAAGTCTAAGGAACATTATATATTATTCAAGATACAAATATTTAATGAAACTAAAACATGCATAATTCATGATCATAACGCAGTTCAATTCTCAAAACCATATTTCATGATTGATTTTAAAAATTATAATTTATGTATAATAATGATAATTATTTCAAGATAATTATTTTTTATATGTTTATAAATGGACTCTTTGACCATAATCAACCTACCAAAGTCATTTTTGGACATATAATCAAAATATCATCAAAATATATGACATAAACTAAATTGATTAAGTAATTGTATATAACATGATAATAAGTGAAATAAAAGGAAAAATAAAATTGAAAATTTTTATTAATAAATTAAATAATTAACATAATTTTATTATTCATGAAGATAAAGAACAAACGTGATGAATCGATCTCTAGTTAAGGGACTTCATCTCAATTTCCTTTCATTGAGGCATATTTTGATGTTATGAACCTATATTATTTTATAAGGTGTATATAAAGACTTTTGAAATGTTATATCATGAATTTATCTATTCTTATGATATTTAAAGCTTTGTTTAGTTTTATTCTTCCATGGGTCTTATGATTCAAATGTTTCCAAAGTGGTGAGGGACTTTTCTTAGAAAATACTATTTTAAATTTTTCCTTAAAAATAACTTTCTATTCCATATCCATGTTTTTAAAATGATTTATGAATGTAATTTGAGAGTTTTAAAAGGGTAATTTTTGTCTTTATTTCAAAAAAACAAAAAAATGAATCTTTATATAGAATGTTTGACTTTCTTTACAAATAAAAAAGGTTTATTCTATTTTAACATTTATGGTGATAAAGAATTTTCCAACCACTATAACCATTATTTGAATTTTTAATTACTTTAAAATATTTCATGTTTTCTTAAAAGAAAAATCATCTTTCCCTTTTTTGAGTATTCTGGTATTGAAAATTGGTTTTAAAAAGAAATGGGTATTTTGGTATTGAAAATGGTTTTTAATAAAATGGGTATTTTAATATCCAAAAGATTTTTTAATATGGTATTAAAAGAGTTTTTATAGGGTTTTATGATTAAAAAAATATTTCATTGTTTATTATTATGTTATGGTTCTTTTCCATTGTTTATGATGACAGTTGGTTCTGTTATAAACTAGGTACGGGTTTTTATGTTATTAACCAAGGATAGGTGGTTCTGTGATAAACCAATTATGGGTGGTTTTGTGATAAATAAAGTATGGGTGGTTCCATGATAAACCAAGGATAGGTGGGTATGTGATATCCCTATAATACATTGGGTACTTTGGGTATGGAAGTTAACCATATTGATCATTCCATTTGTAAGAGTGATATGAATGATGTTGTCCCAAGTTACCTATATGATTTATATGTTCTTACTACAGGTTTTAAATGATTTCTTTGAGAAAAAATTGTGTGTGATTTCATGTGATGATGATTTATTTCATTTTTCTCAAAGAACATTGAGATAAAGGTAAAAATTTCATGGTTTTTCATGTTTTTCACTATACTAATAAACTTCTTCTTTTTATGTCCCTTACTAATATTTTTATGGTCATCCCAAATTTTAAAATTTTGTTCATAGGGTTTAAGTATGGTAAGGGAAATGAAGAGTTCAAGTTGAAATTCATGAATATTTTTCAAGAAAATAAATCATGTTTTATTTAAAAAGTTTTATATTATAGAAAAAATTGATACAAATCAGAAATGTCCACTTTTCATATATATGGTTTTGTAATGTATGAGTTATGACCTAATTCTCAAAAACTCTAAACCTGAAAATGATCCTAAAATGTAAGAGAATAAATTATTGGAATAAAACTCAATATTATATAATTTTTAAGTCTAGGTCATTATATTTGGTATTAAGGGAAAGATGTAGATAACTTTAGAGGTTAGGATAATGTTAATATCATTCCCTTGAAATATTTTACTATATGGTTAAGTTTAAATGATATAGCATTTGAATATTACCATGTTTCTTTGCCTAAACTATATTTTTTTATAATGGTATTACACATAGAAAATAGGGAAAATATGGTAGGAAGTCACTGGGAGGAAAATATCCTTCCAAATTAACATCCTAAGATGGTTGGAATTATAACTGAGTAGTTTGTTATTGTGATGGCTCAGTTGACACAAGCTATAAATGGTGGTGGTATCCATGCTAGATAGAAACTTGGTCTAACAAAAAGTAAAATTTATATAGTGGATAATTTTATTATACAATATCCTACAGCATTCATTGTATCTTCATGCATAGTGGTAGATAAATTATGGATCAATGCTCTTTAGAAAATATTTGAAGTCATGGGGTGTTCTGAACATCAAAAGGAAACCCTTATTGTTTATCATTTTGAAGGTGAATATAATCGGTGGAGGTCTTTGGTTAAGAATACCAAAGAGAAATATGATCTTTATTTCATTTAATGGGGCATATTTAATAATATTTTCCTAAGAAATATTTCCCTAATTTTGATCGACTAAGGATAAAGAAACAATTAATGTAATTGGAGTAAAAAATATTAAGATTATGTGGTCGTCTATAAGAAAAATTTTACAATATTGTCCAAGTGTGTACCGGATTTTTTTCAAGGAATTGATAATAAAATTAATAGATTTTACTTAGGGTTAAAACCAAGTTTATGAAGAGCATTATTCACATGGGAATTTAAAATCTATGAGAAATTTTTTCATTGTTCTAGGAAAGTGTAGCTAGAGTTTTTTGACACTTATTTTCCTTAAGATGAAAAGAGTAAGAAAAGATCTATATGGAAGGAAATGTTGAAGCATCCATCCAAGATATATAAAGGTAATAAATCCATGTTCCCATATTGTGATAATTTTTATAAAAATAATCCTATAGAATTTATTACAACGTCTAAGAAGTGCATTTGATATGGTAAGTTTAGATATATGGATCATGACTATAGGGAAAATGATCAGAAAAATAATAAAAAGTTGATGGTAATATGATTCAGTTGCAATGATTTAGGGCATTATGCTAACATGTTTCCAAAATTAGACACTCTGGGGGGAAATGAACAAGACTGAAATTAGAAATGTGTGGTGAAATATTTTTATACTACCAAGATTGATGTTGGTCTAGCAAGTGAAGTGGTGACATGTATGTTACTTATTTATTCAAATTATACCAATGCCCTGTTTGACTCTAGAACATCACATTCTTTAATTTTATAGAAATTTGAAAGTAAAATTGGAATATAACCACATGAAAAGAATATATAACTTTTGGTAAAAACTCTAGATGGAAATATTAAAGTAACTAAGACTTATAAGAATATTCTCATTTTCATTAGTGGGATGGTATTTCTTGAAATTAATGGGAAATATTAGAGTTTGATATCATTATTTATATAGATTAGATTTCATATTATCATTCTAATATAGATTGTAGTGCTAAGAAAGTTATGTTCAATAATTTCATTCCTTTGATAAGTTACCAAGAAGCTAAGAAATTGATTAGAGTTGGAAGAAAAAATTACCTAGATTATATTGTTGAAAAGAAAGAAAATGTTTAAATTAGTGATGTGCCCATAGTGAATTAATACATGGATTTATTTCCTAATCATTTTCCTGATGTTATTCCTAGTTGGGAGGTTGAGTTTACTATTGAATTATTTCATAATGCTAAGACTATTTATAAACCCCCTTATCAAATAGCTCAAGAGTAACTTTTATAATTGAAAAATAAATTATAGAATTTTCTAGATAAAGGTTTCATTCGACCTAACACTTCACCACGGGGTTATCCTTTTTTTTGTTAAAAATAAATATGATTTAATAAGACTTTCCATAGATTATATATCATTGAATAACATCACTATTAATAAAATATATCATTTAGCTAATATCAATGATTTTTTTGATCTACTCAAGGGAGATCGGTATTTTTCAAAGGTTGATCTTAGGTTGGGGTAACATCAGTTGAAAGTAAAGGAAGTAGATATTTGGAAGACTAAATTTTGGACTAGATATGGGCATTATTAGTTTTTGGTTATGCTCTTTGGATTTTCTAATGCTCATTTTGTATTTATGGACCTTATGAATAGATTTTTCCATGAGTTATTAGATAAGTTTTTGGTTGTGTTTATTAATTATATTTCGGTATATTATAAAAGTTATGAGGAATATGAAAGATTCCAAATAGTTGATTTTAAAACCTTATTAAAAAATAAACTATATGGGAAATTTAGTAAGTCTGAATTTTTTTTGCAATAAATTTATTTCCTTGGATATATTATTTCCAAAAATGGAATTACTATTTACCCTGATAAAAATAAAGTTATTAAAGATTTTCCAAGACCAAAAAATGTCATAGATATTTGTAGTTTTATTGGTTCAACGGGTTACTATAGAAGGTTTGTTGAAAACTATTCTTATTTGACTAGACTTCTAACTAAGTTAAATTGAAAAATAGTTAAATTCATCTGGAAAAATGAATGTGATGATTTTTTTCATGAACTAAAAAAGAAGATCAGTGAATGCTCTAGTTTTAGCCCATCCTTCCAGAAATGGTGAATTTTTCATTTGAAATGATGCTTCATTGAATGGACTTTTTTGTTTCCTAATGTATAATGATCAATTAATTTCTTATGCTTCGCATTAATTGAAACCTCATGAGTTAAATTACTCGACATATGATATGTAATTAGCTGTTACGGTTTTTACTTTGAAAATTTGGAGGCATCGTTTTTATGGAGTAAAGTGTGAAATATATAATGATCATAAAACATTAAATTATATATTAACTTAGAAATAATTAAACATGAGACATATAATATGGTTAGAACTGATCAAATATTATGACTTCACGATTCATTACCATCCTAGAAAATAAAAAAAGTGGTCAATACTTTGATCCAAAAAATAATTCTATATTAACAATGTTACATTTGGAACATGTCCACTTGGTTAATGATTTGATGAATTTTTTCCAAGAAGATATTGATGAGGGGACATCCTCTATTTTGTTTCAAGTTTCAATTTAGTCAAATTTGTCTGAAATAATTAAGCATGCTCAAAAGGAGGATCATGCTTTGTAGGAAAAGGTAGAATTCATTAAGAATGGTAAGTTTCATGATTTTA
Source organism: Viscum album (assembly GCA_963277665.1). NCBI lineage: Eukaryota > Viridiplantae > Streptophyta > Magnoliopsida > Santalales > Viscaceae > Viscum > Viscum album. Next base: position 1,058,610,605 of record OY728160.1, read on the forward strand.
ATATTGATGAATAAGGTGTTTTAAAATTTTGAAAAATATTATGTATTCCTTATGATTCCCATTTCAAGAAAGATTTGTTGAGTAAAGATCATAGTTCTCTGCTTCCATTCAACCTGGTATCACTAAGATGTATAGAGAACTTTGGGAGTATTACTGGTGGAATGGAATGAAAAGAGATATTATTGACTTTACCATGAAATGTTTGACTTTTCATAAGGTTAAAGTGGAATGACAATTAATGAATGGAATGCTTCGACCTTTTCCAGTTCTAGATATGGGAAAATATATCTATGGATTTTATGGTGGGATTGACAAATACTTCTCAAGGTAACAATGTAATTTTGGTTATTATTGATCAATTAAAAAAATATGCTCATTTCCTTCCCATTCGAGATATTGTGTCTTTATTTCAGTTTTCTCAGGTGTATCTAAAGGATATAGTCAGGTTACATAGAGTTCTTCTCTCTATTTAATGAGACCATGATCCTAGATTCACGTCTAATTTCTTGAAAGGACTTCAGAAGTTGTAGGGTACTAAATTAAACTTCATTGTAGACTTTCATCCTCAAACTGATGGTCAGTATGAGTAGAATATTTAGACCATGGAATATATTCTTAATTATTGTTAAATGGATAATAAGGGGAGTAGGTATCAACATATTTATTTGTTATAGTTTAATTATAACAATAGTTTTCATTACAGTATATAGATGGAACCTTTTTAGGCATTATATGGAAATCGGTTTCAAATTCCATCTTTCTAAGATGAAGTATGAGAAAGGAAGTTAATGGGACTAGAGTTGGTAGAGGAAATGGCTGAGAAGGTTCAATTTATTCAGCAACATATGAGGATGGCTAAGAGTAGGTATAAAATTTATGTGGATAACCAGAGGAAATATATTTCTTTCGAGGTGGGTGATCATATTTTTTTAAAGTATCTCCAAGGAAAAGTGTTATGAATTTTGGTAAAAAGGGGAAGATAATTCTGCAATTCATTGGACCATGTCGAATCTAAGATAAATTTATATTAGTTTCCTACCAAGTGGATTTTCCCTTGAGTTTTTCTTAGGTACATAATGTTTTTCATGTCTCGATGTTAATGAATTTTTTTCCAAATTCATCTCATGTTTTGAGACCTAAAGTAGTTCAATTGGAAGATAACCTTTCTTATAAGGAATATCTTATTCATATTATTGACCATAGAGATTGAGTTTTGTGGAATAAGGTTATTAAACAGGTTAATGTTTTATGGAAAAACCATATGGTTGAAAAAGTAATATGGAAATATGAAAATGACATGAGGGAAAGATATCCACACTTGTTTAATAAGTGAATAAAATTATGAGGATGTAATTTAGAAAAGGGGGGAGAATGTAGAAACCCAGTTAATTATATAATCAATCACTTCCATTTTTATTAATATAGTTATATTCATTATAAAAATATTAAGTAATTTTTATATCAAAAAGGAAATAGTTTTAACTAAATTCTTTTCTTATACGGTTTTTATTTAAAATATTAATTTTATAATTTTATAATTTGAATTAAAAAAATGAATTTAATTTTTTAAATAATCATAAAAAATTAACTTAGGATGAAATTTTGGGATTTTTTAGAAAATATTGATTTTTTGGTGAATAGAGAAAAATACTGATTTTTATAAAAAAATTCCTTTCTTTTTAATAAATTAAGTAATTTAAATTCCCAATATGTTTTTAATATTATTTTAACTAACATAAGTATGATTTATTTATATTTAATCCACTTAATTAATTTTTAATCAACTTTATATTGGATTTTAGTTTAAGTTTATTTTTGGGTTTAAAATCGGGTTTTTTTTAAAACAATTTTAAAGTACATAATGTTTATCCATTTTAATTAATTAAAATAATACATAATGAGGAATGATTTAAATTAAATTTATAGATTATATATCAATAATTATTAATTTATATTCCTAAAATGATTATTATTAATCATATATTTAGTATAAAATCATCTTTTGTTTGAAAAATACATTTCTTGAAAACTTGCTTTTTCATCACGTCTGTGGGTTTAATTTTAAATTAAATTTTTTAAATTATGTAAATTTAATTTGGTAAAATGGATTACATATTATTATTCATAATAATATAGATTATCTATATATTTGAACTTAATTTTTAACCATAATTAATAGTGAAAATTATAAAAATTAATTACTGTGGTTAAGGTGAAAACGGGTTTTTTGGGGATTAAACTAAAAAGATAAGGGTTAAAATGACCTAAAAACTTGTTTAAATTTCATTTTATATCATTATATAGGCCTTATAATTTCTAAGTCTCAATAATGGTTCATTTTTATCCTTTTATATTGTAAAAAATGTTAGTACACCTTATTCTTTTCTAAAATTACAAGTGTGTCACTCACCTCACTTATAGAAGACCACCCTCTCTCCTCTCGTATTCACACCTTAAAATCCATTTTAATTGGATAATAAATTCCAAAATACCTTCCTAAATTCCATAACCATGACTTAAATCCCTTATTTTGAATATAAATCCATCCTAATAAGGCTTTTGATGCTTACCTAAGGAGGTTGTTCAAAGAAGAGGTATCAGGCTTAATCATGTATTTTTATTTTATTTCTTCTTAAACCTCCTTAAAATATTATTCAATTATTATTATATAATTAAAAAATTATATAAAATATACTTATATATTCTCATTAAAATTTAATAACCTAAATCCATATCCTCTTCCATCAAATGGGATACAAAATCATCCTTCATATGTACGGCGGACTACTGTCTCGTGAACCGATGTCATTCGTTTTCCATTATCACCTCTAAAATCTCATTATAATGATGGATTTAAAGTATATATATTAAAATTTTGACATGTTTATAATTATATAAATATTATATCACACATACCTTTTTAATTTCCATTCTACTGGGAATAGGATAACGTCGCTCATGTGTACAACGGACTACCGCCTCGCGAAGAGATGAGATTCATTTTTTACTAACGCTTTACATGGAAGGTAATAAGGATAAATTTAATTAATATATGTGATATAAATTAAATAATTATTATATTAATAACATATTTATCATTCTTAAAATATATTATATCATTTTATTTCTTGCACTGAAAAATTATAACGTCATTCGTGTGTACATGTGGACTATTGCCTCCACAAAGTGATGTGACACTTTTTTCATCACTAAATAAAATGGATGATATATATAAGTATATTTAAAGAAATAATATGGTATTTTTAATATTATAATAATTTTTCAAAAATAAAATAATACATACCTTCTTTCCATAATGATCATTGAAAAATGGAAATGTTATTCATGCATATGTATGGCCTACCATCTCCATGATCATAATGTAGTTCATTTTTCATAACCATATTTAATTATTAGTATTAAAAATGATAATTTATGTATAAAAATGATAATTATTCATTTATTATTATTCTATATATGTTAAAAAATTACCTCTTTGACCATATTCAACCTACTAAAGTTATTTTTGGACATATAATCCAAATATCGCCAAAACATCTGACGTAAACTTAATTGATTAAGTAATTATATATAAAATGGTAATGAGTGAAATAAAAGGAATAATAAAGTTTAAAAAAGTTATTAAGAAAGTAAATAATTAACATAAGTTTATTATTTAAGAAGATAAATAACAGACATGATGAATCAATATCGAGGTAAGGGACTTCATTTCAATTTCCATTTATTGAGGCATATTTCAATGTTATACACCTATATTATTTAATGAGGTGTATATAAAACCCTTTTAAATTTTATATCATGAATTTATCTATTATAATTATATTTAAATCTTTTTTAATGTTATTATTTCATGGGGATTATGATTAAAAAAATTCTAAAGTGGTAGGGGATTTTTCTTAAAAAACCTCTTTTAAAGTTTTCATTCATACACTATTCCTCTTCTATAGACATGTTTTTAAAACTATTTTATGAATTTAATTTGAGTGTTTTATAAAGGAAATTATTGTATTTTTTTCTATTTTGTCACGACCCGTCCTCGGGGCCCGTGTTGTGACTACCCCAAGCCCGCATTCCATAGGCCAGGGGCTGGAGACTAGCACCAAAGGCGAATCCTTGATAAAAAGGGAAGTATTTTCCTTTAAACCTGTAACAAACACATAGTCTGAACACAAGAAGTAGAGGAAAAAAGTACTAAAATATAAAATTAAGGTGTGCTGAAAGTAAGTGGGCCAGTATACAAACTCAACTGAATAACAAGTACAAGTAAAAAGGTAAAATAGCTCATGGATCATCCACCAGGGAATACTACCTGAAGGGTAGGTACATAACTTGAACAACTCGTCCCTGCGGTACGTCCCATCTATTCCAGCTCTGAGAATCCTCCCGTTCATCACCCTCATCCTCGATCACTGTTGTTCGTTGTCTTCATAGAACACAACAAGGTGTCGGTGAAGCCCGTGCAGGGGTGAGTATAACAATACTCGGTTGGGGACCCCGAGACCCCCGAAGGTTTCCCAAAATCCACAAAGGATAAACCATATAAGAAATATACAATCATGAAGTATCAACCAAACCTACTTAGGTATATGCCCATACATATACCTAAGTTATCAATCACATTTCGGCTCCAACTCTCGAGCCCAAGCACAAACCATTCCACAAAGGAAGTAAATTCAATCACCATGATGATAATGGTTGAAAGACACGACTCAGCTCACACAGGTATACATCTTTTGTAGAGAGATGGAGATGATCATATGTAGTCACTGATTCATCTAAGATGTTGGACCCACATAGGATACAGGACCAGCTAAGTTGTCGAACCCACACAGGATACAGGACCAGCTATAATTCATCTGAGCTGTCGGACGCACACAGGATACAGGACCAGTTAAGCTGTCGGACCCACACAGGATACAGGACCAGCTATTCTGTCGGACCCACACAGGATCCAGGAACAGAAGTCAGAACTGTCGGACCCACAGAGGATCCTAGTATAGTAGTCATCGCTATCGAACCCACAGAGGATTCCAGTACAGTAACGTCACAGCCAGCCCTAGGGTTCCCGCACATAGCACGCTCGATTCCGGGAGGGTCCTCTCCTCGATCCAAGTATCGATACATCAACTATCACAAAGTACTAAGTTGATGTATCTCGTAGTTACATCTCATCATAAGTAACCCAATGCGACAGACGGTGCGTCAATCGGACGCCTGATCTGAGAGTTATTGGCATTTCCGTTCCAGGGGCCTGGTTGGATTCTACGTTCAATCTAACCTGGCCATTTTCCAAATTTTACCAAAACTCACTTAGAGTATCGCAAAAGGACCACCTCGTCGCGAGGGTCCTAGTGTCATAGATGGCACATTAATCGAACACACGGTCTAGGAGATATTCGCATTTAAGCGAAGACGGGCTCGGCCCGTCAAGCCCAGTGGGCTAGCGAGTCGGACCGACCTGGCTCGGCGGGTCCAACCTAACTGGGGGTCGGCCTGGTGGGGCACAACCCACCCACAGACCCGGCCCGGGATTCAGGTCGGTCCGGTTCGCCCGGCGGTTCCAAACGGTGCCGCCTCCTCCTCTGCCCGACAGGTCATAACCAGCCAGTTCAGCCTGGCGCACGCGGCCCGCGGATGCGGGCCGCGGTTCTCCTCACGTAGCGCCTGCGGGCGCCGCGGTTCTCCAGCCTGGTCGGTACGCAGCCAGCCGGTTCGCCCAGCCAAGCGGCCGGTAGACACAGGCCGCGTCCTCCTCCACGTGGCGCCTTGTGCGCCACGTTCTTCCAGTGGGCTGGCCGGATCGGTCGACCAGTCGTCCCGCGGACCGGGTGGCCTGAGAGGCCGCTGGTCCCTCCACACGTCCGGCGTTCGGTTGCCGCTACCGCTACCAACTCCAGTTGCCAGCGCCGCCTCCTCTTCCATCCGCCACGGCCCGCATGGTCGCGGCCCCCTTCCTCCAGCGCGGTGCGACGGCACCGTGCCCTACCGGCTCCGCCTCCATCGTAAACACAATGAGAACAACAACAAAAGGGGGGGAAGGGTCGGACTGTGTTCGTGCGGTCCAAACCCTCCTTGTTACATTGTTAACATTCAACATCAATAGCACAACACACGATGAGGAAAGGAGATTATAACTCGTACATAAAAAATAATCCAATTTCCCCATACCTCGTATTTTGTCGTTGAGTGTTGTCGAATCGTGGAAGACGAACGTCGCGGAAAACGGACGTCGTTCCATCAACGTCGAAGGAGGTAGAGCTTGGTGAAGACGAGTCGATTCGATGCCATCAATGTACTTCATGGGTGGTGGTTCTTCACTTCCTTGCTCTGGGAAAATAAGGAAGAACTTGATGCTCGTTGTTCTTTAGAGATGAGAGGCATTCTTCGTTGGAGTAGAATGGTGTTCTTCCAGGAGTTCTCCAAAGAAAGTTAAGCCCAAAAATAATAGAGATATTTCTCTATTATTTTTATGGAACAACAACTCAAGATTTGTCCTTTATTAATTGTGACAACAATTTTGATTAAATGCGGAGGAATGGATTCAAAATTCAAACAAGGGAGATGGAGAGTTTCAACATTAAATTGGGAGAGTTGGAAGTTTAAGGGACTCTCCCCAATTAAATGAGAGTTACATGGGAGTTAAAGGGGTTCAAACTAGAGTGGGCCCCACCTAGTTATATCCTCCCAAGGGAGGTTAGGGTGTGGTGGGCCCCACCTCTAACCTCCACTTGGTGATTTTAACCACCAATCAAATAAAATTATGTCACACATAATTTTTATTTAATTTATTAAGAATCCCCAAAAATTAACTTCCAACCTCGATAAAATGCAACTGCGGTAAAGGTCTTCTTAAAAGAATACCGGTAATGCGAGTTCAACGGTACCCTAGGATTTCAATTCTGAGCACTTCTTCAAAGGATATAAAATCCTGCACGTACGTTTACTGAATGTACCCGAAAAAAACTTCAGAAATTGATTCCGGGCACACCAGGCCTCCGAATCAGGCACTGTCAGAAACTACAGACTCGTAAAATTCTCATGTACTTAAGAAAAAAAATTCCAAAGGATTTATGTGTCTTTAAATTCTCCCCACCTCAGAGATCTATGTCCCCATAAGCTACTACACATACTAAGGGAACAAATTTGGGTACTGAGCATGCATCTGAGCCTCCCTCTCCCATGTGCTCTCCTGGAGGTTCTCATGCTGTCAACGAACGCGCACCAGAGGAATCGACCATCCACGCAGGACCCACTCCTGTCGATCCTCAATCTCTACTAGAACCTCTATGAATGTCTCCCCATCATCGATGTCCATCTCCCCGTGGTCGATGATGTGGGACGGGTCATGCACGTATCTCCTCAGATGAGATACATGGAAGACGTCATGCACCCGGTGCAACTAAGGTGGAAGATCCAGGCGGTAAACCACCTCGCCTACACTGCTGATGACCTAGAATGGTCTGATGAATCGCAAAGATAACTTGCCACCTCGGACAAATCTCCATAGACCTTATTGAGGTGAGACCCGTAAAAAGACGTGGTCGCCATCCTCGAACTCCAGTGTTCTCCATCTCCTATCAGTATAGGACTTATGTCTGCTCTGTGCAGTCTTCATCTGCTCCTGGATGATCTGCACCATCTCCATCATAGCCTACACCATCTCTGGTCCTACAAGTACTAACTCCCCTGGGTCAGTCCAGCACAGAGGTGATCTTCTAGGTCGGTCATGCAGTGCCTCATAAGGTGTCATCCCGATGGTAGAGTGGTAGATATTATTATACGCAAACTCTACCAAGGTCAAGTGATCCTCCCATCTATGATCAAAGTCGAGGATGCATTCACGGAGCATGTCCTCGAGATTTTGAATGGTCCTATCAGTCTGGCTATCTGTATGAGGAAGGAAGGTGGTGCTCAAGCGAATCTGTATCCCGAAAGCCTCCTGCAACCCCTTCCATAGCTGGGAAGTGAAATAGGTATCTCGATCGGAGACAATCGTCGATGGCACACCATGAAGTCATATGATCTCCTGTACATAGAGGCATCTCAGGCTCTCTACTGATCATTTCTCTCTGATTGGTAGGATGTGGGCCGACTTGGTGAGTCGGTCTACGATCACCCAGATAGAGTCGTGTCCTCTGGATGTACGTGGAATTCCTGTCAAAAAATCCATGGATATCCCATCCCACTTCCACTATGGGACCTCTAAGGTCTGAACCAAGCCTGCTGGAACCTGGTGCTCCGCCTTCACTGGCTGACAAGTGAGGCATCGCGATAAAAACTCTCCTACTGCCTTCTTCATGCCCAGCCACCAGTGCTGTTGTCTGAGGTCCTGATACATCTTCACCACTCCTGGATGAACCACTAGAGGGGAAGTGTGGAACTCCCTCAACACCTCCTCCTGTAGTGCAACTGGTTCCATGGTACGTCCTCTGAAGAGGATGACGTGCTCCCCACCTTCAGAAAACCCATCAGGTGCCTGCCCTGAGGATATCTGAGCACGTCACGTCTCACAGTCAATGTCCCCACGTTGTGCCTCCCTGACTCACTGAAGAAGTGGAGGAGTGATTGTGATATACTGTAGAAAGGCTTCTCCATATCTATCCACAAATGATATCTGCAATGCGGCCAGCTACTATGTCGCCTCTCCTAGCAGCTGAATTCCTGATCTCCTGCTGAGATCATCTGCTACAATATTCCCCTTTCCAAGAGTATAGACTATCTCGAAGTCATAGTCCTGGAGGAACTCAATCCATATCCGTTGTCTCAGGATCAAGTCCTTCTGAGAGAAGATATACCTGAGACTCTGGTGGTCAGATTAGACTATAAAACGTTTTCCCATAATATAGTGTCGCCACATCTTCAAGGAGAATTCCACTTCTGCTAACTCCAAGTCATGGGTAGCATAGTTCTTCTCATGCTGTCTCAACTGACGAGAACCATAAGCTATCACTACTTGTTCCTTCATCAGGACACACCCAAGTCTGGTCCCTGATGCATCACAGTAAACTATGTACCCAAAACCCTCCTCTGGTATCCTCAAGATGGGTGCAGTAATCAATCTATTCCTTAGCTCCTGAAAGCTCTTCTGGCATCTCTCTAACCACATGAAGGGTTTCCCCTTCTTCGTCAATGCTGAAAGTGGTGATGCAACTCTGAAGAAGTCTGAAACAAATCTCATATAGTACCCAGCCAGTCCTAGAAAACTTCGTACCTCTGTCACACTCCTGAGTGGTTCCCAAGCAAGTACTGCCTCGATCTTCGCTAGATCCACTACAACTCCAGCCTCTAAGATGATGTGTCCCAGAAAGTGAACCTCTTGAATCTAGAACTGGAACTTTGAGAGATTACCGTAAAGTTTGTTCTCTCAGAGTGTGTCCAGTACTACCCGCAAATGGTAGGCATGCTCCTCCTCAGTAGTCGGGTAGATCAGTATGTCATCGATGAAGACTACGACAAAGCGATCAAGGTAAGGCTGGAAGATCCTGTTCATAAGACTCATGAACACTTTTGGAGCGTTGGTTACACCAAATGGAATAACCAAGATCTCACAGTGGCCATACCAACATTTTAAGGTCGTCTTCTACACATCCTCGTTCCGAACTCTGAGCTGGTGATAGCCTAACCTAAGGTCTATCTTCGAGAACCATTGTTCTCCCTTGAGATGGTCAAATAGGTCTTCAATCCTCAAGAGTGGGTACTTATTCTTCATGATCACCTGGTTTAGGCAACGGTAGTCAACACACAGTATCAAGATCCCATGCGCCTTCTTGGAGAATAAAATCGGGGATTCCCAGGGTGAAACACTGGGTCAGATAAATCCCTTCCCCTGCAAATCCTCTAGTTGTACCCACAGCTCACGAATCTCGGCAAGAGATATCCGATATGCTGGATTAGATATTGGTGTTGTCCTAGGGTACAGGACAATTTAGAAGTCTACCTCTCTGTGAGGAGGTAGTCCTGGAACATTGTCAAGGAAAACATCTGTGTACTGATCCACCACAATAGGAAAACTCAGACTCTGCACATCAACCACTCCAAGGATGAGACTAGCCAACTGATGTGTGATTGGTTGTCCCCTCCTCTGTGTAAGTCCATCATGTGCTGCAAAGGATCCCTTCTCACCAGCGAAGGTGAACCTGGTCCCATCCGTGCGGATACACCGTACTTTTCACCTAATACAGTCAATCTGAGCATGAACTGTGGATAACCAGACCATACCCAAGATGACGTCATAAGGCCTTGACAATGCTAGGAGGAGATATCAGTCGAAGCTCTCGCCTCCTAGAGTAAGCTCACACTACCATCACCAGTGTTTAATTTTCGAGTCTTCTCCTGTAGGAGTCTCTAGACATAAGTATCGAGCCAACGGATCTGTCAGAATCTCTGAGATCTGAACAAGGGAAGTGGCAATAAAATAATGACTTTCACCTGTGTCTATAAGTACTATAGAAAGGGTGGAGTATACACATATAGTACCTAAAATCATCTCAGGTGCGTCATGGTTGTAGGCCTTGACTGCCTGGAGCTGAGCACACCTCTGTCTGCCAGCTCCCTGTGGTCAGGGTGGACCTCCTGGTGGTGGTGGTGGTAGAGCCTCGAAATGTCATCCACCACCCGCTGCTCAGGCAGCTCCTCTTCCACGTCCACCTGCTCCTGGTGGACCTCTACGGTCGAACCTCTACCTCTACCTGGGAGTTCCCTCTACTATCTGATACTCATCTTCATAGAGATTCGAGTAGTCTCGAGCCATGTGGCCCTGCCCGCCGCATGCATAGCATTTCCTACTCCTCGTATAGATGACTCTGTCTCATGTGCCCCGTACAGCCGAACCTGTATCATGGGGTTTCCCACCTGATTGCTTGGTCTGCTTGGACCTCTGCGATATCTATCTACTGCCAGCTATAGAATTCTCTGCTACGTGTCGCCCTGTGGTGTGTCTCGCTGCTGGTGACTGCTCTACGAGAAAAATCTCCACTAGAAGGGCTCGCTCCAGAACCCCCACCTGCGTCGGGATGCTGATGGGAATCATCGAAGCCCTGATCTCATTCCTGAGTCCCTGCTCAAAGGTCTAGGCCCTAAAGAAAGGGTCTCGTACCATATCTGTGGAGTAGCATGAGAGGTCGGTGAACCTCACTGAGTACTAAGCTACTATTATGATGCCCTGCTGCAGATGAAGTAACTCCTGAATCTGCACCGCACGAAGGGTGGATGGAACAAACTCTGAGCGTAAGAGACTCTCGAAGTCTATCCAGAGCAATGATGCCTCGTCATGCACCTGGAGCATCAGGCTCCACCATCTTCATGTTGTTTCATGAAGGAGACTCGCGACAAGGATCATCATGAGGTCAGCGGGTGTCCCTACCAATCTAAAAACTCTCACGATAGCCTCCAGCCAATCCTCAGCTGCCTGTGGGTCCATCTCTCCCTGGAACCTAGGCAGCCTCTAGCACTGGAACTTTTGAAATGCACTCAGGCGACATGCACTCTCTGCTGCTGAAGCTGGTGGTATCGGTGGCCCAACGGGTAGTGGTACCGCTGGTACCTCTACTGTGATGGGGCCCTATACCGAGGCCTCGTCACTCGGTGGGCTACCATCTCGTACGTAACTAGGAACCCTAGTCGGATGCCTTAGTGGGGCCATCCTGAAAAGAAACATGTGCGCCCTACCTGGTGAGCTGACATAAAGTAATCACGAAGAAAAATTTTTCAAAGGGAACACACATGTAATCAGTGTTTTCATGCACTGAGTTGGTAATCATAATTCAGAGTCCTAGTGTATGGATACGTCGGTCATCGTACCAACACCAGTTTCCCTAAACTGATAACCATACCCAAAACACTTAACACTATTGCCATTAAAAGAATCAGAGTCCAAGTTATGCGATAGAACCGACTCCTCTTATACCAATTTGTTACGACCCATCCTCGAGGCCCATGTCGTGACTACCCCAAGCCCGCCTTCTATAGGACAGGGGTTGGTGAATAGCACCAAAGGTGAATCCCTGATAAAAAGGGAAGGCTTTGCCTTTAAACCTGTAACACACACACAGTATGAACACAAGCAATAGAGGCAACAAGTACTAAAATAGAAAAGTAAGGTGTGCTGAAAGTAAGTGGGCCAGTATACAAACCCAACTGAACAACAAGTACAAGTAAAAAGGGAAAACAACTCCTGGATCATCCACCGGGGAATCCTACCTGAAGGGTAGGTACAGAACTTGAACAAATCATCCATATGGTACATCCCTTCTAGTCCAGCTCTGAGTATCCTCCTGTCCGTCACCCTCAGCCTCGATCACTGTTGTCCGTCGTCTGCACAGAACACAACAAGGTGCGGGCAAAGCCCGTGCAGGGGTGAGTATAACAATACTCAGTAAGGGACTCTGAGACCCCCAAAGGTCTCCCAGAATCCACAAAGGATAAACCACAGAAGAAAGATACAATCAAGAAGTATCAACCAAACATACTTAAGTATATGCCCATACATATACCTAAGTTATCAATCATGGTTTGGTTCCAACTCTCGAGCCCAAGCACAAACCATTCCACAAAGTAAGTAAAGTTAATAACCACGATGATAATGGTTGAAAGACATGACTCAGCTCACACAGGTATACATCTTTTGTAGAGAGATAGAGATGATCAGATGTAGTCACTGATTCATCTAAGCTATCAGACCCACATAGGATATAAGACCAGCTAAGATTTCGGACCCACGCAGGATATGGGACCAGCTATCTCATCTAAGCTGTCGGACTCACACAGGATACAGGAACAGCTATAATTCATCTGAGATGTCAGACCCACACAGGATACAGGACCGGCTAAGCTGTCGGACCCACACACGATACAGGACCAGCTATTCTGTCAGACTCACACAGGATCCAGGAACAGAAGTCAGAACTGTCGGACCCACGGAGGATCCTAGTACAGTAGTCATCGATATCGAACCCACGGAGGATTCCAGTACAGTAACATCGCAGCCAGCCCTAGGGTTCCCACACACAGCACGCTCAATTCTAGGAGGGTCCACTCCTCGAGCCAAGTGTCGATACATCAACTATCACAAAGTCCTGAGCTGATGTATCTCGTAGTTACGTCTCATCATAAAGAACCCAATGCGACAAATGGTGCGTCAATCGGACGCCCGGTCTGAGAGTTATTGGCATTTTCGTTCCAGGGGCCCGGTTGGAATTTACATTCAATCCAACCCGTTCATTTTCCAAATTTGCCCAAAACTCACTTAAAGTATCGTAAAAGGACCGCCTCGTCACAAGGGTCCCAGTTCCGTAGACAGCGCGTCAATCGGATGTACGGTCTAGGACATATTCGCATTTAATCAAAGACAGGCTTGGCCCGTCAAGCCCAGTGGGCTGGAGAGTTGGCCCGACCCGGCTCGGTGGGTCCGACCCGGCTGGGGGTCAGCCTGGCCAGTGGGGAGCGGCCCACCCGCGGACCCGGCCCACACTGCGGGCCGGTCCAGTTTACCCAGCGGCACCAAGCGGCGTCGCCTCCTCCTCTGCCCGGCCCGCCGTAGCCGGCCGATTCGTCTCGATGCGGTCCCCGGTTCTCCTCACACGGCGCCTGCGGGCACCACAGTTCTCCACCCCGGCCGGCCATTTCACCCAGTAGAGCGGCCCGCGGACGCAGGCCGCGTCCTCCTCCACGCGGCGCCTTGTGCACCGCGTTCTTCCAGCGGGCCGGCCGGTTCGGCCTGACGTACGCGGCCCATGGATGCGGGCCGCGGTTCTCCTCACTTGGCACCTATGGGCGCCGCAGTTCTCCAGCCTGGTCGGCACGTGGCCGGCCGGTTTGCCCAGTCGAGCGGCCCGCGGACGCAGGCCACGTCCTCCTCCACACAGCGCCTTGTGCGCCGCGTTCTTCCATCGGGCCGGTCGGATCGACAGACCGGTCGTCCCGCGGACCGGGTGGCCCGAGCGGCCGTTGGTCCCTCCACGCAGCCGGCGCGCGGTCGCTGCTGCCTCCAGCGCCTCTGGTTGCTGGTGTTACCGCCTCTTCCATATGCCGCGGCCTGCATGACCGCTCCACCCTTCCTCCAGCGCGATTCTACGGCACCGCGCCCTACAGGCTCTACCTCCGTCATCAATACAATGAGAACAACAACAAAAGGGGGGGAAGGGTCGGACCGTGTTTGTGTGGTCTGAACCCTCCTCGTTACATTGTTAACATTCTACATCAAGATCACAACACACGATGAGGAAAGGAGAGTATAACTCGTACATAAAAAATAATCCAATTTCCCCCTACCTCGTATTTTGTCATTGACTGTTGTCGAATCGCGGAAGACGAACGTCGCGGAAAATGGATGTCATTCCGTCAATGTCAGAGGAGGTAGTTCTCGGTGAAGACAAGTCTAGTCGATGCCCTCATTGTGCTTCGTGGGTGGTAGTGCTTCCCTTCCTTGCTCCGGGCGAAGAAGGAAGAACTTGATGCTTGTTGTTCTTCGGAGATGAGAGGCGTTCTTCGTTGGAGTAGAATGGTGTTCTTCCAAGAGTTCTCCAAAGAAAGTTAAGCCCAAAAATAATAGAGATAGTTCTCTATTATTTTTATGGTACAACAACTCAAGAGTTGTCCTTCATCAATTGTGACAACACGTTTGATTAAATACGGAGGAATGGATTCAAAATTCAAACAAGGGAGATGGAGAGTTTCAACATTAAATTGGGAGAGTTGGAAGTTTAAGGGACTCTCCTCAATTAAATGATAGTTACATGGGAGTTAAATGGGGTTCAAAATAGAGTGGTCCCCACCTATTTATATCCTTCCAAGGGAGGTTAGGGTGTGGTGGGCCCCACCTCTAACCTTCACTTGTTGATTTTAACCACCGATCAAATAAAATTATGTCACACATAATTTTTATTTAATTTATTAAGAATCCCCAAAAATTAACTTCTAACCTTGATAAAACAAAATTCTAGTAAAGGTCTCCTTAGGGGAATACTGGTGCTGCGAGTTCAACGGTGCCCTCAAATTTCAATTCAAAGTACCACTTCAAAAGATATAAAATCTTGCATGTACGTTTATTGAACGTACCCAAAAAACTTCAGAAATTGATTCTGGGCACACTGGGCCTCGGAATCAGGCGCCGTCAGAAAATGAGGACTCGTAAAATTCCCATGTATTTAAGAAAAAAATTTCCACAGGATTTTCGTGTCTTTACATATTTTTTTCAAAAAAAAACAGAATATTTGTATAGAATGCTTGGATCTCTTTACAAAATACAAATGGAAAGTTTTATTTTAATGTGTATGGTGATAAAAAAAATACCACTACCATAACCATTATTTGAAGTTTAGATTCCTTTATAAGATTTTATATTTTCTTCAAATAAAATCCCTCTTTCTTTTTTTGAATAATTTTTTGTATTGAAGATGCATTTTTGAAAGAAAATGGTTTTTAAAATAAATGGGTATTTTGATATCCTAAATATTTTTTCATACATGATTAAATTATTTTTTAAATGGATTTGTGATGAAAACACAATCCTTAATTATGTTATGGTTCTTGAGAAATTTTTATGGTTATGCTTGGTTTTTTTATAAACCAAGGATAGTTGGTCACATTATTAACCTGGGATGGGTGGCTTCATGATAAACCAATTATGAGTGGTTCCATTATAAACCAAGGATGGGTGGTTCTGTGATAAACCAAGGATGGGTGGGTCCATGATATCCCTCCAATGCATTGGGAACTCCAGAGATGAAAGTTGTCCAAATTGGTTATTTCACTTATAAGAGTGATATAAATGATGATGTCCCAAGTTACCTATATGATTTATTTATTCTTTCTATGGGTTTTAAATGATTTATTTATGAAAAAAGTGTGTGTGATTTCATATAAAAATGATTTATTATATTTCTCTCTAAGAACTTTGATATAAAGGTAAACATTTCATGAGTTTTCATGTTTTCACTAGGCTAATGAACTTCTTATTTTCATTTCCCTTACTATGCTTTTTTACGCTCATACAACATTTTAAAATGTTTTTATAGATTTTAAGGATGGGTAAAGGAAAGTAATATGTGAATTTTAAAGTCATGAAAAGAAATAAAGTTTTATTCCAAAAATTTTATATTATGGGAAAAATGGATACTACTCATAACTTTCCACTTTGTATATATATGGTTTTTTAATGTATGATTTATGACCTAATTCTCTAAAACTATAAACTTGAAAGGATCATAAAATGTAAGATAATGAATTCTTGACTTAAAACTAAATATTATGTAATTTTTAAGGTCTAGTATATATAACTAGACCTCACATGATAATCATGTTTCAGATAAGTCAATGCTTTAGTAAAGGGGTCTACCTTGTTGACTTCTGTGTAAATACTATTCACTATAAACACACCTATTTGTGAAAATCCCTCAATATATGATACTTATGAAGTATGTTCTTCATCCACTAATGTGACCTTTTCCCCTTTTCAAGAGACACAACTATAGTATTATCATAATAGAGCATGATAGGATCTTTAATGCTAGGTACCACATCAAGATCTTGAATTAAGTTTCATATCCAAACTACTTATTTAGCTACCTTATAAGTCACAATATACTCAGACTATACTATAAAATTTATAACTATGTCCTGCTTTGAGCTCTTCCATCTCATATCACCTCCATTAAAAATGAATATGTATCCTATTTATGATTTTTTATCTTCTTGATCTATTTAAAAACTAGCATTTGTATATCCTCGGATGACTAGTTCCTCATATCCTCCATATACTATGAATATATATTTAGTATTCCTTAGATACTTAAGGATAGTTTTGATTACCATCCAATAGAAGTAACCTGGGTTATCTTTATATCTTCCTACCATACTTAATTTATAGGTGACATCTAGCCTAGTGCATATAATATTATACATGACTAACCCAATCACTAATGTGTATGTAATCCTTTCCATTATATTTATTTTCTCACATTTATGAGGACACATTTTCCTATAAATATGAATTCCATGTGACACTATAAAAAATCCCCTCTTGAATTTTTCCATACTGAAACTCTTCAATATCTTGTCAATAAATGTACCTTGAATTAGATCGACCAGCCACTTGGATCTATCACAGTGGATCTTAATCCCAAGAATATATGTCGCCTTTCCTAATTTCGTTATGGATAATTATTTATTTAATTAGTATTTAATATATTATAAAACCGATATTTTATTTCCAATAAGTAATATTTCATCGACATATACTATTAATAAAATGACTGCACTTCCACTAAATCACTTATAGACACATAACTCACATTCATTATTTATAAAACAAAATTCCATTGTAGATTCATCAAAATGAATGTTCCATGATCTGGATTATTACCTTAGTCCTTCAGTGGATATTTTCAACTTTTATACCTTGTTTTCATGCTTTGGAGTCACAAACCCTTTCAGTTGTTTCATATAGACATCTTATTGAAGGTTCCCATTAGGGAAGAATATTTTTAAATCCATTTTTCAAATATAAAAATCATATAAGGTTGTAATGGAAAGTATAATTCTGATGGATTTCATCATAGAAACTGGTGAAAATTTTCATTGTAGTCAATGACTTGATGCTATTTAAACCTTTTTGTAACCATCTTTGATTTATAGTTATTGAATTTCCCATCCATTTATAGTTTCTTATTGAATACCCATTTACAACCAATTGTCATTATATCCACTCAAGGATCTACCAAAATCTAGACTTAGTTTTGGTATATGGAATACATTTCAAAATTTATGGATTATTTCCACTTGGAATCATCTATTCCACTTACTTCCGCCTTATAGGTTATAAGATCATCATTATCAATTAATAATGAGTCACCATCCTTGGTTACTAAAAAATTATATTTTTCTAGTTCTCAAAACTCTCTTGTACTCCAACGTGGTACTTGTGTCTCTAGAATATCTTCTTCTTCCATGGGTCTTTGTGGAATATATTCTTGTTCCAAATCTTGGGTACCTTGAGCCTCAAATTCATTAAATTCTATCTCACTCTCACAATCTCTTTTAGATATGTTCTCCATCTTAGGGGATTTGGTGTGTATTTACACTATTACCTATTTTTATGAGGGTTTGTATAGGTAATAACCCCTTGTTTCTTTATGGTATCCTATAAAGGTACACTTTATGTCTTGGGGTGAATGTTTTTTACCTAAAGAGACCTTAAAAAACTCTTTGAAACCCCAAACATGTAAGTATGATAACATGGGTTTCTTTCCATTCCATAATTGGTATAGTATATCATCTACCACCTTAGTTGGAACTTGGTTTAGTATTTGTGTCATTTTTTGTAATGCATATCCTCAAAAGGATAATAGAAGACTAATGTGATTCATCATTTATCTCACCATGTCCAAAAAGGTGTGTTTCCTCCTTTCACTAACATTGTTACACTATGGTGTATAATGAGGAGTGAGTTGGGATAGAATCTAAAACTCTCATAAATAATAAATGAAGTCTTGATTAAGATATTCTTAACTACAGTCTGAGAAGAGTTTCTTAATCTTATTACCAAGCTAGTTCTCAAATTCATTCTTGTATTCCTCAAATTTATTAAAAGAATCCAACTTATACCTCATCAAGTGGATATATCCATATCTTTTAAAATCATCAGTAAAAGTTATGAAGTATGAGTACACACCCCTTGCTTCAATAGGAAATGGTCTAAATACATCAATATGATCTAATTAAATAATCAATTTTACCCTTTAAACTTTTCCAATAAATGGGGCTTTGGCCATTTTTTCTTATAAACATGCATGGAATACACCAAGTGGTTTTAGTTCAAAAAAACATAAATATCTATATTTGTGTAATTTAGTCAAAATATTTTCATTTACATAACTTATCCAGTGATTCAAAATTTTGGTGTGGTATGAGTCATTTGAATTAATTTTTTTATTGATGGGTATTACTTAGTTTGCGTAATCCAATGCATAAATATTTTTATTTAAATGTGTCTTACCATAGAAAATGTTGTCCTTATAAAAGAAGAAACATTTATTCCCAAATTTGAAAATAAATCCATCTGTATCTATTTGGGATAAAGAAATAATATTTTTGGTAATATATAGATAACAACCCATAAGGAATCATTAATTTACTATGGGGCTACACAAATTTAGAAATTTATAAAACTTGGAAAAACTAACTGCAAAAGTGTGGTAATTGGTCATTATAAGTGTCAAACCCATAGAGATAGTTAGTATGTTCTAAATTAACTCTATAAATTAAAAATTTTGTTTTTTTATTTGTTAGAGAGATATAGAGTGGGTGAGTGAGAGAAAGAGGCATATTGGTTGTTTTAATAGTAGGATTGAATGCGTTTCAGCACAAAAAACCACTTAAACTTTTTATTTATTATTGAAAAAAAGTATGATAAGAGAATGAAGGAGATCCCACTTCATAGCGGTCTGTAGTAGTGTATACTGAGATAATAAACTATAAAAAAGTTCACCCCCACAAATTGAAAAGACCTAAGGCTAGAGTAAAAGGAGATCTACTCACTTTGAGTTTATCTCAATGCCATTTTTAAAACTAGTTTCCCTGAATGTGATAACGTCCATGCCTCGATTCAGGGTAACTAGTTTCTCAATTTTTAATTGTTACTTTCAGATTACAATACCAATTTTTATGATAAAAGTAAAATAAAGGGGTTGTAAATTGATTAAATAAAGTACAATAATCTAAATAAATGGATAATAAATAAATAAAGATCCAATGAAACCTTCCCCCTTCGACTACATTCCCCTAGAACAAGGCAGTATTACCCCCTCATCCTAGTGATGAGGGAGTAAGGGGGAAGTAATGAATAAAATAAAATCATAAATGAAAGGAATAGAAGAAATTGGCGAGGACCCTACATGGTGAAACTTCTCACTCTAATCTTTGATCTTCAGATCCCTCATTTAGTGCAGTTTCCCATCCCTATATTTATACTCCCCTAGGGCTCGAGCAATATTCATTGGAATCATAATGGGTCAAAAGTGGTCATGGGTGGTCCTGGGGCCATAAAACATGTCTCCGTATGAAAACCTTTGTTCCAGTGTTTAAAATTTCATTCTTTCTGATGGGTTCACAACATGTATTCATTTCACATCGTGTAATGAGAGGTGGTGGTGGATTCTGAAAATATGCATCTCCTGATGAACTAACGGCATGTAATATACATTAGAGGTGTCTCCGCAAATCTTTTTTTTCTTGAAACTATCAAGACGTGTATAAAACTCATGACATGCACTATCACAAGCCAGGAATCTCTATTTCACAACTGGTTGGGGAGATTCTTCTCCTGATGAAATCACTTCGTGTATTGTTTACACTGCATGAAAATGACTTCCTCCTGGCTCTCCAGTGAACTTATTCTCCATGTAAAATTTTCTTCTAGAATCAATATTCTAGTGTTACACTGCGACTTTAGCTCTTTTATTCATCTATTTTTGTTACTTTTTCCAATATTCATTGTATCCTACCATAAAACACAAAACAAGTTAAACATTCCAAATATTGGAAATAATATTAATAGAATCACAAAAATTAATATATTAAAATACCTTAAAATGTATACATGAAATACACATATCAAATACCACACACTTGGATTCATACTTTTCCTTAATGATAGAATCTCAACATACTACAAATGATGCTCATCTTACCATGCTTTAAATCCAATGTTAATAAAAACAATTTATCAAATGGGAAATTAAATTCCCGAGCATAACACATGAAAAATTCATAAACACCTCATTTTTAAAAGAAACAAATCTTTAAAGTATTTTACTTTTATTATTTTGAAATATCCAATCCTTTTCAATCATCCATTTTTATTTTTCAATTCATTATTAATATGCATGCCATTTTTAATTTACCTCACTTGAATTTTTCTACTCATCATCAAGGAATAACTATAAATAGATTGATGTACATACCTCAAGAACATTTCACTTACCATAATATTTCAAGGAATCTATAATATTCATTGTGTAAAGATATAAATCATAATTAATCATTAGGGCTTCACCGTTTATGTTAAAATGACTTTGCGGCTTAGGGAAGATAATTAAATGATGTGAAAAAATAAGGCTCAAAAGGGAGGTTTGACTCTAAATTATAATTCATGATATCAAAAGATAATCTCAATAAAAATCTCCCTCTATAGATTTCATCTCTCTCTTCCCCCAAAAATATTAAAGTGGTATCATGATACATGTAAGAATAATGAATTAATCAATCTCTATTGATATTTTTTTCTTTTTATTTTCTATTTCTTTTAAATATATGCTTAATACAAATCTCACATCCACAACCTAACCACATATGATCAAAATATCGTTAGTTTGGAAGTGGCGATTTCTTTTCCCCCTAAGACATAATCCATTTTTTTATATTTTTGTATTATTTTTTAACAAGAGAGGTGAGTAATAAAATAAAATTAAAAATACATGTCCACTCCCAATACCACAATTAAAATCCCCAAAAAAATTCCTCAATGTAGTACATCCATGTCCATCATGTAAAAATCTCTCCCCACACTTATTCTTTAAATATCATGAAAAAAACTAGGAGTATGGTAGGAGTGGATAAAATAGGCTTGTAACTTAACTCGTTTCCTAAAAAGTCTATTCATGGATTCTATGGGATTAAATGGATTAATTTCAAGTGGGTCCAAGGATAAATGGTTAAAAAAATATGCATCAATCATATTAAAAGTGATTCTGTTTAGTCATAGCTTTTATAAGATTGTAAGAAAGTTCTATAAGAGAACATGCCTGAGTCTCTCAAGAAATATATGAAAGAAATAATCGAAAATATTAGGCTTAGAGGATGTCTCAGGAATGATATGAATAGTTGGGACAACTACTCATGGTAATACCTATGAATAATTAAATCAATTAATGAAAATATTAGAAATTCAAGGTAGGAAAAATCTCATAAAAATTTCATTTACAATAATTAACATGCTCCCTAAATCATGATTTGTTAAATCTAATAATTATTTTCCCCATTTTTATAATTAAAATTTACTAAAAAATAAATTTAAATTCCTGGCATGACAATTATCGAAGGTAGTTTATGTCTCCTAGTTCAATTGAGTAAAGTAAGAATCGAGTATGGGCATGTAATTGGAAATTAAAATATTTAATTAAATTAAATATGAGGAATAAAATATAAAAATTCATATCTAAATGATTACTCCTCTTTTAATTAATCTTCAAACATGGCTATGTAGGTTCTTCCATCACCGAATTCACGATGTGTACTTGTTATGGAGCTTCCTCTCGTGTTTCCTACTACTTGATTCTAGTGTCATGATGATATTACAAAATTAAAACAAATGGTTGAAATCACAAGACATTATAAATTAATTTTAAAATATTTGGGGTGAGATTTAATTTTATTAAAAACAAAAAAAATACAAAAAAAAACTCAGGTTGCCTCCCAAAATCACTTTTTTTTTACCATCATTGGCTTGACCTTACCTCCTTCAGCTCGGGTGGTTGATGGTAGGAAAGAGGTTACCTGATCTAGATCTAAAAAATATTAAATACATGATTCCTTCATGTATATGGGTCTTCTAAATTTTTCTAAAACTAATTATATTATTCCATTGGTTAACATCTTCTCAATTTCCATGGGCCTAATCTAGTGATTCTTAGCCCTTCTTGAATAATAAAATGGAAACTCACTGACTATCGAGACCTATTCTCCTTCTTTTAATTTCTCTTGGATGAAATTCCTCCAAATCTTTATATTTATATATAAATTTATTACCTTTATTTAGATTTTCCTTACTTTATTCTTTACTTTCTACAGTAGATACTTAAGCTCTTATTCTATGGAAAATGGAATCCTCAACTTTTAGAAAAATATATTTTGATAATTCATCAATTGTTTCTTCTGGTTTATTTATTTATTGGTGCAATTTTAACTTCAACTATGATCCTAAAACTCTTAAAACTAAGTTATCCATTTTGAACATCAATTAGTTCCCTTCCCGGAGCTAGGAATGGTCTTCTCAAGATTATTGGGACCTTCTCTTCATCCATGTCCATCACAGAAAATATTGTAGAAAATAGAAATTACATTTCTTGATGATGAAATATTTGAGTAATCCTCAAGGAATTCTAATTATTGTATCATCCAGTTGAATCATTACTCGATTTGGTTTCATCTCTCTCAATTCCAAGCTCTTGAATATTTCATATTACATTATATTTACACTGGAAACTAAATCACACAAAGAACTAACAAACTCATTAGAATAAATATTAATCATAATGGAAAAACTACCTGGATTGCTTTTCTTATTTGGTAGGATACTTGATACTACTACTGAACATTCCCCTATCAGTGGAATGGTAGATAATTCTTCAAGATACTTTTTTTCGTCACCAACTCCTTCATGAACTTTGTGTATATGGTCATGTTTTCAATTGCCTTAACAAATGGAATATTGATTTATAGATTTTTGAACATATATAATAAATTCTATTTTATTTCATCAATCTTTACATACTTTAATTGATATAGAAATGGTATTTGTGGTTGGTATGGTGGTGGTGTTTCCTCTTCCTTATGTTGCTCAGCTTCTCTATGCTTTTATTTACTTTCTCACACTAGTTATTCTTAATTATTTCCCTTAAATTATATAGAACATCCTTGGGTATTCCTTCCAATTATAAGAAAAATATCTTTCAAATATGTATAGGGATGATGGTCTGGGAATTCTAGAAGTAATCATCTAGGCCATTCCCTAAGTTTCTCTATGAACTAACTGGATTGAGTTTCTAGGTTCCCCATCATAGCTCATTAGTTTTGTGAGTCATATATAAATTATATAATTATATTTACTTAGTCTTTTTAATATGCTATCAACTCTTTTAGTTTATCTCCATTGATGGTCATAAAAGTTTCAAGGTTCTCCTTCAGTGAATGGACCTGACTGGTCAGTGTTGTCCCTTAGTGTTGAGATTGAAAACCTTGTTGTCTTTGATAAAATCCTTAGCATTGGATGTGATGTTTATATTGTGTTTGTTGTGTACTCCATCCTTATGTATAATTTTGATGACTAGAATCCAAATAATTCACATCTTCACAATCATACCTTGGGTAATTTGGCTGGACATCATTGCATTGAGTTTCTTTGACATGAAATTTATTTAGGTGGAAACCCAACTGTTGTCTACCAAGTGCACTCCTTATGCTTTCCCTTCTTATGGATTCCACTGAAAAATATTATTGGATATCTCATCCAACAACTTGTAGATCTCCTATAGTTATTTTATCATAATTTAACCTCCTACAACATCATCAACTATCTTATGATTTCCCTTTATAAGTACTTTGTAAAAGTTTTGTATTAGAATCCAAATTTCTATTACATGATAAGGACATCATATTATAAAACCCTTAAATATATCCCATGAACTATATAAATATTATTTAATAAATTTATCAAAATTTATAATATTTACCCATGGATCCATTGATTTTAAGGGTAGGAAAAACCTTGTTAAGAATTTTCTTACCAAATCCTCCCAGTTGGTGATTGAATGTGGAGGTAGAATTTAGATCCACTCTTATGATTTAGACTTCAATGATAATCTAAAGAGGCATAGTCTCACAACATCATATGTGGAATTCTAAAATTGGAACGTGTCACAGATTTCCAAGAAACTCCTAATGTGAGAATTGGGGTCTTCATGACGTAGCCTATAAAATTAAAAATTGAGTGTGAAATAATATGGATGACTGCCGTCTTAATCTATAAATTTTGATAATCTAAGGTGGGTATGAGAAGGATTGTGTTGACCCCCATGTTTGAGGGAATTTTTTTGTTTATTAGTGCTTTCCCCCTTGATTTATTCCTTGTATCTCTAGTCATTTTCTCTAGCCTAGCTCATGTTCAGCCCCTTGATATTGGTCCCTTCCTTCCATGACATCCTATTCTATCTCGGCCTCTTCTATTTTTACTTCTTCATGTGAATGTTCCTTTCCAACTCTAAGTCATATGTAAGATCTTCAATTTTCTATTTTCCATGAGTGTAATATTCATACAATGTATTTTGACCAAAAATAACAACACAGCCCGACCATGTATAAAAATAGTGAATTAAAATAATTACAGTTACAAAAAATCCAAATTAATTTAAACACAATGAAAAAAATCCCTAGAAACAGCGCCAAAATTTTGATATCCCATAAGGCATTGTTAGTTTCCAACAGAGCTACACAAAATTTAGAAATTTATAAAACTTGGGCAACCTAACTAAAAAAGTGTGGTACTTGGTCATTCTGAGTTTCAAACCCACAGATATGGTCTGTATACTCTAAATTAACTCTAAGAATTTAAAAACATGTTTGTTTAATTGGTTGGAGAGAGAGAGTGTGTGTGTGAGGTAAATCAATTGTTTGGATATCAGGATTGAAGGAGTGTCAGGGTTCTGGTATAATTAGATTTTAGAAATTAAATTAACTAATTCATGTTTGTAATTAGATTCGAGATGAGTTGGATCCAATGGTCATGTTATCCCCTCCTCAACATGAAAATACCCCTTTTCCCATGGTTAGGTAATTAGGGCATTGTCGAATCAAGTTTGTCGCGATACCATTTTTAAACCTGGTTTCCCTAAATGAAAAAATGGTTATGCCTCTATTATGGGTAACCAGTTGTGTAATTATTAATTTTTTATTTCATATTCAAATACCAATGTTAATGATAAAATTAAAATAAAGGTATTGGAAATTGATTAAATAAAATACAGCAATCCAAATACATGAATAAAAAATAAATAAAGATCCAATTACACCTTCCACATTTGGAAACATAACCCTAGCACAAGGTGAGATTACTCCCTAATCCTAGTGAGAAGAGAGTAAGGGGAAGGAATAAAGAAAATGAAATAATAAATGAAAGATGGAGATGAAATTGGTGAGGACCCTTCATAATGTAGTTTCTCACTCAAATATTTGATCTATGGATCCCTCCTTTGGTGTGATGGAACAACCCTCTATTTATAGACTCCCATGAGGCTTGGAAATAATTCATTGGCATCATAATGAGTCCAAAAGTGATCACGGGTGGTCTTAAGAACATAAAGTAGGTATCTGTGTGAAACCTACATCATCAACGCATAAAATTCAATTCTTTCTAATAGTTTTATGATGTGTATTCATTTCACATCATGTAATGAGCAGTGATGGTGGCTTCTGAAAATATGCATCTCCAAATGAACTCACATCATGTATTCATTACATGATGTGTAATATGCATCAGTGATGGATCCAAAAATATTTTTTGTCTTGAAAATATCATAACGTATATAAAACTCAGGACATGTACTGTCACAATCCATGAATCTCTATTTCACGGCTAGCTAAGGCAATGCTTCTCCTGATGAACTCACATCATGTATTGTTTACATGGTGTGAAAACAACTCCCTCCTGGTTCTCCAGTGAAATTTGTCTCCATGTGAAATTATCTTTCGGCTTCAATATTCTTGTGTCACATCGTGAAGCTTCGTTTCATGGTGTAGAGTATCATTCATCTCTTTTATTCGTCTCTTTTTTTCCCTTTTTTAAATATTCATTGAATCCTATCATAAAACAAAAAAAAGTTAAATAGTTCAAATATTGGAAATAATATCAATAAAATCATAAAAAAATGCTATATTAAAACACCCTAAAATATATGAATGAAATAAAAATATCAATGGAACAAAATAATAATCTTTTAAAACCATGATCATTCCAGTTGGAAATGTGAGGCGGTAGTCAGGGATAGT
This sequence comes from Viscum album, assembly GCA_963277665.1. NCBI lineage: Eukaryota > Viridiplantae > Streptophyta > Magnoliopsida > Santalales > Viscaceae > Viscum > Viscum album. The sequence continues at coordinate 1,058,637,440 of OY728160.1, forward strand.
TATAATAGTAAGTTTAGCTCTGTTGGCTGCTCATAGATCTACCTCTCCTCAGTTAGTATTTCTTAATCTACTTGCTTAATGTATTTACATATTTGATCATCATAAAATTTATCTAATACCCAGTTTTTAGAAATAGATAAATTACACTCGATAACAAATGCACCTGAAGGTTCCCCTTTTTTCTTTTCTTAGGTGCGGTTTTTCTTATAGTGGCCCTTCTTTCCACATGTGAAATAGACAGTATCATGTTGCCATAATTTCCCATTGATCTTCCACTTCTTAGAAGGGCATTAATAACATTTGGGATTAGATATCTTCACTTTCCCTTTCTATTTGTTCACCATAAGGATGGAAGGATTTTTACAATTTTTCTCCTTATCTACTTAGTGAAGAAGAGTAAGAAAATCTAGGAGATAATTCTCAAAGTGGTTAATATTAAAATTAACAAAAAAAATTAGAGAATATTTGAGGGAGTGATAAAATAATGATATCATTTCCTAGTTATTTGTGGAGTTTAAAGACTATAACCTCTAGGTGCTCAATGTTTCCAATGATCTTAACTATGTGAGGCCCGGGTAGGGCACCCTCTCCAGGATTTATCTGAAAAAAGAGACTTTGAGATCTTAAACTATTCTTATCTTTTTCTCTCATAATATAGACAATGGAGATATGCGATCATGCTATTAGTGTCATTGTTTTCATGAGACTTCATGAGTTCAATATAAAAATATGACAGCATCAAACATTGAACATCGGCTACATCATTCATATATTTTTCATAGAAAAGGAACTTTTCATCACTCCCATCCTTGGTAGGCTGATCAGGCATTGAGGATTCTAACATGTAATATTTTTGTTCATGGTGTAGCATAACCTGAATTCATTTGAACCACTTATGGAAGTTACTACTAGTGAGGATATGGTATTTCATCAATATAGATCATAGGGATATCATGGATGAATAACTTCTCATTTTCTAAAATTATAAAAGAGTGGATTATTATTAATTTTCTTGATTAAAAATTATGTGAGAAATAATAATAAATAATTTCATTAAATCTTCCACTATTTTATAAAACCCTAATATCACTCACCATTGAAATAGGAATGTATAGTTTCTAGGACATTATAGTGGAAAGGATCCATATGCCCCTTCACATAACACCAACAAGGTTTGGTCAAGCAACTTGAAAGTATTTAGGTAGGCAGGTCTTTTCCAACTACAGGTTTATAGATCCTTGATTTTTTGAGTGGAGTCCCCAATCCTGAAATCCTAACTTAGATTTCCTCAACACTTTCCTCCAAGTTACATCAAGTCTAGAGAGGGTTACTTCTCTTGATGTAAGATGGTTAATTCAACTCATAACCTTCATAAGAACTCCATGTTAAAAGTAAGTGTCTCAATGAGGGTTGGTCAAACACTTAGTTCTAAGGATTTAATTCCTTTTTAAGTAGTGTAAGTCCAAGTCTGGATTAATATATATTTAAGGGATTTTAATTTATTATTCATAAATTTTATATTGTTTTATACTTTACATAACTTGTTAATATTAAGTGTATTTTACTAAATTAATTAACCATTTTGGATAAAATATTTACACATAATCCATTTATTTAAATTATATCTTTCACATTAATTCATTAATTTATTTGATAGCGGTCTTGAATCCATAAAATAAATAATGAATAAGATAGAAATGAATGAATAATAAATGACTCGATCATGATCTTATCTAATGGTTGATTTATTGAGTGGACAATAAATCAACCTTTGACATAGGGGAATAACCCTTTGTGTCAATTTTTTCATGAGTTATAGAATTTCACCTATCTACATATGTATCTCATGGGTTGGCATCATAATGGTTCTATCTTGAATGGCCTCCATGCACCTCAGGATACTCCATTAATTAAAAATATATATAACTCACACACAGGTGAGGAAAAGCAAAAGATTAGTTAATGGAGATTACATAAATAACCATGGACATGAAGGTCCTACATAATATTGCAAGAAGGGATAACACACAATCCACCAATTTAATTTAATATTAAATAATTGCAAACTCATGCAATAAATTAAATTAAAACATCCAACATACAAACAGGTCTTGGTCAAGATCATAAATGATCATACATGCAACTTATATGTAAAAGTAGACCGATTAAAATTCATTTATATTCATTATTTATTATTAATATAAACATGCTTTCATTAATTAATTAATTAATTAATTTCATTTTATCTTAATGACCATACAAATTCATATGGATATACCCATCGTAATGGAATTCATGGAAAATATATGGCAGAACCAATAATTACATATTTATTATAATAAATTAATTGATAATTCAAAATTTTTTAAAACCATTATTAAACTTTCAAACACAATAGGTGTTAATCAATAAAATAAGTTTTTAATGTTGTAATTTTCAATTTAATGTAATTCAATTTTTTCCTTAATTAGGAAACTACACAGCATATACTTATGAGTTACACACCATATATCTTGGTTGTTGCGTACCCGGGTTACATGTGTGGGGATTCAACGTTTACCTTGGCTAAACTACATGGCATGTACAAGTAAGATATACATTGTGTGTCACTCTTGACATGTTTTAGCACACCCTTCCGAAGAACTCAGTGTGTTCATCAGTTGTGACTACACGACATGTATAAACCAACTACACACCATGTTTCACTCATGTTTTATGTCTGTATAACTCACTGAATGGTTCGATGTATTTTTCGGATGTGGGAGATGATGAACTACACATCATGTACACCGTATACACATCATGTATATCATTAATGATCTAGGTTGTTAGTCTTGTGTAGTTTGTCCTTTATAATGACCATATATATTCCAAAAAAAATTCCATTAACCCATGAAAACTATATGATGTGTACACTAGTCACACGTCGTGTAATCTGACAACTATGTGATATACTAGCCTAGTCTACATATGGTGTGAAATAAATTCACCACGTTTATTTACTATTTGGCATGTCGTATACCCCACAGTAAGCCCAGATACAATGTACTTGGATACATGATGTGTACTCTGGCTACACATCGTGTAACCCAGTCTTACCAGAAAAAAATTTGGCACTTCTCGATGGAATATCCTATCGTTCTTCATTTTTTATTATAACTTTAAGAAAATTAAACACTGAAAGAATAAGATTAATATTTAAAATCATGTTAATTCAAATTTCATTAAATAGAGAATAATATGAAATTAAATATTCAACCATGATTACACATAAATATCAACAATCAAATAAATAATTATAAATTTAAAACATGTCTACTATGATACCACTTGAAGGTTTCAAACATAGCGGAAGTGCCTTTGGTGGTTGATAAATTAAAATTTATTTAAATATTGAGTTTCCCGAAACCCTGAGAGAGGATCTTTCATGTCAAATTTATAATTAATTTATTTAGATCTAGAAGAAATGATTACCTTATCTTAGAATACTTTCTTTGATGAAGATGTTTATCTTCTGAAAAACCCTTTCAGGTTACCTTAATTATGTTGTAAATATTCAAGGGTAGAATCCCTTTAGTGGTGATCCACACATGCGCATTTGATCTCTGAGAAATGATAATTGATTTCCAAATTTGATCATGGAGAATCAATTATCTTTAGTTATTTGTGTTGATCATTCATACTTCGATCTTGAATAAATCTCCCTTGCATTTATCATTCTTGATAAGGAGATAGAAAAAGGAATTTGAGAGAGAAATCCATTGTGCACAAATATTATCTATATCTAAATTAACCCTACACAATAGACATAACCATCTATTTATAGAGATGGATTTTTGGTTAAAATATTATTTAATTACATGTCATCATTGGATCGTAAGAGTATACGATGGCTACAAGAGAGGGTGAATTATAGTTTAAAAATTTAAACTAAGACAAAACACAAATCCTCTTAATTCAAAAAAATAAAACTCATAAATCATCCGATGATCAGAGTGTATAGATCATATTTAAAAATTGTCTAAAATATCAGAGTATTATTGGTCTCACAACACCGATAAAATATTTTATTAGAAAGATAATTAAATAAACTAACTTTATAATATTAACACATAGAAGAATATTAAATTGTACAAACAAGCAAAACAAAATCTTATAATAACAAGAATGACTTGCAGGATTTATAAATTAATTTACTCTTTAACCTTAAGAGTTAAGGAAGTCAGAAATTCTAACTTAAGATATCAACAGTTTTAATACCAACTGTAAAGGTCTATCTTTCCTTACCAGGAAATCCCTTGATACGATGATCAGAATCTCTGTCTTCCTATCCCTGAAAGCCCTCGATATGATGATCAGATTTAGCTCTATATTTAATTTATAATAAATCTCTTGATGTGATTATTGGAATATCTGTCTTCCTATCCCAAGAATCCCTCGATCCAATGGACCGGATTCACCCATCTTCATATCCCCAGAATCCCTCAATCTAATCACGATCAAACATAGTGAATACAAAAACAAAGTGTTCTAAGGAATTTACAATCCTCATAATGACTCCTTAGAACTTAAACTCTATAAGAAATTAAAAAAAATTTAGAATGAGATGTTCAAGAAGATCAAAAACTTAGATGACTTGAGTTGATAATGCATCAACTTCCAGCTCTTCAAATGACCTAGTATTTACACAATCTTCCATTATTTTCACTATTTTGGGTGTTAATTGCCTAGTTTTCTGAGTAGGTTTTGACTTGTTACTTGTTATTACTATTAATTAGATCATTATATAAATATAATATATATTCACTATATATGTGTTTAGAATATTCCATAATATTTAGAGATAAGAAATGAAATGCACCGTTTATGGAGATGGTAGGTCATACGTACGCATGAACGCTACTTCCTTTTATTTATCATATTTAAAAGAATGAAAATTATACTACCACAAAATTAGGAAAGGTCAGTGCCACCCCTTTATCAGTGCTAACGAAAAAGCGCTAATAAAGGGGGGGGGGCTTTATCAGCGCTTTTTTTTAGTGCTGATAAAGGCCCCCCCTTTATTAGTGCTTTTTTTAGCACTGATAAAGGGACCCTCTTTATCAGCGCTTGTTTAGTAGCGCTGATAAAGGGGAGGCCTTTATCAGTGCTTTTTTAAAAGCGCTGATAAAGGGTCGACATCAAAAAAAAATTAAAAAAATATATTAATATATAAATATAGTTATATAGTTATATTTATATAAATATAATATATAATTTTTAAATATATTTTAGATAAGTATAAATGCACATTTACACTTAATATACTTAATATATAAGATATTTAGTGAAAATGGATTCTTAAAAAATTAAAAAAAAATTAATTAATAATTTGATAATTATTATGGATTAATAGTCATTTAATAACAGTTTGAAGAATAAAAAAATTAAAAAAATTAAAAAAAGATCCAAAATATGTTGAAAACGCAACTCAAACTTCAAACGGCCATAAATTTTGATCTGGGTGTCCGTTTGAGCTCTACCACATATAAAATTGAAGCCTGCGACGAGCTCTACGTCGCTGTGACTGAAGGGTATCCTGGTCAAGCATTTTTTGAGGCCAAAAGAGGCCCAGAAGGCCTCCAAAACTGAGTTTTTAGTCGGGGTACCTAGATTTTTTAACATTTTGTGGATTTTCAGCCTCGTTTAAGGGGGTATTATTGGATTTTTTTGGTGGGGACTGAATTTATTCCAAGGTATTACATTCATATTGATATTATGTCTTTGAAATTTTATTGTTTTTTATAATGAACTGCTATTTATAATCAAATATATAACTATATGTACATATTTTTTATATATTCACACCTAAAAATTAAAATTTTTAAATAAATAATTAAACATATTTACGTATAAAATATACTATATTTATCTAAATAATAACTAATATCCATTTTATTTAAAATACTAATATATGAATATTTATGTAACTACTATATATTAATATAACTATATATATATTAATATAACTATATATATATATTAATATAACTATATATATATTAATATAACTATATATATTAATATAAATATATATTACTGTACTAATAAATATAACGAAATATATATATAAATAAATAGATATATCATGAATAAGAGAAAAAATCAATATAGGGTAGTGGCAAAGGCTTTAGGTGCGCATGGGGGAGGTCTCGAGATCAAATCCAGGCGGAGGAAAGGGCGCGCACACAAGGGTGATTTAAAGGGCTAGCGCTGATAAAGGGTGTAGGTGGTGCGGTGGGCGCTGGATGTGTGGGAAAGCACTGATAAAGAGGGGATCAAGCGCTGTAAGAAGCTCCCCCCCCATGAGATTGGTAGTATTTTTTTATTTTTTTTATTTTTTTTATTTTTTTTATTTTTATCAGCGCTAAAAAAAAGTGCTGATAAAGGGGACCCCCCTTTATCTTCTCCGGCATTATCAGTGCTTTTTCTAGCGCTGTTAATGGCCATTTTTAGCACTGATAAAATCCATATTTGTATTAGTGTTAATTGATATATATTATAATTATAGTATAATGTTTATTTCATATATCTCACATATTTTTATTAAAATAATCCTTAATACATTCCATGTATAGTGTGAACAAATCACATCATTTTGAGATGGCGTTAGTCCACTTGTCCACAAACAAAGTTATCATATTTACACAAAATAGAATTCATGAAGGTGTGTGTTATATAATAATTAAAGAAGCATAAATAAATCATAAATTCCATATATATCATATAAAAATATAGTTTCCATCATAATTATAAACCATGATAGGTGGTGAAGGAAAAACGAACAACATCGTTTCATGAGGCGGTAGTTCATCATAAACAAAAACGGTAAGTTCATTACCCATTATATAGAAGTGTGCGTATATGTAGGTCGAACTATTAATATAAAAACATATAAGTATATTTAGGATACATAGGTTATTATATAAACATTAAATAATAATAAATTAAGGATTGGTGAAAGAAATAAAACTAAAGTGATTGTTGAAGAACGTTACCTCATTTTTGGATAACTCCTTTTGGTTTATACCAAAAGACTTCCTTGATTGGATTTCTTCCCAAAGGAAGACTTCTAGGATGAGGGGAGGGAAGTTGGGAGGATATTTTGATAGGTTTTTTATAAACGAAATAGGTTTAGAAGTGTTAATAAAATAGAAGAAGTGGTTCCCTTTTAAAAGAGGGGGGGGGAGGCACTCTTGGAATTCTTCAAATTATTAAATTAATATAAATTAATTTTTTATTTCAAATGGACACAAACTAATTTATTTCTAAGATATGATGATAATGGGTCTAAATACATTCATCCAATTGAAATTAATTAAGTTTTGACTATTTTTTTTAATCCTTATCTTTTAGCTTTAACGTTTTTTTAACCTTTTTAATTCTTACCATAATATCATGTAATTTACACTTTGAGGGTTAATATAATTACAATAAAATGTAAAAAAACCAATAAATGAGTCATTGATGATATTTTTGGACTTATCCTAATCAGTTGGAAAAAAATTATATTTTTATGAGTTTTATATCATTTAATAAAATATTATTTATTTTAAAATATTAATAATGATGATTTTGATACTATTCAGTATTTGACTTTTTAAAAATATCATAATAGAAAGATAAATTTGAAAAATTACTTATCAGATATCAATAACATGTCAAAGTCATCTAAAATATTTTTGTATGACATTAATCATCTCAAATTGTATTTATTTTAGTATTTTTAATATCATTTATTTGATATTTCCTTTAATTAAATAATTATTGTATCATCATTGTGCAAGCCTTTAATTAAATTATTTATTCTGTAAAAATTAAAAATAAATTTTCATGATGAAGATAAACATTTTATATTTCCAATTAATATTTATAGTCAAAGATATATTCTTAATAACTATATATAAAAAATGTAATACTTATTAAAAACAAGAGTGTGACATATTAGATTTTCTTTAGAATAAAATGCTATAAAAGCCTTAAAGTCATCCAAGTGGCTCCAATAATCCATAAAATTGGACCAAAGATGCTTTTGGTCAAACCATGATCATCCAATGAAATTAGTACAGCTATTAGGGTAATCTTCTAGTCATTATAATATTATTTTTAACCATAATTACCTGATTTACCCTTAACTGTGGTAATTAAAATATTACTAAATTTACTATTCAAATGCATAAAAATAAAATAAATATATTTAAATAATTTGGACCCACTAATTCCAAAAATGGAATTTATATTTTAAAATTAAAAACATAGAAATTTCAATAATTAATTTAAAATTAATCTCGTTGATGCAACATGAAAACAAGTTTTTAAAGTGAAACGTTCAAAAGATTGAAATGTTTTTATATCAAATTTCAATGTAAAATTGATTCCAGTTACCTAAATTGGATTAAATGATAAAAATAATAGTCTAATTATACTTTAAACCCAATAATAAATATAATTTAACACTATAAATTATTTCTATGAAAAAAGTTTTCAATTAAAATTTAGTATTTTTCACTATTCATCAAAATGTGAAACTTATCAGAAAAATACCAGTAATTTATCCAAAGTAAATTTTTATATATTTATTTAAAATAAGAAGTTGGTTTTTTCAAATAAATTATATAAAATTTTCAAAATTCTTATTTAAAATTGGTTCTTCATTAAAAGGAAGTAAAACTGCTTTTATAAAAAAAAATAGGTTTTTTTGTGTAATATTGGGTTTGTTCTTATCTTATGTATGTCAAATTTATTGGATGAATATCAAAAATATTTAATTGAATATATAACATATAGATTTCATTAATATCATTCACTAATAGTAACTAATTTAATTTATTGGGATAAAATGACTTTGTAATCATAAAAATAGTTATTTATAAAAACATTTCATATATATTCAGTTGGTTCCTATATTCATTTCTAATTAATTTATAAACAATAAATTCAATCATATATTTTTATAAGTTAGTTAATACTATTCATAACCACCAACTTAAAGGCTATGTTATATCTTATTATATTAAATAATAATATTTTAATAATATATTTTTGTATGATAAAACTCTGGTTTGCGTGTAATGCAAGCTAACTCATTATTGTGTGTAGCGTAAGCTTAACATGGTGTTCCGTATAAAGTAATCTATAAACCAAATTAAATTTATTCAAAAATGAAAATATTTCAAAGTCTTGGGGTGTTACATTCTCCACGCCTTTAATAAATTGTGTACTCATAATTTAAACTCGGGATTGAAAACTATGGGTTCGACTTTTCAAAATATCTTTGTTGAAATCCCACATCAGAAAAAGGATTAATGAGACCTCCACTTTAAAATAAAGAAATGGAAGTGTGAAGGCCACCGGAGATAACACATTCTAGGGCACCATATAGGAAAACATGAACATGGAAGAGAAATCTAACCATCAAGTTCTAATGAAGAGTGATAGAGAACATGGTCAGAAAAAAGTTAACAATCACATGGCTATAAATCTGCGATGATCTAAGAGATCATTTGATTCATCGAAAAATAAGGTACTAGGATAAAAATTTTGGTTTCAATATTTTTTCTCTAGAGTGGAAGAATTCTTTTACTTCATAGACTAAAAACACAAGGAAACATACTTACTTGAAAACTCACTATGGGAAAAAGTGTTATTTGTGACAAGGAAGGGTCATGTCACAAATAGTCCTTAGGGAGGAACTATTTGCGACGAAAATTGGGATCTCGTTTCAAAAGGTTTGGCGCGCGGTGCGCGCCAAACTATATGAAGGGTAATTACGACGGGTGGTTACACCTTTCGCAAATACCCTTCGGTGGTTTTTAGTATTTATGATGGGATTTATCACCCATCGCAAATATTATGTCGGTAGATAGGTATTTGCGACAGGTCTCATCACAAATACATTTTTAACCGCCGCCCCTAATTAATAGGGGTTAGCATTTGGGACGGGTCTCGTCGCAAATAATCTAACCTATATATACCCCCATCTGAATTTCTCCCATTTCACAACTCTCTCAACTCCTCTCTTCCTCTACTCTCATATTTTTCTCTTAAATTTTTTCAAAGTTTAAAATTTTACATTGGAGCAATTTTCAAGTCTCGCATCATACGAAAGATTTTGTTTTAAGGTATTTATCTATTGTTTTTATTTTTTAGTTAATTCATTTTATTTTATATTAGTTATAATTATCGTTAATTAGCGACAATTAAATTTAATTAGAATTAGATAGTTTTATTTTGCATTATTTATTTTTACAAATATGTTGTTTCATTAAGATTTATTTTATTTATTTAAAAGTAAATAGTATTAATTTGTAATAATTTGGTTCGACTATCATTAAATAATAATAGTTACATGAGATTAGTATTTATTATTATTATTTAGAAGTAATTAGTATTAATTAGAAATAAATAGTAATAAATAGCAATAAATTGTAATAATTAGCGGTAATTAGTAATAATTAGCAATAATTAGCAATAATTAGTAATAATTATTAATAATTACTAATAATTAATAATAATTAGTAATAAATAGTAATAAATACTAATTAATAATAATTATTAGAAATAATTAGTAATAATAAGTAATAATAAGCGGTAATTGGTAATAATTAGCGATAATTAGTACTTATTAGTGGTAATTTGTGGTAATTTGTAATAATTAGCGGTAATTTGTAATAATTAGCGGTAATTTGTAATAATTAGCGGTAATTTGTAATAATTAGCAGTAATTAGTAATAATTAACAGTAATTAGTAATAATTAGCAGTAATTAGTAATAATTTGTGGTAATTAGTAATAATTAACAGTAATTAATAATAAATAGCAGTAATTAGTAATAAATAGGAATAAATATTAATAATTAGTAATAATTAGTAATAATTAGTAATAATTAGTAATAAATAGTAATAAATAGTCATAAATAGTCATAATTAGTAATAATTAGTAATAATTACTAATAATTAGTAATAAATACTAATAATTTGTAATAAATAGTAATAAATAGCAGTAATTATTAACAATTGATAATAATTAGCAATAAATACTGATAATTAGCGGTAAATAGTAATAATTAGCGCTAAATAGTAAAAATTAGCGGTAAATAGTAATCATTAGTAATAAATAGTAATAATTAGTAATAAATAGTAATAATTAGTAATAAATAGTAATAATTAGTAATAATTAGTAATAATTAGCGGTAATTAGCAGTAATTAGCAGTAATTAGCAGTAATTAGTAATAATTAGCGGCAATTAGTAATAAATAATAAAAAATAGTAGTAAATAGTGATAAATAGTAATAAATAGAAATAAATAGCAGTAATTAGAAATAATTAGCGGTGATTAGTAATAATATAGTAATAAATAGTAATAATTAGTAATAAATAGTAATAATTAGTAATAAATAGTAATAAATAGCAATAATTAGTAATAATTAATAATAATTAGCAGTAAATAGTAATAATTAGCGGTAAATAGTAATAATTAGCAGTAAATAGTAATAATTAGTAATAAATAGTAATAATTATTAATAATTAGTAATAATTAGCGGTAATTAGTTGTAATTAGCGGTGATTAGAAATAATTAGCGGTAATTAGTAATAAATAGTATTAAATAGTAATAAATAGTGATAAATAGTAATAAATAATAATAATTAGTAATAATTACTGCTAATTAGTAATAATTAACAGTAATTAGTAATAATTAGTGGCAATCAGTAATAAATAATAATAAATATTTATAAATAGTAATAAATATTTATAAATAGTAATAAATACTAATAAATAGTAATAAATACTAATAAATACTAATAAATACTAATAAATACTAATAATTAGTAATAAATACTAATAAATAGTAATAAATAGTAATAATTTCTAATAATTAGTAATAATTAGTAATAATTGGTAGTAATTCGTAATAATTAGTAATAATTAGAGATAATTAGTAATAATTAGCGATAATTAGTAATAATTAGTGGTACTTAGTAATAAATAGTAATAAATAGTAATAATATGTAATAATTAGTAATAAATAGTAACAAATAGACGTAATTAATAATAAATAGTAGTAATTAGTAATAATTAATACTAATTAGCGGTAAATAGTAATAATTAGTGGTAAATAGTAATAATTAGCGGTAAATAGTAATAATTAGAAGTAAATAGTAATAATTAGCAATAATTAGTAATAATTAGTGGTAATTAGCGGTAATTAGCGGTAATTAGCAGTAATTAGCGGTAATTAGTGGTAATTAGCGGAAATTAGTAATAAATAGTAATAAATAGCAATATTTAGTAATAATTAGTAATAAATATTAATAAATAGTAATAAATATTAATAAATAGTAATAATTAGTAATGATTAGTAGTAATTAGTAACAATTAGTATTAATTAGTATTAATTAATGGTAATTAGTAATAATTAGTGGTAGTTGGTAATAATTAGTGGTAAATAGTAATAAATAGCATTAAATGGTAATCAATAGTAATAAATGTTAGTAAATACTAATAAATATTAATAAATATTAGTAAATATTAATAATTAGTAATAATTACCAATAATTATCAACAATTAGTAATAATTAGCAATAATTATCAATATTTAGGAATAATTACTAATAATTAGAAATACTTAGGAATAATTAAAAAAATTGTTTTTTGGATTGTGTTTTTCTTATATAAAATTAATCATAAAAAACTAATTATTTTATATTTTTTAGAGAAATATGGAACAAGTAAGTTGAAAATAGTCATTATTTGATAATCACACTTGGATAAATCAGCATAGGAATCCAAATGGTTATGGTATAAATCCTATATATATTGAGGGTGTTGAAACTTTCTTATCATTTGCATCATCAAAACCAGAATTTGTTTCAAAAGGGATAATTAAGTGTCCATTTAACAAATGTGGTCTGGGGATGTTTGACACATTTGAAAATGTTGGGGGTTATCTATTGTGTTTTGGTTTTCAAAAAAATTACATTTTTTGGTATCAACATGGTGAAAGTGGTTTCAGAGAAGATACTAATAATTTGGTTCTAGATCCATAACGGTTTCAAAATTTAGTACATGATGTGGAAAGTCCGTATTTTCAAAAAAATGAAACTCAAGATGATATTGATTTAACTCCTGAGTTGAAACCATCCCAATTTTATGAGTTTTTGAGGTCTTATAAGGATTCCTTATATCCTGGTTGAAAGATAAGCAAATTTGAAGCAGTTTCAAAATTTATGCCTATTAAATCAGATAATGGAATGTCAAATAGCTATTTTGATAAGATATTCTCTTTGGTTAAAACACTATTACCTAAAAGAAATGTGTTGCCTACAAATTTCTATGAGAACAAGAGGCTAGTTCGTAATTTGGGTATTGGTTATCAGAAGATTCATGCATATTCAAATGATTGCATCTGATATTATGGTGAAAATGAATCGTTTGATAGTTTTCCTACATAAACTACTGGAAATTTAGGCTATAGCCAGGGTTTCAAACCGTGGCTATAAGACCAAAAACCGTGGCTATAGGTTATAGCCACGGTTCAATGAACCGTAGCTGGTATTGGCATAGCTATAGTCCAACTCCTATAGCCACGGTTTCAAACTGTGGCTAAAGCCTATAGCCACGGTTCAAACCGTGGCTATAGCCCTATAATCACGGTTTCAAACCGTGGAAAAAGGTAAAACCCAAACAAGCCTTATAACCACGGTTAGAAACTGTGGCTATAGATAAAAGTTCAATAAAAAAACACAGCAGGCCTGTAGGCCTGCTAGTCCCCCCTGCCCCCTGCTAGTCCCCCTGTCCCCTACTAGTCCCCCCTGCCAGTCCCCCCCTACCCCCTACCACCCCCTTCTAGTCCCCCCTACTAGTCCCCCATACCACCCCCTTCCAGTCCCCCCCTTCCCCCCGCCACCACCTTGCTAGTCCCCCCTGCCCCCTGCTAGTCCCCCCCTACCACCCCATGCCAGTCCCCCCCTGCTAGTCCCCCTGCCAGCCCCCCCACCCACTGCCCCCTGCCATCCCCCCTGCCAATCCCCCATGCCCCCTGCTAGTCCCCCTGCCCCCTGCTAGTCCCCCCTGCCAGTCCCCCCCTACACCCTGCTAGGCCCCCTTCCAGTCCCCTGCTAGTCCCCCTGCCCCCTGCTAGTCCCCCTGCCAGTCCCCCCTGCCCCATGCCACCCCCCTGCCAGTCCCCCCTACCCCCTGCGAGTCCCCCTGCCCCCTGCTAGTCCCCCCCTTCCACCCTCTTCCAGTCCCCCCTGCCACCCCCATGTCAGTCCCCCCTGCCCTTGCCACCCCCTGCTAGTCCCCCCTGCCCCTGCTAGTCCCCCCTGCCACCCCCCTACCAGTCCCCCCTACTAGTCCCCCTGCCTGCCCCCCCCCCCCACCCCCTACCAACCCCCCTTCCAGTCCCCCCGCCCCCTGCTAGTCCCCCTGCCCCCTGCTAGTCCCCCCTGCCAGTCCCCCCTATACCCTGCTAGGCCCCATGCCAGTCCCCTGCTAGGCCCCCTCCCAGTCCCCTGCTAGTCCCCCTGACCCCTGCTAGTACCCCCCTACCCCCTGCCACCCCCTGCCAGTCCCCCCTGCCCCGTGCTAGTCCCCATGCCCCCTGCTAGTCCCCCTACCTGGATACCCCCTGTTGTACATATGTTGGAGTTTTTCAAAGTAGCAACACATCAGAATCTTATCAGAGTACTGGAAGGTTTTCTTAGGTGGGACAACTAGACTATGGATGAGCAGCACTTGGTTTTTGGAATGGTGAATAAAGGCTATTGTTGGGATGCCATTAAAGCTGGGCTATCTATGCTGAAACTGTTTGGTTTTACACGGGATGTTGGTGGATGAAAGGACATAAAATTTCAAGAAGCACTGAACTGGAAGGAGCTCCTACATGTTCCAAATAATGCTATTATGGAGGGAGAGAAGGATATTGCAGTTATATCCAACAACCGTCTTAAAGATGAAATGAGACAATATGATGTTTGGAATGAAGAGTGCAAACCAATGTTTCCCATGGTTATAGGTGTTGGAGTTATCACTGCTCTTGGTATCAACGATGATGGAAAGCCTAACCTTGTCCATTTATTACTTTTAGAGGCAAATAACAAATAATAATTGGTTTCTAGTGCCACTAGTACTTCAAATACGTTGACTGTAATATCAAAGAATCATGTCATTTATTCTCTCCTAGTCAGGAAATTAATTCAATGGTGGTGATTACGACGATGCTGGTGATGGAAGAAACAATGGTTTACTTGATGAAGTTGAAGTTTTCTCATGGGTTGAGACTCTTTGAAGCATGTGCAATCAACCAGGCAACAATTTCTGTCAGTTGTGCTTGGTAGGGATATCCTTATGTGGGTGTGGCTGGTGGGATGTCCTAAGGAAAACATTGTCTTTTACTTTTATTAGTTACTAGGGGTTGGTAATAGTAGGTAGGGGTGGATGGTTTTTGGGTTGGGGTATTAAATAATGGCATGGCTAGGAGCCGATCCTTGGGAGGTCTGGGAGGCCCTTTGAGAAGTGGTCTTTCTAGGAGAAGTTCTTCTCTTCCCTCTTCATTTTCTTTTTCATTTTTTTCTTCTTAGTTTGTTGTTAACTCTGTTCCAATTACTTCTACTGGATATAACAACTTCTGCCATATTTTTGTCTCTTCTTCCTACCTAATCAGTACCATTGTTAGGCAAGAGTCCTAACACTATTCAAAAGGTGTATTTTTATCACTCATTTAAGTAATATTCTCTAGAAAGATATATGTAACTATTTTTTTAGAATCACAATGTATTTTTCATTAAGTGTTGTGAAATGTAGCTGAGGATAGTTTAGTTCGCTCATTTGTCCAATGTTTTCATAAGTGGACTGAACATCGAACTAGCTAAAGCACTCGTTAAAGATTCAATTATCAAACCATGGTTATACCGGTTATTATTAAAATAATATATTTTTAAAAATATATATCATTAAAATTTAAACAATTTATTTTCATTATTGGAGTCGGTGTTCCACATCGGATATGAGTGTTTTGTCATCTTTATATTTCCCTATAAATAAGCTTCAAGGCCTCTCTTAAGAGGTATCTTGGGTACTAGTTCACCTCTCTTATCATTATACATGGTATCAAATGGGGTTTGATAAAATAACCCTTAGCAAGCCAGGTTCCCTGATCTCACATGATAAATGATCAGTGGGAGAAACAGGGGGAAACTAGGAATTTTTTTAAGTTGTGAGAGAGTGGGTCTCAGATGTCTTACTACATAGGTCCAGGCCATATGATGTTTGGAGCTGCATTTTTATCATCTTACATGTTGTGATTGAACCTTTTATTAAAGATTTATTTTTCCATATTTATCCTATGATAGAAGTAATAATGTTTTATGTTGTTCTTGTATAAAATATACCTATGAAGGTCTAACTCGTATGCAGGGAGGGATCATTTTCATGTTGATTTTTGTAAATGGACCCAAGATTGGAGATCCAATCAGACCCAAATATCATATAATGAAAGAAATATATCCAAATGAAGTTCTTGAATGGGAAACTATCTATACAAGTCTTCCCCATACATAGAGAGGGGCATTGTTCCCATTAATTATTATAGCTGGACACAAGATTGGGGATTTTGGTGTCACTATATATCCTGTGATAACATAAATAAATCCACATATAGTTCTTGAATGGGAAATTATCTATGTAGGTCTGGCCCATATGTAGAGGGGGATATTTTTCCTATTGATTTTTGCAGCTGGACCAAGGATGGGAGCTTCATGCATCACTACATATCATGTGATGACTGGAATCAAACCACACATAGTTCTTCAAAAACCATGTATTTTAATGTCATGCATAAAGGATGTAGGTATGAAAATGAAATATTGTGGCTGGACCCAAGACAATAGATATGGGTGTCACTATATATCATGTCATGGGAGAATTAAACCCACATGTAGTTCATGAACGGGTTGTTCCCTATATAGGTCTGGCGCAAATGTAGAGTTTTCCACAGATAGCTATTTGTAGTGATGGAAACTGGACTTCAATGGGAAAAACTAGCTCAGTTTTGTGTACGGTGTCTCTTGGGTAGTAGTTTACATGGTGGTATGGTAGGCCCATAAATCATGTAGGAGCTTGTCCGTCTAGGAATTATTCTATTTTTCAACCATATTCTACTACTTATTCGATAGAGACTTATTGGAGGCCTGAATCTGTCCATTTGTTGCTACATGATAGTGGTGTGAGTGGTTAGTGATAGGTGTTTTAGTCAGAGAGAGAAGAAAAACAAGAGTTTCTGTTGATTTCTACTACAATAACGAGTAGAATTTACAGTAGGAAAAAAGAATAACAGTTGAAGAAAGGACTCCTCGTGGTCGCACCGTCAGGCCAATGGCCGCTGCCCCTATATCTACACAGCAGATCCGTTTTCTAAAAAAAATATCCCCCTTTTATTATTCCCCCTTCCAAACAACATCTCACAGTAGCCTACTTTTCAGCATCTGTTGGCTTCTATCAGTTAGACTCAATGGTATACTCCTGGTACACTTTCTTTAACTATCTATAGAAGAAGTTGGTCTCATTTTCCATATTGTAGAAGGATTTTTTTTTCTTTTGGTTCATCCTAAAGCGTAAATATCTATTCATGATGCCAAATTTATTCCCTTCCAACTCGCTATATCAGGAGGGTCCCATTTTGAAGATAATCAATTATGGGCACCTGCCATCTAGGGGTGGATATCAGTTCATCAGGAACTAGGGAAGTTTTGATCTGATTGATTTCCTCCATGTCACAGATGATGATATATGAGACCATCCTTTGATGAGTAATGTGGTAGAAAACCTCATATTGATTAGGGTCATCTAAAACTACGATTTCATTAGACATTACATCAGTAAAATCATTTTTTGATAGGGTACAAGATACAATGTGGGTTCAAAATGGAAATCTTTCATCAATCTTCAAACATAGCCAGTGAGAGGGGCCAGTTCATCCTTTTTTTATTGCATATTCATCATCATATATTTTATCACTAGATTTGAATCTCCTATGATATTTAGGTAGTCTATTTTCAGCTATAGTGCCAGTTCCAAGATAGAAATTAGGGCTTCATATTCTATCTAATTATTTGTCCATCCATCAGATAGTGAGAAAGAGTATAGAAAAATTACTTTGTCTAGATAAATTAATACAATCCATGTACATACATAGATAATATTTGGGTTCTCCATACTTTTGTTGATAGGACTCTGGGAGGCAGAAAAAAAATACATATCATGTGTTTGGGGAGCTTCATGGGGATGGAAAACCTTCTAATCTAGAAGTTTTATTTCTAGTAGTATACATTCTTGGGAAGGATGTTCCATGAGGAAATTAGATAGGTTATTCCCTTTCACTAACTTATGTGATATGAACTGGATATCATATTGTCTTAAAGTGACTGATCATAGGTAAAAATTCCCAGTCAACATAGGGCAGCTAAGGATGTACTTGAGCGGGTCAATACGAGTGACCAAGTGAACTTTGTAAGGATACAAGTAAAGCCTCATATTTTAATTGGGAATATGAGTGTGAGGTTGTTTTTATCAACATCATAATATTGTGTCTTAGTACCTAACATCATTTTACTAATGTAATAGACACTTGTTTCACTCTCCGCATCATTCTTATGTGCAATGAGAACACTGAGAAATAAATTTATGAAGGCCACAAATAAGATGAGTGGAATTCCTTCCACCAATGGAATCAATACTGGTTAGTGCAGTAAGTATTTATTTAGAATCTCAAAGGCTTCATGGAATTCATCATCGAAATGGAAGGTGACTCCCTTCTTCATTAACATGGTGAAGCGTAGAGACATGTCAGCCAGGTTAGCTATGAAGTTATAAATGTAAGAAAGGTTCCCCTAGAGCCCCCTCAATTCTTTAAGAATCTGAGGGAGTGAAATTGATAAAACTGAACTTGTTTTTTTAGATTCAAACTCAATTTCATGGTATCACACCACAAATCTATCGAATTTCCCTAGCGTTACCCTGAAAACGCATTTTACCAGATTCATGTTTAGGTTGTGATACTGCAACTTGTTAAATACTATTTCAAGATCTTTTAAATAATCACATATCTATTGAGATTTGATAACCATTTCATTAACAAAATAATTCATCTATTCTTTATAAGAAGGTATTAATGATATAATGTGTGTAGTGTTGGTATGTAGTGTCATCATTATTTAATCCAAAGGGCATGACCTAAATGGTGCGAGCTGGATTGTAGGTGGCTGGGGGCTGGTGTGGGATCGAATGCAGGTGGAAGGGGGATGGAATGATGGTGGAAGGGGGATGGTTGCAAGTTCTGGGGGGATGGTGCGGGCTGATTCGAAGGTGGCAGGGGGGATGTTGCGGGCTGGAATGCTGGTGGCAGCGGGCTGAAATGAAGGTGGAAGGGGGCTGGTGTGGGCTGGATGTGGCTGGAACAAGGAAAAATCACGGAATTACCATGGCGTGACCACGGCGTGACCGCGGAGTGACCGCGGCGTGACCGCGGCGTGACCGCGGCGTGACCTCGGCGTGAACGCGGCGTGATCGCGACGTGATCGCAGCGTGATCGTAGCATGTTGGCCCGGTCCAACGACATCTGTGGGGCAGCATCTTCCACTTAGTTTCAAATAGGATGATATGGATGGCATGAGAGGATGTTTTCTCAGAATATTTAAAGAAATTAATGATAATCTGTGATGACTAGAGGATTGGATGACCCCTGATATACCTAATTCGGTAAGGGCTGGAATGCTGGTGGAAGGGGGTTGGTTGCAGGTGTTGGGGGATGGTGCGGGCTGATTCGAAGGTGGAAGGGGGGCTGTTGTGGGCTGGAATGCTGGTGGCAGCGGGCTAAAATGAAGGTGGAAGGGGGCTAGTGTGGGTTGGATGTGGCTGGAGCAGGGCCAAACCGCGGCGTGACCGCGGCGTGACCGCGGCATGATCGCGGCATGACTGCGGCGTGACCGCAGCGTGTTGGCTCGGTCCAGCGACATCCACGGGGCATCATCTTCCACTTAGTTTCAAATAGGATTATATGGATGGCATGAGAGGATGTTTTCTCAGAATATTTAAAGAAATGAATGCTAATCTTTGATGACTAGAGGATTGGATGACCACTGATATACCTAATTCGGTGAGGGCTCGAATGTAGCTGGAAGGGGGCTGGTTGCAGGTGTTGGGGGATGGTGAGGGCTGATTCGAAGGTGGCAGGGGGGGCTGTTGCGGGCTAGAATGCTGGTGGCAGTGGTCTGAAATGAAGGTGGAAGGTGGATGGTGTGGGATGGATGTGGCTGGAGTAGGGCCAAATCACGGCATTACCGCGGTGTAACCGCGGCGTGACCGCGCCGTGACCGCAGCGTGTTGGCCCGGTCCAGCAACATCTGTGGGGTAGCATCTTCCACTTAGTTTCAAATAGGATGATATGGATGGCATGAGAGGATGGTTTCTCAGAATATTTAAAGAAATGAATTCTAATATGTAATGACTAGAGGATTGGATGACCCCTAATATACCTAATTCGGTGAGGGCTCGAATGCAGGTGGAAGGGGGCTGGTTGCAGGTGTTGGGGGGATGGTACGGGCTGATTCGAAGGTGGAAGGGGGGCTGTTGTGGGCTGAAATGTTTGTGGAAGCGGGCTGAAATGAAGGTGGAAGGGGGTTGGTGTGGGATGGATATGGCTGGAGTAGGGCCAAATCACGGCATTACCGTGGCGTGATTGCGGTGTGACCGCGGCGTGACCGCGGCGTGACCGCGGCGTGACCGCGGCGTGACCGCGGCGTGACCGCGGTGTGACCGCAGTGTGTTGGCCCGGTCCAGCGACATCCACGGGGCAGCATCTTCCACTTAGTTTCAAATAGTATGATATGGATGGCATGAAAGGATGTTTTCTCAGAAGATTTAAAGAAATGAATGTTAATCTGTGATGACTAGAGGATTGGATGACCCCTGATATACCTAATTCGGTGAGGTTTGGAGATCTAGCAATGTGTAGGAATACCTAGAGGAATACCCCATGGGATCAGGAAAATCACAGGTTACATAACATGTAATCTAACATTACTGGTACTATGGGACCCCTGGGCTGTGGAACTGGGCTTTTGGTTGGATTTAAATATCACATGCCATGTGACATGGTCACACAACATGGGACCCATCTTAAAAGTCTAACGGCGCTTAAAGAGTGTCTTGGTTCAAACAACAGTTTTAATAAAAAGAGGGAAACCCCCTACAGGGATATAAAAAGGGTCAAGTATGATGTGTTCTTTATGACTAACAACGACATCAAGTATAAGGAAAATATCAATGCAATAATGTTAATCAAGGTATACCGCTGTGAGTTTTCGCAGACAGCGCACCTCCGTTGGAGGGGTTTTATTACAAAATCATGACTTATTTATCAAACGAAACAATTATCTTAACTAACACTTATTCAAGAATTGCAATTTAATACAAACATACAAAATTAATAAGGCAAATAAATGCAATTTAAAACATTCTTGAATTAAAAGGCTAGGAGAGGGACCCTACCTCAACCTCAAGGCGTTTTTGCTTTTGACGACGACAACTCGAATCTTCCTTTTTTCTACTTGCACGTATATGCAACTTAACATATATATATAAGGACACCTAGCCCCTATGTACATATTTTCATGGCCAAATATGCACAAGGGGGTCCTTAGATATATGTTTATACTTGCATATACCCCTTTACACTTACACACGTATGCATTTTTCATATCTATATATAAGCACACCTAGCCCCAATATATATATTCATACTTCCATGAGTGAATATATATAAAGGGGGAACTTATATATGCATATTCCTACCTATGCATACACATGTAATCCTTCTTCAACGGCGACTCGAATCCACATCAATGAAATCCAAAACACACAACAAAAATATAAGGAACCCAAAAATCAAAAAATCCCTAATTAAAATTGGGCCAAAGAATAAAAACGGAATAAACCTTACCCAAATCTTGAACTCATTGTCTTCGATGGTGGTGGATAGAACCGGTCTTATCATAAGAAACCACCTATAAGAAAATAGTGGGAAAAGAAATGAGATATAACAACTTCTTATATATATGTGATCAGTGTGTCAACTGTAGATAGAAAAAAAGGACACATTTTACACGCTTTAGGTAATTATACAGATTTTCCAAAGATTAAATCATCTTAAAAAATAAAGAAAAATGGATTCTTGAAGCTACTATATTGAACAACCTTCAATTACAGTACATACCTGACTATAGAGACTTTGAGAGAGCTTCCCAAGCAGTATTTTTAGCATGAAAAAATAATAGGTACCATCCTCAATTAGGAACGTTCCTAAAACCGATGAAGAGTGTATCCCTTAACTTCTGCAATACCATAAACTACTTAATAACTAGACAATTCATAACTAAATATTAGAATAATACATGAATTGTTGAAGAAAGGGACAGAAAAAAAGAGGCATAAACACTTACATAACACGGTTTGGTTCCAAGTGTAGAAGTAAAGAAAATAGATGACACGAGAACTCATCCATCCATTCAGAAAATTGGATCATTGGCATGAATGATAAACCATCATTGTCATCTTCTAGGGTAGCTATCTGTAACAATGCTCAAATGAAACAGAAGTTTTCTTCTCCATGTAAAAGCACATATATCATGTTTTTTTATGAAATCTAGTTCTTACATTGGAAAATATGGAACCAATAAATTTCATGGTTGACAATGTTTTAGGAGGATCATTGGCATCCATACCAAGCAAGGAATTGGATAATGAAATTGTCAAGAGATCAATGTATGCATCAGCAATAACAGAATCATCTAACTTTGCATAAGAATTAGACAAGGAAGAGAAGAAATATGATCTCCCAGAAAAGTCCACTGATGTTACATGATTTTTCAACTAGTGAGTGGTTATAATATGTGAGAAGCTATATGGATAAGATTTCCAATGTATGGTTTTAAAATAACATGAAAAACTCATTTAACTCTTTGATAATTGAATATGGAAGAAGTATTAGTTGGTTCTTATACATGGAAGTTAAGGATTATTTATATACTAACTCTGAATGTGTGAATATATTATAGAGGAGATCCAAGCCTAGAAATATTGATTTAAATATTGACATCTCTACAGATTTTGACACTCTTAGCTAGGATTTCACTTTTTAAGTACTTGATAGTTTTGGTTTCTCAACCATATTTATTAAGCTTATTCAAGACCTTATCTACAAATCAAGACTCTCTTTCATTATTAGTGGGTCTCACAAAAGATACTTTGGTCATACCCAATGGGTGAGATAGGGGGATCCTCCCTCAACTTTTTTATTTGGAATTATCAGGGATTAACATATAAAATTCCTCCTAAAAGCTATAGATTATGGGGCTTTATCACCGGTTAAGGCCACTAGAAAGATAAGAGAACCCACCCACTTGTTTTATGTTTTTGAAATTCTCATTTTTTGTCAAAATGATGACCAATCACTTTCTTTCATCAAGGGGATTTTCGAGCATTATGAATCTATATCAAGACAAGCCATTAGTTGGAGGAAATCTAATCTTTATTGTAGTAAGGACATGCATGTTTCTAGCCCCCTGCCCCCTTCCCCCCTCCACCTTGCCCCCTCCGCCCTACCCCCTCTGCCCTACCCCCTACCCCCTGGCCCCCTCCACCCTACCCCCCTCCACCCTGCCCCCTCCACCCTGCTCCCTCCACCCTGCCCCCTGCCCCCTGCCCCTGCCCCCTGCCCCTGCCCCTGCCCCCTACCCCCTTCCCCTGCCCCCTTCCCCCTTCCCCCCTACTCCATGATTTGGCAGTTTTACATGGATTTCCTTATTCCTCCCTAGAATCAACCACAAGAGTCATTCTCAAGTCCTTCCCGCCCTGTTCCTACTTATCTTAAGGATTTATATCCTTCTTATCCCATTCATGTACAACAGGAATAGAGATTTTATCAGCTGGCATTAAAATGCTTTTGACCTTGCCCTTCTCCTTTTGAGCCTCCTTGAGAATTTTATCGGGGATACTCAGTGAGTCTACCCCTGGTACCAAGTCCTGACTTTACACATTCTTAGTAGTGTTGAAACTCACTGTTTCCTTTACTTCATGTTTTGAAGCAATAGATGTGTCGGTGCCTAGAACAACTTTCTCCTGTATAGAAACAGGAACAATATATTTAGCAGCCAACTTGAAGTTACTTATAACCTTCTCTCAAGTTTTTTTAGTGTCCACCAGATAGCTTTCCCTGTTGTAAAAAACACTTATGAATCTAACATAGAGAAGAAATTTCCTCCCACTGGTGTCATCTCTAACTGAGGGTTACCACCAAACCCTTTACCAATGCTTAGATTAGCCTCATCAATTGGAATAGCCAAAGTTGCTTGACTCGCTTTCTTTTTCCTTATATCCAGCTTAGCACTCAAAAAATAAGTAGATTTATATTTCCCTTTAGAAGCATATTCCTGAACATCATCCAAAATAGAAGTGTCTGCACTAGCCAAGGTAGACTGCTTCACCCACTTACCTATTTTCTTACCATCCACCGGTGTTAGTACATCAGAGTTTCCAAGACTAGGTTCCACTACCTCATTGGGAACTTTCCCTGTATCTAGCTCAGTTCCCAGTGAGCACATGTTGAAACATAAACCTATTCTGTATCCATGGGGGGAGCAGATTCATCTTTACCTCTAATTGAAACACCATTTTTCTTTTGTTTCCTCTGTACTGAGGAATAAACACCAACCATAGTAGTGTTATTATTACCTTTACTATCTCCAGAATTCATAAAATCTTCCTCTTGGAGATCCTCTGTATCCACCTCAGTTTCATTATCTGAGAACCATGGATCTTGAGTCCTAAGCTCTCCAACATCTTGGGTAGTATCATTACATGATTTTCTCTTTGAAATACGATCCTCCCTACCAATCTAAACTGATTTAACTATATTTTCCTTATCCATAAAAATTTGTGTTGGTTGATTAACAACCACCGTATCAGGAAAGGAGATTCCAGAACCTTTACCCTGTTTGTCTCCCCACATAACATTCCCAACCTAATGAATTTCAAGCTCCTTATCTAGGATTTCCCCATCCTTTTCAGAAACATCATTCACAGGTAGTTTAAAATTACATTGATCAATCAGATGACCAATCTTCTTGTAATTGAAAAATATTATATTTCTACAACACTTCTCACTCTAGTGCCCAATGCAGTTACACTTACTGAAAAATTCAGGTAACCTTTCAAACTCAGATGATAATTCAAGCTTATAACCATTAAAAACAAGGAAAATAGTTTCAATGAGAGGCAAACATAAATCAACCTCAACAGAAAATATTAAAAAATGACCATATCAAGAACGCTTAGTCTCCCCATTGAATTTGATAGGAATTCCCACAACTTGTTCACTACCCCAAAGGATTTGAGAATTCCAAAAAAAACTAACTTAAGCCCTGAAAGTGAATCTGAGTTTGAATAATTAAATTCTTAACCAAAGCTAGATCAAAGAGTGGATCCCAATCTTGAAACCTCAATATTCCAGGTTTGAGGGAGACAAAACTGAAGCCCCGTGTTCTTGATTTTAATTCATCCTATGGGGAGAAGAGGAAAAAATCCCCTACCAATCGACACCATGAGCCATCCACCGAATCCCCAAATCTGATGGAACTGCTTTAGGAGATCTTCAATTTTACATGGGTTATTATTCTGCTGTAACATTAAACATCCACAAATTAAATGTTGCATTCTTCTAAAATATCTTCAAGAATTTTAGCATTCGGCTCAATAAAATATGAAGTACCATTTCTCATAATTCTTTTATTTTATGAATCAGAACTAGCTCTAAGGTTAAAAAATATCTATCCGAGCGTAAGAGAGATGGTTATCCTTCAAATCATCTTGAACATTAACATTTCAGGGATCCTTCACATCATGATTCACTGGACTATCTTCATCCAAACCCAAAGGCACTTGAATCACGCTATGTCCAGCAGCAACCTTCCTCAAAATCTCTAATGAAATCCTCCTTTGGATTGAAGTAGCACTCCAACGGGAAATCCATCAATAGAGGGCATGGGTGAGCATGGCGAGCGATAGTGCGGGTGAGCACGGGGAGAGCGTGGGCATTCATGGGGTGTGGCATGCACGAGGAATAGGAAGGGGGCATTGGTGAGGGAAACGCAGGTACCTGACGGGCCCATTGGGGGCTACTCGACCTAGGCCCTGGTTTCATGGGCAGGGGCACATCATTTGACCCCCAAGGCATCTTGAGCTGATAAATCTATAAATTATGGCCTTTGTGACACAAGTACTTCAGGAAATCTCATCTAGGGGCCTTTGGTAAGCCATCATCTAAGCCTTCGAGACATTTCAAATTCTTATAAATAGTTCCAGCTGGATTGACAATGCTAATTTGGAGGGATGAGGCTTGATCCACTAATGTACCTGAGTGTGTGTGTGCTTTTGTTTATAATTACCCCAATTAAGGAGGATTTATTTGGCCTGTTATGAGATTACATCAGGCAAGATGTCTTCAGGATTTCTTTGTCCTGTTATTTAGACCATTCTCAAGATGTAATGAAATTTATATGTCAGAATCCTCATGCATCATCATCAGCCACATTTCATAAAGGAAAAATGGGTTATATTATCTCTAAATATTGATTAGAGGTAAATATGTAACCTGTTTTAAACGACCAAATTATCGTGAGAACCTATAAGGATCAAAAGGATCTAAAATGGTTACTCCATCAATAAAATCATCCAAAATCCTATCTCACAATAAGATAATGTATGAAATTTATTCTGAATTCCCTCTATCATTATCTACCACTGCACCAAAACGTGTTGAATGAGGAATGAACCCAAAATGGGAAACATCCTTTAACAAATAAATAGGACCATCGAGCCATTAATTTAAAAAGAACAAGACCATCTACCATAGCTTCGTCCACATCCAGTATTAGTTTCATATTCAAGAAAGAACAGAAGAAATCAAATAAATTTTCAAATACCTTGATGATAGGGCGTGGGGGTGTCGACCTTAGCGTCCGGGGTGTTGAGGGTTGTGGGGGAGAGCCATCGGGAAGGAAGGGAGGAGGTGGGGAGGCCGTTCAGAGCATCTTCGCTGGAGGAGGAGGATCGTGGGGAGGAGGGTCACGGCGAGGAGGCATTGTGGGTATTGAGGGATATTGGAGAGGAGGCATCGGGGAGGAGGCGTTGGGGAGGCATCGGGAAGGAAGAGAGGAGGTGGGGCCACTGCATCGGAGGAGAAGAATCGGGGGTGGCCGCGTGGAAGGAGGATCCCGAGAGGTGGAGTGGCCGTGTCTGAGCCGGTTGGGGCAGCGTCGAAGTCGTGTCGGGGCAGCATCCGAGAAGGAGAATCGCGGTGAAGTGGGGTGGCCTCATCGGAGGCACGTCGTCAGAGGAGGTGGGGAGTCCGCGTCGGAGCAGCGATGACGGGGAAGTGGAGTGGTCGCGCCGGAGGAGGACGATCGTGGGGAGGTTGGGTGGCCCGTTGGAGGAGGAGGATCGTGGAACGTGGGGAGAAGAGTCGTGAGGAGGAGGGGCGTGAGAGGGTTATGGTAAATTGGGGAGTGGGTGGGTTAATTGCCATGGACAGCGAAATTTTCATGGTTGTACACAGGATATAGCCATGGTTCCTATTTTTCGTGGGTATAGCTCTGTGGCGGTAGCTCTAAATTCTAGTAGTGATGTGGACAATCGAGGAATAAAGAGGCTCAATGATTTCTGTAAAACATTTGAGGTATTTCCCACTTACACTTACATTGTAGAATTTATTTATGTCTCAAAACACAGCATCATTGATGTCATGGCACAAAACCAATATTGCAACCGATAAAAGATTAAATCATACCTATGATGGTGATTCATAGAAACATTTTGACCAAGTACATCATTCTTTTGATTCATAAGCCTGAAACATGCGATTGAGTCTTTCTACTGATGGTTTTTGTTCATTTGGTTCTTACGGTAGTCAATATTCTTGTTGTTCTATCTTTATAACTCCATACAATTTACCTCCTTGGATGTTGATAAAGAATCCATATATCTTTTCAACCTTATTAATTCCAAGACATCCGAAAAATAATATTGATGTTTATTTGAAGTCGTTGATTGAGGAGCTATTTTTTTGTGGAGTAATGGTGTCAGTACATATGATGTTGCTGCAAAACAAAATTTCCTATTAAAAGATACATTTATGTGGAAAATTAGTGAATTCCCATCATATGGAATGTTATCTAGATGGAGTAAACATGGTTCAAATTCATGTTCGTACTGTATGAGAGATAGAAAAGCATTTATGCTCGTGAATTAAAGAAAATATTGTTTTTTCAACTGTCATCACAAATTTCTTCCAACCAATCATCCTTTTTGGAGGAACATATATCATTTCAAAAAAGGAACTATTGAAAGAGATGGACCTCCAACAATGATATTGGGTATGGATTTAAAATCATTTTTCTCTTCATTACCTCCCATTACATTTGGACCAACTATAATTTAACAAAAAATTGATGGCTTTGGGAAAGAATACAATTGGATAAAGCAGAGCATTTTTTAGGATTTTATATATTGGTATGATTTATTGGTCTTTCACATGTTGTATTTCATGAATACTGAGAAGAAATTTTTTGATAATATGTTTTATATAGTTTTGGATATACCAGGTAAGACCAAAAATAATGTAAAGGTGTGATTAGATATTGCCCAAATTTATAGGTGACCAAAATTTGAACTGTTTGAAAATGTCATATCACATAATTTAATGAATTCAAAAGCATATTATATAATTTCAAAAGAAAAACAGCTCTTATTTTTTTAGTGGATTTCATATTTGAGACTTCCAAATGGTTATGTTTCCAATTTTGTCAGAAGTTTCAGAAATGGTCATATTATCGGATTAAAAAGTCATGATTGTTATGTTATAATGGAAAAGATTATACCAATTATATTAAGAGGTTTTTTAAATTCTATGATTTTGTATGTGCTAATAGGAATATCATGTTTTTTCCGAGACATTTTTTTGGTGAAAATAGACTATGATGCACTAAGTAGACTATAAGAAGATGTTTTAATTTTATTTAATTTGGAAAAAAAACTTCCCACATAGTTTCTTTAACTTAATGGAATATTTGTTATTACATTTTCCACATGAAGTGAAATTTGGAGGTATAATACAGTTTCAATGGATGTTCTCATTCAAGAGATGCATGCTGAAATTGAAGAAAAAAGTATGTAACAAAGCATAGGTTGAAGGATTAATTGTAGAAGCTTATTTGCAAGAAGAAATTTCTTTTTTCTTCTTGAATTATTTTTAATCTTAATATCCCTAAAAACATAACTGCATGGGCTATAATGATGGAAATTTTGATGATGTAATGAACAATCAATTATCAGTTTTTAATCATCCCAAACTTGGCTTCGATGGAGTTCATGAATGATGGCTTTTAGATGATGAGCATCATAGAGCTTATATGTATGTTCTACTCAACTGTGAAGAAATGAAACCATTTATATAGTGAGTTATCTTATCACTTATTCTATAATCTTTGTTAAATTAAATTAATATTATTTTATTTTTAAGTTATATGTTAATCATATCAAGAAATAGTTTCTATGAATTACACTAGCTGGTCTTGAAGAATGTCGTCAAAATAATTTTTCCCAATGTTTTCAAAAACTAATAAAATAAATTATTTATGTTTTAACATATAAAATAAATTTATTACTTTTTACATTGATAATTGTTTTACAAATTTTTAGGTATCTCAACATGCTAATAAAATTGATAATTGATTGTGTGTATTAAGTGATCCACCATCCAAAATGGTTAAATCTTATAATGCATATGTGGTGAATGGTTTTTGATTTCATACATGTACGTGTATATGGGGAATCAAAAAAACAATGAAGAGTGGTGTTTTTTTGACAGTATCTCATCATAGAGAAATTGAAGTTGACTTTTATGGCATGCTGGAAGAAATAATTGAACTGTGTTATCTGGGATAGAATTACATAATGATGTTTAAATATCGGTGGCTGGATACTGAGAGGGGCTTGTGTGTTCATCAGAGACACAGAATCATTGATATTAAATATAAAATCCTTCTTGTAGTAAATGATCCATTTTTATTATCTCATTAGGTACATAAAAATTATTATGAAAAATATTGTGCTACGTCAAGATAGTTGAGTGATTGGTGGAGCATAATAAAAATAAAATCTCAGGAAATTTGGTTTATTCAAAGTGAATGTGGTTCTACTAAAGTAAAAGGAATTGAAATTTTTCAAGAGACTACTTCAAATCCATCTTTTCCATGAAGAGACACGAATATAGATGATGACACCCCATAGTTAAGGTTAGATGGTGATGATGATGTTATTAATGTAACAAATGAATTTGAAATGAAAAGAGATGATAAAATTGAAAGTCCTGTGTAAATTGATGATACTGAGGAGGAATATAAATATATTGACACCATCAGATATGAAGATGAGGATGAAGATAAAGATTGACACAATTAAATAATGGTTATAATCATATATAATATATATCTATATATAATAGTTTTTCAACTATTTTCTAACAACAATCATTTCGTGTTTCAGATGGACTCGGATCTATTTCATGAGTTCCAAGAGGCTAATTTACTTGATGATGAGCATGATGTTGGATCATCTGACCCTCTGACTACTGGAGATTCAGCAACTACTCAGAGGGGTCATGGTCTTATGTGATTGATGTTTCCTGGCCCTATCCCCAAGCGATGTTCGTGTCTTAGCTACGATCCACGCATTCAGAGGTATGTTTACTTGTGTATTTTAGTTAGTTTTCATTAATTGTCATTAATTTATTTATATACCAATTGTTTGATTGTTTTTTTTCACAGCTTTTCACATATACCTATTGGATAGGGGAGTGATATATTGTGAAATTGTTTTTTTGGAGCATGGGTTACATGGGATCAGATTCCCATTGATGTTCAACAACGCATGTTCAATCATTGGCTCGTACGTAAATAAATAATATTTATTTTGAAATTTATTTAATTAATAACTTGATATTATTAAAAAAATTTAGGGTTTATGTTATCCCATCAATGAGATCATGTGTGACTCTATCTAGAACGGATGAGAGGGTTGTATACATGATTGTTGTCGTCAGTTTTTTCACAATTTAAGAAGGATGGCAATGAGGAAAGCACAAGTCATAGATTTTGATTAGTCTTGTTGCGCCCACCTAACTAATTACATTTCATCTCAGGTTTGGGATGGA
This sequence comes from Viscum album, assembly GCA_963277665.1. Classification (NCBI taxonomy): domain Eukaryota; kingdom Viridiplantae; phylum Streptophyta; class Magnoliopsida; order Santalales; family Viscaceae; genus Viscum; species Viscum album. The sequence continues at coordinate 1,058,668,800 of OY728160.1, forward strand.
TTATGTTCACACTAGATGGATGGTTGTTTTCAGAGAAGATCGTCAGTAAGTCAACAAAATCGGGGGAGACATTATGTGACACATCGAGCTAGTGGTCGTATATTCAGTACGCATATGGAACATATGGTAAGTACCTTTTTTAATTAATTTATATAACTTTAAATGCAAAATGTTTATTTTATATTTATATAGGTAGTCGAACGGCCCAATATTATAGAGTTCGATGTTTATAGGAGGATTTATCAGGATCTTGTCACTGGAGAGATTAGAGGTGATTGCCAGCATCAGATTATAGTCAGTATAATTTCTTTTTGAGTTTTAAAATTAAATAAAAATAATATTTTAATTTTAAATTGTAATTGAAGTAGTCATATGAGGTCGCGATGTATTAGAAATAGACTAAGATTCAGGCCAAGACCGATGATCAAATCATGCAGTAAGATTTGATGAGACAACATGGATGTAGGCGACCCATAATTCCTTCAAGAAAGGATGAGTTGTTGGCATCGACATTCAATTGATGCCTGAGAGTTATTATGGTACTGTTGTGATGTCGGCGTGCAACTCAAGAGGATCTCGTGGAGAGTCATCATCATCTATTGTACAGTATCAAGAGGAGCTGCAAGCTTAGGGTGAGTTTATATAGAGTATGTGTAGGGACAAAGAAGATCTTTTTCGACAACAGTAATAGCAGCTGGAGGAGGAGGAGATGCGTCGATGGCAGTAGTAGTACCACGAGCAGACGATGGAGTACATACGACATCTGACTCATGGTTTAGGGATGGAGTTCCCTCCACTATCTCCTCCAACTCCTCCAGTTCCTCTAGTAGACCCTCCCCCACAGTGATATATTTATTTTTTATGATAAAACATTTGAATGTAAATTTTTTTTTTAATATTATATATCTACATTTCTATATAGTGCATTTTTTATATAGTTGTGAATATTGTGTTTTTATTACTTTATTATTTATTTAATTATTTATTATTTTATTACTTTATTATTTATTTAATTTTTTATTATTTTATTATTTATTTATTATTTTATTAAAATTATTTTTTTTATTTTTTTATTTTTATTTTTTATTTTTTATTTTTTATTTTTTATTTTTTTATATTTTTTCAAATATTGAGGTTTTTATTATTTTATAATTATTTATTTTATTATTAATTTTATTATTATTATTATTATTATTAATATTATTAATATTATTTTATTGATATTATTATTATTATAATTATTATTATTATTATTTATATTATTATAAAAAATATTTATTATTATTATATTTATATTTATATTATTTATATTATTATTATTATTATTTTATTAATATTATTTTGTTATTTTTAGTATTATTATTTCAATATTATTTTATTATTATCATTAATATTATTTTATTAAATTTTATTAATATTAATTTTTTTAAAAATTTAAGTTTTTGCAACGGGTAGATTTTTCAACCGCAAATAACTATTTGCGTTGGGCCCATCGCAACAGGTATTTTTGAAAACTCATAAAAACTATTTACGATGGAAATTCTCCCATCACAAAAAAAAACTATTTAGGACGCCATTTTCTACAATGGGGAATTTGTGACGGGACCCCATCGCAAATGCCCCGTCACAATTAACTCGATTTCCAGTAGTGACTAAAGTTTCATCCTTTAATCAATTTCCACCACAAACTCATCTTTTTCTACAAATGATGAGTATTTAAGATGAATTTTTCATGCCTAAATATTTCGAATCAACTTTTATGGATCATAAAATCCAAAAAATTATAATTATATATTCCTTATATCTTTATTCATTAACCAAAACCAAAATGGTTAGGATAAAGTAAGATGATTCCCTAAAAATAATCTCCAAAAAACAATAGTAAAACCCTAAATTTCAACATAGATCATTCAGAAAATAACTATCATTCCTCAAAAATATTCTAGACTAAGATTGAAACTCAAAAATCAAAAGGATTTGATCGTATAGTCTTCCAAATACCATCAATCACTCTTAATTTTTTATAACAAAAATTTAATTTCCTAAATCTCATAATCACCAATGTTTTCTAATCATTTCTATAAATAACCTAAATCACCATAAGTCTACAATAAAACCATATTTGACTCCAAAATACTATTCATTCTGTTTACCTTAATCTTATAGGATTTCCAAAATAATAGACATAAATAACAAACATCTTCCAAAATAACATTAATCACTTAATCACCAAACCATTTCCCAATCCCATGTTTTTCTATTTGATAAAAAAAATCCCTAAGATCAAAATAACCTTTATCCATCAGATATTTTAACTAAAAAAAATTAATTCTAACCAAGACTTTACATAGGATAGTGATAGGCACTTCACCCTTGTCGCCCTTCGGTTGTTGGTTCAAACCCCATGGCCTTTCTGGACGTGACAGGTTATCACCCGGCCTACGAGTTGTCCTGTTTCTAAAACCTTATTAATATAACATCCAAAATAAATATGATGGACATATTTTAAATAAGGTTAATCACTAAATATCCTTTTAACTAAGGTTTTCAATACAACCACAATACATAAGTACTTCATCCATTTATTTCTATATAGGTCCGTCCTTGGTCTAGATTTTATCCTTTAGAATTGGGCATTTCCTAAAATCAAAAACCATAGTGTGAGCATCAATTATCATATTCTAAAAACCATATAATCAATTTTAGGATGTCTAAATCTTGACAGATTTTTTTCAAACTAAGACACTTCAGGTTTAACCTAGGTTATTCATTGTCATTATCAATTAAAATTACTCATAATGGTTTATAAAGAAAATGTGAATTATCTAAATCATATCCTCCTAGAGTTTCAAACCAGGTGCACATTAAGGCCCATTTTCATGTGTCAGGTTATGCCGAGTCAGGCCCAATGCACCTTGTCAGATTTGTTACCCCTAGGTACATCTGTGGAAGAACCACATCCACTTGTAGTATCCAAAAAGGTATGTATTGATATGAATACCCACGCAATATCTACCTTACCAAAATTATAGTATGTTCTTCTATGTTTATCCTCAAATTATATCTTAGTTTTATGTTCCCAAATCTATTTTTTCTAAATCTAGTTTTTAAGGTTGCTACTAAATTTGTTCTAATACCAACTGTAATGCCCCAAATCTAGAAACCTAGAGTTAGTGTGGTACTTTATTACATTGGAATAGATGCAAGTAAATCACATACCAAAGGACCAATTAATTTAGTAGTCTTGGTAAACCAAATACATACATGAGTCTTGTATTACAAATGAATACACTAATTTCAGCATAATTTTTTTTCTTTCTTTTGAGGATAAATTTATTCCATCTAGTGTATCCATTCATGTCATTACTTAGTACACTTCTTGGAATATTGAGGGGAAATTAAACATATAAAAGGGGTGATCTCAGATGCTCAGTAAGGGTAAACATACAATGGAAGCTATCATAAAAAAGAATAAATGATTGTGGAAAGGTGATTAACTAAAACACGTGCCATTTTATCAATAACATGAGCATAATATGGAAGGAATGGAATATGATCAAATAATTCCATATAAATAATCACATGAGAATGAAACTTAACCATAGATATTATACTAGTAAAATAATCACATTGAATATCAATAACTAATCTCATAATTATGGAATGCATAATACTAGACATCTGAAATATATCATAAAGACCTCATCCAAGGCATCTGAAAATAAATTGTTAAGGCCTCATCCAAATCCATATCTAAAAATAAATGGGAAAGGCCTCAACCAAGTCCATATTTGGTTTGTCTTATGAGACCTATAGATGCATTGAGGAGCTATAGTGGGCCATGCCGTCACTTACTAAGTCCAATGTATTACATATATGAAAAGGGTGAAACATAAACAACATAAACATTCATATTGAAAAACTAGCATATGAAATGTGAATACTTTAACCATAATCTATGAACTTTATCAAAATAGAACATCCATAGTCAAACTAAATCATAAACAATGCAATGAGATATGGTAAATGATATCATAAGATATCAACCTCAATTAAGCATTAGATTCAACATAGGATGTTGACATAGATGAAAATACTATAATAAAATCATTAAAAATTTCTTAAGAGAAATACCTCATTTTACTTTGAAACCATTTATTTAAAAGGATTCACAGTTTTAAAAGAAAACAATTTCATTGAAAATAATTTTTTAAAATTTTAAAGGAAGCTTCAAAACATTAAGGTGTTATGATAGTGGAAAAATCCTCTCATGTTGTATATGTTAAAAAAACATTTCTTCCATATTTTTTCAGAAAAGCCTCAAATGAACTTATTTAGAAAACAAAAAAATATAAATTTTAAATAATTTGAAAAAGGTAAAAAGGGGATAAAAATGACTTTAAAAAATCATTAGAGAATAGTAAGAAAAATTGAAAACATTTTTAGAAAACATGGACATGGGAAAAAAGATGTGGTAATTAAATCATTAAACAATCAAGATGTCTCATACCACTTTGAATATTTAAATCATAAGCCCAATGAAAGAATAAAATTTAAAAAAACATTAAATATCATGATAAAAAAAATTAATAACATGATATGTCAAAGGGGTTGTATATACACCTCATAAAATAAGGTGGGTGTATAACATCAAACTAGGCCTCAATGAAAGGAGATTGAGACGAAGTCCCTTACCTCATAATTTCCTTTAGATGAATGTGATTTAACCTCCTTTATAATGGTTTAAATTGTGTTATTAAATTATAACATAATCATAATCATATTTATAATATCATATATTAACTTATAATATTTTTTTACCCGTTTTTTAATAATCTTCCATTATTTTCACTACTTTGGGTGTTAATTGCCTAGTTTTCCTAGTAGGTTTTGACTTGTTACTTGTTGTTACTATTAATTAAATCATGATTTAATCATATAAATAATGTAAATAATTATTTAAATATCATATATATTCAGTATATATGTATTTATAATAATCTATAATATTTGGAGATAAGAAATGAAATGCATCGTTCATGGAGACGGTAGGTCGTACGTACGCATGAGTCTTACTTTCATTTCTTTATCGTATTTAAAAGAATAAAAATTAATTTATGTATATTATAATTATATTATAATATTTATTTCATATATTTCACATATTTTTATTAAAATAATCCTTAATACATTCCATGTATAGTGTGAACGAATCACATCATTTTGAGGAGGCGGTAGTCCACATGTCCACAAACGAAGTTATCGTATTTACAAAAAATGGAAAGCATGATGGTGTGTGTTATATAATAATTACAGAATTATGAATACATCATAAATACCATATATATCATATAAAAATATATTTTCGGTCATAATTATCAACCGTGAGAGGTGGTAAAGAAAAAACAAATAACATCATTTCGTGAGGCGGTAGTTCATTGTACACAAAAATGGTAAGTTTGTTACCCATTAGATGGAAATGTGTGTATGTGTAGGTAAAAACATTAATATAAAAACACATAAATATATTTAGAATTCTGATATTATTATATAAACATTAAATAATAATAAATTAAGGAGTGGGGAAAGAAATAAAACTAAAGTGATCGTTGAAGAACGTTACCTAATTTTCAGGTAACTCCTTTTGGTTTATACCAAAAGACTTCCTTGATTGGATTTCTACCCAAAGGTTGGATTCTAGGATAAGAGGAGGAAAGTTGGGAGGAGATTTTTATAGGTTTTTTTTAACCAAACAGGTTCTGAACTATGAATAAAAGATAAGAAGATGTTCCCTTTTATAAGAGAGGGGAGGGCACTCTTGGAATTCTTCAAATTATCAATTAATATAAATTAATTTTCTATTTCAAATCACTCAAAACTTATTTATTTCTAATATAGGATGATTATGGGTCAAAATAAATTCATAAAATTAAAATTAAATAATTTTTGACTATTTTTTTAATCCTTATCTTTTAGCTTTAACCCTTGTTTAACCTTTTTAATTCTTATTGTGATATCATATAATTTACACTTTGAGGGTCAATATAATTACAATAAAATTACAAATGACAAATAAATGAGTCATTAGTGAAATTTTAGGACTTATCCTAATCATTTTGTCTGATTTTATATTTTTATGAATTTTATATCATTTAATAAAATATTATTTATTTTAAAATATAAATAATGGTAATTTTGACACTATTCATTATTCGACTTTTTAAAAATATCATAAAAACAAGATAAATTTGAACCAATGCTTCTAAAACATCACTAACATGTCGAAGTAATCTAAAAAATTCATGGATTACATTAATCATCTCAAACTATATTTATTTTAATATTTTTAATATCATTTATTTGATATTTCCTTTAATTAAACAATTATTGCATCATCATTGTGCAAGAAATTAATTAAATTATTTATTCTATAAATTTTTTTTAAAAAAAATAATCATGATGAAGATAAATATTTTAGATTTCCAATGACTACTTATAGTCTAATATTGAAGGTTTCGGGCGTAGCGGAAGCGTGGTTGGGACAGGACCCACCTTTGATTTTTACCATGATCAATGATTATTCCGGGATCAATAAAAAGATGAACGCCAGTCTCCATGGAATATAATCAAAGATTTAGATAAAGAATAAAGAGGCCTGAAACCTTAGAGAGGATATTGCACATCATGTTTATAATTAATTTAATTAATTTCATAAAGAAAAATAATACCTATATCTTTGGTATTTTTCTTCGTCGATGATATTGATCATCCGGAATGACCCTTCCAAATTATATCATTGTGCTTGTAAGGATCTAAACTAGAATCCCTCTAGTAGTGATCCACATGTGCTCTAATGGCCTCTAATCGACACCACTCGTTCTCCAAGTGCTAGTGCGGTGAAGCGAGTGTCTTATGTCAGTCGTTCTTGATCGCTTGTTCTTCGGCCTTTAAGAACGTATCTCATTCTTGAGAGGGGAGAGAAGAGGATTCGAGAGAGAAAATGTTTGGCTCAACAATTCTCAATTCACCAGGAATGTGGTGTGGTGTCTGGCACAATAGGTGTACTTTCCTATTTATATACATGGAATTTCAGTTACATTATTTAATTACATAGCAACAATTAAATACATTCATGAACTTATAGAAAACCCATGCATTTAATAATAACACCACGCCATTATTTATGGTGTGTCAACTTATGCAAAACAGAATTATAAATAAAATTATGCATCATAAAATAATAGTAGCATTATTTTAATTTGTGTCAACTAGTTAAATAATTATTTACCATCTTGAAAATAATTATTTTACTACCGGACCGACCTTGGTCTACTCGAACTCCACTTCCATTTATTGAACACCTGAATAAATAAATAAATAATTTATTCTCTTAAATAAATATTTTATTTACAAACTATTAAATAAATATTTATTAAATGTTCAATAAAATAAATAAATATATTTTATTTAATTTATGTGATCATTGTATTTTGAATAAAATTATTCCAAGGTATTGATAATAATTTTTATTTAATTAATTAAATTCAAATAGAATTTAACTCAGACCACCAAAAACACTTAGTGTGTGACCCTCTAGGATTCTTTCTCGTTAGCATTAAGTGGGCTTGCCTAAAGTCCAAGATTACTATCTAGAAATGGGTCAAGGAACCCAAGAGAAAGAACGTAAAGTTTCAACAACGACATCCACATACAAATGCTCACTGTGTAATATAATCCCTTTGTCGCAATATCTCATCAAGAAGGTTTCATGACTATGTCGTCAACTTTTATGCTTGATACTTCATTCTTTGACTACCTAAAATAAACTCATCATTACACCATGGACATGGAATTTCACGCAACGTTTCTATTTCAATCATAGGGATGAGATATCAACTTCCATAAATGGAAGGGACAAATCCTTCCTCGACTTATCCATTAATAACATGCCACTCGTGACGCACCCAACGTACCCTACTTCCCACCAACTTTCCGCATGACGGTTTTCATCATTAAATCAAAGTGTGTAAGTCATGACACGTATTAATGATAATATTAAAGTCTAAGGATCATTACACATGCTCGCAGATAGAAATATCTGATGACACCAAAACATGTGGAATTCCTACTAGCGGGTCTATTCTCATAATCTTCTATCTTGGAGATTACCAAGTGAGAACTTCATGATAGGAAGTCTCATCTCCTTATGAGTACTCACACCTAACAGTTTGCATGCTATGTGTCCCATCATAGCATGTCATTCAACCATAGAACTATATTTAAGAATATTATTATATCATTTCATGGTTCTCATCATAGCGGGGAACTGCTATGACCTTATCAATGCAACAAATACTCTAGGAAATTATTACATCATAATCATGCAGAACAATGAACAATATGTAATAATACATTAAATATCCATGTAATAAAAGTAAAACCAATTGGTTATAGGACACCAACTCTTACAAACTCCCACTTGGACCAGAGACAACTATCTACAACTTTTAGTCTGCTAGACCTCACATGATGATCATATTTCTGCTGAGTCAAGGCTTTAGTCAAGGGGTCTACCACATTGTCTTTCGTGGAAATATTTCTCACTACAACTTCACCTCTTTGAGAAAAATCCCTCAAGAGATGATACTTCTGAAGTATGTACTTTGTTCACTGATGTGACCTTGGATCTTTTGCGAGATCCACCGTTGCAGTATTATCACAGTACAGTGTGATGGGATCTTTACTGCTAGGTATCACATCTATCTCCTGGATGAATCTTCGCATCCAAAATGCTTCTTTATCTGCCTCATAATCTGCAATATACTCAGACTCTGCTATAGAATATATTCCCACACTCTTCTTTGAGATCTTCCAGCTCATTGCACCTCCATTCAAAGTGAATATGTATCCTGTTTGCGACTTCATGTCATCTTGATCAGTCTGGAAACTAGTATTTGCATATCTTCTGATGATTGGTTCCTCATCTCCTCCATAAACTAGGAACATATCCTTAGTACACCTCAGATACTTTAGGATAATCTTGACGGCCATCCAATGGAGGTCACCTGGGTTAGCTTGATATCTTCCTACCGCACTCAATGTGTAGGCGACATCTATCCTAGTACATAGCATGGCATACATGACTGGCCGAATCACTGATACATATGGAGTCCTTTCCATTATCTTTATTTCCTCATGTGTCTGAGGACACATTTTCTTGGAAATATCAATGCCATGTGACACTGGAAACAATCCCCTCTTGTATTGTTCCATACTGAATCTCTTCAGTATCTTATCAATGTATGTACTTTGACTTAGGCCCAGAAATCTCTCGGATCTATTAGGATGTATCTTAATCCCAGGAATATATGATGCCTCTCCCAAGTATTTCATGGGGAAGCATTGATTCAACTATGCCTTAATAGAATGTAAGATTGGTATCTCATTTCCAATAAGTAATATATCGTCAGAATATACTATTAGAAAAATGATTGTATTCCCACTAAACTGTTTATAGACACAAGGCTCACATTCATTCTTGATAAAATCAAATTCTTTTATGGATTCATCAAAATGAATGTTCCATGACCTGGATGATTTCTTTAATCCATAAATGGATTTTTGTAACTTACATACCTTATTGGAATCCTTTGGAGTCACAAACCCTTCAGGTTGTGTCATGTAGACATCTTCCTAAAGGTTACCATTAAGGAATGCTATTTTGACATCCATTTTCCAAATCTCATAGTCATGGTAAGCCGCAATGGCAAGTATAATTATGATGGATTTCATTATTGCAACTGGTGAGAAGGTTTCATCGTAGTCAATTCCTTGACATTGTTTGAAACCTTTTTCAACCATTCGTGCCTTATAGGTATTGAATTATCCTTCCATGTCCAGTTTCTTCTTGAATACCCATTTTCAACCAATAGGATTTACATCAACTGGAAGATCTACCAAAATTCAGAGTTGGTTTTGGTACATGGAATCCATTTTAGAATTCATAGATTCTTGCCACTTGGCAACGTCTGTTCCACTTACTGCTTCCTTGTATGTTAGAGGATCATTATTATAAACTAATAATGAGTCACCATCCTTTGTAACTAGAAAACCATACCATTCCAGTTCTCTAACCTCTCTTGTACTCCTACACAGTACTTCTATCTCTGGAACTGATTATTCTTCCATGGGGATTTGTGGAATGTATTATTTTACCAACTCTTGTGTACCTTGAGCCTCAACTTCATCGAAGTCTATCTTGCTCCCACTATCTATTTTGGAGATGTGATTCCTATCAAGGAATATGGCATGTCTTTTTACTATAACCTTTTTTTTATAATGGGATGTATAGGTAATATCTCTTTATTTCCTTGGGGTATCCTATAAAGGTACACTTTGTGCCTCGGGGTGTGAGTTTGTTACCTGAAGAGGCCTTAAAAAATGCTTCGCTACCCCACACATGTAAATTCAATAACATGGCTTTTATTGCACTCCAGAACATGTATGGAATACCATTTATCAATTTTTTTGGTACTTGGTTTAGTATGTGTGTCGTTGTTTGTAACGCATATCCCCAAAAGGATAATGGAAGACTCGCATGACTCACCATTGATCTCACCATGTCCAATAGGGTTCAGTTCCTCCTTTCACTCACACCATTCCACTGGGGTGTGTTTAGAAAAGTGATTTGGTATAGGATCCCAAACTCCCGTAATTTTTCAATTAAGTCTTGATTAAGATATTCTCCACCTCGGTCTGAGCGGTGTTTCTGAATATTCTTACCAATCTGGTTCTCAACTTCATTCTTGTATTATTTGAACTTATCAAAATAATCCAACTTATACCTCATTAAGTAGATATATCCATATCTACTAAAATCATCATTAAAAGTTATAAAGTATGAGTACCCTCCCCTTACTTCAACTGGAAATGGTCCACACACATCGTATGAACCAATTCAAGAAGTTCTTTAACCCTTTCACCTTTCCCACCAAATAGGGCTTTGGTCATTTTTCCTTGTAAACATGCATGAAATACGCCAAGTGGTTTTAGTTCAAAAGAATCTAAATATCCATCTTGATGTAACTTTGTAAATAATTTCTCATTTACATGACCTAGCCAGTGATGCAAAAGTTGGGTGTGGTATGAGTCATGTGAAGTATCTTTGTTATCAATTTCCATTACCTAGTTTGTGTAATCCAACACATAAAGATAGTTTTATAAATTTTCCCTACCAAAACAAATGCTATATTTATAAAAGAAGCAACATTAATTTCCAAACTTGAAAACAAATCCATCTATATCTATTATGGATACAGAAATTATGTATTTGGTTACAGAAGGCACATAAAAACAACCCTTTAACACCAAGATCATCCCAGTTGGCAATGTGAGGTGGTAGTCCCCAACAGCAATAGCAGCAAGTCTGGCTCCATTGGTTGCTCGTAGATCTACCTCTCCTCGATCAATCTTCCTAGATCTACTTGGTTCTTGTATTTGGATTCATATTTGAGCACCACAAGTTTTATATAATACCCAATTTATATAAATAGGATTGCATTCGATAAAAAATGCACCTGAAGCTTCCCCTTTCTTCTTAGGCTGGGTGTAGTTCTTCTTCCGGTGGCCCTTCTTGCCACATGAGAAAAAAATATCCTCATGTTCCCTTGCCTCCCCTTTGATATTCTTTTTCATGGAAGGCTGTGAAGAAGCTTTGGGCTTAAATCTCTTCGCCTTCCCTTTCCTTTTATTCACCATAAAGACAGAAGGATTTTCGCGCTTCATATCTTTGTCCACTTGGTGAATGAGGATAATAAGATCAGATAGAGACTTCTCAATGTTGTTCATATTGAAATTGACAAAAAAGTTATATAAGCTCTGAGGTAGTGATGTGAGAATGAGATCAGTGCCCAGTTCTTTGGGCAGTTTAAACCCTAGAACCTCTAGGCGCTCAATATAGCCAATGATCTTGACTACATGAGGCCCAGCTGGGGAACCTTCTCCAATATTACTCTGAAAGAGTGCCTTAGAGATCTCAAACCTTTCTTGTCTTTCTCTCTCATGGTAAAGACCATGTATGTGCTTGATCATGCTATAAAAATCTATGTTTTCGTGAGACTTTATGAGCTCACTAGACATTGATGATAGCGTCAAACATTGAACATCGACCGCATAGTTCATATGTTTCTCATACACCAATAAATCCTCATCACTCGCCTCTTTGGCAGGAAAATCAGGTAATGCTGACTCCAGCACGTAAGACTTCCATTCATGGCGTAGGATAACCCGAAGGTGTCTAAACCATTTTTGGAAGTTAATACCGGTGAGGATGTTGTCTTTATCTAGAATTGATCGTAGGGATAGTGTGGTTGATGATTTTTTCATTTTTATTCTATAATTAAAAGAGCAGATCATTAGTACTTTCTTGATTACATTTTATAAGAAATAATAAATTTTATTAAGTCTCCCACTATTTTATCAAGTCCCAATAGCCCTCACCATTGAAATCAGAATGTCCAGTTTCCATGAAATTCTAGTGGCAAGGATCCATATTCCCCTTCACATAACCCCAATAAGGGTTGGTCAAGATATTAGAAGATATTTAGGTAGGCAGGTCTTTTCCAACTGTGGGCTTGTATCTCCTTGATATGTTGAGTGGACTCCACAATCCTGAAATCATGAATTTGGATTTCCTCAACTCTTGCCTCCAATATCACACCAAGTATAGCAAGGGCTACTCCTATTTATGTAATATGGTTAAGTCAACTCGAAACCTTTCATAAGGGATTCCTGTATAAAAGTAATTTTCCCAATAAGGGTTGGTCAAACACATAGTTTTATTAAGTTTTTCCCTTAATCAAGTAACAGAAGTCTTGTTCTGACTTAATATTTTATTTGAGGGATTTTTATCTATTATGCGTGAATTGATTATTATCATTATCACGCACCTTTTAATATTAAGTGGAAATTACTTAAGTGATTAACCATGTCTTGATAATATTTATGCATAAGTCTGGTTTATTTTAGTTCCATCTTGCATGTTTGTTTAATTCATTAATTATGGGATCGTGGCAAAACATCCATAATGATAAAACATGATACTGAAAGAAATAAAATAAAGTAAATGGAATGATCATGAGATTTTCTAATGGTTAGTTTATCTTGTGGTTGATAAAATAACCATGACCTGGGGGAGAAACACCTTGAACCTTTTAGGTTCGTGTTTACAGATTCCACCTATCCACCTCTATATCTCCTGGGATTGGTTTCGTCTCAGCTCCAGCTTGAACCACCTCCACTAGCTTGGGAGTTCCATCCATTAAATATTCCTTTTTTAACTCACATGTAGGTGAGGGGTAAAAAGGGGTTTTACATAAAAGAAACCTTGGGCATGCAGACCCTACATATTAATGAGGAGAAGTCTTGTAGGCCAAAAAAATTAATTCAATTAAATAAATTAAAAGAAACCATCCACATGAAAAGGTCTTGGTCAAGCTCATGATCATCCATACGTGCAATGATATTTAAGCATAAATAAAACTAGCAATCAATTCTTTAATCTTTCTTGTTTAAGATAAATCAGGCTCAAATCAATTAATTATCATATTTAATTAATCAATCCTTTTATCTTAAATCCTTTTTTGAATTTCCTTGAGATTCTCATCCATCATAATTTTAAACAAATAAATTCATTTAAAATTATCTTTGTACGTAACTTGTACCTTGGAGGCAACCCGGTGAATTCCTATTCATAACTACCCAATGAGTAGAAATGAACATTAAGCATATGTTAAATTAAACACATATATATAAAACACCTATCAAGTGTTGTTCCTCAACTTTATGTCTGCACGATGGTACACGTCTCAAGGGTTTGTATAATATAATAATAAATTTTAATAAATCTACGTAATTTGGATGAGTACACAACGTGCAGTTCCAATTACATGGCGTGTATTATTTTTCACCGTCTATCTGAAGTACATGACCGGGGAAACGACATGTGAGTATACTTCGGAAATATTTGGAGTACACATTGTGTCCAGTGAGCCACACACTGTGTAGTTCCTCATTACACAGTCTCCATCTGGGCAAGCCATGTACGAGGTACACAATCCAACCCTAACCTGAAGGGACTACATGCCGTGTCCATTGGGCCACACAGTGTGTAATCCAAAAACCATATGCCACCTATTCCTGGTTGACACACGGAGTCATTTAAGACTTAGAAAGACTCCAAAAAATGGTTTGGTTTGGCGTACCGGTCTGATTCATTGAATCTTGACTACACGGAATGTAATGTCGAATACATGCCATGTGTTCTTGTGTTGTATGGCCAGGAAGCTTTGGCACCTCCAGATGAGATCCTCTATTTTATTTTAATCAAAATTAAAATAAAATATTGTTTTTGTAAGTGAACAAGAAATTAAAGAGGAGGAATAGATCTCAAGATTCAGATTTGCAGAATGATTAACTTGAACTGAAACAACTAAATTATTAAATGCGTAATTCATCAAATAAATATTTAAATAATTATAAATTATGATATAACCACTCTGATACCACTTGAAGGTTATAGGTGTAGAAGAAGCGTGGTTGGTACGGGGCCCAACTTTGATTTTTACCATGATCAATGATTATTCTGAGATCAATACGATGATGAACGCCAGTCTCCATGGAATATAATAAAATTTTTAGATAAATAATAAAGAGGCCTAAAACCTTAGAGAGGATCTTTCACATCATGTTTATAATTAATTTAATTAATTTCATAAAGAAAAATAATACCTGTATCTTTGGTATTTTTCCTTGTTGATGACATTGATCATCTGGAATGACCCTTCCGGATTATCTTTTGCACTTGTAAGGATCCAAAATAGAATCCCTCTAGCAGTGATCCACACGAGCTCTGACGGCCTCCAATCGACACTGCTCATTCTCTGAGTGCTAGTGCGCTGAAGCGAGTGTCTTGTGTCGGTCATTCTTGATTGCTTGTTCTTCGGCCTTGAATAACGTCTCTTGTTCTTGAGAGAGGATAGAAGAGGATTCGAGAGAGAAATTGTTTGGCTCAACAATTCTCAATTCACCAGGCGTGTGGTGTAATTTCTGGAACAATAGGTGTACTTTCCTATTTATATACATGGAATTTCAATTACAATATTTAATTGCATAGAAAAAATTAAATACATTCATGAACTTAGAGAAAACTCATGCATTTAATAATAATACCACCTCATTATTTATGGTGTGCTAACTTGCACAAAACGAAATTATAAATAAAATTCAACGTCATAAAATAATAGCAGCATTATTTTAATATGTTCTAACTAGTTAAATAATTATTTACCATCATGAAAATAATTATTTTACTACTGGATCGACCTTGGTCCGCTCGAACTCCACTTCCATTGATTGAAAACCCAAATAAATAAATAAATAATTTATTCTCTTAAATAAATATTTTATTTACAAACTTGTAAATAAATATTTATTAAATGTTCAATAAAATAAATAAATATATTTTATTTAATTTATGCGATCATTGTAACTTGAATAAAATTATTCCATGGTCTTGAGAATAATATTTATTTCATTAATTAAATTCAAATATAATTTAACTGAGACCACCAAAAACACTCAGTGTGGGACCCTCTAGGATTATTTTTCGTTGGCATTAGGCAGGCTTGCCTAAAGTCCAAGAGTACTGTCTAGCAACTGGTCAAGGCACCCAAGAGAAAGAATGTAAATTTGTAACAATAACATTCACATACAAATGCTTACTATGTAATATAATCCCTTTGTCACAATATCTCATCAATAAGGTTTCATGACTGTGTCATCAACTTTTATGCTTGATATGTCGTTCTTTGACTACCTAAAATAAACTTGTCATTACACCATGACCATGGAATTTCACGTGATAGTTCTATTTCAATCAAAGGTTCGAGATATCAACTTCCATAAATGGAAGGTACAAATCCTTCCTCGACTTATCCATTAATAACATGTCACTTGTGACGCACCCAACATACCCTACTTCCCACCAACTGTCTGCATGACGGTTTTCATCATTAAATCAAAATGCGTAAGTTGTGACACGTATTAATGATAATATTAAAGTCTAAGGATCATTACACACGCTCACAGATAGAAATATCTAATGACACCAAAACATGTGGAATTCCTACTAGTGATTCTATTCTCATAATCTTTTATCTTGGACATTACCAAGTGCGAACTTCATGAGAGGAAGTCTCATCTTCTTACGAGTACTCACACCTGACGGTCTGCATGCTATGTGTCACATCATAGAATGTCATCCAACCGCAGAACTATATTTAAGAATATTTTTATAGCATTACAAGGTTCTCATCATAGCGTGGAACTTCCATGACCTTATCAATGCAACAAATACTCTAGGACATTATTACATCATAATCATATAGAACAATAAACAATATGTAATAATACATTAAATATACATGTAATCAAAGTAAAACCAGTTGGTTCTATAACACCAACTATTGCAAATATATCTTCTTAATAACCATATATAAAAAATATAGTGCTTATTAAAAACATGAGTGTGACATATTGTACTTCCCTTAGAATAAAATATTATAAAAACCTTAAAATCATACAAGTGGCTTCAATAAGCCATAAAATTATCCCAAATATGATTTTAGTCAAACCACACTCATCCAATAAAATTAGGACAAGGGTTAGGGTAATTTTATAGTCTTTATAATATTATTTTTACTTGTAATTATTTGATTTACCCTTAACTGTGGTAATTAAAATATTACTAAATTTACTATTCATACGAACAAAAAAAACCTATTTACATAATTTGGACCCACTGATTCCAAATATTTAATCTATTTTTTAACATTCAAAACATATAATTTTCAGTAATTAATTTAAAATTAATCTCATTGATGGAATGAGGAAATGGGTTTTTAAAGTGAATGTTCAAACGATTGAAATATTTTTATATCCAATTCCAATGTAAAATTGATTAAAATGAACTAAATTAGATTAAATGATAAAAAATAATCTAATTTTACTTTAAAAATAATTACAAATATAATTTAACACTATAAATTATTTTAATGAAAAAAGTTTTCAATTAAAATTTAGTATTTTTCACTATTCATCAAAACATGAAACTTATCAGAAAAATACCAATAATTCAAACAAGGTAAATTTTTATATCCCAATTTAAAATAATAAGTTTAGTTTTTCAAATAAATTATATAAAAGTGTCAAAAATTAGATTTAAAATAGGTTCACCCTTAAAAGGCAGTAAGACTGCTTTTATAAAAATATAGGTTTTTATGTGTAATATTGGGTTTTTTATTATCTTATGCATGTCAAATATATTGGATGAATATCAAAAAAATTTATTGAATATATAACATATATATTTCATTAATATCATTCACTAATAGTAATTAATTTAATTTATTAGGATAAAATGACTTTGTGAGCATAAAAATAGTTCTTTATAAAAAAAATTATATATTCAGTTGGTTCCTAAATTCGTTTCTAATTAATTTATTACCAATGAACTCAACCATATATTTTAATAAGTTAGTAAATAATATTCATAACTTCCAACTTAATGGAAATGTTATATATTATTATTTTAAATAATAATATTTTAATAATATATTGCCGTTCAGTGAAAATAAACCTTACGTGTAATGTACGCCAACTTATTTTTGTGTGTAGCATAAGATTAACATGGTATTGAATATAAATTAAGAAATAAACAAAATTAAATTTATTAAAAAATGAAAATATTGTAAAGTCTTGGGGTGTTACATCTTTAGTAGATTCCATCGTGCTGAGTTTGGTATCGGAGATTGGACGAATGCTAATAAATTGGTCTGAGTACTAAAAGAGGTGGCAAGTGTTAGGTGAAAATTCTCTAGAGATTTATGTGGGACATAGGGTGACCCACCCTTTTATAGGAACAATAGGTGATGGTTCAAATTCTATAAATTTCAATGGTTGATATTGAAAAACCTTTTCTTATCTAACGATCAAGATTTAATCAAAGAAAGATTTTAAAATTAATCTAAACTCTTAAAGCTTAATTTTAAGAAAACTTTTTATCTAAGTGAGAAAAAATTCAATTAGAAAGAATTATTAATTTTGTAACAAAAAATTGTAAAACTAAAAGAATATGTACGAAAAATTTTATAAACTAAATTAATAAATAAGTACAAAAACTAAAAGAATAATTCTTTTTAGAGTATAAATCTTTCATCGATATGAGTAACTTGTTCTTCTTGGTTTTGTAAAAGAAATTGATTAAAATAAATTTTATAAAAAAATTATTGTCTGGAAAATTTTATAACAATTTTTGAATCCATGAATATTTTTTAACATTTTTTGAATCTGAATTTTTTTTGACTCCATAGAATCTTTTTATATAATATTGATAATGGAAAGTTTATACAAAAGCTGATTCAGAAAATTTTTATAAAAAAAAATTTATTCTGGTAAATTTATTATGAAAAAAATTTAAAAGTTTTTAGAAAAAAAAAATTTATAAAAACTGAATTTTTTAAAAAATTAATAGTTTGAGAAAACCAAAAAAGTTTTTAAAGTTTTATAAAACCAAAAAGTTTTAGAGTTTTAGAAAAACAAAAAAAATTATAAAATAAAAGTTTTTTGAAAACTAATGTTTTTTAGAAAATTAAAACATATGTACTCCCCATTTGAAAATTAGTTCATTAATGTAAGGATATTGTTAAAAAACAAGTATATATATATAATCATTTGATATTGATCATTCCTAGGTTCTGTTTAATATATTCAAATCTATAAAAACTAAGGGGTTTAGTAAAAATATCAGTAAGTTGTTCTTGTGTTTCAATGAATTGTAAAATGATATCACCTTTTTGTGTGTGATCCCAAAGGAAATGGTTCCTTATGTCTATGTTCATAGCATGTGAGTGATGTAATGGGTTTTTACTTAAGGTAATTGAACTTTTGTTATCATACGATATTTGAGTTTTAGTAAAACTTTTTCCATATTCAGTGAGTGTGAGTTGCATCCACAAAACTTGAGAACAACAACTTCTAGATAACACATATTCAGATTCAGTAAATAAAAGTGCTACTCGGTTTTGTTTTTTATAAGACTAAGAAACAAAAGCTTCTACTAAGAAATGACATGTTCTGAAAGTACTTTTCATATCCATTTGACATCCACTAAAGTCATCATCTGGAAAAAAAAGTAACTCAAAATCATTTCCATAAGAGTAAAATAATTCTAAATCCATGGTTTCCTTAAGGTAATAAAAAATATTTTTAACATATTTAAGATGGGAATATTTTGAATTGGATTGATATCTAGCACATAATCATACTAAAAACATTAAATTTGGGAAACTAGATATTAAGTAAAGTAAACTTACAATCATACCTATAATAGTTTTTTGATCAATTGGTTTTCCAGCTTCATCAATGTCCAAAGTATTTGAGGTTCTGATAGGAGTACTAATACTTTTAGTGTTTTCATAACAAAATTTCTTATGAAAATATTTTAAATACTTATGTTGAGATATAAAAGTTCATTCTAGTTTTTATGAGATTTTAAAACCTAAAAGGTATGCTAACTCACTCATAATACTCATTTCAAACTTAGATTTAATAAGATTTGTAGAGGAATCTATTAAATAATTTTGATTTGAACTAAATATAATGTTATCAACATAGATTTTTATAATAATAATATTTTTATTACCTTATTTTATAAAAATGGTTGGATCTGTATCTCCCTTAAAAAAATTATTTTGTAACAAAAATATAGTTAACCTATCATACTAAGTTCTAGGGGATTGTTTGAGTTTATAAAGTGACTTGGTAAGTTTATAAACATGTTTTGGATGTTTTTTATTTTCAAAACCAGGTGTTTTTTATACATAAACTTACTCCTGAATATAACCATTAAGGAAATCACACTTCAAATCCATTTGAAATAGTTTGAAATTTAAGAATGCTACATAAGATATAGGTATACAAATAGACTCAATTATAGCTACTAGAACATAAGTTTCCCTATAATCTATACCTTATTATTGATTTTAACCCTTAGCAAAAAATTATTTCTTTATTTGTAACTATTATTCCATTTTTATCACATTTGTTTTGAAAGATCTATTTTACTCCAATTATAGAAGTATATTTAATATGTTCAATTTAATTCAATACTTGGTTCCTTTTAAATTCATTGAGTTCATCTTTCATTGATTTTATCCAATATTCATCACCTTAAGCCTCATCAGGATTCTTAGGTTTGAATTCTGATAATAATTATAGATGTTAAATTTCATTTCTCAAAGAACTTCTATTCATAACTAGTCAATCTACATCACCAATGATATAATTATTAGGATGATTCCTAAGAAACGAATAACTTCATGGATTTTAAAAAGTCTATTCTTCAAAAATAGATTGAAAATATTCTTAAAAAATAACTTTATAAATATATTCTTCACTTTTTTTATCATGTGAAGAACATTCAAATATAGGTTGAAAGTCAGTTTTAGAAATAAAATCCAAAGATGTAGGTTGAGGTTGTTTGAAAACAAAGGGATCAGTTTCAAAAAATTTAACATGTATTGGTTCATGTTTAGTACTTGTATTTTTATTGAAAAATCTATAAGCCTTACTAGTTTTGGAAAAAACTAAAAATATTCATTCATATAATTTTGGAGAAAATTTATGTAAGTTATCTTTAGTATTCAGAATGAATACTTTTCATCCAAAAACTTTGAAATAATAAAGTTTTGGTTTTCTTCCAGTGAAAAACTTGTAATATTTTTTATTAATAAAAGGTCTTATTAAAACTCAATTTATAGTATAATAGTAAGTACTAACTGCTTCATCCCAAAAATGTTTAGCAACTGAGTATTGACTTGGTGTGGTTTTAGTAATCTCATGAATAATTATATTTCTCTTTTAGTTACAACATTTTTAGTGGAGTTCTATGTGTTTAAAAGTTGTGTTTGATGCCTTTTTTTCTACAAAAAAGTTTCAAAATCAGAATTTACAAAGTCTCCACCATGATCACTATGAATATTTTTTAAGGATAGGTTTTTCTAATTTTTAACTTTGGATACAAAAGTTTTAAAATAACTAAAGGCTTTGTGTTTTATTACTAGAAAATATATCCAAGTATATCTAGTGTAATCATCAACTAAAACGTATACATAGTATTTTTCATCGATACTTCCAGTTTGTGTAGGACCAAATAAATTCATGTGCACTAACTGTAAATCATTAGAAGTTGAGACTTCACTAATATATTTAAAACTTGAATTATGTTTCTAACCATATTAATAAGGATCACATAATTTAGATGTATCAAACCTAAGTTTTGGTAGGTCCTTCACTAGTCATTTCTTAAAAAACTTAGCTAAAGTTATAAGGTTATAGTGTCCTAACCTTCTATGTTATAAACAAGATTTATCTTCCATTTCACTAATTCAAGGTAATTCTTTGATCCTAAGGTCTTTTATATTTAAATAATAAACATTCTCATGTCGATTGGTAGAAAAAATAAACTCAAATTTTAAACTATGAACGGTGCATTTTTCATTCTTGAAGTTCATAAGATAACCCTCATCACATAATTTAATTATGCTAATAATGTTCTATTTAAGTCCTATAAAAAATAAAACATTTTAAATAAGAGATTTTCCAATAAGGAAAATATTACCTATATTGATAATTTCTCCTTGGGCATTATCTCCAAAAGTGAATTTTCCACATTTCATCTTTATGATATTCTTAAAGAAATGTTTCTTTAGTCATGTGTCTATAAAAACCACTATCCATGTACCAAATGTTCTTTTTGTTGGTAATTTCTTTATTTTCTTACAAAAATATTTGTGTTTTGGAACCCAAACCTTATTGGGTCTGGTAATATCAGAAAATAAAATCTCAGGTAACCAAATTGGTCCAACAATACTACATTGAGTGAATGTCATTTATTTATAAAAATAAGCTTTATGAAAACCTAAGTAATGAACACTTTTTAAAGAACATTCACTCTTACAATGTCCACCACATTGATATTTTTGTGAAAAATGGATCACTTTTAGTTATTACTGGAAATAGGTTTTTTATTAGTAAACCCCATTCTGTAAATATATCTACGAGGTATAATTTGTTTATACTTTTTGATAAATTTTTCCTTAACAAAAGTAAAATTATACAAAAGTTTCTTCAAACTAGAAATTTCATATTTTAGTTTTACAACTAAGTTTTTATCCTCTGTAGTATTAGTTTTCAAATTAAGTTTAAAAAAAAAAATTTGTAAAATATTTTTCTCAAAAATAGAATTCTCAAGATCATTTGAAATACTATTTTTTCATAATTAAATTTATTAATATATTTATAAAGATCTAATATTTCATTAGTTAAAATAATTATCCTTGAATTTTCCTTTGCAAGTTTTTCTTATACATTATCAAGTTTTTTATAAATTTTACAATTTTCATTTTCAAGAAGTTTAGAAAATCTAGATACTTTATCAAAACTAAGTAAAGTATGATCCTCTTTAGTTGAGGAAGATTCTTCATCTGAAGATAAATAATTTTTCTCATCATTACTATCAGGGTAATTTTTATTTAAAGTAATATTGTTAAGAGATTCAGTAGTATGTACCCTGTCCATGCGACATTTATTTTCCTTAGGTATTATTTCATATAAACCAATATTTCTTTTTTCGGAACTCGAATTGTCCAAATATATATCAAAACAACTATCTCTTCCAGTTGAAATCCAAGTGTCATAAGCTTTTAAACTTTTCTTTCTCTTGTGCTTGTAGTAATTTTTAGCATTCCTATTGGAATTCCTCTCTTATCCTTTCTTTTAAACTTTGAACAATTAGGTCTTATATGTCCTATTTTTTTACACTCGTAACATGTAACTTTAGAAGAATATTTCTTATCACCTTTATCTCTATGTCTCTTCTTATATCTATAATGAAAATATTTCTTTCACATAATCATGTTCATCCTTCTAGAAATATTAGCCAACTCATTTTCAGATTTTTCTGGTGAACTATTATCAAACTCAACTACTAATTTCTTTTTCCTAGAATATTTTACAACTTTCTCAGAAGATTTATACTTGTAATGAATATTATATGTGGTTGAAAAAGAAACTCCTCCATTTTTATTTTTCATCTTATCTGCATCCCTTTTCAGTCTACCTTTGTACTGCATAAGGGTTCTAATAAGATCATCTACAGTAAGATTTGTAATATTTCTCATATCATCTAAATATTTTCTTTTGGATTCAAATTCATTAGGAATAATCTCTATAATATTTTATACTAAGATTTCATCTGTTATATCTTTTACTCTAAGAGAATGTAAACTATTGACAATGTCCATGAATCTTTGATGCATCATGGCTATTGGTTCTCCATGTAAGAAATAAAAAACTTGATAGTCATCTCTCAACATAGCTCTTCTAGTTTCACTAACTTTTGATGTTCCAAAGTGAGTAACCTCTAATTTATTCCATATATTGTTAGCTTCTTAACATGAATAAATTTGACTATAGATACTTCTATTAATAGAAAAAAAATAGATTATTCCTTACTCTATATTTCAATTGATATTCCAAATTTTCTTGATGTGTAAAAGTAGTAACTTCCTTCTTAGGAATATTATAATCTCCAATTAACATGAAAAAGTTATCAACGCCAGTATTGATAAAAAAAATTCTTCATTATCTCTCTCTAATATTCATAATAATTCACATTAAATATAGATGGTTTACTAGGATTCATATTTTAAAAATTATCAACATTTAAACCTATCATATTATCAAATAGAAACACTCTTTTCTACAAAACACGTTGGTGTAAAAGAAATTTGTAAATAAGAATATTATAACAAAACCTAATAACTTTCAGTATATAAATAAATTAAAAACTTAGCAAGTATAGTAGTAGAACCTACTTTTATACCAATTATTAGATCATAAGAGTATATGATGGCTACAAGAGGGGGGTGAATTGTAGTTTAAAATTTTAAACTATGACAAAACACAAATCCTCTTAAGTTAAAAAGATTAGATTCACAAATCATCTGATGATCAGATTGTATAAATTGGATTTAGAAATAATTTGATATATCATAGTATTATCAGTCTCACAGTTATACTGATAAAACAGTTTATTAGAAAGATAAGTAAAAACTA
The DNA here is from genome assembly GCA_963277665.1 of Viscum album. Taxonomy (NCBI): domain Eukaryota; kingdom Viridiplantae; phylum Streptophyta; class Magnoliopsida; order Santalales; family Viscaceae; genus Viscum; species Viscum album. Next base: position 1,058,693,034 of record OY728160.1, read on the forward strand.
ACTTTCTAATATTAACAAACAACGGAATATTAACTTTTATAAACAATAAAAACAAAATATTATAACAGTAAGAATGGATTACAAGATTTATAAAATAATTTACTCTATAACCTTAAGAGTTAATGAAGTCAAAAATCCTGACTTAAGATATTCATAGTTTTAATACCTACTGTAAAGGTTAGTATTTCTTTATCAGGAAATCCCTCAATAAGATGATCAGAATCTTTATCTTCCTATCCTCAAAATCCCTCTATACGATGATTGGATTCAGCTATGTATTTCTTTTACAAGAAATACCTTGATATGGTGATTGGAATCTCTATCTTCCTAGCCCTGTAATTTTTGAGTTAGTAAGGTTTCCTTATGACTTTTCCATTCCTCTATGTTTTGAAAATCACAAACACTTTATCTTATGGAAAATTATCTTTCCCTAAGGATTATTTTCTTAATGAAAATTTCCCTTCTCTAAGGAAATTTTTATCCTTACCTTGGTTTTCATTATCTCATTTTATGTTCTCTAAAAACCAAGTTCATTTTATTACTAAGTCAAAAATTTGGATCCTTATCAAAAACCTCAGAATCTTATAGTTCCTAGGATACTAAATTATCTAAAATTCAGACTATGAATTCTCTAAAATTCAGACTCTGAATTCTCTAAAATTCAGACTCCAAATTCTCTAAAATTCAGACTCTGAATTCTCTAAAATTCAGACCCTGAATTCTCTAAAATTCAGACTCTGGATTCCTCGGAATTCAGACTCCAAATTCATTGTAATTCATACTCTAAAATCTATAGAATGCAGATTCCGAATTATTTGAAAAACAGAATTCAAATATCCATATTTTCTAGAATATGATTGTTTATATGATTAGACTCCAAATTCTGTTCTTCCTTAGACTCTGGATATTCAGACTTGGTTAAGCTAATTCATTTTCCTTACACGTGTTATTATTATGAAACAATGTCGTACAATCTGTTTCTAACTAACTGTTTGTTGAGTGACATGTGTACAGGTCCCTTCGAAATTCAAGTAAAAATATGACCGTTAGAGGAGGGATCCGACCATTGATGTTTTGCCTATAAATAGGATCTCATTTGAACAAGATCATTATCATTCCAAGATTCTAGAGATTACATGTTGTGATGCTGTGAATTGATTTATAGAGAGAGAAATACTCTCTTGCTTTGTGTGTTTCATGAACATCTTGTTCAACCCTGAACATATTTTTCAACTTGTTTCGTGCGACTCTGATTGTTTCTGAGTACAATCAAGGGCTTCTAGGGATATGAAGATAGAGGTTCCGACCACCTTAAATATTGAGGGCTTGTGGGGATAGCAAGACATATTCTGGTATTTTTATTGAGGGCTTACTCTGGTGTGGGTAAGACAAACTTTCTTAAAAGTATAAATAAAGGGACCTTTATCCAAGGTTTTTGGATACCCTACTCTTTGGATGAAAAGATTTATTACTTGTTACTTGTTTTTGTTTCAAGTTTTATTTTTTTTGTATTTTGATAAAGGAAGAAAGTATAACTTTCTTAAACTTTCTTATATTTTACTTACTCTGATAAATAAGATTCTATACGCTTTAAGGTAGAATCTTTCTCTAAGAAAATTGTTCTTAAGTTTCATTTCCAAATTCATATTTCCGGGCCCTAAGAAAGTTTGTTTCATAGAACTAAAAGAGGACCAGTGAATTTACCTTGTTTAACTTTGTTAAACATAGTTTTCCTTAAGGTTAAAAATGAAAGTTTTTTAAACTTACAATTCACCCCCCTCTTGTGATTGAGCATCTGTATACACTATTTTGATCCTACAGTTGGTATCAGAGGAAGGTCTCTCTTATACTTACATATAAGTTTTCTTGCTCAAGTTTTCCTTGTTCTAAATTTTCTTGCTTAGCTTTTCTTGTTCAAGTTTTTCTTAAAGATTTTTATCTTTGTTTATAAAATTTTTCTACTAACAAGTTTTGTGGAAATGTACTTTCTTATAGAATGGAAGGTATAAATGTTGATTACATTAACAATATTAATCCTACCAAACCACCTATATTTTATGGTAATGATTATGAGTACTAGAGAGATAGAATGAAGACTTTTATCATTAACACTAGAGTAGACAATTTTTTTATGCTCACTGGAGACTACAAAATTCCAGACAAGGAAGTCAAAACCTTCACCAACCAAGAAAAATCAGAATATTAAATAAATTACAAGGTACAAAATACTTTGTTGTGTTCTATGACCAGGAATATATATTTTCAAATATATTCTTGTGAAGCTTCCAACTACATTTGTAAGAAACTTGAAGTTACACATTTTGGGACTTCTAAAGTGATAGAAACTAGAAGAGCTATGTTGAGATCTGAATATCATGGATTCTTATTTCCTTATGGAGAACTTGTTTCCAATGTACAACAAAGATTTATGACCATTGTCAATAGTCTTCAATCTATGGGAGAGAAAGGTCTTGATGATGAAGTCCATGTAGATAAGATAATTGAAATTGTGCCAAATGAGTGAGAATCAAAAAGGATAGCTATTGATGAGAACAGAAAAGTATCTAAAATTACTCTTGATGATTTATTTGGAACTCTTCTTTAGTATGAAACCATAATGAAGAGAGATGTTGATTTCAACAAAAAGAAGAATGGTAATGAAAGTTTAGCTTTCACAAATACATGTAAAGCCAAAACTTTGGAAAGAGTAACTAGATCTGAAGCTAAGAAAACTATTGTTATATCTGAATCTAGTGACAGTGAACTTTATAAAAATGAATTAGCTAATCTTTCTCTAAGGATGAACAAGATTGTGGGAAAGAAATATTTTCAGTACAGATATAAGAAGAAAGAAAAAAAGGACAAGATATATTCTGAAGTAACTTGTTATGAATGTAAAAGGGTCGGAAACATTAGGCTAGATTGTTCTATGCTTAAGACAAAATATAGGAAGGAAAAGAATTATGAGAGAAATAGGAAAAAGTATTACAAGACTAAGGCTAAGAAAGACTTGAAATCAAATGAAACTTGGAGTGCTGGTGGTGGTGAATCATTATATGAATCTTCAGATTATGAATCTTTGGTCAGAAAAATATTGGTCTTATAGCCAGAGTACCTATTGAAAATCATTTTCTTATGGCTAAGGTACACAATGTTGAATCCTTAACCAATATTTCTTTAAATGAAAATTTTTCTAATGAATAATGTTATGAATCTTTAGATGATGAATCTTCCTAATCAAAATATAATACCTTACCTTCATTTGAAGAAGTTTCTAAAGTTTCTAAACTACTTGAAAATGAAAATTTTAAGATAAAAAAGAAGTTATAGAATGATTAATAACTTTGAGGATAAGAACTTGGTTATTAAACTAAAGTCAGAAATATTTTCCTAAGGAAATTCCTATCAAACTTTACCTTTGGTAAGGAAAAATTTGACAAGATGTATTCCCAAATTCATTCTCTAAGGAATAGTTCTGGATTTGGTTATACTCATTTGAAACTAGTTTTTAGTAATAATTATTTTGTTCCCCAAAGTGGTCCATTTTTTACTAAATGACAGTGTGGTGAACATTGGGAGAAAAAAATTCTTTAAACAAAACTCAATCTTTAGGTTTTCATAAATCTTATTTTTCTAAGAAAATGTGGATTCCTAAAATCTTACTTTTTGAAATTTCCAGATCCAAGAAAGTTTGGATTCTGAAAGTTTAACTCTTTTATTTTCAAAAAAATAAAGAAATTACCAACAACAATACATGGTACATGGATAGTGGATGTTCCTGTCATATGAATGGTAACAAAAACTTCTTTGAAAATATTATCAAGATGAAAGGATGAAAAGTAACTTTCAGAGATAATTCTTAAGGATAAATTGTTGGTATAGGTAACATTGTTCTTCTTGGAAAAACTTTAATTTAAAATTTTTTATTTGTTAAAGGTCTTAATTATAACCTCATTAGCATAAGTCAATTATGTGATGAATGTTACCTTATGAATTTTAGGAATGATAAATTCTTAGTACACAATTCCAAGGAAGATTTTATTCTTTTTGTCCATAGGAATGAGAATATATATACACTAAACTTAGAAGACCTTAGAATCCAAGATTTACCTTGCCTTAGTGCAATGGAAGATCAATCTTGGTTATAGAATAGAAGGTTAGGACATTGTAACCTTAGGAACTTATGAAAACTCTCAAAGAAAAGACTTTTTAAGGATCTACCAGAGCTTAGATTTGATTCTTAGTTTGTAATCCTTGTCAATATGGAAAGAAAAATAAATCAAGTTTTAAATCAATCAGTGAAGTTTCAACTCCTGATGCATTACAGTTAGTGCATATGGATCTTTTTGATCTAACACAAACTGGAAGTATTGGAGGCAAATATTATGTATTTTTTTTAGTTTATGATTACACTAGATTTACATGGGTCTATTTTCTAACAAAGAAGTTAAAAGAATTTTCTTATTTCAAAACTTTTAGATCCCAAGTTAAAAATGAGAAAAACCTTCCATTGATAACTATTCCTAGTGATCATGGAAGAGAATTTCAAAATTCAGTTTTTGAAACTTTTTGTAGTAAGAAAGGCATTACTCATAACTTTTTAGCCCCAAGAACTCCTCAACGGAATGATGTTATTGAAAGAAGAAATTTAATTCTTCAAGAGATAAATATAACCATGTTGAGTGAATATTCTATTACAAAACACTTTTTGGATGAAGCTGTTAGTACTACTTGTTATACTATAAATTGAGTTTTAATCAAACCTTTTCTTAACAAAACACCTTATGAATTGTGGACTAGTTGAAAAACTATAATTTATTACTTCAAAGTATTAATCCTAAATACTAATGATAAATTACATAAATTTTCACCCAAATCTGATGAAGGAATTTTCCTAGGCTACTCTACTACTTATAAGACTTATAGAGTTTTTAATAGAAACACTTGTACTATTGAAGCAACAGTACATGTTAAATTCAATGAAACTGATTATTTTGTTTTTAAACAACCCCAACCTACATCCTCGGATGTGTTTTCAAAAACTGATTATCAAACCTTAATAGATGATACTTTTAATAAGGAAATTGTTCAAGAAAACATTTCTGAAGCATTTACCCCAAAATATTTTCTATCATATGTTGATGAATAGGTTTTACAAAACCCAAATAAGTTATTTCTTAAAAATCATCCCAGTGATAGTATCATTGGTGATATAAATTAACCTATAAGGACTAGAGGTTCCTTAATAAATGAAGTAGAACATCTAGCATTTATTTCCTAATTCGAACCAAAATGAACTGATGAAGATTTAGGTGATGATGATTGGATTAAATCCACGCAAGATGAGTTAAATGAATTTGAAAGGAACAAAGTCTGGACCGTGGTTGAAATGCCTAAGAAAAATTCTGTAATTGGAGTAAAATGGGACTTTAGAAATAAGTGTGATGAAAATGGAATCATAGTAAGAAATAAATATTGATTAGTTTCTAAAGGCTATAATCAACAATAAGGAATAGAATATGAAGAAACCTATGCTATGGTAGCTAGACTTTAATATATTCTCATTTTACTTGCCATTGTAGCATTCTTTAATTTCAAACTTTTTCAAATGGATGTAAAGTGTTTTTTCCTTAACGGGTATGTTTAAGAGAAATTTTATGTTGAACAACCATTTGGTTTTGAAGACACAAAACATCCTAAACATGTTTTCAAACTTATCAATGCCTTATATGGTCTTAAACAAGACCCTAGAGCTTGGTATGATAGACTTACAGGATTTTTGTTACAAAATAATTAAGTTAAGGGAACTGTTGATCCAACTCTTTTTATAAAGAAAGATAAGAAAAATGTTTTTATTGTTCAAATTTATGTTGATGACATTATATTTGGTTCAAATTAGAAATATTTAACTGATTCGTTTGAGAATCTAATGAAATATGAGTTTGAAATGAGTATGATGGGTGAGTTAACATTTTTCCAAGGTTTTCAAATTTCTCAAAAACCAGAAGGAACTTATATATCACAACATAATTATATTAAATATCTTCTTAAAAATTATGGATATGAAAATACAAAAAGTATAAGCACTCCAATCGGTACCTCAAATTCTCTTGATCTTGATGAAGCTAGAAAACCAGTAGATCAAACATCATTTAGAGGTATGATAGGAAGTTTACTATACTTGAAAGCTAGTTGTCTAGGCTTAATGTTTTTAGTATGATTATGTGAAATATATCAATCTAATCCAAAGTAATCTCATTTAGAATCAGTAAAAATAATTTTTCGCTATATAAAGGGAACCATAGATTTAGGACTTTTCTATACTTCTGGAAATGATTTTGTTTTAAAAAGATTTTCGGATGGTGATTTTGGTGGATGTAGAATGGATAAAAAAAGTACATCCAGAAATTGTCATTTCTTAAGAGATTCATTACTTTCTTGGTCATGTAAAAAGCAACACTCAGTATCACTTTCCACTGCTGAAGCTGAATATATAGCAGCTGGAAGTTTTTGTGCCCAAGTGTTGTGGATGCAACACACAATCACAGACTATGGCATGAGTTTTACCCAAACACATATTTTGTGTGATAACACTAGTGCCATTTAACTAATCAAAAACCATGCACATCACTCACATGAAAAACACATAGATATTAGGCATCACTTTCTTAGGGATCACACACTTAAAGGAGATATCATTCTTTAATTTATTGGAATGCAAGATCAACTTGCTGATATTTTTACAAAATCCTTACCCTATGATAGATTTGAATACATTAAACAAAAGTTAGGAATGATAATTATAAGGTAATCTTCCATATTAACCTTTTTTTGAAACATATATCCTTACATTAAGTAACTCCTTCTCATAGGGGGAGTACATTTTCTTGTTAAAAAAAATTATCAAAATTTTTCATAACCAATTTTTTTTTCCTTGATCAAATTTTTTGTAACCAATTTTTTTTTCTTTAATCAAAATTTTCCGTAACCAATTTTATTTTCCTTAATAAAATTTTTTTGTAACCAGTTTTTTTTCCTTAATCAAAACTTTTCATAACCAAATTTTTTCTAGAACTCAAATTTCTGGAACCTAAAATTTACTTTCCTTAATAAACTTTTCCAGAATCTAAAGTTCTTCAAGAAGAATATTTTTCATTACTGGAAATTTTTTTTGGTAATCCATAAGGTATGTTTCCTTACTTAAATTTTCGTAATTGAATTTTTTACTTGTTGGTATTTAAGAAAAATTTTATCAGATTCACTTTTCCTAAATCTAGTTTTTTTTCTTTAAACCTCAAAATATTGGAACCTACCAAATCCTTTTTCACCTTTCATATCAACCATCAGATCATTTTGTGCTCTTTTCAATCATTGGATCAAATTTGGAATTCAAAAAATCACCTCTACGCCTATATAAAGGCCTCCCTATTCCTCGTCTCACATCGGTTTTCAAGGTTTTCTGTGCCAAAGCTCTACCACTCTTCAAAACGCTTGTTCCTCTTTTTCAAGTTTTCTTAAACTACAGATGTCATTGGAAGCCTCCCCATAGAAACATATGTCTTCAACTAAGGAATTCAAGGAATGGAAAATATACAAGGAAAGGTTAGTTGATCCAAGATTCTTTCCTAAGTATAATTCCTTTATTACAAAAAATATTAAACTGAATGGATGGGAAATATTTTGCGTAGCAAAGCCAAAAATTCAGGATCTAGTTTACCCAGATTTGCTTATAGAATTCTATGATACATTAATCTTTTATAACGAAGGTGAAAGAGACAAATTTTCCTTCAAGATTTATGGGAAAACCTATTCCCTATTTTTTAATATGGAAGCAAATATTCTTGGAGTTCCGTATGAAGGTGAAGTAATTTTCTAAACTCACAAGCTGCCAGATCAGTCAGGAATTTTTGAGAAGGAAAAGGAAATATAGTGCCTTGGACTCAAAGGATTAAAATCACCTAAGATTAAACATCTCTCAACAAACTTTGGATTTTTAGAATTATGGGTATAGGTTTTCCTCATTCTGATAAAAGGAGACAAGGACTCATTAAAGAAAAGTGACATCTTTATCTTAGATTTTTTGGTTAACCTGAGGAAGATAAATCTTATGAAGTATATCCTTATGAAAATCACCAATATCAAGAATGGAACTCTCAAATCCCAAATCATCATGTATGTGGAAATTTTTTCTAAGATCATAGTTCTAGACTTAGAATCATTCAAAATTTCTAGCATCTCTAAACCAAGAAATTTCAAGATCGTGCTAATAAGTGATGACACCTTGAGGAGAATAAAAGTCAATTTCAATACCAAGTCTGGAGAATTTTATGATCTTTTAGAGTGTGAGGTTGAATATCTAGCTAAGAAAGTGGAAGTAGGAGAGAATTCCAAGAAATCTCAGAAGAAGAGAAAGGAAAAAAGAACCAGAAACTAAATAGAAGCCTACAGTTCCCGAAACTTAGTCAGCACCACCAAAACCGAAAAAGAAAAATACTTTCCCCGATGAAGTGGTAGCGAATTGGAGGGAACAGAAGAAGAATAAAAAATAAGGAGATGCTAGTATTTTTCTAGATCCTAATGAGGCAAAGGACTTAAAAATTAAAGCTACTAAAGAGTATGAAAGGCAAGAAAAATAGAAGAAGCAAAAGAATAAAATGTCTGAAGATGAGATCATTCAAGCACTTCTCAAGGATATTAAGAAATCTTCTGAATAGATTCAGGTGCCGGAATCTTTTCTCCAAGAATCAGTACCAGTAGAAACTATGGGAAAGAAGGTTTCAATTCTAGAACCTATTGTAGAATAAAAGATAGTTCAAAAAGAATAATTAGAAGAGGAAGAGGAAGAGGAAGAGGAATAAGAAGATGAGAGTGATTATGTTATAAAGCAAGTTGAAGAATATCATGAGAAGGAAAGTCCTGAAAATATTTCAATCCGGAATTCCCAGGTTGAATCAACTAAAATTGTTTCTCAAGGAAAAGAGGATGAGAGTCAAGAAGAGGTTAATAAACCTTATGATGATGAAAGTAGAAATCATGACTTCATCCAACCTGATGATCTTAAGGAAGATACTGAGAAAGAAGAGGTTGATGAAGATAAAATTTTCCAACTTTTAAATAGTGATCATGAATCTCAAAAGGTTGTAGATACTATTTTCAAAGTAGACAAAGGAAAACAGGTGATTGTTGATACACCTGAGAAGGTTTTGGTGGTTAATAAGGATGTTGGTGGATCATCCAAGAAAAATATTGTAGAGCTAGAAAAATAATCTTCACCTGTAAGGGAATAAGATTTTGAATCATCTTCCATGGGTCAGGATTTCGTGATACAGTCTCTGAAGAAGTTAGTAGACACCATACCCTTGTTTCTGAGTATTGATTTGAGGTCTCAACTGATTCAACACTCCTTTAATCAAAAGTCAGATTCCATAAGCATGCTCATGGAAAAATTCATCAAGCTTGAGGTTTATTTCAAAACCTTCTATATCGGTTATGATTCTCATAGGAGATCTTGTAATGAAATTACAAAATGGTCTAATAGAAAAATTGAAGACATGATAATCTTTGATGAATTCCAAGACTCGGTGAAAGATGCCTTCGATAATTTAGATGACAGGATAAAAAATCTTACAAAAAGTTTTACATAGAATCTGAACCTTGAGCAAGTATCCCGAAAGAAAGAGGATAAATATCTGAATGGGAAGTTGAATTTAGTTACCTTAAATCTGAAGAGATAAAGGGAAATCAGGTAAGAGTTTCAAGAAAAGTTCAACCAACAAGAATAATTAGTTAAGACTCAGGTATAAATCCTTAAATATCTGGATGAAAAAATCAAGGCTCTGGAAAAGAAAAATTAGGATCAGGATTTATTGCTCAAGTGGTTTGAGGAAGATCATAAGGATCTCAAGAATTTTAAGGCTACATTGAGGAAGATAATGCCAAAGGAAAAGAGGATGAATAATTTTTCCTCTCAATTTTGTTCTTTCGTTGTATTTCCCTGTATCAATTTTTCCAATCATAATAAAAATTTTGTTGTCCTTCATTTGTTTTGTTTTGTATAGTTCTAATCTTTCAAGTACCATTTTTTTCATTCTCTCTATTCCTTTTTGAAAATCACAAAGGGGGAGAAAATAATGATAAAAATAATACCAAGTATAAAAGAAGATAATACCTTAAGTAAGGGGGAGTTTACTTAAAAGAATACTTTCTTATGTAAGAAAAAGTAAAATCTCTCTAAGGAAGTCAAGAATACGATCCTTAGGGATTTCAAAACCTAAGGGGGAGTTAGTCATATTCATCGTGATTTATAAGTAAAGGGAGATAAGTTTTTCTTCATAAAGAAAATTCTTATTCCTTATATACTTTTTTGAAAGGTTGTTTGTGCTTTCCAAAATGGGGGATATTGTTGAGTCAATAAGGTTTCCTAATGACTTTTCCATTCATCTATGTTTTGAAAATCACAAAAACTTTATCTTATGGAAAATTATCTTCCCCTAAGGATTATTTTCTTAATAAAAATTTCCTTTCTCTAAGGAAATTTTTGTCCTTACCTTGGTTTTCATTATCACATTTTATGTTCTCTCAAAACCAAGTTCATTTTATTACTAAGTCAAAAATTCAGATCCTTATCAAAAACCTTGGAATATTATAGTTCCTAGGATATTGAATTTTATGAAATTCAGACTTCAAATTCTATGAAATTTAGACTCTGAATTATCTGAAATTCAGAGTCTAAATTCTCTGAAATTCAAACTCCGAATTCTCTGAAATTCATACTTCAGATTCTCTGAAATTCAGACTCTGAATTCTCTAAAATTCAGACTCTAGATTATCTTAAATTCAGACTCTAAATTCCTCAAAATTCAGACTCCAAATTCTTCAAAATTCATATTGGTCGGAGTGGATACTCAAGAGGGGGGTGAATTTAGTTCCAATAAAAATTCTTGTTAAAAGGATTTCTCTTAAAAGCCCCCAATTTAAAAACAAAGTTAAACTGTAGTGAATTTATATAGATTGTAAATGTTCAATTAGCTTCTTAAAGATTTATTAGATCTCAGACAATTTAATCACGGGATTAAATTAGCTTTTGAAGATAACTTACTGGTTTACAAAAAGTATGAACACTTGCTAATTTAACTATCAAAGTAACTTTAAAATAGATTTGTATTTCAAAGTAACAGCAGTGGAATATGAAATATATATATAGTATATTTATGTCTTAAATTAAAATGTACAGCAGATGTAACCAAGAGGTTCAGTCTCAAGCAGAGACTTAGTCCGCTCAAATTTATATATAAATATTTTATCCACACCCTGGATCGGAGTTAACAATAGTTCAATACTGTCCAGGTCCTAAGACCTCTACCACAGTTATTCGTGGGAAAACAAAGTCAACAGCGCATAGGCTGTCCAAGTCACACTTGACCTCTACCACTATTCTCAGTGGGATACAGTATGATGTATGGAGTTTGGAATGAGGATTTAGTATCCTCCAGTTCATCATAGGAGACAGTGTGTATAAAAGATATACAGAGTACACACACTACTCAATCAGTGAATAATAAGTCACTTAGAGAGAGTATATGAAAGTTTAGAAAGCTCTAGTGATCGGCAGTGCAGCTCTGGACTCGTTGGATTTAGCAGAGATGCTTCTGAGTCCTTCTGTGGTTTTTCTATTGAAAATAGAGTATTGTGGTTCATCTTGATGTCCTTCACAAGTGGGTGTGTTCTCTGATTTCCAGTGTTCTTTGTGTGTTCTTCAGAAGTGTTGGATTGCATGCATGAGAGTTCTTTTTAGATCTTGCAAATGCCCACTTCAACTTGTTCGTGTGTTCTCCATTTTTGTATGTATTATTCATGGAATAATTTTCTCTCTATGCCTTTTCATGCGCTCCTTTTTACTACAGCTTGATCTTCCTTTTATTCCAGAAGCTCCGGCAATGGGAATGATTACCTTTTCATAGGTACGAGGTACGGTCTCCTGACATGCCAACAACTAACATTAAATATCATTAATTACATTAAAAACATCAAATATGATCGTTGGAATTAAATAAGAGTTTATAGAAATTCAAACAATTTTCATGACTATCGGTGAGTCATGAGATCGGTGAGTCACTTTGAATCTGCATCCGTTTCGGTAGCATTAGCATCGGTGGATCATTAATCATCGGTAGCCATCGGTGCGACCATTGTCAATGGTGCGATCGTTCATCATCGATGCGACTGTTCATCATCGGTGCGACCGTTCATCATCGGTGCGACCGTTCATCATCGGTGCGACCGTTCATCATCGGTGCGACCGTTCATCATCGGTGCGACCGTTCATCATCGGTGCGACCGTTCATCATCGGTGCGACCGTTCATCATCGGTGCGACCGTTCATCATCGGTGCGACCGTTCATCATCGGTGCGACCGTTCATCATCGGTGCGACCGTTCATCATTGGTGCGACCATTCATCATCGGTGCGACTGAATATAACTAACAGTGAGTGAAGACAAGAAATTCTCACAAAGTGTATGTTTAGTCCAGAATACTTCCAGGTCACTAGTAATACATAAATTAACATAGATAAACATGTGTAAACATGATTTAAACAAATATAAACACATTTAGAACAATCTGAACAAAAATACTAAAGTGTCATACATACAACAATGATTTGGGATTATTAAAATAACCATCTCACAAAGAGTTCAACAATTCAGATTTTGAATTCCTTATAATGTAGACTCTGGATTCCTCAGAATTCAGACTCCGGAATCTATAGAATTCATATTCTGAATTCTTTGAAAAACAGATTTTGAATATCCATGTTTTCTAGAATCTAATTGTTTATATGATTAGACTCTGAATTCTATTTTTCATTAGACTCCAGATATTCAGACATGGTTAAGCTAATTCATTTTCCTTACACATGTTATTATTGTAAAACGATGTCGTACAATCTGTTTCTAACTAACTATTGGTTGAGTGACATGTGTACAGGTCCCTCCAAAATTCAAGGAAAAATATGACCATTAGAGGAGGGAGTTGACCATTGAAGTTTTGCATATAAATAAGAGCTCATTTGAACAAGCTCATTGCCATTCCAAGATCCTAAAGATTACATGTTGTGATGTTGTGAAGAGATTTATAGAGAGAGAAAGACTCTCGTGCTTTGTGTGTTTCATGAACATCTTGTTCATCCCTGAACATCTTGTTCAGCTTGCTTCGTGCAACTTCAATTGTTGCTGAGTACAATCAAGGGCTTCTAGGGATAGGACGACAGAGGTGCCGACTACCTTAAAGATCAAGGGCTTGTGGGGATAGCAAGACAAATTCCAATATTCCTATCTAGGGCTTACCCTAGTGTGGGTAAGATAGTATTTCTTGAAAGTATAAATCAAGGGACCTTTATCCAAGGTTGTTGGATACCCTACTCTTTGGGTGAAAATATTTCCTACTTGTTACTTGTTTTTGTTTCAAGTTTTATTTCCACTGTATTTTGATAAAGGAAGAAAGTATAACCTTCTTATATTTTCTTATACTTTACTTAATCTAATAAATATGATTATATATTCTTTAAGGTAGAATCTTTCTCTAAGAAAATTGTTCTTAAGTTTCATTTCTGGATTCATATTTTCGGACCCTAAGCAAGTTTGTTTCATAGAACTAAAAGAGGACCTATGAATTTACCCTGTTTTAACTTTGTTAAACATAGTTTTCTTTAAGGTTAAAAATGAAAGTTTTTTAAAATTACAATTCACCCCCCCCCCCCCCCGTAATTGAGCATCTACATACACTATTTTGATCCTACAAGAATCTCTTAATCTAATGGATCATATTTGACCATCTTCCTATCCCTGAAATCCCTTGATATAACCATGATCAGGCATAGAAAATACAAAAGTAAAGTGTTCTAATGAATTTACAATCCTCACAAAGATTCCTTAAAACTTTAACTCTCTGTGAAATTAAAAAACATTTAGAGCGAGATGTTCAAGTAGAGAAAAAACTTAGATGACTTGAGTTTCAAATTCATCAACTCCCATCTCTTCAAATGACCTGCTATTTATAGGTAATCCTCCAATGGTCATATTTTTAAGTTGGTTGCAACAACCTCAGACAACTTTCACTTGGACAACTCATAATGATCTAGATCTTGATCTTGACAGCTAAGTATGAACTGTATTTATTTTGTCTAACATCTTTTTGTTTAACACTATTACAATATTATTTTAGATTCTATCTGATAGATATAATTCTAATCACTCCAATTATAAACTTTTGATAGTCTGATGGACATATTGTTTTTCAATCTGATAAATTGTACAAAGGTCAATCTGATGTATCATTACCAATGTCTGTCCAATGGTTATGTTTTTTTCAAACTGATAGACAGGACATTAGTCAAACCAATGGTTAGAAAATTAGTTAGTCCAATGTATCGGATGTACCTTTAGTTTCATGGATTGGTTGGAATAATAAAATTTTATATTTTTTTACATTAGAACTATTTCTATGTTTGGTGTAAAAATATGTTTTCTAAAAAAACACACTAAAACACTTGGGATATATAATGTTAGTAAAATAGTGTTTTAAGAAAGTGTTCGTGATTTCTAAAACTAAGGAAAGGAAAAGTAGAAAGTATAACTTTCGACTCAACAGTCGGACCTTAAATAATACAGTAATATTTATTAAACCCTATGTCAATATTATTATTATTATTATTATTATTTTGTGGCATGCATGCTGACTTTCTCAAAAAAAATTATTTAACCATCTTATAAATTAATATTTTTCATCGAAAACGTTCTTGGTCTGTTCAAACTCCTCTAATATTTATTGAACACCCAAATAAATATATTAAATATGTATTCATCAATAAATATTTTTGATAGATAAAATTTGAATAAAATTATTCCTCTATCTTGAGAATAATATTTATTCCATTAATTAAATTCAAATAGAATTTAATTGAGATCAACAAAAACACTTAGTGTGTGGCCCTCTAGGATTCGTTCTCATTGGAATTAGACGAGATCTCCTAAAATACAAGATTACTGTCTTACAATGGATCAAGGCACCCAATAGAAATAACTTAATGTCGCAACAACGAAAACCACATATGAGCTCTCACTATGTAATATAATCCCTTTTTCATAATATCTCATCAAGCAGGTTGAACATCTGTGTCATCAACCGGTGTGATCGATACATCTTTCTTTTACTATCTGAAATAAACACATTGTTGCACCATGTCCATGTAATTTAATGCGAGGATTATATTCCAATCAAAGGGTTGAAATATAAGATTCCATAAAGATAAAAGGGACAAATCATTCATCTATTTATCCATTAATAACATGTCATTCATGACGCACCCAACATACTCTACTTCCCGCCAACATATGGTGTGACGGTTTCCATCAGTAGATCTAAGTGCAAAAATTGTGACACGTATCAATGATGATCTTAAAGTCTAAGGATCATTACATACGCTCGTAAATAGGAATATCAAATGACACCAAAACATGCATAATTCCTACTTGTGGGTTTGTTCTCATAATCTCTCATCTTGGAGATGACCAAGTGTAAAATTTATGAGAAGAAGCCTCATCCTCTTATGAGTACTCACACCTAATAGTCTTGTTCTATGTGTCCCGTCATAGAATGGTATCTATCTATAGAAATATATTTAAGAATATCATCATAGCACTTTAATGTTCTCATCATAGCGGGGAACTGTTTTAACCTTATCAATACGGTAGATACCTTAGGACATTATTATATTAAATTCATGAAAAACAATGAATGATATGTAATAAGATGTTATTAATATTCAAATCATCTAATATACATGTGATCAGAGTGAAATTAGTTGGTCTTAGGACACTAACTCCAACATGGAGATCATGTAAAAGTAAATCAGGGTATCTTAGAAATATCTTGTTGTCTTCGGAATACTTTTGAAAGGTTTAATGTTGATTAAGAATTATCACTAAGCCTTTATGATTTTGATTCGAATGAAGATGGTGAGGATTTATACAAAGAGAAAATGAGTATAGAATCATATCCACTACCTTTAGACATGATCTATATTTATCTTTCTAAATGGAATAAACCTATCCTTGTTATGGCATTATTTGATAATGGTGTGGTATCATCCATCATGAGACTAAAGTGTTTACCTGATGATTATTAGAAATCATGTTTCAATAAATTCAACACTATAGGTGAGGAAGTCTTCTACATTTCAAAGTTCAGTAAAGCAATTCATATTAACCTTTTCCTTGGGCATGTAATTAAGCATCCTATTTATGGATTGGACTTACCTACATAAGATTTTCTTATTAGTTTTGATATCCTTTATTCACTAAAAGGGGTATCATTGACTAGTAAGGGTCTTAAGTGTGATAAATATTTCCTACCATGGATTAGAATTATAAATCTATTTTCAGATGATGTTTTGGGATTTACTAAAGAAGAGGATATTACAACATCGTATATTGAATCACACACTGATTTCCCGGAGGAGAATAACCATCTATAGTGTGCTCTCAAAGAAGTCCCTAAGTTTTTTAACCCAACCATTATGGTAACCAAGTTCCCATAGGCTTATGAAACATTTCATGTTAACAAGAAATCAGAACATGTAGCTAATTCTGGTAATGAGATTATTTTATCATAATGGTGCAATAAAAGCATGGTGGGCATTGTGGAGATTGATAAATAAAATAATTTAGATTCTGAGATTAATCTTGTAGTTGATGAACATGAAGGAAATTCCCTAAATGAGGCTCCAAATAAGTCATCAAGTTTTTGTGTAGATACATTCTCTCTTGATGATAGTTATAGGATTTAATGGAGAGAGAATATTTTGTTCTAGGTTACAGATTATCTCCTACATCCAAAATAATTTTCTACTTTGATTATCATATTGATTCATGGTAAATCTTTTTCAAGGTGAAGCTCACTGGGTAAACACCACCACCTCCAAAAGAAATGCCTTTTTATTAAAGTGATGGATCAAGGGATAACCAATATTGAAGCTCTCTAACCTGTTGTTGATCACTTGATCCATCACTTTGATAGATAGAACTTTCTTTTGAAGGTGGAAGTGTTTACCCGATGAGATTCTCCTTGAAAAAGATTTAGCATAAATCAGCATGATAATCAGAGTAGCAATTTATTTTGGTTGTAAGAGATCATCAGTAACCCAGAACAAGATACTCTCTCTCCAATAAAGCATATAAATATCATCAAGAGAGAATGTATTAGGATAAGAACCTGATGACTTATTTGTAGGAACATTTAGGGAATTATCTTCATGTTCATCAGATACAAGATCGGTCTTAGAATCGAAATTCTTTTCTTTCTCAATCTCCACAGTGCCCCACATGCTTCCACTGCACCATTATGATAAAATAGTCTCATCACCAGAATTAGGAACATGTTTTGATTGCTTGTTAACATGAAATGTTTTATAATCCTATGGAAACTTGGTTACCGTAATGGTTAGGCTTAGAAACCCAGAGACTTCTTTGAGAGCACATTGCAGATGTTTATTCTCTTATAGGCAATCAATGTGTGATTCAATATACGATGTTGTGATATCCTCTTCTTTAGTAAATCCCAAAACTTCATCCAGAGAGAGATTTGGAATTCTAATCCATGGAGGGAAATAGTTTCCATACTTAAGACCATTACTGGTCCATGATACCCCTTCTAGTGAATAAAGGATGTCAAAATTAATAAGAAAATCTTTTGTAGATATGTCTGATCCATAAACAAACTGGTTAATCATGTGCCCAATGAAAATTTGAATATGAATTGGTTTGTTATCACCTTCAAAATAAAGGTCTTTCAACCTGATGAGTTCAACGAAATATTCAGTGTTGGTTTCATCTGATTACTAGTTTGGTTACGACAATGGCCTAAACACATTGAAATCTCCTCCACCGTGTGACTACTGGCCTAGTTGTGATTATGGACCAAGTTACAAATTAGTTTCATGTTTTGCTTGATGGTTAGCAAGCCAACCCTTTTTTGGTCAGGAGGAAGAGGGCATGTGTGAAACATATGTGCAATGCCTTTTTTGGTCGGGGGGCACATTTATGTTCTTCACCTTTTTTATTAAGGGGAATAGCACATACACATGTGTTTTGCCTTTTTGATCGGGAGGGGAGTTATGCAGACTATGACATGTATATATTATGTGTGGACCCTCTCGTGTGACAAGTGTACCCCATCATATCAGAGTTATAATAATTATGGTGTGATATAAATAATGAAGACTAATAGGAATCTATACGGAAAGAAGACTTAGCCAGGGAGGAAGCATGTGTATCACTGTAAAGCTTATCCAAGAAGTTGTGAACAACAATGTGAACAATGATTAACCGTGACGCAACGTAGCGATGCACAGTCGGAACAGTACATTCACCGTTGTAAAGGAGATGCTTCATCGGGATGCAAAGTATGTCCCATGACTTGACGATTGAATCTTGTTGTAGAAGATGCAAACAAACTACGTGGAGGTCAACTTGTAGAGCATCATGTCAGTGTCAATAAAGTGTGTGGACCAGTTGGCAGTAAAGCATGAGTTGCGTGGTGACCATCCATCAAAGCTTTGTGGTGACCATCCAGCGGAGCTGCATGACAATCATCCAACGAAACGTCGTGGCATAGACCAAGCGGTGGAGCATCATGTCAGGTGTCGGAGCATGGACTATGTGGAAGAGTGCTTTGTCATGTCTTGTGTTGTAAATTTTGATAAAGTTGCTTTTGTTAAAGTTTCTTCATTAAAGTCATGGTTGTCGTCGTTTTTATAAAAGCAGGTGTTGCTGTCAGGATGAGTATGTGATGGCATGTTGTGTGTAGTTTGATAAAATGGCTTCTGTTAGTGGCTTTATAAAAGCAATGTCCACTGGTGTACGCTTGGTGTTGAAGCAAAATAGATAGGATCTACGTCAAGAGATAAGACATGGACACATGGCACTCTGTCATTGGCCTTGAGAGTTGAAACCTTATCACCTGCGTAAGAGTCATCTCTACATGGCTATAAATATTGTAACCAGAAATCAATTTTTGGGAGAGGAATCCTCTACCCTTTTGTCTTAATAATATTCTTTGTTTATATACCTTGTGTTCTTCATATTCTTCCTTCCAACGGTCCATAACCCATAAGTCTCTTAGGCTTTACTTTCATTTGTGTCGTGTGGTTGTGATCTTGGTGATCAAGATTGATGTGGGAGATTAGAGGTGTTTCTGATCATAAGAGTTGACACTCATCCACATTGAATTGTGTAGGTTGAGAAACTCCCTTGCCTCCTTTTCTCAAAGTGAGGCGGAGACATTCTTTTATAATGAATGAAAAGGACCACATCGGACCACAAGTCCGATGTGGGATATAGACTCCAACACTCCCCCTCAAACTAGGTGTACCTAGCTTGAACACATAAAGAAAAGAAAGCAATAAAACAGACGCTAACACTCCCCCTCAAGCTGGACATGCCCAGCTTGATGACAAATACAAGACAAAAACAGAAGAAACAGAAATAATAAAATCGTTGTTGATGCTGCTCCCCCTCAAGATGGTAATGTGATGCCGCTGGAAAAAAAAAGGATGGGTCATCGCCGGAAAAGTGCGGGGCCAGACAACAGAGCGCCGGGAAATCCACACTGGCGGGTCGGTTGTCAGAGCGTCGGGAAAATCCGCACTACGGGCCGGTCGTCAGAGCGCCGGGAAATCCGTAATGTTGGGTCGATCATCAAAGCGCCGAGAAATCCGCTCGGGAGGGCCGGTCATCAAAGCGCCGAGAAATCCGCAATGGCGGTGCCGGTCGTCGAAGCGCCGGGAAATCCGCAGGAGGAGGCCGGCGATTAAGGCGGGAATGCTGCAGGAGGCCGGTACGGAAGGAGCTGCCGAGAGGATGATCCGCCGGGAAGATGCCCGGAGATGTCGGCGAGGCGGGGAGTCCGCAGGTGAGGGAGCCGGCAGATTCGGGAGCCGGCAGGAGCAGAGTCGGCAGTTGCTGGAGACGAGTCGGCATTGACGATGGGATGCGGTGATTCCGCAAGAGGCGCCGGGCAGAGAGGCGGGGATTCCGTAGGAGGCACCGGGCAGGAAGGCGGGGATTCCGCAGGAAGCAGGAGGAGGCCGGCATGGAGGGAGCAGCCTGGACCGGTTCGCCAAGAGGGAGCCGGTTTTGGAAGGGAAGAAACCGGACGGGCGGGCGCCAGCGCGAGGGATCCGCCGGGAAGGGAGCATCGGACGGAGCGGGGCCGGCGCGAGGGATCCGCCGGGAAGGGAGCAACCGGACGGAGAGGGGTCGGCGCGAGGGATCCGCCGGAAAGGGAGCAGCCGGACGGTGAGGGGCAGACGTCGGAGAGCCACTCTGACGGAGGCGGGCCGATCTGCTAGGGCAGGGAGAGGCGGGCCGGACAGAACCGGAAACCGCAGGAGAGGCGCAGGGAGATGCCGGTAGGGGGAGATCCGCTGGGATGGAGTCGCGCGGGAGGGCGGAAGGAGCCGCCGGACAGCATCAGGCCGCCGTCGGGATCTGGAGGCGCGACTGTTGGCGCGACCTAGGCAGGAGGGCCGAGAGCCGACGGGCGCCGAGAGTCCGCCGGGAAGAGCATCGGCGAGAGCCGCGCGGGATGACAAGGCAGAGGATCGCCGCTTGAGGAACGCCGGAGAGCCGAGAAGAAATGGAGGTGGAGGAGCGTCGGCTGCTGGAGGACCTCGCGAGGGAGCTGTGCAGGAAGGTCGTTGCGCAGAACTGGATCGTGGTTGCGCAGAACTGGATCGTGCGCAACAGGAGAGGCGGGAGGTGGCAGTCGCCGGGATGATGGTCGGCCAGGGAACCTGCGCTAGAAGAGGGGCCGACTGGGAAGGGCGTCGCGCGCACAGGGGCGGAGCCGTCGCACGGGGCGGAGCGAAGCCGTCGGGGAGGCGAGGCAGGGAGCAGCGCGACGAGGCCGCCTGGACGAGGGCGTCGGGAAATTGTGCTGGATCGCGAGAGAGAGACGCCGCAGTGAGGAAGACGCTGAAAACTCGCAGCGGAGGAGGGCAGGCCGGGACGTCGTGGAAGAGAGTCGCGAGTCGTGGGCTGCCGGAAAGAGCCGCAGCAAAGGAGGCGCCGTGAGAGAGGATTCCGCCGGATATAACATGAAGGCCGGCTAGAAAACGACGCCAGAGGGAGCAGCGCCGAAGGAAGGAGGCGGGCTGGGATAAACCAGGAATCCGCGGAAGTCGGTCAGGGGCGGCGGCTATTTTAGGGCTTGATGGCCTTCAGCAGAGCCGTCGCCCCTCACCAGGGAAATTATTAGGAACCCTAAACGGGATAAAAAAAATAGATGGAAGGGGGGTCGGGATTAGGTTCCCTCTGATACCATGTAGGTTGAGAAAACTCCTTGCCTCCTTTTCTCAAAGTGAGGCAAAGACATTCTTTTATAATGAATGAAAAGGACCACATCGGACTTGTGGTCCGATGTGAAATACAGAGTCCAACAAATTGTATTAGGATTTAATGCTTTATAAAAGAACCAATTACTTGTAATCATCCAAATTGAATGGATAGATTAGGATTTAAATCATTACAATGCCTAGAATGGGGAAGCCATAATTCTAAAAAATAACTTACACAAACAAATGCAATGCTTCCCCCCTACCACTACAAATGGTTTCAAGCACACAAATTCATCACTTTGGAACATTACAAGAACCATAATTCTACAAAAATAAGCTGTACATGACCACCTTCCCCCAACAACCACAAAAACTTTCACACACACAAATCTAGCACTTTGGAACGTTACAATAACACAGCCCAACAAAACCACAGCCGAAGTATGCAACCAAACAACACAGTCAAACCTTACGTGCCACACGGAATCAGTTGCCCGAGATTTTTTACGGCGCCCTCGTAATTTACGAAGCCCAAGAACCAGAACTCCTGCCCCTCCACCGACACCACCTGCAAGAACTTCTCGCCGGCTTTTATTTTGCTCGTCGATGGCTTTGCCTCCTTCACCTCCGCTAAAGGGATCGCCACCTAAAATGTATTCATTATTGTCACGACACTTCCAAAAGGATTATCTTGTATTCATATACAGAAAGCACTACCATATACAACTGGATGATTATAATAAGGTAAAACTTGTTGCATATAAAGGATTATCTTGTATTCATATACAGAAAGCACTACCATATACAACTGGATGATTATAATAAGGTAAAACTTGTTGCATAAAAGGGAAATCATTCAATTTTTTTTTTTTTGCCAAATCAGCAACTGACATGCATTTGGACAACCTTACAGGGAAGGCAATTAATTTCATTGAAGCTGCCTGCAAATTAGAACCATCAACCGTGTTTGGCACTCCAAAAAAAAAGTGGGCCAAAAAAATAATAACAATCAGACCACCATAAGAAAAACTTCACAATAAAAAATGAGAGCAGAACTTTACTTGGAAGTAAGCGTCAAAATGGAAAATCTTATCATACCTTATAATAGCTCCATAGGGTTGTTTCACCATCTTTGTATGAAAGGGGATTGTCACTGCAAAATGCTAGTTTCTTCGTTGACAAATATAAGACTCCCATTACTGGACCGGAAGATGTAGAAAGGTAACAAGGATACGACTTGAGAAAGCGTTCTTCGGGAAGCATCTCAAAAGTGTGTTGAAATATCTTTTCATAGCCTCCTTCTGCAAGAACTTTTGTGCTCTGAGCGATTCTTCCCATAGCAGCATCGGCAAAACTAGGGTTGGTTTTTACTGAACCAAAACAATGTCAGTCGTTCCTTCATGAGCTGCAAGCAGTCACTAAATTCACACACACACAAAATACAATAAAACAAAATAAACTACAACTGCTGGATCAGAATGCAAAAAAAAAAATTGCACAGCTCGAAAAATGAAGAGCTGCAGATAATATAAACCATGGATCAAAACATGAATTTATACATCATAGGGTTTCATTTCAAAAAAAGAACATAACATTAATTTAGGTAGCATTATAAGATGTATTCATCCTGCAGCTTGCTTGTACAGAAGTATAGGTGGAACAAAACCAGCCCAAGCCATCCTCCACTTTTCCCCATCAAACCAAACTCTCATCATCCCATCCGCTTTGAGTTGGAAAGCCAACGGTACGGGTTATATATTAAATAATGCATTAAGGTTCCATTTGTCTCTTGGACTTATCACTAACAGTTTTTTTTTCCCATGATTGGTTTCTTCGACAAGAAAAAACAAAAAATTCATCCCAAGCAAAGTAAGCATACACCAAAAATAAAATAAAATAAAATAACATTTACAAATAAGAAAATGTTTCCCAAAATTCAAGCTCAAACATCTGGGAACTTAATTTCTCAATCCAGATCTCAACTACGGGTGTAAACGGGTTGAATAGAACCATTGTAGTGTACGTAAGATTGAGCTCAACACAAAAAACCAGTGCTCAAACTCGAATCGGGTATCATTGTATCATATACACCTCTAATCCAAACAAATACTGATCAAAATCCATTTGTTAAAAGGTGAAAGCATATCAGTAAATGTTGCTCATAACCACTACTCCCACTTGTTCCTTTGCTATCAATTCACATGGGAGCCATCACAAACCAAATGTTCTAATAGTGGGTACCCTAGACCCAACTTGAACAATGTTTTTAATTACAATACCATGTATACAGTTAGTTATACATGATGTACACTTACCATAATAGTGGTGATATTTCTGAGTCCGCTATCTAAATGGTAATGTCCATAGATTATTTGTCGTATCAAAAGGTTGTAACAGTTTCCAAACTATAATGAGAACCTCAAGATACTATGATATTAATTATAAACATGTCATATGGTCTAGATACATCATACTGATTGGTCACAATTGATGTCTAACTATCAAAAGTTGGGGACTCATAATCATTTAGACTTTTTCTTATGAAGTTCGCACTTAATAATCTCTAGTAGTTGAGATCATGACGACAGACTCACCAGCAAGAACACCACATATTTCAAATGTCATTGGTTGTTCCTATCTATGAACATGTGTATTGATCTCCTGACTTAAGATCATTATCAATGTGTACCGTTTGATTGTGTACTTTGATGCAAAGCAAAAACCATGACATTGAAGTCGTAGCAAGATACCTTGTATTGGATGCGTCATCGGCAATATGACATTAGTTGAATGGTCAAGATAGAATTTATCGCTTTTGAAGAAATAATATCTCGGACTTAGTTGATCAGGATAGTAGTTCATAAATCCTTGACCAAAGTTGTACATCCTGATTTATGAGATCTCGTGAGACAAAGAGATTATATTACACAATGTGTGTTCGTGGGATAGTTGTCGTTACTGTGACTATATCTCTTTAGGGACATTGATGGGTTGCTAGACTCCACTCTTGATCTGAGAACAATATTCACTGCTATCGAGATAAGAGCCTAAAAGGTCAAACACAATAACATATTCAAGAATCTATCATATTCTGGTGAATATGAATATTGGACATGGTGGACCCAATCGATCAATGACGAATAAATAAATTCATTATTATTCGAGTATAGAATAATTAGATGAAATTTATTTATAAAAAGATATTCATAGGGTATTAAGTAAATACATGAAAAAATATGATACAAACGAAAGTTATATATTTAATATATATTTCAAGTATGTGATAAAATATAAATAATATTTATGACACGGTTAGTTCGTCATAACCATTTATGCTTATTTAGTAGGCATTTTATTTTCAAGGATCGGGGAACCCTTTCCATATATTTGAGTCTCCCGCTATATAAGCAGAAGAGAGACTATTCTAGTGATTATTCATTCCAACAGAATGCAAGCCTCTCTACTCCCGCTTCCTAAAGAAAGTCACTTTCCGAGCAATTGATCCAAAAACGTCTTTCGACGAATCGAATGGACAAGATCGAGATGATCATTGCGACACCAAAGGATTCGTCGAAGCTCCACACCATCACCCGGAATTCGACGAACGGCGAGCGCACAGATTCTCGAAGCGTGTGCGAACGATATAGAGCGGTCCGAATTCGAATCCTTCAAGCAACAGTCGTCGATGATGAGCTGCAATCAAGCGTGTTTCGATTCGAACGAGGTAACCGTTCGGTTTAATTTTTGTGCTTATTAAATTCACACGAGATCCTCGAGCCACTACCTAGGCTCTGATCACCGAAAACGATGTAGTTTCACCACTCTGGTGATGAAAAATTTTAAATCTCCGATCCACCGGCTTCCGCTACGCACCCTGATACCATCAATTGGTATCAGAGCGATTGTATGAATTTTCTGAGCCATCTACATTAAATTAAGTAGAGAGTTTTAATTCGGTCTCAATGCAACAAACTGCGCATCAATCCAATTTCAGACGGCCAAGTTATGGCAATCAGAAATTTTTAATACGAATCGTTTGTGGTTTTACAGGTATTAAAATTCGAACGTATAATTTAAATATATGTTATTTTATCCATTTCAATTTCTGATACTGATTCCGATAATTTTCCGATTTCCGACCAGCTTCTGGTCGGAGTCCGATCACCAGAACAGTACCGAGTGGGGCTAATTGTTTATGGGTTCACGGGCAATGTCCGCCAACAACCAAAATCAAACAAAAAAAAACAATTGTTTTGAGTTTTTCAAAGAGCCCTAATTCATATAGGCTTTTGAAAACAAAAAACCTAGTGGAAAGTGGGGGCAGGTCAATTAGATACAACAAAATATAATATATATAAAATTGAAAGGTTGTGGTGGGGGAGCCTGTTAGAAAAAAAAGGGGGGTGGGCCTCATCTTCTCCGCCCATCTAACTCCCCTTACCGGCGCGAACCAGCAACAACACCTCTCAGCTTCAAGGTCACAGTCGAGCAGTCGTTCGCCTCCTGGAACAAAGCCGACTGTCATCGCTCGCAGCACGTTCTCGCCACTGCCGTCCCGACCGCCGAACCCGACCGCCGCCCGGGCTGGTCGCCGCTTCCCTCGACCATCGATCCGCCCAACGCCACCCGTTGGACACCCAAAGTCGGCCCTGCCGGCCTCCACCAGCACCGCTGTGGGTTTTCCCCTATCGTCCCCGCCACTCACGACCTCAACCCGCACACACCCCGCCGCCGCTCTGCGGCTTTCAGATCCCGGACAACCGCCGCTGCCCAGATTTGCGACCCCCCATCATCACGCCCATCGGGTATCGGCCTGTCGACGGCCACCCTTCCCGTCCAGCAGCTAGATCTGAACCCTCCTCTCAGTCCACGCATAAGTGACCCTTTGTACGGTTCCTCGAGGTTCCCTCCTGCCGCGACCAAACCTGCTATTGGGCGAGGCAGGTTCGGCCCGACCCAGAAAGTGTCAGGGCAGGTCTGTCTGGTCCAGAACAACCTTGCACGGAGTCTGCCCGACCTGGAATGGGCCTGCACGGGTTCGGCCCGACCCGCCGTGGGTCTGAGCGGGGCTTTGGGGCCCGGGTAATTTTTAATATAATCAAAAATTAATTTAATTTAATTTTTCATTTACAAAATAATAATTTTAATATTCTGAAAGTTAAATTAATTGATTTATTTATTTTTTGGAATAAAATTAAATTAATTGCGGGACCGACTAAAAATAAATTATTTGAATTAAAATAATTCATTTGATTTATTTAAATGTCCTTGAACTTAAATTTATTGCATTTTAATTTTTATCACTTTTAGTTTACCCGTAAACTAGTCTTGAGCATCGATCGTGCATGTCTGGTTTTAATTAATTATTTATTACAATTGTGTGTGATGATTGTAATAATTAGTTAATTTTTATAACGGTTTGCGCATCATCCACTTTTATTCAATATGTACAAGGGTTTGCGCGTCCATCATTATATGTATGTATATTGTGCTTCCCGAGACCCTCTCGACTGCGTGCGAGTATTGATGTACAATTGACGATGACGCCATAAGTCACAAACTACGCAAGTCGAGGCGAAAACCAAGACGAGATATGGACACACTGGACCGGGGACGAACTAACCCATGAGTCAAGACCCAACTCAGGTATAATACCACTAGATCATGGTTGATCCATTGAGTTTTAATGGATCGATCAATATTAGATGCTCAAGACCAGTCAGGTAATTTTATTTCCTTTATACATTGTTTATTATTTTTGCGGATCTGCATGTCTACAGGAAACACATAAAATAATAAACAAAAAAAATGCACAAAGATGCGATGAATGTTTTTTCTATTAATGCATGTTCAGTTGTGAGAGCGACAACATAATATGAACATATTTAATAAAAATATACTACATTCGTCAAAAAATATTAAAAACACTCACAAAAATATTAAGCCGCAAATGTCTTCCATCGTTTAAATTTAAACAAAACCAGGTGCATGGGGTGCTCGTCAGTCATAGTTGAGGGTGTCTCCTACTACTGGGGGTTCTTATGAGAGTGATGGGTAGACTTAACTGAAGTTGGCAGCAAGGGAGTAGTCATAAGCTAGCTTGTTGCATCTTTAAAGGCAAGCATTGAGTAAATCAAATTTTTTATTTTAAAAGTTGGGACTTCACTCAACAGATCAAAAGAGTCGTGAGTTAATGCGGTTGATCAGTCAAATGTCTACCTTGAACTCTCCGAGTAGTGGCGTAGTCATAGCTTATAAACTATGAGTAGAGGTTTTAAGGATCATTGCCACTAGAATATACAAGCAACGAAATATTCTGATTCAAATATAAAGGGTTGCTAGAGTTCGATAAAATAATGGGATACATTTGATGATTAAATTAATCAGTAATGTCTAATCAGTAATCAAGATAAAACCACTAATTTGGTAATTTTTTTTTATAGGAAATGGCAAGTAAAACCACAGATACTCTGCGATCCATAATGGATAAAAATCATGTCCTCACCAGCACAAATTTCTAAGAGTGGTAAAGTCGCTTGCGCATAGTACTACAATACGATAGAAAATTATGTGTCGGAGTACCCACAACCTGATCAACCTCCACAGGGTGTTGTCGAGGATAATAAAGATGCTCACAGGAGACTCATGGATGACGCATTTGATGTTTACATCATAATGCTAACGTCAATGTCCAAAGAGTTACAAGAGCAACATAAGGACATGAATGTATATACCATGTTGTCTCATCTCCAAGAAGTTTGTGAGGAGAAAGTGAAGCGAGAAATCAATAAGATAATGATCAAACTGACCACATATCGATTGACAGATGGAACTCAAACTAGTCCTCGTGAACTCAGGATGATAAAATACATTGAACGATATCGCTGGAGGTAGAGAGCTCAAACACGATTTACAACATGAAGATAAAGATCCAAGACAAGGAGGGTATTCCTCCGAACTAGCAGCGTTTGATCTTTGCTGGGAAGCAGCTAGAGGATAGGCACACCCTGGCGGAATACAACATTCAGAAAGAGTCTACCCTTCACCTCATCCTTCATCTCTGTGGTGGTGATCAATAAAGATGCAAGCGGCGATGATTCTGCGGTGGTTGGTATCTCTATGTTGGATATGTTCTTGGTTTGAGATGTCGTTGTTGTTGCGTCACATTGCGTGCATTCTACAATATTTACCTTTTTCTGTAATAATGAAATAATGTTTGTGTTTGAATCTGTTAAAATGAGGAAACTCCCTCGCCTCCTTACCTCAAAGTGAGGCGGAGGCGTTCATTTATAATGAATGAGAAACTCCATATCGGACCACAAGTCCGATGTGGGATACAGACTCTAACACTCCCCCTCAAGCTAGGTGTACCTAGCTTGGACACATAATGAAAAGAAAACAATAAAACAGACGCTAACACTCCCCTTCAAGCTGGACATACCCAGCTTGATTACAAAACATGACGAAAACAGAAGAAACGGAAATAAGAAAAATGATGTTGATGCTGCTCCCCCGCAAGATGGTAATGTGATGCCGCTGAAAAAGGATGGGTCGTCGCCGGAAAAGTGCGGGGCCGGACATCAGAGCGCCGGGAAATCCACACTGACGGGTCGGTCGTCAGAGCGTCGGGAAAATCCACACTACGGGCCGGTCGTCAGAGCGCCGGGAAAACCGTAATGTGGGGCCGATCGTCAAAGCGCCGAGGAATCCGCTCGGGAGGGCCGGTCGTCAAAGTGTCGAGGAAGCCGCAATGGCGGTGCCGGTCGGCGAAGCGCCGGGAAATCCACTGAAGGAGGCCGGCATGGAGGGAGCAGATGAGCAGAGGTGGTACGGGAGGCCGGCAGGGCTGGAAACCGGCCGCTGGAGGAGTCGGCAGGGATGGAGGCCGGCTGTCGAAGGGAGGCCGCCGGGCAGAGAGGCGCGCGGGAGGGCGAAAGGAGCCGCCGGACAGCAGCAGACCGCCAAGGAAGGGAGGCCGCTGGGAAGGGAGGCTGCCGGCGCAGGGAGTCCGCCGGAACATCCGCAGGAGGCGTGGAGGCCGGCTGCTGGAAGCGCTGGCAGAGGGAGAGGCCGGAAGCAGGAGGAGGGGAGTCGCGCGCATGGAGCCGCGTAGAGCAGGCCGTCGGGACAGGGCGGGGCCGCTGGATGAGGGAGGGCCGTCGGCGGCTGGAGAACCAGGGAGCCGCGCAGAGGAGGGTCGCCGGCGGCTGGAGAACCAGGGAGAGGCGCCGCGCGCAGCGGGGAGGCCGCCGGCGGGGCGCGCGGGTGATGGCGTCGGGAGCAGCGGGAGACCGCCGGGAGCAGCGGGAGGCCGTCGGGAGCAGCCGGGAGTCGCGGCGACGGGATGCGCGCGCAGGAGAGGAGCAGCGGGAGGAGCCGGGAGCCGGGGAGCCGCGTCGCGCCGGGAGGAGCCGGGAGCCGCGTCGCGGGAGGGACGAGCCGGGAAGCCGCGTCGCGCCGAGGGCGAGCCGCCGGGGAAGAGGCCAGGCCGAGGCCTCGGGAGGGAGGGGTGAGCCGCCGGGAAATCGCGCAGGGCAGAGGCGGAGGGGCGGCGGCGGTAACCCTACGGGGCTTTGAGGCCGCCGCCCCCTCGGACGGGAAAAAAAATGAGTAAACCCTAGAGCAAAATAAAAAATGATGGGAGGGAGGGTCGGGAAGATCCCTTTGATACCATGTTAAAATGAGGAAACCCCCTCGCCTCCTTACCTCAAAGTGAGGCGGAGGCGTTCATTTATAATGAATGAGAAACTCCACATCGGACCACAAGTCCGATGTGGGATACAGACTCTAACAGAATCAAATCAAGAACTTTCAGTTCATCTCATTTAAAGAAAGTTAAATCTTTAATTCTTAAGGTGAACAAATAGAAAGACAAGGCGAAAAGGCTGACCGCAAGTATACTGCTAAAGAGACCTTCGCAAATTCTTTCTAAGAAACCAAAGATAAAGAGGGAGAGCATTGAACACAAGACTATTTGTTTTGCATGCGACAAGATAGGTCATTGGAAGAGGAACTGCAATGAACTGAAGCAGAAGCAAGCATGAGCTTCTACTTCAGGTATATTCATCATTAAATGTAATATTTCATTTATATTCCTTGGGTATTAGATACAATATGTTCTTACATACTTGTTTCTAAATACAGGAACCAAGGAAATCAAGAAACATTACTAGAAGTCAAGGTGTGTTCTCTAAGCAGTTGAGGAAAGGTGATGCCTACATCAGCGGTGAGAAGCACACGATTTCATCACCAAGTGAATGGTTCTAGTTGAACTTTTGTTTTAAGTATTACCAAAACATTTATCTCACGTGTCCTTTGAACACAGGGAGATATTATTCCAGTTCAGGAATGAATGTTGTTTGTGGTGTTTAATACTCAACCAATGTTTGAATCATTCGCAATATCAGATGAATATAAAATGTAAGACTTATATACCCAGTTGTGGCAATATAATACTGTGTCAAGCAAAACTAAGAAGTTGTCAAAATATACCCAGTATGGTTTTAGACTCTTAAATTAAAGACCTTAGGTATTATCGACACACTTGTGTACTTATTTTTGGAAAAAAAAACCTTTTGAAATAAAGGTAAGTCACAAAACTTTCAGAATTAGTTCACCTAGAGAGCGTGAACTATTCCAAGGGTAAGCTAGTGGTAAACATACTTCATAAGATTCCTTTTAAGTGTTTAATTTAAGAACGTGGCCAGAAGATATGTGTTACTTCGGGCCCGCATGGCGAAAAATATTTTGACTCACCATTCATCGATCATTATAATGTAGCGTGTGGAGCAATTCTTAAACGCACATTACCTAATACACATCAAAGCTGCGGTGTTAATAAGGAAGATCGATGACGAGTCTTAGATATTAACATTGATCAATATAATGTAGCATGGAGTAATTTAACGCACATTTCCCTATACACATCAGAGTCATAATGCAAGTAAAAGGAGTATCAATGTTGCAACTTGTATCCATTGCAGATACTTCCATTATTTTTCAAGACATGCATCGCAAATAACAGTGGTATCCCATAACAACATGCTAACTATAATGACCAATGGATATCATAGTTACAGTATGATATAAATCCATTATGTCATAACATTGTGTTTGAATGCAAAGTGTTTGATATAAACAAACTTGCATCAAGCAAAATACAATGTGCATCTAAAGTAATTATCCTAAAAGTTTCTTAGGATATTACAAAAATCCCTATGATAGAAAAGTTGTAGTCTAAGTGATAGACTACATTTGTATAAAAGGGTGTTCATTTCTACTTGAGATAGTGGGAGAAAGATTGATTTGGGTTTAGTCAATGTCGTAGATACACATATAGTTGACATGGGAGCAAGTTCCACAATAGCTCGTGGAAGAGGAATGTTCCGGAGACACATAGTGCGTAGGAAAGATGAAACCATAGTAATGGTTTTATATTCACCGCAGTCGATGATCCATTATTCATTGAGAATAATAATTCCTATAAGCATTGTATGGCAATTAGCTAAGATTGACAAGATCAATTAAAATTCAATAATTGATTTGGGACTTATTATTTTGAATATTGTCGTGGGTATTCAGTTGAGATTATACATAGGTGGTGCAAGTGTGGTACCAATGAAGCTTGATTGGTAACACCAAATCGTTATGCTTAAATCCATTAGAATTTGACTTGTCATAACTACACTCTATGATCATTTTATTGAGCATTGGATGTCAAAACCACCAATCGTGGAAGGTGTCTCTACGATGCAGCCAGAAAGGGATAGAGACATCATAGAATGCCAATAAGTGGTGAAAGTTACTGAAATCCAGTTTAGGATTAAAGCACCTAGATCATAGAATATTCATTTGGAATGAATTTTTGCCATGTGTTTGCAAGAGGTTGGTGGGAGCGTCACTGTTTTTCCAAGTAAAATATGTTTGATAACATATGGGAAACAGTTATTGGTCTTACAGTTAGTTAGAATCAGAATGAAAGAAATTCTCCAGAGATGACTTAAAGTGGCAACCTACGTTCTAGGGAACAGGATCTACTGGGGTAGATCTAACGATTGCTTAGACCTAGTCAATAGTACATATACTGACAAGGTATTCAAAAAATGCAAGTTGGAACAATTCAAGAGAGAATTGTTATGAGTGTCACACGGCATATATCTCTTTAAGAAGACATGCATGGGACATATGAAGAAATTAATTTGGTGAGTTGAATTATATACGCTTCTGCGATGATCAATCACATATGCCATGATAGGTACAAGATGCGATATTGTCAACATATACTTTATAGTAGGTAAATATCATTTATATCTAGGAGAACTGCAAGGGAAGCAATCAGAACTATCCAATTGTACTTGAACAAGTACAAAAGATAAGTACCTCGTATATGGAGAGGAAGGGATACTAGTTACAAGGGGACACAAACTAGTCTTCCTTTAGATCAATATGACCTTATATCATAGTTAGGCTAAGGTAATGAGCGTGAAAAGCTCGTTTTTAAGTCAGTGGCAGTCATATCTACAAATACCAAGTACGTTGCGGCTTCTGAAATAGCTAAAGAAGCAGTGTAAAATATGCAAAAAATTGTTCAAGTTCTTGGAATTGCACCTAGTAAGTATAGTTTTATCATTATGATAATTCTATTATTAGTACTAGCCAAAATGTCAAGTTTAGACGGCGGACAAAATGAATATACTCGAAGATATCATCTCTTAAGAAGTCTTACTCGAGGAGGTAAAGTTGCAGATAGCAGTATTGCCACGCAACAGAGATGTGACAGGCCCATGACTAAAGTCATAACTCAACATAAACATGATCTAATCATGTGAGAGCTGACAGGGTTAGCAAGTTGGTTATAGTACAAGTGGGAGTGTTGTAATAGTGGGTGTCTTAGACCCATCAACTTTTGATTACCATACCATGTATACAGTCATCCACTATTTAAATGGTAATGCCTATATATTATTTGTCATGTCAAAAGATTATAGCAATTCTCAAGTTATAATGAGAACCTCGAAATACTATGACATATCTTAAACATATGTCCTATGGTTACATCATGCTGATTAGGCACAGTTGATGTTTGACTATCGAGTGTTGGGGACTCATAAGCATTGAGACTTCTTCTCATGAAGTTCGCACTTCGTGATCTCTAATAGGTGATATCATAAGAACAGACCCGCCAATAGGAACACAACATGTTTCAGGAATCATTGGTTATTCATATCTATGAACATGTGTATTGGTCTCTTGCCTTAAGATCATTATCAATGTATACCATTTGATCACGTACTTTGATACAAGGCAAAAACCATGACATTGAAATCGTGGCAAGGTAGCTTGTGTTGAGTGCGTCTTCGGTGGTATGGCATTTGTTGAACGGTCAAAATAGAATTTGTCGCTTTCGAGTTTATAAAGTAGTATCTCGGACTTAGTTGATCAGGATGATAGTACCTTCATAAATCATTGGTCAAGGTAGTCAAAAGGTAAGTCTGTCCAGTTAGATCAACAAATAATAAAGCAATAATGGATGATGACACAAGTTGTGCATCATGTTTTATGAGATATCGCGAGACAAAGATATTATATTACACAGTACGTGTTCGTAGAATGGTTGTCGTTACTATGATTATTCCTTATCTCTTTAGGAGCTTTGATAGGTTGCTAGACTCCGTTATTGGTCAGTAAATAGTATACACTGCTATCGAGATAAGGGTTTACAGAGTCACACACAATAGCGTATTCAAGTGTCTGTCTTATTCTGATGAATAGAAATATTGGACATGGTGGACCCCACTATGGGTCCGAGAGTTGTCCAAGTAATCGATCGCCGGCGAATAAATAAATTCATTTTTATTAGAGTATAGAATAATTGGATTGGATATATTTATTACATATATTCACAAGATATTAAGTGAATACCTGAAAAAATATTATACGAATGAATATTATTTTAATATTCAAGATTTGTTTAATATTTGTGAGAATTACGAGTCGAGTTAAACACTCGGGTTTATCACGTGATATATTTAATATACATTACAAGCATGTGATAAAATATAAATAATATTTATGACGCAGTTAGTTCGTCATAACTATTTATTTATTGCTTATTTAGTGGGCGTTTTATTTTCAAGGGTCAGGGAACCCTTTTCGGGTATTTGAGTCTCACTATATAAGCAGGAGAGAGGCTATATTCTAGTGACTATTCATTCCAACGAAATGAAAGTCTTTCTCTACTCCCGCTTCCTATAGAGAGAAAGTCTCTCTCCGAGTGATCGATCCAAGAACATTTTCGACGAATCGAAGGGACGAGATCGAGGTGATCGCTGCGACGTCGAAGGATTCGTCGGAGCTCCGCTCTAGCACCTAGAATTCGACGAACGACGAACGACGAGCGCGCAAATTTTTGAAACGTGTGTGGACGATCTAGAGGAGTTCAAACTCGGATCCTTCAAGCAATGATCATCGGCGACGAGCTACAGTCGAGCGCGCTTCGATTCGAACAAGGTAACCGTTTGGTTTAATTTTTGTGATAATTATATTCACACGAGATCCTCGAACCTCTACCGGGGCTCGGATCGCCGAAGATGGTGTAGTTTCGTCGTTCCGGTGATGAAAAATTTTAAATCCCCAACTTTGCTGCGCGCCCCAATACCATCACCAAACAGCACAAACACAAATCCATCTCGCCCGAGAAGTACGAGGCAAAAAAATGAAGAGCCTAAGAAAGAACATAGATCATTCATCCACTACTATCATTATATTTGATTAAAAAACATTTAAAATTCACAGGATTGCATGTGTAGAATGAGGAAAATAGGAGGCCCGAACCCCCAAGGTGTCCTCTCTAAAGGAGCCCTTGGGGTGTATTTATAATGAATATTAAAAACCACACCGGACTACAGGTCCGATGTGGGATGCAGACTCCAACACTCCCCATCAAGCTAGGTGTATCTAGCTTGGACACATAATGAAAAGAAAGCAACAAAACAGAGACCAACACTCCCCCTCAAGCTGGACATGCCCAGCTTGATTACAAAACCAGACGAAATAAAAAAAAAAAGAACGCTGCAAAGGTGGCTGCTCCCCCTCACGATCGAAGCTCCTGCGCAGGATGATGGATGGATGATGTCGCGGACGCAGCAGATGAACCACACAGAGACCGGGTCGGTTGACGGAACGCCAGGACTGCCGCACTAGTGGGGCCGGTCGATGAAACGCCGGGAAATCCAAACTAGCACCGAGAAAACCGCATTTGCAGGGCCGACGACGGGAGGCGGGGATTCCGCAGAATTGTTGCGGGGCTGGCGGCGCCAACGGGTCCAAATCCTAGGTGGTCGAGGTGCTGCGCCAGCGAATGGACGTGCCGGCGGACAGAGATGCGGCTGTCGGGAGTCGTCGGGAGATGCCGGCGAGGCGGGGATGCCGCAGGAGGTGCCGAAGAGCCGAAACTGAAGGTGGGCAGCCGCAGGGAGAAACTGGAGTCGGCTGGCTGCCGGAAGAGAAGAGCAGGAGGAGGCCGGCGAGGGAGCAGGAGGCCGGGAGACGGCGCTGGAAGCCAGAGGAGGCCGGCTGTCGGAGGCGCCGGCAGGGTGGGGAGACCGGCTGAAAAGGGAGGCGACGGTGCAGCGGGATTGGAGCGGAGGTGCACGGGGACGGATCTGGCCGGAACTGGCCGAAAATCGCCGGATCTGGCCGGAGTAGCTTGGATCAGGCCGGAGCCGGCCGGAGCTGTCCGGATCTGGCCGGAGATCTCCTGATCTGGCCGAAAAATCCGGGAAGGGCCGGGAGGGCCGGCGACGGGAACCGGAGCCGTGGGAGAGACCCGCGGAGGGGCCCGCGGCCGGAGAGACCGGGGATCCGGGAGCCGCGCCAGGCAGGATGGCCGGTTGTCGATCCGCGGGGGCGAGGAGACAGCCGCGCGGGAGGGCCGGCGACGGGAAGCCGCGGGAGAGACCCGCGGAGGGGACCCGCGGCCGAAGGAGACGCCGGGATTTGGTCGGCCGCGCGGGAGGAGGAAGCCGCCGGGGGTTGCGAGGGAAGAACGTCGAGGGAAGCCGCAGGCAAGGCGGGGCCTGGTGCCGGGAGAGATCCGCCGGGAGGGGAGCGGCGCCGGGAGAGAGGGCCACCGGACAGGGAAGCCGGCTGCGCTGGAGGGAGGGGAGGGGCGACGGCAGAGCTGGCCATGGAGGCCGCCGCCCCCCCTTATGGGGAAAAGGAAGGAAACCCTAGAGCAGGGAGCAAAAAAAAAAAGATGGGAGGGAGGGGTCGGGTTTAGCAAACCTCCTCTGATACCATGTAGAATGAGGAAAATAGGAGGCCCGAACCCCCAAGGTGTCCTCTCTAAAGGAGCCATTGGGGTGTATTTATAATGAATATTAAAAACCACACCGGACCACAAGTCCGATGTGGGATGCAGACTCCAACAACATGTATAAAACCTGCCCAAGAGTCACCACCAAGAAATAAAGTGTGAGAACAAAATATGAATGGTTGGAAAGCATCCTAACCATCACTAGAAGCCATGCAAAGTTACAAAATGTTCTAAAATATAAACTCATAAACAACTTGATGGTTCAGATTGCAGTGACCATTAGCTTCGAATGATTTAAATGAAGGAACAATAGATCCAAGCTGTGGATGTTTTTGGTTTCACAAAATCAAATTGAATGCTTGTGTCTAAAAAATATAAAAATTAAAATTAAAAAAAACAAACAAAAAATAACATGCACCCTATTCTTCTCTTCTAAATCGTTAAGAAGACACCAAGAAAATCGTATTCAATTTCAATCGCAGGAACCATAAAATCAATAAATTTGAGGTATAAAAGAAATAAAAATATTGTATATGAAGCAAAAAAAAAAACATTCTCCAGTCTAATATTATCTGCATTTCAGAGTTCATGATAGATTCAAGCACGAACATTTCATGTTTTAGCCATCAGGAGTCGCGTACTTACAGTGTTGCCACATGTCACCAGCCAAACCCTCCACCTTCTTGGTCGTCTTTGCAGCCCTCTTCCCAAACTTCTCAAACATAGCTTTCACCGACTCAAACTTGTCTAATCAAAATATAAAACAAGGAGCAATCAAAAATTTAAAGCCGCGAGCTTCAAATAGAACCTCTAACCGAAAAGAAAATAACACCAAAACTAATAAACCCAGAGAGAGATCATGTCATGAAGATGAGGCTAGCCATTTACTCTTGGAGGGTGATGATGGCACGACCGAGGAGGAGACATAGGGATTGGATTCAAGAGGCATGGTTGTAGCAGAATTCCCGACATCAGGAGTCGGGTGCTCCGATTTCAGGGCCGGCGAGACAGGAGATTTGACATAGGGCGGTGCCGAGGGGGGCTGGGATGCCATTGGGGCGAAGCGACAGGTCTCCGTTGGCGCGACGTCATCCGGGTCGATCTTGGGGTACGGAGCATAATCTGACGAGGGAGTGTGGTGATGCTGGTCAGTCTCCGGTCTGATGACCTTGGACTGTTCCCCGTCGTTGCGGTCCATCCCTGCGATTTCCTTGCCAGATCTTCAGCAACTGACCGGAGAAAGAGCGGAAACACTGGAGAAGACGGTTACCGAGTTTTCGAGAAAAGGGTGGAAGGGCCAAAAGAAATCCGGATCCTCTCTCTCGCCTTTCGGAGTCCTTGATCTTGTCTAAGATATTGTACTACACAGATCTTTTGGATTCTAGGGATTATGGACAGTCTCCCCTCCCTTGAATCAGGCCAGGACCTCCTAAAAAAATTATTATAAAATACAACGGTTTTGGTTTATGCATTGATGAAACTAATCGGTTTTAATTATGGATGGTAACGGGATTGGCCACGTGTTGGCTTTTTAGTCGTTTTAAAATTAGTTATTTTGATTTTATTTAAAAGGGTAAGGCATAGGCTTGTTTGGAAGGCAGTGGGTTCGTTCTAAGAATAGGAAAATCATCCTTACTTGAGGGTCAGATACACGGTGGGATGACCCCACTTGAAAAAAGCAAAACGTGGCATATGATCCGCTTTTTAGATAAATCAATTTTTAAAAATCAAATAAATTTATTTTGAACGGTTGAACCATAATATATTTTCTCCTGTGTAAATGATTTTAAATAAATTATAATCATAAAATGTTTAATTAAAAATGTTATGAAATATTAATAACAAAGTAAAATATAAATAATTTAATAAAAACTATTATTATAAAATATTAATAATAAAGATAAATAAAAATATGATATGTTGGTTTATATTTGGATATTTTTAAATGTTTTAAAATGGATTTATGTTACATCAAATTTTAATCTAATCAGTATATTTTAATTAAATATTTTATATTTAATAACATTGTTTATTAAATAACATTTTAATAACAGTTTTTATTAAATATTAATAATGAAGATGTTTTTAACGTTTTAATAATAAAGATAAATAAAAATATAAAACATTAAAATGTGAATGGAACTTTGCACTACAAATTTTCAGTGGAAATTTACATTAAAATCCACCAGAGTAAATCCTCAATGTAAATTTTAGATGAAAATTTACATTTTTTATTTATGTATTAATATATGTGGAAATTTTCATTGGAAGTTTGCACTGGAAATTTCCGGTAGAAATTTGCATTGAAAATTTATAGTGAAAGTTTGCACCGGAAATTTCTGTAGTAAATTTGCAGTTCAAAATTTCAATACATTTTTATGTGTTGATATATTTGAACTGAAAATTTAAACATGCATTTATTTTAGAGTTTTTATAATAAAATTTTTAGTGCAATAATAATAAAAATAAATAGAAATTTGCATTGGAAATTTAAGTGGAAATTTTCAATACAAATTCCCAAAGAAAATTTACATTTTTTATTTATGTATTAGTAAGATTTTTATTAGAACTATAAGTGGTGAAAATTTACACCGTAAATTTCCTATGAAAATTTTCACTAGATACTTACATTGGAAATTTGCATTGCAAGTTTTTTTTGGAAAATTGCATTGTTTATTTATATATTAATATATTTATACTGAAAATTTTCTTTTTTGATAATCAACTTTTCAATGTTTTTTTATTTATTAGAAATTTTCACTATAAATTTACATTAAAAAATATATTGTATATTTATATTAGGAAATATATGGTGTGTGGAAAATATGTATTGAAAATGTGCTATGGAAATTCATGTGGAAATTTGGGCTACAATTTTCTAGTAGAAATGTGCATTGAAATTTGCCAATGAAAAATTACAGTGAAAATGTGCGGTAAAAATTTACATTATTTTTTATACATTAATACATTGTGTATACATATACTGAAAATTTGTATTATAAATTTCCACTGAAAAAATAAACTATATGTTTCTAATAGGATACATATGATGCGTAGGAAATAAGCATCATATGATCTAAGACAGTGAGAACGAACCAAGATACATTCCAAATCTATCCCCGACAGATTCAACATGTGATGAATCACAAAGAACACTGAAAACTGATCATACCTAGAATGATGTTGCTTCAGCAGACATTGGTTCCACTAATAATTATAAATTTTCATTGGAAATTTTCAATGGAATTGTGTGACTTTCCATTGTGAATTTGCACTTGAAAATTATATTGTATATTTACATTTATAAATATACATATATGTATGTATGTACATTTTTATTCAGCCAAATTTTGTACTGTGAATTTGCACTTAATATTTTTAGTATAGATTCATATCAATGCATATTTACAATGTAAATGTAAAACACTAAATGCCAATCCAAATTTACTTGGATGTATGTATATACATGTTGATAATTTCCACAATATAATTTGCACTTGAGATGTATAATTTAATATTATCTTGTATATTTGTATTTGTATGTGTTTCTTTGTGTATTTTCAGTTTACATTGAAAATTTCATATTACATTGAAATTTTATTGGAAATTTTTGGTGAAAATTGCACTATGAATTTTAAATGAAAATATATAGTAAAGAATATACATTGAAAATTTCCACTGGAAATTTGAATCTAACCTTTCACTAAAAGTTTTTGGTGGAAATTTTCACTAAAGGTTTTTAGTGTAAATTCTAAATCCAAATTTTTCGTGAAAATTTACATTTTTTATTTGTGTATTAACATATCTTCATTGTAATTTACAGTGTGAATTTGAACTAAAATTTTTCATTCGATGTTTGCACTGGAAATTTGCAAAATGAGGATCTTGGGAATAAAATCTTTTACTTATACATGATTTATGAAGTGTTTATAGACTCTTAGAAATCCCAACAATTTACACCAGAAGTTTTTAATGCAAATTTGGAATGCAAATATTCAGTAAAAATTTGTATTTTTTATTTATGTATTAATATATTTTCATTGTAATTTTAAATAAAAATTTGAAGTGTAAATTTCATGTAGAAATTTTCAGTAGAAATTTACATCAGAAATTTCAGTGAAAATTTACACTGAAATCTCTAATAGTGGCAACGTAAAAAACCCCTAAAAATGCCTAACGGGGGGCATTTTTGCCCAAAACCCCAATTTGAGGGTCAAGTCCAGGTGGCGAACCTGAGACGATTTTAATACGAAAATTATCATCATAGGTTGGGCATCTAGACCTGAGGGACAGGTCCACCAAACTAAAAGTATAACAATAATTAATTATTTGTTATATGTTTATAAATATATAATAACTACTAATAATTTTTTTCACCATGCACATTTTTTATATTTATTCACTCTAAATTCGTCGGTGGGAATTTGCGTTGAAAATTTACATTACTTTTTTATATATTAATATATTATGTATGCATACACTAAAAAATTGTATAAAAATTTACCACTGAAAAAATTCATTGTATATTTATAATATGAAGTATATTATGTATAGGAAATAAACACTAGAAATTTTTAGTGAAAGTTTTCACCTAAAATTTTTAGTGGAAATAAATAGTGGAATTTTCCATTGAATTTTTTCATTGTTTATTTGTGCATTAATATACTCTCACTTATAATTTTAGTGGAAATCCAAACTGAAAATTTAAGACGACAAATTTCTTTTCAAATTTCCACTGTAATTTTCCAGTGCTTTCATTGTTTATTTATGTATTAATCTATTTTCACTTATAATTTAAGTGGAAATTCGAATTGAAGATTTGTGATGAAAATTTTCATCCTATGATTCTAAGTAGTGAAATCAAACTCAAATACATGTAAAATAAATCATCAATAAAATCAACATGCATGAAATAACTTACACCGAAAACATATCATATGAGGAATGCAGTTGCCGCAACAAGCATAGATTCCACTGATAGCTTTAAACCTTCACTGTGAGTCTTCATTGGGAAATTTCAATGGGATTGTGTGACTTTTCAGTGTAAATTTGTACTTAAAATTATATTGTATATTTATATTTTTATATATACATATAAATATATATATGTATATATACTCTCATTCAAATTTTGTACTAAAAATTTGTACTAAAAATTTTCAGTATAGATTTATATTAGTGGGGATTTACAATGTAAATATAAAACACAAAATTGCAAGGAAAATTTATATTGATGTTTGTATATAAGTATCGAGAATTCCCACTGTAAATTTGTACTTGAAGTTTATAATTGAATATTACCATGTTTATTTGTATTTGTATGTTTGTCTTTGTGTTTTTTTAGTTTTCATTGAAAATTTTCATCATACATTGAAATTTTATTGGAAATTTTCAGTGAAAATTTGCACTATGAATTTTAAAAGAAATTTTATATTGAAAAATATACATTGAAAATTTCCACTGGAAATTTGAATGGAAATTGAAAATAAAAGTTTCCAGTGGAAATTTGCACTAAAGGTTTCCAGTGAAAATTTTCACTAAATGTTTTTAGTGTAAATTTCCAATGAAAATTTATATTTTTTATTTATGTATCAATATATATTCATTATAATTTGATGTATAAATTTGAAGTGCTAGTTGAGGTTTGCACTGAAAATTTTCCTAGTAAATGTCCAGTTCAAAGTTTCTATGCATAATTACATTGTTTTTTATGTGTTAATATTTTTGAACTGCAAATTTAAATATGCATTTATTTTAGAATTTTTATATTCAAATTTTTAGTTTAACTATAATAAAATTTAAGTTGAAATTTGCAATCAAAATTAAATATCGTGTATAAATTTACACCAATGATTGAAAATTTTCAATTGGATGATGTGACTTCCCAGTGTAAATTTGCACATAAAATTATATTGTATATTTATATTTGTATATATACACATACATACATACATACATATGTGTGTGTGTGTGTGTCTACATGCATTCAAATTCTATACTGTAAATTTACATTGTAAATTCTTAGTAAAGATTTATTTCAGTGGGGGTTTACAGTGTAAATGTAAAACACATAAATTCAATGCAAACTGACATAGATCTTTGTATATACGTACTGAAAATTTTGACTGTAACTTTTCACTTGAAATTTTTAATTTAATATTAGCATACATATTTTTATTTCTATTTGTCTTTGTATTTTTTTAGCATTAAAAATTGCCATCATACATAGAAATTTTATTGGAAATTTTTAGTGCAAACATGCATTATGAATTTTAAATGGAAATGTTGAGTGAAAAATATACATTTTCCACTGGAATTTTGAATGACATTTTACACTAAGCGTTTAATGTAGAAATTTAGAGTAAATGTTATTACAGTGATAGGTACACACATTTACAATAATCTTCATTTCTAGATTATATACATGAGGATTTTGGGAAGATATTCTTTTAATTACACATGATTTATAAAGTGTTTATAAACTATTAGGAATCCCTGCAATTCACACTAGAAGTTTTTAATGCAAAATTTCAATACAATTTTTGAGTA
The DNA here is from genome assembly GCA_963277665.1 of Viscum album. Classification (NCBI taxonomy): domain Eukaryota; kingdom Viridiplantae; phylum Streptophyta; class Magnoliopsida; order Santalales; family Viscaceae; genus Viscum; species Viscum album. The sequence goes on from OY728160.1 coordinate 1,058,736,292, forward strand.
AAAAATTGGATTTTTTATTTATGTATTAATATATTTTTACTGTAATTTGAAGTGCAAATTTGAAATGTAAATTTCATGTGGAAATTTGCAGTGGAAATTTGTAGTGAAAATTTTCACTGGAAATTTCGAGTGTAATTTTTCATTGGAACTTTCGAGTGTAAATTTTCACTGGAAATTTACAGTGGAAATTTGCAGTACAAATTTCCACTGGAAATTTCCCCATGGAATTTGTAGTTTAATTAATAATTATCATATTACAAATATAAATAATCAATATTATATATAATAAATATCATAATAAATATTATATATATGTGTGTGTAATAAAAAATATACATATGTTTATATAATTATTTTCCATGAATAATAAATAATATGTTCTAATTGCATTATAATAAAATTTAAAATATATATAATACTTTCAATAGTTATAGTTATATTATTATTTATATTTATATTATTAATAAATATTAGATAATAAATCCATATAATAGTTATTATAGTAAATATATGTTTATATATTTTAAATATATATAGTAAATATTAGATTATATATATATGTGAAGAATAAGGAGCAACGACAACATAAAAATAAAAAAACAAGAATGCACAGCGGGGGGGCATTTTGGTCCAAAAACCTAATTCGAGGGTCAGTTTCAGGTGCCCAACCTGAGATGATTTAAATCCCCGTTGGTATGCAATAACAAAACTCTTCCATTACTCTCCTCTTTCCAAATATTCTTCAAGGGTTTGTGTCCATTAAATGCTAGTGTTGAGTAGTCATCAATGTATTCTAAAAATAATTCATTTGCAACTCATATACTATCAAATTGATGGGGGAAATATACTCTTAAGAAGAGAGACATTATAACGTGTCTCGACAGTCTTCATCTACAATCATCTAATCTAATTTATTCATTCTATCATTATCTACCAATATTTTTAATGCCGTATCAAAACAACGACCTTGAGAATAAGGTAGAAACAAACACAAGACCTAATTCAAGAGATGTGCACACCTGCATCTTTATTTCGAAAAAGAATAATTTTTGAGAAAAAATATCACGACTTAACTTCCACAATAAAGTTTCAATGTTAGAATAAGGATAATTTGAAATATTATTTTCAAGGAGATTAGGAAAAAACTTCCCAACCAAGAAAATCTCATTCATATTGATTATTTTATAGCTGGATCCTAACATTCTGATAAAGTTTTGATAGTCGAACCTTTCCTCAACATCTTCTACTAAATCTTACTTTAATTTGTGAGCATTAATCCTAGCACAAATACCATTCTAATTCTCTAAATTGGACTAGATCTTCAAAAAATGTTTTTGAATGAATCAATGGCTCCTACATCACAACAATGGGATTAATAACCTTTTCTTGTCCAAGGTGCTTTAATGTAATAACTTTTCAAGATGATCTAGTGGACATAAGTTTAAGAAGGGAAGAATAATCCCAGTGGTGTATATTTTTCTTCTGAGGAACCAAAGTAAAACCCTATGAATCAATAATTATCTTTCTTCCCTTATTTAAACTAGATCAAATTAATTCTTCTACTTGAAGATCTACTTCCTTTTCTAATGGTGACAAGGAAGACTCATCATCGACATGGACCATCACTGATATCGGTGGATAATGTAGTGACTCTAATTTTCCATGTATTATTTTTGGATATTTTATGGATTATTTTCAAGACCATGCATTGAGATGGCGTGTAATTCTGAGACTCAGTGATCCTAGAATAAATGTTTAAAATATATTAAATATATTAAATATCATGTGCATGCAATTTTCTTAAAAAGTGTAATAACTTCTAAATGGAGACCCGAATTAGAACTCCGAGTGCACCATTGAGTTCAGAATGAAAGTTTTTCCCTAGGCACAACATAAACTTGGTTGGAGTGAGGAGTTTATAGAAAAGTCATCATGGGCATAAAAATGAATAAAATAATTAATTAAATTAAATTATTTTATTTCATTAATGAAATAACCTAACCTCTTCTTTAAATAAACCGTTATTGGGAATGTCTAGGTTTAGCCGCTAAAACCTAGAGATCCAAAGAATCATTGGAGAGATGTCGAACAAGATTCTATTAGCAGATGATGATCGAATCAAAGATCGATGACCGATGGGAGACAATTTCAAAGGATCTCACCAACGATCACAACATAGCTCTGTTCTTCATCAGCGATCAATCCAAATCATGGTAGGATGCTGTTTTAATTAAATTATTTCCTTGTTCTTAATTTCTATGATGAACAAGAATCAATCAACCAATGGATTGATTCGTGGATCGTGTATATTATGGGATGAGTTTATTATAGAGATTTTTATTGGGAGAATTTCTTTGTAATTTAATTTTTATCTCTCTATTCATCATTCTAATGACAATGAATTGAGGTCAACGCAAACATCGACTGAGGTTCATTCCTCTTGATTGTTTTTTTCCTTTCTCCCTCGATTCTTAGTTCATCGTAGGTGTTCTTTGTTGGCCCGTGGTTCGACATCTACCCAAGAATCGATTGTTGCGCACCCGTTTCTTGGCGGAACGATTCAATATTGTAAAACAAACTCAGCACAACACGATGATGGTGCGATGATGGAAGTGACAACGAATCAGACGATTTTGGATACCCAATTTCATGTTTTTCAGTGTGCAATGAAGAATAATGAACGATCCCATTTTCTGAATGAATCGAAGGGCCAAATGTTGTTAATTGGTGATGGCATGGATCGTCAGGGCTTGGTTCATGATTTTTCGGAAAGGAAGCCGCCATATCAAAGCTCAGAGGAATGGCCAAATACGCGGGATCGAAATATTATAATCTGAAAAATTCTGTAGTACACGACATGTAACGCTGAGCGACACACTGTGTGGGACCCTCATAGCGGCCACTAGGGTTTTAGGAAGAAGATAAGTATCACATGGTGTGTGACCCCTCCTCGAAGGCTTGACATGTACCTCAGTGGGTACATGAACACATGTTGGAGTACACTAGCACATGCACACCGTGTACTCCTACATGGACACGACCATACTGGGTATACACAGGTTAAGCTGTGTACCAGGACATAGGGAGAAGTACATGGGAAACAATACGTCGTGTACTTTCACACATACATGGGACATGACCCGTTTACATGGGAAGGACTCGGGGTCGAAGGGACATAGTGTGTAACCTTACTACACGTCATGTACTCCTAAAAATATGGCGTGGATCCCTTGTCCTCTGTATATTGGAAAAGTTTTGTTAGGGTGAATTCCCCATATTCATTCCCCGATGGTTAGTATGGAATCACCTCCTACACATAGAACAATGATCCCTTCAATAGGAATTCTTAGATAGAGTTGTTGGAATCCTTCTGTGAGGCTCGGAGTGAGATCCTCTATTCATATTCATGACCTAGGTGGAGTTCTTGGTATCTTCGTAACCAAAACTACACAGGCATTGATCCTCTACTTAGAGGGTTAATCCAGATTGAGTTGTTGCTATACCCCATGACCTTAGGTGTGATCCTCATATGTGTATCGTATCTCTTTGGACCTTTAGTGTGTACTTCCTATGGCGAGACTAGACGTGCATTACCTCTTGAACGGACGTCATCAGTTATATTAGACTCATGAGCGTGTTCTCTCGGATGAGTGCTATGTGGAACCTTAGAGCTGGAATCTTAGGATGGTAATATGGTTGTGACTTACCTTTAGATTGTGTGTATTTGTTGAGTATATCCAGATATTCTTATTATCTGTGTTTTAGATACATACTTGTATATATTTGACTATATTACTTTGTTGTATGTTTTGTGGTTTTGAGGTGTCCTACTGGGTATTGTTATACTCACCCTACATAGGATTTTCTTGCACATGTCATATCTTATAAAGATAGACCAGGACCAGACGATGCTTAGTGAGACCAGACAGACTGAGGTGTGTTCCTGTAGTATCTTGACAGCAGTCCCAGATTTCCCTTCAGATTGGACTTGTTTTTAGATTCTTTGTGGTGGGATTATATTTGGAACCTATTTACCTTTACTTTACTTCCTATCGTACTCTGGTTGTGGGATTTAGATGCATGCATGCATGTTTGTTCAGTTTTTTTCAAATTTCAACATTTTATGGGCTTGGAGATGTGTGTGTGTACAGGTACTTAGGATAAGGCCTCACATGTTAGTGATATACCTACTCAGCGCTAGTCTATAGCCCCTAGCCTATTGGAGGTGAGCTTGGGGAGTCATGAAATGGGCCCCATTGGGATGGGTCATGATAAAGTGGTATTAGAGAAGTCATTTCTACCTTAGGACTAGAGTCTGTGAGATTGTTTTGGGGTAACAATGTTAAGTTCTTTGAGTTTGACTTTCAGGCTAGGGAATCCAATGCTGGTTTGGTGATCAATGTATCCATACACTAGTACTTTGATCACCTACTTTTCAACTCAGTATATGATAACATTGGTTGTGGGGAAAAAATTGTACATGAATCATATAAGAATGATTTGTGGCTTCCATGTCCTTCTTGAGTCAGCTCTACAGATATACTTGTTGATTATGATATATCTTGTTTACTTTTAGGATGACTCTACAATGTATGCCAACTAGGATTCAACATCAGGATCATGAGGATGATCCCATCAGTGACGAGGCATTGATATATAGACCAATTCTAGAGATGTTACCTCTAGGTGGTACACCAAATTTACCTCCACCTTTAGAGTAGTACATGGTACCTGCATTACCAACGTATTAGGTGCATAGGCTAAGAAAAATTTACGAGTTTCAGCGATAGATACCCCTCAGGTTTCGAGGTGAGCCTGACCCATAGGCGGCTAAGGATTGGATTGAGGCACTGACTGAAGTTTTCCATCTGGCCAGGACACCAATAGACCGAATTTTGGTCCTGGTGATGAGCCTTCTCCATGGATTAGTAGGATGATGGTGGAGGTTAGTGACCCATTCTTACGATGAAGTGACTATAGCATAGTGATAATTTGATCAACTTTTCAGAGAGGAGTTCTCTCCAGCTACACTGAGGGTTGTACATATCCAAGATCTTCTGCAACTTCAGCAGGGCGACATGACAATAACTGAGTATTCATCGAGGTTTACCAACCTCTCAAGGTACTCGATGGATATGGTTCATGATCAGTTATTCATAGCTAGGACCTTCGAGCGAGGACTACGTAGAGACATATGATCTAGTGCTATCCCTCTATGCATTCCTACCTATGTTGGGGTGTTAGAGAAAGCTTTGGTTGTTGAGTGTTTCTTGGATGATCAGATACAACCAGTGGTTGCTGGTAGTGGGAAGGAAGGAGTAGAGACCTCGGTAGCAGGGAGACAACATTAGTCTCAGAGACTTGAATATACAAGATGTTTTAGGAGGAGGTCTCAGGATAGAGGATTTGTGATCTAGGGCTCACATAGTGGGTCCAACTAGCCCAAGGAGAGGTTGTGCTACTCGTGTGATGGTAGAGGATATCTTGTATGAGATTGTATAACCCGCCATACAATTGATAGAGAGAATGTGGATGGGCAGCCGAGACAGAGGCAGTGGAAAGAACAGATAGGTCCATAGGGTGGAGGATGTGGAAAAAAAGCTGGGAGAGTAACATGAGGTGGTAGACATTTTGAATTTTTACCACCACCACCCCAGGTGGTCCACACCAGGTTCGGGGAACTAGGGGATAGGGGAGGGGACAATTGAAAGTGATCGAATCTCATGACCCAGAGGCTTCAAGAATGATACGAGGTATGATCTATGTCTTTTATACCTTATCTACAGTACTAATAAACATATGAGAAAGCCATTCCTTTCTTTCCACATATCTTGTATGAGATTTAGAGATTCTGGTTGATCCCTTGGATCAACCCTTACACCTGAAGACTCCTAATAAATACAATTCAACAATAACAGACTTGCGCCGATAGTGTGACCTAACTCTTGGAGGAAAGAGTTTCTATTGGGATCTATTTGTATCAGTGATTAGGCTTTATGAAGTCATATTAGGTATGGACTAGTTATCAATAATTCATACCCAGATTGATTGTTTCATGTGGAGGATGTGGTGTGTCCGCAACGATGGGAATAGGTTCTCCATTGTTAGTTAAAGGGAAACTCATGCAGCATGGTATGGACTCATGCATAGGATAGTGCAACTGATTATTCATTTGTTTGCTAACATGACCCTTGGTGTAGTGGATGTTATGAGTTCTTAGTTTCCTATAGTGGTGATAGAGTACGAGTACATCTTCCCTGAGGATGTTCTAGGTTTACCTCCCTATCGAGAGATATACTTTTGCATTAATCTACAACCTGAGACGACACCAATATCTACAAAAACATATCAGATGGCTCTCATAGAGATTCATGATCTAAGGGTGTAGTTGGAGGACTTGTAGAGGAAGAGATTTGTCAGACCCAATGTTTCACCATGGTCAGCCCTGGTTTTGTTCACCAAGAATTCATATGAGAACTTGAGGTTGTGTGTGGACTACCTATTCTTGAACCATGTGATCGTGAAGAACAAGTATCCACTACTGAGAATTGATGACATCTTTGATTAGTTGAGGGAGAAATGATGGTTCTCAAAAGTTGAGCTTAAGTCAGACTATCACTAGTTACGAGTATGATATGAGGATATATCGAAGACGGTATTCAAATTTTTCTACAGTCACTATGAGTACTTGGTGATTCTCTTTGGTGTGATGAACATCCCAATAGTGTTCATGATACTCATGAACCAGATCTTTTAGCCTTTTTTAGACGTGTTCGTGGTGGTCTTCATTGATGATATCCTTGTGTACTCGATGTCCGAGGAGGAGCATGCGAGACACTTGAGAATGGTTCTATACATACTCTAAGATCACCAGATTTATGGGAAGCTCTCTAAGTGCTAGTTCTGGATTCAGGTGGTCCACTTTCTAGAAAATTTTATCTCAGCAGATGGAGTGACATTGGACTCAGCTAAGGTCGAGGTAATGTTAGCTTGGGAGACACCCAAAAGTGTGACGGAGGTGCATAACTTCCTTAAGTTAGAATACTATTAACAAAGATTCATACCTGATTTCTCTAGGATATTAGCACCCATGACAACTTTGACCTAAAAGGGGTATCCTTTTGTGTAGGTAGAAAGGCGCCAATAATATTTTCAGTAGTTGAGGCATATTTTGAAGAGCACTCCCATATTGATATTTCTAGAGGAGGGTGTCAAGTACACAGTGTTTTGCGATGCATCAGGAACCGAGATTGGTTGTGTTCTGATACAGAGGCAGGCAGTGATTGCCTGTGGTTCACATTAGTTGAGACCACATGAGCAGAACTATTTGACCCACTATCTTGAGTTACCAATGGTAGTATTCGTACTAAAGATGTGGTGATAATACCTAGTGGGTGAGTGATTTATCATCTATTCTGATCACAAGAGTCTCAAGTATATCTTCTCTTAGAAGGATCTTAACTTGAGATAGAGGCAATGGCTAGAGTTCCTCTAGGATTATGACTTCGATATTGTCTATACTTCTGAGAAGGGGAACATAATAACAGATGCTCTTAGTAGGAGATCCTGTTCGCAATTATTGAATAAGGCATTAGAGAAGTTGAACTCATTACAATTATCCTTTTTGGATGGAGATAGAGCAGCTTACCTCTAGTTGATGGTTGTCACCCCTTCGCTCTTGCAGCGTGTCAGGGAGGCACAGTTTGGGGATGCCGACTGTGAGACCCTACGTACTCACACTACTACAAAACAGAACTTTAACAACATTGGTCTTTATCAGCACTAGAAAAAAGTTTCGATAAATTATATCTTTTATCAGTGCTTTTTTTAGCACTAATAAAGGTACCATGCATCATCACTTTTCTTTTAGCACAGATAAAGGGTTACCTTTATCAGCACTTTATTTTTAGTGCTTCTAAAGGGTATCCTTTATTAGTGCTTTATTTTTAACATTGATAAAGGGTATCCTTTATCAACACTTTTTAGCGCTGACAAAGGTCCGAATAAAATGAAATAATTAAATAAATAAAAAATGAAAAATGAGTTTATTAAAGAAAATATTAAAAAAATTATTAATTAAATAATTATTGATAAAAATGAATAAATTGATTATACTATATATAAATTATAAATACTAATAAATTGTATGTATTAAATATATAGATATATGAAAAATAAAAATTAAACAAATAAAAATAAAAAATAAGTAAATTGAGAAAAATATTAAACATTCTATTAATTAGATAATTATTGATAATGTTAATAAATAATTTATATTAAATATATAGATGTATATGAATGTATATAATAAAAAATATTTATACTTTACATTAAATAGTCATATATATTTAGTGAATAATGGTTTATAATTAAAAATTAATATGAATTAAAAATACGGACTAATTGCATAGGTAATGGACATAATTGAATGTCATTTGATTTTTCAATTTAATATAGATCAAATGCGTGTTATAATGATTTCACACATATGTAATTAATTCATTTTTATATACAATGCACACACACAAAACTTATCCATTTTTTCAATATTGTTAAAGTGTACTGATTTTTAATTTATTTAATTTCTCTCATTTTTAACATGCATGCACTTAAGATGAGATATTCACACTAGTACAAAAACCTATTTTTACGTCACCATTTTTCACGTCGGTTTTTTAGAACCGACGTGAAAATATCTAAAAATTGATTTTTCACATCGGTTATTATATAACCGACGTTAAAATACATTTTCGCTGATTTTTCACGTCGGTTATATAAGAACCGACGTTAAAAATCCATTTTATCTGATTTTTCAGGTCGGTTATTATATAACCGACGTGAAAAAGTCACGAAAATTGATTTTTCACATCATTTATTAAATAACCGATGTGAAAAATCCTTTTCCAGGAAAATATATTAAAATTTTCACTTATTTTTCACGTTGGTTATTAAATAACCGACGTAAAAAATCTATTTTCGTGACTTTTTCACGTCGGTTATTTAATAACTGACATGAAAAATGTTTACAAAAATGTAGTTCATTTCTCAAACTTTAATTTTACAGGTCACAGAGCTCAAACGGAGTTACGGATTAAAAGTTATGGCCTTCAGAAGTTGATCATCTCTAAACGATGTCTTAAAAATGTCCAACTTCTAAAGGCCATAACTTTTAATCCGTAACTCCGTTTGAGCTCCATGACCTATCAAATTAAATCTTGAAAAATGAAGTACATTTTTGTAAACTTTTTTCATGTCAGTTATTAAATAACCGACGTTAAAAATCCTTTTCCAGGAAAATATATTAAAATTTTCACTTATTTTTCACGTCGGTTATTAAATAACCGACGTGAAAAATATATTTTCGTGACTTTTTCACATCGGTTATTTAATAAACAACATGAAAAATGTTTAAAAAAATGTATTTAATTTCTCAAGATTTAATTTGACAGGTCACGGAGCTCAAACAGAGTTACAGATTAAAAGTTATGGCCTTCAAAAGTTGATCATCTCTAAACGATGTCTTAAGGATGTCCAACTTCTAAAGCCCATAACTTTTAATCCGTAACTCTGTTTGAGCTTCGTGACCTGTAAAATTAAATATTGGAAAATGAATTACATTTTTGTAAAAAAAATTCAAGTCGTTTATTAAATAACTGACGTAAAAAATACCTTTTAACGTCGGTTATTAAATAACCGACGTGAAAAAGTCATGAAAATCGATTTTTCACGTCGGTTATTTAATAACTGACGTGAAAGAGTGATGAAGATTGATTTTTCACGTCGGTTTTATAATAACCGATGTGAAAAATAAGTGAAATTTTTAATATATTTTCACGTCGGTTATCATAAAACCGACGTGAATGATATTTTTAATATCCCGCGAACACAAAATTTCAATTTTTTTACATCGCAGCATCGAAATTTTTAATTGCCACCTAAAATTTTTAATACCATGTTTTCTCATAGAATATCAATTATATGTTTCCATTATACACCCATCCTAATTTGAAGATCATTTATTTCAACCATTATTGTTCCCCCAAATCGACTCCTTTTCTCTCGAACGTGAATCAATTATTTCTTCTTTCCGCGATCTCGTCAAGGTATATTTAATCATACATCCATGATTTATGGTTTTTATGATTTGTTTTCTTATTGATATACCATTTTGTGATCATTTCATTCAACCATAATCGTTACACCGAATCAAATTGTTTTATCTTCAACGTGAATCAACGATTTCTTATTTCCGCGACCTCGTCAAGGTATTTGTAATTATTTTCCCATGATTTATATTTTATATGAGTAGTTTTCTTAATTGATATACCATTTAACGATTGTTAATTTATTATAATGTTAGATGATTCTTTATATCATGATAAAACTACAAATCTCCCTACGGATTAAAAAAATCCTTATAATATGAAGTTACGGTTGGCTCATTCAATCTTTCCTCGAAAAAAATATCAAACTTCTGATGGTCATAACTTTTGATCCGTAAATCCGTTTGAGCTCTATGACCTGTCAAATGAAAGCTTAGAAAATTTTCTACAAGATAGTAAACATTTTTTACGTCGGTTATTAAATAACCGACGTAAAAAATGGCTTCTTATCACCATTTTTCAGAATGTATTTCACATCGGTTTTTTAAAAACCGACGTTAAAAACTATATTACCCCATTTTTTACATCGGTTATTAAATAACCGACATAAAAAATCATATTTTTAACGTCGCTCGCAATAACATCGCTTAAAAACCGACGTAAAAAAGCTAAAAAAACCGATGTAAAAAAAGGTTTTTATACTAGTGTCATTAATAATGTTAAAAAAATATTTGTAAAAAAATATTTATAAACAAATATATTTGTAAAAAAAACCTATAAATAAATATATTTATAAAAAAATATTAATAAAAAATATATTTATAAATGCACATTTACTATATTTATACATTTATATATTTATAATTATAAATAAATAAATAATTTTTTTTAAAAAGTATTTATATAATTGTAAATAAATAATTATATATATTTAAATAATTATTAAATTTATAATAAATTTATTTAAATAGTTTATATATTTACTATATTTATATTTATATATACTTATTAAATATATATATATATAATTATATAAATATATATAATTATATAAATATTATTTTTTAAAAATATTTATATAATTATAAATAAATAATTATATATTTAAATAATTATAAAATTGTAATAAATATATTTAAAAAAAGAATATATTTACTATATATATATTTATGATTTTTTTATTTTTAATTATAATTATAAATCCTTTATCAGCGCTTAAGTAATAAGTGCTGATAAAAGGTATCTTTATTAGCACTTTTTTGGAAGCACTGATAAAAGTGTCTCGATCTATTTAAAAAACCCTAACTATCCGTGAACCTATTGCGATATCAGAAACTTTCCATAGAAGTCGCCTACTGCTGGTGCTCCTCCTCGGTGAATTAAAACTCGAATCAAGGCTCGAATCAAAGATCAAACAAATCCAAGGCTTAAATTCAAGGCTCAAATGATATAAGGGTTGAATGAATCCAAGGCTTGAACATAAGCCTTTCTCTACTTTCTTTTGAATGTAAGTATTTTTTTACTTTCTCTTGTGGAAATCGGGGTGTAAAACATCAATGGTTTTGGCCATGGTGGATGCTGTTTTGCAACTGTGAGTATGGTGAAACACCTATACTATGATCCATCTAAGCTTTGCTCCCAGGCTATACGAGCATCTCCTTCCTTCTCAATTGTAAGTGTGAATTAATGTAGGGTATTTGTGAGCTACTCTTTTATTTATGTGAAAGTGTGGATGAATCATGCTTTATTTACATTGGATAAATAGTGGAATTAACCATATGGTAGAAGTCTCATCCCATTTTACATCTTCTATATAATTTTGTATGTATCAATTTCCATGATGGTGGTTGGGTAGCCTATGAGATTACTTCCTGGCATATTAAACTGACTAGTTATTTTCGTATTTGTGTAGTAGAGACTTTAGATTGAGAGTTATGTTTCATAGATCTATTAATTTTATGATTTTACTTAGATTTCTGAGTGAAGTAAGGGCATTCCACTTATAAAATATGACCTTATGGGAGTCATTCCATCTCAATAGAGGCTTGTGTGTATGAGATAGATCTTTAAAGTGTTGGTGTGTTTTTCTCCCTTATTTGTGATATATCTTGCTGGTGTGTATTATTTATTTATTCCAACTTCTTTATGGAGCTCCCTAGAATCTCAAGGATATGGGTTAATGTGTATTAGATGTCCTCCCTTCCTTTAGATGGGTATATTTGATGTGATTACCTCCCTATAATACTTGGGATAATTTGGTGTGGTGATATGACATCCCAAGATTCTTGATATGTTTTCAAATATTTGATATACCATTAATATTAAATGTAATAATTCCTTAGGTTGTTACATAACTTGTTCCAAAAAATAGAATAGAGGTTATCAAATTCTATATATTAGAAATTATTTTTAGGTATTCATCATTTTATGTCTACATGTATTGGCTCCACCCTTAGGAATATTTGATTACCATCCATGTATATGAAATAACTCTTTATTTATTAAAATGTTTTATCAATACATTTTTATATCTTCTAGTTGATTGATTGAGAGTTTATTATTCTTATATATTATATTTGGGTTTCTTATTACTCCTTAATTTCCTATATTATATTTTTATTTGTTTAGGGGATTTAAGAAAGGCTTGATGTGTTTCAAACAATAGTTATTATTTCAATTTGTTGCTTGAGAATCACCCCATCTCTTTTATAAACAATTTTCATCCTCATCAACTTCATCTCTCAAATAGTTATTATTGAAATTTGTTACTCAAGACTCATCCTACATCTATTTTATGTTGCTTGTACTACTCTGATCATTAGCCATCCCATGGATGACTACTTCTTAGAGTATTTCAAACAACATAGGTTCATATCTACAAGAGATGGAGGATGTGTGTAAAATAACAAAATGCAATGATAAATGTTTGGGAGATTAGTTGATGATGATGAAAGTTGTCTATAACTATCAGCTTTGAATGAATTCAGAGGATAACACATTCTATAGTATAACAATTCTTTTCTTAAATTCAATTACTCGTTTTCTTCAAAGCATACTGAAATTCTTTGAAACAATCAAATGTTGGGTTTCCCTTATTAGAATTGTCTATAACTATCACATTTGATAATGAATATCTTGTGTGTATTTGTTTATTTATTATAAAAAATTAATATTTTATAAACCCAATAGGATGGATATGAATCGAAAATGGATACATACTAATTGTATGACAAAATAGTACAGAGATGGATTTAAAGAGTTCATTAAGTTTGCAAGAGAGTATGCATACGAACCTTCTCAAATCCTTTGTCTGTGTTTACATTATTATTATTCAAGACAAATTAGTTTAGGAGAGTTGGAAGAACATTTGATTTATAACAGAATAGATCAAAGCTATAAATGTTGGGCTAAACATGAGAAAAAACTGAATGTGGACACTGATTGGGATGGTACTACGGTTTATGGATCATTTGATATGAATACCAGTGTAAATGATGACAGAGATCGCATGGAAGAAATGACAATGAAAATTGAAGACGACCTTTGTGATTGTCCAAAGTTGTTTGAGAAGTTAAATAGATATACCAAGAGACCATTTTATACCATTTTTACTAAATACACAACTTTTTCAGCTATATTGAAGTTATATAATTTGAAAGCTGGCAGTGAATGGAATGACACTAGCTTTATAGAACTACTTGGTCTCCTGAATGATATGATACAAGAAGAAAATGAAATACCATTGATTAGCCACTAAATGAGGCTAATATTAATTTTTAATATATATAATATTCATGTTATTTATTATTCATAAACACCATTTTAGTGCATTTTACACTTTGAACATCATTTCACATTATGAATGTAATACCTTCTTAAAATGAACTATTATGTGGTACATTTTTGAACATCATTTGAAGTACCCAATGATTCATATGATTTTAAGGAATCTAGTTATAAATATTTTAATTTTATTTTTTTGGAAATTTATCTACACTTCAATATGAACATGTTTCATTCAGGGATCAATGGAGAATTCATGGAAGAAGATGGAGATATTTTGTGATGAAAGGAAACAATTCTGGAGAAGTCAGATTGGACACCAGCCCACTGATGAGACTGTGAGGCCCAACATACAGGCCCAATGAATCCCAAATTTCTTGGGATGATAGAAGACATGTATAGGAACAAATAACTCTCCAGGATCCAATTCTAATTCGGCATCCATGATTGTTATTTAGGTGGCCCAAATAGTATATCAAAATCTGGGCCAGAATCTGCGGCCCAGAAAAACATCCCACCAATTAAACCATATCTAGAAAACCATAACTCCTTTTGGGCTGAGATTTTACAGTATGTTAGGGGACATATGGAGATTAATTTAAGTCGTCTATGTCCCACCCAAATTATGCCATCTAGAAGGTTTTTAATGCATCTATTTTTGGTGTATGCAAGATGGATGCCTTTTCGGGTCAAGGGTGGAAAGTCTTCTTTCCACACACTTTACACCACCCTAAACCTACCATACTCAATTGGGATGACTTTTACTGTTGGAGGATAGACCCAAGGGCTCAAAAATTCCTATTTAAGGCATTGGTGTTGGAGGATTGAATAATCTTGGATGCTTTGTTCAATTGTAATGTTATGCTGTGATTTTGTTGTCTCAAGTTTGTCTTTCACTTGTAAGTTGTTCAATTCACTTTAGTTTCTTAATAAAAGTTCTTCTTATCCTCTTATTATGTTGTTATAAATATCACTCTGATACCATTTCCTCAAGGTGTGAATTTATTCACACCAAATCTTGTGAAATTATTCACAAAACGGTGGAGTGATCATTTTATTTTTGTTGTTTTCTTTACTTCTCCATTTCCTCCCTCATGAGTCTACTTTCCGCTTCCATTGAAACCATGGGATCAATAGAGGGCTAACCCACTTATGGGTTGATCCAAGGGAGTATAAAGGGGCTGGATTTGATGTTATTTATCACCCCATTAATTTATAATCACTTCTTTAATTGATATTTTTATTTGATGATTTTTAAACTCCATCATCCTTATTGAATTTAAGGCCACACACTTCAAGTGCCAATACAAACCTTTACCTTGAAGTGCTCAAAACATTTATCCTTCAAGTGTATAGGTTATTAGTATTAAAGGGTGTAGGCATTAAACCAGTAAGTGATGATGTTGTTTTATCTCCTTAAATGAACCCATCTCAAATATAAGAAATTGAAATCATTGAAAAGGAAATACGTCCAATCCACCCCGAGCGATAACCTAGGATCAAATCATTCTTTTAAATTGAATTCACTTAAATCTGTTAGTTATACTTTAAACCCACATAAAATCAACCCAAGTTGGACACTTCATAGCCAAAAACATTCCATAGAATGTATGTGTCTATAGGTTTCTTATTAGGTCTCTGAGGATTTGATAACCCAAGCTAAACTACAAGGACCGTTCTACCTTCATCTCTTGGGTAAATTTGAGCGAGAATAAAATTTTGGCGTTGTTGCCGAGGACTTAAGTAAGTTATCTTAGACACTATCATCTTTTTTTTCATCCCACTTCTCTTTTCTCACCCCTCACTCTTATGGAAGTCAATTTTGAACAAGTCCAAACATGGGAAACCTATCCCTACTTTGATCACCCAACCCCATGTACGATGTACAATGACCATCCTAATTCCTACTTGTGGGATCATCAAAAACCTACTGAACCACAATGTTTTTATTCATATGAACCACAATACATTCCAACCTATTATGAGTTCCAATCCCAACAAGGCCAATCAGAACATCCTCCTGTGGAATTCCAACAACTTAATTATTCTCTTGGAATATACCATATTTCCCAACACCTTGACCATCCTAATCCACATCCATTACTTGAAAAATCGTGTCAACAAATGGAGATAATGAATTTTGAGGTTTCATCATTGATGTTAGAACTACAAAGTATTAAAAATTGTGAGGAACCCATCCCTAAAAAAACTGTCCCTTCCATAACCTTATGTGAAGTGTCTAGTTTCCCACAAACCTCTCATGAATTTACTGAAGAGAAAACCTTTGGATTTGGGGAAGATGAAGAGGATCAAGGAATTGTTGATGGATTTTTAAATCAAGAGGAAACTGATTTTTTGTATTCATAAGAGGAAAATTTGACATCATGGATTGAGTCTCATGAATATAACTCCATTGATGATTTTTCAAAAACACAAATCACTGAACCATTAAGAGAAATCACAAACTTTGAGTCCATACCCATTCCTGAAACTGATCTTTCCAATTTGGTGGTTGAATCTTCTATTCAAAAGGAACCAATTCTATTGAGAAATTTTGAAAATGAAACTGAGTTAAATTCAAAGTCCCAACCTATGTATGAAAGTTTTAGCCTACCTGAACTTGAACAAAAGGACTTTCCATCCACCCTCAAGTTTCCATTCATTGAGGATAACCAAAAACTTCCATTTGTCACCATTTCTTATCTTGAAACCACTAAAGATGTGATTATTCATAATGTATTAGAAAATACTACAAAAGAAATTGAATCCATCATTTATGATATTCCTTGGATTTACCTTCTCATTTTAGAACAGAGGTTTGTGCATGATACAAATTCTAAACATAGAATCAATCTCAACCTAGTAGAAGTGGTGAAACATGTGTTCCTTAAAATGTTGAAAGTTGGTATTGGATAAGTTGGGGGGTTCAAGTCGAGCTAACGACGTTAAACAAAGGGTTGCATGGGAGGCAACCCATGGTTTTCAAGTTTCCAATCATTTTGTTGTTTTAATAAACTTTATATTTTAAATAAGATTAATTAAACTTTTTTTTATATTTAAAAAAAATAGACTATTGACCTGTTCTTCTATTATGAGTATGGATGGGTATGAAAGGGGAGCACCATATTCATCCATGTCACGTGGTGTGATCCTTGAGTAAAACTTTACCCAGAAATATAAAAAGAAGACAATGTATCATCAGTTTATATATATACTTATATTTTACTTTTTTTATTATATAAATATATATATATATTGTTTTGTTTTGTTTTGTTTTGTTTTGTTTTGTTTTTCTTTCTTTCTTTTTTCCTTTTTCTACTAGGTAACTCTACAAGTGACATGGATATCAAAGGACTAAATTGGAGCAACAAGAAATTCAACTTCAACCACCAGGTGACTTCATTCCATGATCCTCATTTTCAATTTCCTTTTTGAACTTTCATTCTCTACCTCTACCCCCTTCTAAATTTTCTTTTCTTTAAACACTGGGGACAGTGTTGTTTTAAGTTGGGGGGAGATAAAATAAAAAAAATGCTTTTGTGTTAAAAAAATGAATGATTTGAAAAAAAAATGTGTAAATGGAAGGAAAAATTCCTTTAACTTTGAACATGGTAATACACATTGCACACTTTGAAACTGAATATCAAATAATTTAGCATACCCTGATTCTGATTTTAATCCTTGTATAATTTCATGAGCATAGATTTTGGAAAGTGTGGATGTCCAATGTGATATTTCATCGTTTATATTTTCATCCAAATAAAAAAAATCACAATGCACATCCTTTGGATAGTGGGGTATTAGTTTAAGTTCATGGGGTCCCCTAAATAAATAACATAGGTTTGGTGATCATTTTAGTTTAATATGAGTATTCAAAAAAAAATTAATTTTTTTTTGCGCGTAGAGCAATGAAATGACCTAATGCGTGGCTTTCGGCACTTGGGGATCGTGACTCCATAGTTGTCTGGCCTAGAGTTAGTAATTTTATCTCTATTTTTGGTAATTTGAATTTGTTTTTGACTGAGTTAACTCGAGATGATGCCCGAGTATGTGGGATTCACTTGGTTCCCTAAGGTCTTTGATCCTGGGAGTCATCGACAAAGTCTCGCTATAGGGGTTGACTCATTTGAGTGCAACTTCAATTACCATGGAAAAATTGCAACAAAAAAAAAACAAAAAAAAATATAATAAAACAAAATTGAATACTCATATTAATATTTAAATCTGATTCCACCTAGCGCTTCCGTCATTTCCCCCTTGAATAAAGATGAACCCCCATGTCTATTGTGATGCATAACACATCCTCATACTTAATTGACATTGGATGAAATATGACAATGAATTTGAACAAAGGAATGGGCTTAGGATTGGGATCTGCTTATGAAACTATATTGTATTAAATTATTTTTATGGGTTTCAGTATTTTTTGTTATAAGGGTTTTTTTTGATCATTGTGTATTAAAATGTTTTTGGAAAAGGGAATTCGAATTTCATATTGTTGAGATATATTTTGCTCGGGACTAGAAAAACTCAAGTTGGGGGGTGTGATTAGACCCTAAATGAGGCTAATATTCATTGTTAATATATATAATATTCATGTTCTTTATTATTTATAAACACCATTTTAGTGCATTTTACACTTTGAACATCATTTCACATTATGAATGTAATACCTTCTTAAAATGCACTATTATGTGGTAAATTTTTGAACATCATTTGAAGTACCCAATGATTCATCTGATTTTAAGGAATCTAATTATAAATATTTTAATTTTATATTTTTTTAAATTGATATACACTTCAATATGAACATGTTTCATTTAGGGATCAATGGAGAATTCATGGAAGAAGATGGAGATATTTTGTGATGAAAGGAAACAATTCTGGAGAAGTCAGATTGGACACCATCCCACTGATAAGACTGTGCGGCCCAACATACAGGCCCAATGAATCCCAAATTTCTTGGGATGATATAATAAATGTATAGGAACAAATCACTCTTCAGGATCCAATTATAATTCTGCCTCCATGATTGTTATTTAGGCGGCCCAAAATCTGGTCCAGAATCTGCTGCCCAGAAAAACATCACACCAATTAAACCATACCTCGAAAACCATAACTCCTTTTGGGATGAGATTTTACAGGATGTTAGGGGACATCAGGATCTTAATTTAAGTCTTCTATGTCCCACCCAAATTATTCCATATAGAAGGTTTTTAATTCTCCTCTGTTTGGTGGATGCAAGCTGGATGCCTTTTCGGGTCAAGGGTGGAAAGTCTTCTTTCCACAAACTTTCCACCACCCTAGACCTACCATACTCAAGTGGGATGACTTGTACTGTTTGAGTATCGACCCAAGGGCTCAAAAATTCCTATTTAATGCATTGGTGTTGGAGTATTGAATAATCTTGGATGCTTTGTTCAATTGTAATGTTATGCTGTGATTTTGTTGTCTCAAGTTTGTTTTTCACTTGTAAGTTGTTCAATTCACTTTAGTTTCTTAATAAAAGTTATTCTTATCCTCTTATTCTATTGTTCTAAATCTCACTTTGATACTGTTTCCTCAAGGTGTGAATTTATTCAGACCAAATCTTGTGAAATTATTCACACAACGGTGGAGTGGTCATTTTATTTTTGTTGTTTTCTTTACTTCTCCATTTCCTCCCTCATGAGTCTACTTTCCGCTTCCATTGAAACCATGGGATCAATGGAGGGCTAACCCACTTATGGGTTGATCCAAGAGAGCATAAATGGGCTATATTGGATGTTATTTATCACCCCATTAATGTATAATCACTTCTTTAATTGAGATTTTTATTTGATGATTTTTAAACTCCATCATCCTTGTTGAATTTAAGGCCACACACTTCAAGTGCTAATACGAACCTTTACCTTGAAGTGCTCAAAACATTGATCCTTCAAGTGTATAGGTGATTAGTATTAAAGGGTGTAGGCATTAAACCAGTAAGTGATGATGTTGTTTTATCTCCTTAAATGAACCCATCTCAAATATAAGAAATTGAAATCATTGAAAAGGAAATACGTCCAATCCACCCCGAGCGATAACCTAGGATCAAATCATTCTTTTAAATTGAATTCACTTAAATATGTTAGTTATACTTTAAACCCACATAAAATCAACCCAATTTGGCCACTTCATATCCAAAAACAGTCCATAGAATGTACGTGTCTATAGGTTTCTTCTTAGGTCTCTGAGGATTCGATAACCCAAGCTAAACTACAAGGACTGTTCTACCTTCATCTCTTGGGTAAATTTGAGAGAGAAGCAACCATGTCAAACATATGATGCTAAATGAATGTTACATTCAATGGTCATGATCTCTAAAAAAATACATTCTTGTCCAAATGATTGCATATTGTTTCACAAGGATCATGAATCACTCATAAAATTCCCTAAGTTTGACACAGATTGATACAAGAAAAATGAATCAAGTCCTTCAAAATTCTTATGGTACTTTCCTATCATTACATGGTTTAAAATACTATATGGATCTCAGGAAACCATGAGATAATTAACATGGCATGTATATATAATAATTAAATATGAGAAACTACGTCATCCAGTAGATTCTCCTCAATGGAAGAAAATTGATTATGTATAACAACCCTGCTCTTTATTACACACTTAAACATGATTTATTACATAAACTTTCACTTAATAAAAAGATGAGGATCTATAGGTCTAGTGTATTGGGAAATTAGGAATATTTAATAACAAAGTAGAATATAAAATACAACATCTTTATTGAAAACTTATTTTACATTCCCACAATATTCCTTCGTACTTAGCATTTCATAAGATAACCTGAGGACATGCATAAGAAAAGGGTGAGTTATAAAGCCCAGTAAGGGAGTAAACAAGGCATAACATGAATAATATAGTACATGTTAGAAAATATTAATATTAATGGAGAATAAGAGAAACATGAACACGAAGGCATGATATAACATGACTATCATAACATGGAAATGTGGAAACATCATTTAACATGATATTAGCATGAGCTAAGGCTCATTTCACATGGAGCATGAGTAAACCTTCATTGCACTTGAATTAGCACGATTAAACCCTCATTGCACTTGAAATATCATGATTAAACCATTATTTCACTTGAAATATCATGATACTAATCTTTACCCAATGCATTGGAGTGCTATCGGGGCTCACCCTTTATAAACATTTCATTTCATGCATAAGTGTGCCACATAGATCATACAACATGGATTTATTAAACATCATAATTTATTCCACGAATAAGAGATGTGGAATACATAAATATAATTCCTCAATCAAAAAGTACATGTGCATAAAGCTGAATACCCTTGATTGAGAAATGGGTATGGTATTCACTTACATGATGATTTTGGCATGAGAAATTTTGGTGTAACTTTGACAGTATAACGACGTCAAATAGAAATCATAAAATGTAGTGATGAGGGATAAAGGGGTATCTCATAATTTATACATGAAATTGATAGTAATGGGGTCATGGAACATAATATCCCAACATATGTAATGGAATTTAGATGCATAATATAAAAGAATTTCTTGAATGTAAATGATAAGAGAGAAGTTTCTTACAGAATTTCAGCATGGTAATGGGTGTACAATGGAGGCATTAATGAGAAAGAAAGAGGTCTATCATCAATAAAACATAAGGAGGGAAGTATGGGGGAGGTGTGAAATCATACCCCAACATTTGTAATTAAAAATAAAAGGGTATAACAACATAAATAAATTTGGACAAAAATGAGAAAAGAAGAAATCTCTTATGGAATTTGGGCATGGTAACAGGTGTACATGAGAGACATTAATGAGAGAAAAAGGGGTCTCTAATCATTAAAACATAAAGAGGGTGGTATAGGGGAGGTGAAAAATCATAACCCAATATTTTTAATTAAAAATAAAAGGGCATAACAATATAAGGAAACTTAGACATAAATAAGGAAGCGAGGATCCCTTACAAAATTTTGGCATGGTAACAGGTGTACATGGGAGGCATTGAAGAGAGAGAAAGAGGTCTTTCTTCATTAAAATATAAGTATGGAAGTATGAGGGAGGTACGAAATCATACCCTAACATTTTTAATTGAAAATAAAAAGGATATAACAACATAAAGAAATTTGGACAAAAATAAGAAAGAAAGAAATCCCTTAAGAAATTTCAGCATAGTAACGGGCGTACACGAGAGGAATTAATGAGAGAGAAAGAGGTCTCTCATCATTCAAACATAAGGAGGGAAGTATAGGGGAGGTGCGAAATCATACCCCAACATTTGTAATTGAAAACAAAAGGGCATAATAATATAAGGAAACTTGGACATAAATAAGGAAGGAAAGTGAGGATCCTTTACTTGGAAGTGTGGTCCAAAAGGCTTGAGAGAGTCTTTAGAGAGGATTATAGGGAGCTTTGGGTGCCTTGAAAGGATTCTAGAGAGATGAGGTCAGATATTGGTCAATATCCAAAGGTTTTTATTGAAGAGGAATGAGATATTGAGTGGGTTTATATAGGAAATGAGAGGGAATTATTTATTATTTAGGTTTTGGACACTACACATTAAACTAATCAAAACCACAAACCATCCCATGGTTTTTTCCCATTGTTTTTTCCAAAATGGAGTGGAAAAAATTATTTTATAAGGCCAATATCCGAACTTATTAAAATATTATGCTTTCTTATGTGGAGGCGAGTCACACTCTCATGGAAATCATTTTAAAAGTTAAAATATTTTATAAGTTTTAGAGGGTCCACTAAGGCACCATAAAATTAATAAAAAAAATCTAAAATCAAATTATTTTAAAGATAAAACATATATTGGATGAACATAATTTTTATATAATTTTATTACAACACTATTAGGTCATTATGATGTCATAAAACACATTATATATTTAAACGGTATTTAATTTTTACCAAAAAATTTGATTGTCTCATAAAATTATGAAAAATTCACCATTAGATAATTTAGACATCCTGAATCCAAAAATGATATTTATTTTATATAAATAATTTTCTAAATATGTGAATTTTAAATTTTAAAATAAAAACCAATATTTATTGAAAATTCATGAGTTTTGACAAAAACAGTTTTCAAACCTTAATAAAAATTTCAATTGTATTCATAAAAAAATTATATGATCATTTATATTTAAAAAAATTAATTTATTAATAATATTTTATTAAAATATTATTTAATTCAAAAATCCATTAATTCATCAAAAAAGAGTTCTTAATTAAATATTAACTAAAAATACTATTTGTGATTTAAAAACCATTTACAAAGTAACAATAATAAAATGAATGTATATTATTTATTATATAAAAAAATAAAGCACATAATCATAGTGCTAGGGTCTTGTTGCATAACCCCTTATAACACCCGCATAAGACATAAGGGTAAGGTGTGAAATGGTGGCTAACTCTTGAGGTGGCTCGGATAACATCACTCGGTTGGTAATCTCTATTAACATCCACTTCTCCCATAGGTGGTTCCGTTCAAGCTTAAAGTGTTGAAGCTCGACTTGGGCTTGGTCAAGAGCGAATCCCAGTGATGCTACCTCCTTTCCAAGATCTGAAAAATGGGCTTCATATGGAGCAATTCTTCTGGATGAGGCAATCACTTCATTTGTCTGAGTAAATTGGATTTGTTAAAACCCTATATTTATACTAATCATGTGATCACTGTTCCATGACTATATTATCAATGGTAACAATTCTTAATGGCATTTTAAAATCCAAAAAAATAAAACCAAGGAAGTGCACATGTTTTATACAACCATTTTACATAATAAGACATTTAATTAGATCAAGAAGAATTTTCATTAATAAAAGTTTGGTTCATTACATTATGAGTATCCTAAATTTGGTAATGAGTTGAGAAACTTTTGTCTTATATTATCTATAGATGGAATAAATCATTTTTGTGTACAGATTAATACTCACAGTACATGGCCCGTCATGTTGGTAAATTATAACTTGCCGCCATGGTTATGTATGAAGTGAAAATACATTATATTGTCTCTGATTATATTTGGACTAAAGCAACCTGGTAATGATATTGATGTCTATTTGTTTCCACTGATCGAATATCTAAAATTGACATGGGATACATGTGTTACAAATGGTTTAACTTATTCGATTGATTACTAGCTTAATAAATGATTTAAATATAATTATTTAATTATTATAGTTATCTCCTAGATGTTGGGAATTGTAGGAATGAATAGTATTAAGTAAATTATGATAATATAGAATACACATGTTTATAAAATTAATTCATTGGTCACCAATTAATTAGAAATGAAAACTAATTGAACGTAAAGGATGTATTTTTATAAAAATCATTTTTATGCCCAAAATGATATTTAATACTAATAAATTAAATTAATCACTAATTAGTGAAATATATTAAATAAATTTATATATATTATATTCAATTAAATATTTTTACATTCATCCAAAACATTTTTAGAGGCATAAGATAAGAATAAATAGAATTTTTCACATAAAAGCCTATATTTTTCTAAATGCAGTTTTACTGCCTTTTAATGGAGAACTTGTTTTAAATTTAAATTTTGACACTTTTATAAATTATATTTGAGTAAATAAACATTATTTTTGAATGTATAATATCAAAATTTACTTTGGTTATTTTTTGTTATTTTTCTGATAAGTTTCATTTTTGATGAATAGTAATGTGACTATTGGAATAAAAATGTGACCTTTAGGAATAATAATATGTCCATTAGAATAATAAACTCACCTATAAAATTATAAATAAAATTAATGTATCTTATAAATAGTAATATGATATAATTATATAATAGTATAAGTAAATAAATATTTTAGAAATTATTAATTAAGTGTTGGTATTTTTGTAAGTCATAAATATTTAATTACAATTTTATAATTAATATAACTATTTAAAAGAAAAATTATTTTCATAAAATAGATTAATATATTAATATTTTGTTGTATTATGATTTTAGGATAATTTAACGATACCTTAGTTAATTTTTTAGAGTGTTATAAAATTAGTTATAATTTTAAAAACTATATTTTTCGAGTAAATAATGATTTTAATTAAAAATTAAATTTCCCATATTTAGATTTTTTTTATAAAATGAAGTTAACTTTTGAATTCTACACGTCAAAAAATGATTAGGGTGAATTTTTTTTATTTTTCTGAAATACTTGAATTTTTAGTGAATAGTAAAATACAGTAATTTATAGTATAAATACATTATAAGCTAAATACACTATTTTTTGAATCATGGCTGATGTAAACAAACTTGGTTCGAACTCACATGAACTTATTACTGTATTTAGTCACAAGAATAAATACTATTACTTGTCTTGAGCAAAATAATAAAATAATGAATAAAATAATGAGAAATCACCCCTCTTATCCACTATAAATACCACCCCTCACCACCATTTCTACTCACACCTCTAAGCCTTTAAGCTTGTCAAAATTTTACCAAAATCATATTCCCTATCCTATCCTCCACATCTAGGAGCTCTTGGTCTCATCAAAAGATAAAAACCATTTCCTTAAGGAGGTTCTCAGGGAGGAGTATTCAAGAGGTAAAATCTTATTCCTTTTCCTTTTAATTCCTTTTCAAGTTCTATTCTTTTATTATTCTCTCCTCAACTCCTCTATCAAAATGTAACAAACCAAGATTTTATGAGAATTATTCTTTTTAATTTAATTGATGTCTTGTGTTGTACGCTACACCAAAATTATCTTGTGTTATACGCAACACCGTATTACCTTGCAGTATACGCAACACTATTCTTGGCTCGTGTTACACACAATTTCAAGTTCGTTTTGTAGAAATTATTCTACGCAACATTAAGTATAGATTTTGTTTAATGTATAAATGAAATAATTTTTTATTATATTATACACAACAACAAAGGGAGCTTTCACTACACGCAACCTTGACTTGGTTTGCATTACACGCAATCACGGCCTTCCTTGATAGTGTATGTAGTACGCAATACCGGGTTTCACTAAACAATGATATATTGTTATAATATTATTATGAACTATCCTTTATGAATATTATTAACTAAATTTTGAATTTTATAACATTATTATTCATCTTACAAATTTTCTAGAACATCGTGTGAGAACAAAATAAATTTTTCGAGTAAAATAAGTATTTTTCAAAAAATGCAGTTTTGCCGCCTTTTAATGGCGCATCTACTTTAAATATAGTTTTTGACATGTTTATAAGTTCAATTTGAAAAAATAAAATTCTTATTTTGGATCAGGATATAAAAATTTACTTTGGATAATTTTTTCATATTATTCTGATAACTTTCATATTTTAATGAATAGTAAAAACACACTATATTTTAATTAAAAACAACTTTTTTCATCGTAATAATTTATATGGTTAAATTATAATATTTAATGGTTTTAAAGTATAAATAGAATATATTTTTACCATTTAATATAATGTATGTCATGATCATTGATTTTACATTGAATTCATAGGTAAAATCATTTCAATCTTTTGCAATGTTTTAACTTTTAAAACTTGTTTTCTTAACAACGGGATTAATTTTAAATTAATTTCTACAACCTCTGTGATTTGAATTTAGAAAAATGGATTCCATATTTGGAGTCAGTTGGTAAAAATTATGCTAATAAGCTACTTTTTATTTTTAGGCATTATGAATAGTAACTACGGTAAATTTTATTTACCATAGTTAAAGGTAAATCAGGTAATTAAAGGTAAATATAATATTATAAAATTACCCTAACACTGGTCTTAATATAATTTTGTGATTATATTTTTCCCTAAATCATACTTGGGTCAAAATGGAATCTAATGAAATCCACTTGTATTTGATTAAGACCTTTTATTTATTTTTATTTAAAGGAAAGTGAAATATGTCTCACTCAAACTTTAATAATTAGATTATTTTTAATATAAGGTTATACAGAATATAAATTCGATTATAAATACTCATTTGAAATCTAAAATGTTTTTCTTTATCATGGTAATTTATTTCTAATTTTTAAGAAAAATTTATTTACTTTAATATCTTATACATTAATGATGTAGAAATTATTTATTTAGTGAAAAATCAATAATATAGTTTTTATTAAAATAACAATACCTATCAAAAGGACCAGAAACTTGACCAAACATTATTGGTCGAGTATATCTATACCCTAAGCATAAAAGGGTCTATTTTTGGACCATTTGGAGCCTTATAAAACCGATTAAGACATTTATATTATATTATTTTAAATGATGTCAAAGATGTCACCTTCAAAATTTAATAAATATAACAATTTAAATGTTGTGATTTTAAGATGATAAATTCGAGTAAAAATATTATTATGAAATTTTTTATATTTATATTCATCATAGGATTTTATTTTTAATTTTTATGCAACAAATATGTATGTTAAATAATTATACAAAAATGTTGTACTAATTATTTTATTAAGAGATATACCAAATAAATGGTTTTAAAAATATTAAAATAAATAATATATGAACGAATTAATGTGCCACACGAATTTTTTTGATGGATATGACATGTTATAAATCTATTAAATATTTTATTTCGAACATATCTTCTGTTTTTATTTTATTTAAATTCAAATAAATGAATAGTTTCAAAATTGATACTATTGTTATTTTATAAAACTAACATAATATAAAATTGTTTAAAAATCAAAAAAAATATTTAAAAATTATAAATTAAAATTCATATGGTCTAAAATGTCATAAATTATCCAATTATGGACAATTAAAAACACATAAGTAATTATTTATAACAATTTAAAATTTATAATCTTATTACCACAAATAAAATTAAATAGATTAAATAAGGATAAATCAAAATGATAGGGTTTAAAATAAAATCAAAACATGTCTAAATTTAATTTTTTTATGATATTACAATCCTATATTATCTAATATCATAATTTTAGTCACTTTGGAAGTTTTTAAGTGGGGTTTATGTTTATTATAAATTAATATTTTAGAGGTTTCCAAAAGTGCCCCTCTCCTCCCTTATAAAAGGGCACCTCCTCCCTCTACTCTTTACAACACATTGAGCCTTCAAGCTCAGAAAAACCCTGACCATTTCTCTTCTACACTTACCTAGAAATATTATGGAGGTTCTGGTCTTCTCAAAAGACCAACTCTAGTGCCTTAAGAGGAAGCTTAAAAGAGGTGTGTCAAAGAAGAGGTAATCTCTTCTACCGATTCTTTCAAGTTTCTTTCTTCTTCAACTTCTTATTATTTAGTTGTTTAATTATAAAGTAATAAAATTAGTATCAATAATATACTTATATGTTATTATAAATATAAAACAACCCCATTTCACCTTCTTTCCATCCTACGGAAAACAAAATCACCACGCGTGCGTACGTACGGAATACCGTCTCCACGCCGTGGTGTAATCTGTTTTTCCACCACCACCTTACTTGGATGGGTATAATGGTGTAAATAATAACTATATATTGTTATTATAACATCATACTGATTCTATGATATTATATCATCCACTCTAATTCCATTCAATAATTATGGGAACGATATCATCGTTCGTGCGTACGTACGGATTACCGTCTCCACGACGCGATGGGATTCATTCTCCATGTTAACCATTCAAGAATGATTATAAAGTATATTTAATGAATAATAATGATATATATGACATAATAATGCTACTATATTTATGTACATATATGTTTCATTGACTTAATTTCATTCAATTCAATAAGGAAACGAAAACAACGTTCATGCGTATGTACGGTCTACCGTCTCTATGAACAGTGTATTCCATTCCATTTATGGATCTATAATATATATTTATATGATGAATATATATTATATATAAATCATGTTTCACATTCTGGAATTAAGTAAATCAGTATATAAGTAATAATATCAAGAACAACAAGTCGAAACACGTACGATAAATGAAAAGATTTTACCCAAAATGCTACTTTAACATGAATTTACAAAAGAACAGGTAATATAAAGTTACAAGTGACCCATATATGATATAATAACAATGAATATGATTCTATAATAAGTCAATTACATTATTTAAATCATTATACAGGAGGTTCAGATACATACGAAGCATATCGGACATAAGGTAAGGGATAACTTTTCCAATCTTGTTTTTATCCGAGATTGTTTATTCATAAGTATTTACTAGGGTTATATTTATCATCCATGTACATATTTTACAAAAATGATTTCATGTATGTTTAAAGTCCTTTTTACCCATTTTGACTTTTACTACATGGTATGTAAGGAATCTTTCTTTTTTTTACCATACGAGGTACTTTTAGACTTTTCCAGCAAAAGTATGAGAAGAATGTTTTTTTAACTTATACAGCATGAATGGATTTTTACGGTTTCATAAAGCCTTATTTTCATGAAGCTTACTCTACAATATTTCATGATTATTTTCAAAAAAATCCTTTTCTTTTAAAATTTAATGGAATTTTGTGAAAAGAAAATGATTTTGAAAAAGAAAGGATATTTTCCTCAAGAATTCATTTCAAGTGTTTTGTCAAAACTATTTTCCATCTAAGATGAAAATATTTAGTATGATTTTGTTTCAAGTATAATGTCTCAATTATTTACAAGGTTTGATTCTTCTTATGATTAAATGATATCCATTTGTTTTATATGGATTATGTTATGATGGGATGATGTTTATGAAACCCATTTTATCCTTTGGGTTATGATGAATGATTTATGTTTATTTTGTGGCACAAGTAAGAATGATTTCATTATAAGATGGGTGGGACCTATATCTCCCTCCAATGAATTGGGTAAAGATTTATATCTCATGAGATAGATATGGCTGGAATGGTAAGTTAATCCGGTTTAGTGAAACAGGACTGGAACGAGGAGTGAACTTGATTCAGAAAGGGACTTTGTCCACTAAGATGGTCTTGGCAGCAATACCTTGGCTACTATGAAAATCATATCATATGCTTAATGGTTTTCCACAATTAAATGTTTTATTCCCATGCTATTTTATCATGATTAATGTTTCTTTATGATCTATTCCTTACGTACTGCCATGTTTTATGTCATTGCTCAAGATTTTGATGTTTAAACATTATGTTCATGTTTCTAAGTTCAAATGTATATAGTTTGTTTTATTTTATCCATGCTTACCCTTACTGAGCATTTGAGCTCACCCTTTATATGTTTTCTTTTCCCCAGGATTTAAAGAAAGGTTTTAGGTAAGAAAACAAAAGGGGAAGATCTTTATGGGAGATTTTGAAGATCTTTCACCATGATTAGAAGATTATATTCTAAGTTTCCAAAGACACTAAACTATTACGGTCCTTGTGTGTCTGTTTTTGTTTTGTATTAAGTATTCTGTAAAAGTAATGTAATGTCCATGTACGTCAAGCTTTGTGTCTCTACACAAAATGATCATGATAAATTTAGTGTAATATATATATTGTAATTATATCATTTTAATAGAACATCCTTCATCAAACTCCTTTCTCTCTCTATTTTATTTTAAAAACGAAATCATCGTCTGAGAGGTGTCGATTTACAACCTTCATGGACGATGGACTTTAATTTTTAAATTTATCCTTCAAGTATGGTCATAAAACCATTTTTATGGTTTAACCAGATTATAAAATATTTATTATATCTTATTTAAGGTTCTATAACCATTTTATATACATAATATTAAATAATAGAACAATACTAGTTCATTGTGATCTAAAAACCGCTAAAATTAAGCTAAAAAATTATCATTAACATGTTATATAATGATTCATCCTCATATATAGAAAAAAATAATAAATAATAGAAATTAAAATTCTATTTGTTAATTAATAACATGTAATTTCAATTATGTATAATTATACTGATTTTACATGAACTCCATTACTTATAAATAAGCGACCTGATCATGAAAACTAAAGAAACGAACACCCCTAAATGATAAAATTGTACCATATAACTCATCAGAAAGACCATAAATAAACTTAATAAAATTATACCAAATAAATTAAATGTATAAAAGGTCCTAAATTAATTAATTAATGGATTAAATTTTATTATCCAGGACATTATGGTGAAGTGTCGAACACATTCGTACATAAGGTAAGGATTTTCTCATCTCACTTCCATTTTTATGATATATTCTTTTTTCACCATTATTTATTGTGTATGGTGTATGTATACTGCCAATTTATGTATCATATCATGAATCTATTTATTTTTATGTTATTAAATTTATCATTTTATGATTATTAATTTTGGGGCATATGATTCAATTGATTATAAAGTGGTAAGGGATTATACCCGAACCCCCGTCTTTCCTTCGGGTTACTCTTCCTCTACCTTTAATAAAATTTAATTCTTCTTTATTTTTGTATATTTCTTCCAAATACTATGTATATGTTCTAAAATAATATATCCAAATCAGATAGTCCTTATTTTATGGGGATATTCATGTTTTAAAATGGATTCCTTCTCAATTCTTCCCGATAAACAAGTCCGGTTCAAGGAAAATTATCAAATTCTTACCCATTTTCAAGTGAACTATATAATCTGTTTTAATCCATAATTATTTTTATAAAATCAAAAAAATTATCATGAAAAAATATATTGGTTAGTTTTTTGTTTTATGAAAACATACATTCCTTTCCACATTAAAATCTCTTTAATATTTTCCTAAAAACGCACTAAAATATTTTATTTATAAAGTTTCTTAACAAATCTTTTTACATGATTTCACTTCAGTGGGGCATCATTTATGCCTCAAATATATTTTTAATTTCCTTCCATTTTCTTTTCTAGGATATAAAATTTTAAAATATTATTTTATGATTGATACAAATGATTTTGAAAAAGTGCTATTCTGTCCAAAGTAAAAAGGATTTTTCTTATCTCACTTTTACTTCTATGAGATATATTTCTTATTAACCACTTATTCCTTGTGTGTGTGGTGTATGTACTACCCTTTGATATATCATATCAAGAGTCTCCTTATTCTCATGATATTCTAAGGGACTATGATTTGAATGTTTCAAAGTGGTATGAGACACTTTGGAAATTTTTTAAAGATTATTTCCTCAATAAATTTTCAATGGTCTCATTTAAAAGTATCTCCACATATTTTAAAACCCTTTGTTGAATATTGCACTTTATTGAGGTGTATCTTGTATGATACTATATACCATATGTTTTTGAAGGGTTGATGATCAATTTGACTTTGGATGTACTAATTTGATACCATTCATGGGTTATAGTTAAAATATTTACATTTTATATGCTAGTTTTTCAATACAAATGTTTATATTGTTTATATTTCACCTTTTTCATATAAGGAATGTATTAGACTTAGTGAGTGACGGGCAGAACCCACTATAGACCCTTGATGCATTGGTAGGTCTCATGAGACAAAACATAATTGGGTTTTGTCCGTGGCATTACCCTAGTATTTTCAGATGTCATAGACAAGGCCTCGATGGTATGTTTCAGGTGTCCCACATTATGCATTCCCTCATTATAAAACCAGTAATTGATAGTCCATGTGATTATTTGACTAGTAGGATATACATGGTTATGTTTTATTATGGAGTTATTTATTCAACTTTTATTCCTTCCATATTATGCTCAAATTTATTTTTAATGGCATATGTTTTTTGTTATTCACCATGCCTTATTGTTTGTGTTTCTGCTGTATTTCTTACCCTTAACGAGCATTTAAGTTCACTCCTTTATCATGTTTTATTTTTACCCAGGATACAAATATGTGTATTATGAATGACCTGTAGGGATAATATAGGATTTTATGTGTGATTAAAAAGAAGTTGATATATTGTATTTCATTTCATATTGTAATTAAAAGTTCATATATGTAATTTGGTTTTCCAAAACTACTAAACTAGTCAGTCCTTCGGGATGTGTCTTCCTTGTTTGTATGAAAATTTAATAAATTAAGGCACCATCTCCAGGATACTGGGGTCAGTGTATTTATAATGGATATCAAATACACATAATCAATAGTTTATATCATGGTTCTGAGATCAAATTTATAAGGAGTTATCTGAATTCAATCGCCAAATGACTTCAATGTCTAGCTAGGGGACTGAATTCAAATGTTATATCTTACACTTGTTTTTAATAAATGGTTATATATTCTATACAAAAGAACATGATGATTATAGTACAAGGCAAAGTAGTGGTGTTATTCTTATATCTAAAGTGATGCACATATTTGGTTCCAAGGATAAAAATCCAATTTATGAAAATATGTCATATTTTGGCATTATCAAAAAGTTATATGAGTTGTATTATAAAAAATTTCAAGTGTTGATTTTTTTTGCAAATGGGTTAACAAAATTAGTGTAGTGAAAGTTGTAAAATGAGCTTCATGATGGTGGATTTCAGTTTGGAAAGGGAAAAATAAGCCAATAATAATGACATCACAAGTAGTGAAAGTATTTTATGTCTCATATCCAACAAATAATAATTGGTTGATTATCCTGTTGGCGACTAAAAAAATGTCTGGTCAGATGAAAATTCAATCGAGGATGACCCTTTCATTGGGAGATCATAATCAGTTCATGTCAGTCCCAATGTAGACAATGTCTTGTATGTTATAGGGGACCATAGAGAGGGGATTTGGATTCTCGATAGAGGAACCAAATCCCTAATACCTTTAAAAAATGAAAGAGAGTTCAAGGATAAGGTAAAAGTGTTTTTTAATATACTATGTTTTTCTTCATAATATTATATGTTCTCTACTTTATTATCATAATCTTAATTTAAATGTTCAAGTACTCATACGGACAATTTCTTCTGTATATAATGATGTTTCCAATCCTTCAGAAGAATAAAAGATAATGAAGGAAACCCTTTGGAGAGATGTAAAGGTAATGTTATGATACACTTTATCTATTTTAACAAAAAAATATAATGGAACGTTGATTTAATTTTCATTATTCCTTGCAATGTTTATTAATTTTAGAATATTTTTTTCCATATTACATGCCTTTGTAGGAAGAGCAATGACACTATCTATACTCAATCACAAAGGTAATATTGATGTTTGCATAGTAAAATCATTATCCATATAATTAATGTATTGTTTTATATTTATGTTTAATTTATTTATTTTTAGTATTACTCACATAATAATTGTTTTCTTATACAGGTGGATTATTTTTTTCGAGTTGGGGTGGTCTGTCCATATTTCATGCCTTTCTGCACCAAAACTTCCACAAACTTCTTCTCCCTCAAAACATTTTCACCCCTATAGTGTTGAATTTATCACTTTCCTTCAAGTTCTCTCAACTCCTCAATCACATAGGTAATCTTGATGTTTGCATAATAAAATAATTATATATATAGAATTAATGTATTATTTCATATTTATGTTTTATTTATTTCCTTTTATTATTACTCATATAATAATTGTTTTCTTATATATGTGAATTCTTTTGTTCGATTTGGGATGGTTTGTTCGAAGATGATCATGCTCGTGAGATATTGGACTTCGATCCCCCAATTGAGATAATGATAATAAGGAAATGTGTCAAGAATGAATACAAACATCATAAAAAGGTGAATCCTTAATACTTATTTAATTAATTTTTTCATCATTTTATCTACTATTTGTAAGTTAATTTCCTTATCTTTTTTATCTAATAATTATTTAAAAAATTTCACAGATCCTTTGGTAAGTCATATTGACTTGATGATCTTAGTAGAAAAACCTTTCTCATTGAAATATAAAATATTGCAAGAAGTTCATGTGATTATTTTGGTGAATTCTCGTGATATAATGGGCACATAAGCTTCCTATACTCTCCTTGATTTCAAAATTGAGAAAGATTTTTAAACTAACAACATTAACTCAATATACAGTTTTGGAAGTTCAACAAATAAAGACAATGTAAATCATTGTAACATTGGAATTTGGGATTTTTTTGAGACATTGGAATGTGTAAGAATTAGCCATACCTCAATCTTACATATGGTGTGACTGGTATGACTCTAAGTGTTTATTTTTATTTAAAATTGAAATTAATTTTAGTAAAAAAGACAACTAAAATAATCAAAATTGAGAAAAAATATTTAGATTATTTTAATACTTTAGGAAAACAATTCATAAGTCATATGTGACATTTCAGAATCAGCCGCACCTCAATCTGATACACAATGTGCCCGGTATGACTCAAAGTGTCCGTTATCAGTTTAAAATCAAGATTTTAGATAAAAAACTATCACTCACTAAAAGCCAATCAAACACACTTGTATTTTCTTGATAATTTATGACAATGATTCATAAGTCATTTGTGATTTGTAGAAATCATTCTCACATCAAAACGATACATTATGTGATTGATATGAGTCAAAGTGCGTGTTTCTAGTTTAAAATGACATTTTAGTAAAAAAGACAAGTGATGTAATCAAAACCAAGAAAACATATTTGCATTGTTTTTATAATTTAGGAAAATGATCCATAAGTCATTTGAGACATATAGGAATTGACTACACCTAAATCCAACACACGGTGTGACCGATATGACCTCAAGTACGTCTTTTTATTTAAAATTGATATCAATTTTAGTAAAATGGACAACCGACCTACTTAAAACAAATAAAACACATTTTTATTATTTTTATACTTTATATAAATTATCCATAAGTCATTTTTTATATTTGTAAATCAGCCACACCTCAATCTGATACACGATGTGACTGGTATGACTCAATGTACCCGTTATCAGTTTAAAATCGATATTTTAGATAAAAAAATCACTCAATGAAAACTAATAAAAAGTGATAATATTTTCTTGATAATTTATGAAAATTATTCATAAGTCATTTTTGACATGTAGGAATCAGTATCACATCAAACAGATACACAATGTGATTGGTATGAGTCAAAGTGTGTGTTTCCAGTTTAAAATGACATTTTAGTAAAAAAGAAAAATTATGTACTTAGAAGTGATAAAAAACATTTGGATTGTTTTAATAATTTATGAAAATGATCCATAATTAATTTTAGAGATGTAGGAATTTTCCTCACTTCAATCTAACGCATGGTGTGACCAATATGACCTCAAGTATTTCTTTTTTATTTAAAATTGACATCAATTTTAGTAAAATGGGAAACTGACCTACTCAAAACTGATAAAACACATTCATATTGTTTTGATACTTTACATAAAATATACATAAGTCATTTTTGACATGTGGGAATCATCCAAACCTCAATACGATACATGATGTTCCTGATATGACTCAAAGTGTTCGTTATCAGTTTAAAATTAACATTTTAGATAAAAAACTATCACTCAATAAAAAATGATAAAACAAACTCAATTTTTCTTGATAATTTAGTAAAATGGTTCATAATTAATTTTTTACATATAGGAATCAGTATCATGTCAAATCTATACACTATGTGATCGGTATGAGTCAAAGTGCATGTTTGTAGTTTAAAATGACATTTTAGTAAAAAAGAGAAGTGACGTACTCAAAACCAATAAAACACATTCATATTATTTTTATACTTTATAAAAAATATCCATAAGTTATTTTATATGTTTATAAATCAATATCACCTCAATCTAATTCATGGTGTGACCAGTATGACCTCAAGTGCGTCTTTTTTATTTAAAATTGACATCGATTTTAGTAAAATGGACAAATGACCTACTCAAAACCAAGAAAACACATTTTTATTATTTTTATACTTTACATAAACGATCCATAAGTCATTTTTTACATGTAGGAATCAACTTCACCTCAATCCGAAGCACAATGTGCCTGATATGACTCAAAGTGTCCGTTATCAGTTTAAAATCAACATTTTAGATAAAAAACTCTCACTCACTAAAAACCAATAAAACAAGATAAATTTTTATTTATAATTTAGGTAAACTATTAATAAGTCATTTTTTATGTGTAAAAATTGTTCTCACATAAAAATAATTAACTATGTGATCGATATGAGTCAAAATGTGTGTTTCCAGTTTAAAATGGCATTTTAGTAAAAAAGAAAAGTGACGTACTCAAAAATGAGAAAACACATTCAAATTGTTTTAATACTTTAGGAAAATGATCCATAAGTTATTTTTGACATGTATTAATTGGATTCACCTCAATCCGATGCACAGTGTGACCGGTATGACCTCAAGTGTGTCTTTTTATTTAAAATTGACATCAATTTTAGTAAAATGGACAACTGACCTACTCGAAACTAAGAAAAAAAATCTTATTATTTTGATACTTTACATAAATTATCCATTAGTTATTTTTGATGTGTAGGAATTATTCACACCTAAATCCAATGTGCAATGTGCTCGGTATGACTCAAAATGTCCGTTATTAGTTTAAAATTGATATTTTAGTTAAAAAACCACAACTGACTAAAAATCAATCAAATTTGATCATATTTTCTTTATAATTTATTAAAATGATTCATAATTAATTTTTGATGTTTATTAATTTTTCTCACATCAAACTGATACATGATGTGACCAATATGAGTCAAAGTGCATGTTTTCAAGTTTAAAATGACATTTTAGTAAAAAATACAAGTGACATACTCAAAAACCAAGAAAAAACATTTGGATTGTTTTGATACTTTAGGAAAACGATCCATAAGTCATTTTATATGTGTAGGAATCATTTGTACCTCAATCCAATGCACAGTGTGACCGGTATGAATTAAAGTGTGTCTTTTTATTTAAAATTGACATCAATTTTAATAAAATGGACAAGCAGCCTACTCAAAATCAATCAAAAACATTCTAATTGTTTTAATACTTCAGGTAAACGATCCATAATTCATTTGAAACATGTAAGAATTTGTCACATCTCAATATGACACACGTTGTGACCGATATGATTCCAAGTGCGTATTTTTATTTAAAATTAACATCAATTTTAGTGAAATGGACAAATGACCTACTCAAAACCAAAACAACGCATTTGGATTGGTTTTATACTTTACAAAAAACAATCCATAATTCATTTTTGATGTGTAGTAATCAACCACATCTCAATTTGATACATGATATGCCCAGTATGACTCAAAGTGTCCATTATCAGTTTAAAATTGACATTTTATTTAAAAAAATGTCACTCATGCAACCACTAGGATATGCCTGTGGGGATTTTTATTATACTTATTTAATTAATTTTCATAGAGATAATGATTTAATATGAACAAGAAATTGCATGAAATGTAATAATAAACCAAAACTCAATCTGATACATAGTGTTCCTGGTATGACTAAATGTTTAGTTTAAAATTAACACTTTTTGTTAATTTATTTCTTTATATTATTACTAATATAAGATTTTTTTTCTTACGCAGGTGAATTATTTTGACTGAGTAGATATAGTTTTTTTAGAAATAGAATTATTTGGGGTTAGGATCAAAAGACAAAGGAACATTGATGTTTTTGAATGTATGTAATAATTTGTACTTATGTAATTGTATAAACCAATGTTTGAAATGTCTATAATATAGTGTTTTTATTGAATTTGTGTTGTAAATTTAATTTCATTTAAATTATGTATTGGTACTTGATTTTGTTGAAATCTAATGGTGTTTTTGGTGCTGTGGTGTTCTGTTACAACACATTGCACCGATGCTGCAGTGTACTGTTACAATACACTGCAACATGACCCTTTATCGACACTTTTGAAAGCACTAATATATTCATCCTTTATCAGCACTTTTGAAAATGATGATAAATGTTTATTTTATTAGATCTTCTAAAAACACTCATGAAGGTAATATTTATTAGTGTCTTTTTAGCACTGATAAAGGAACCATTTATCAGCACTTTTTTAGCGTTAATAAAAGTCAATGACTTTTAATATTGCTCCGTTTGTCGGTGCTTCTATAGTGCTGATAAAGGCCATTTTTGGTGCTGTTAAAGGCCTATTTTGTAGTAGTGTCAGGTATCCATTGGATATGCTCCTGATGTATTTTTTGAAGGTGAGAAGCATGTCATTCTTTTCAGAGGATGCATGATGGTACCAGTGACATTACAGGAGGTGGTTCTGAGAGAGTTTCATACATCTACTCGGGTGGTAAATCCACATGTGGGAATGATGTACCAAGATCTTAAATGTTAGTTTTGGTAGCCAAGGATGATTAAAGGAGTTGAAAAGTTTGTCTCTTGATGCCTTACTTTTCAACAAGTGGAGGTCGAGCACCAAGTTCCAGCGGGTTTAGCTCAATCTATTAAGGTGCTAAAGTGGAAGTGGGATGAGATATCTATATACTTCATGATGATATTACCATGTATGTCCAGAGGACATGATTTCATATAGGTGATCTTAGACCGACTCACCAAGTTATCCCACTTATTAACTATTCGAGAGAAAAGTTTAGTAGAGAGATTGAGATGCCTCTATGTTCATTAGATAGTTCGACTTCATAGAGTTCCATCAATGATCACTTCTGACTATGATGATCGTTTCACATCCTAGTTGTGGAAGGTATTACATGAGGTTTTTAGGACTCAATTACACTTGAGTACCACTGGTGGAGTTTGTGTACAATAACAATTACTATTACACCATCGATATGGAATCTTTTGAGGCTCTGTAAAGATGACCCTGAAGGTCACCACTTTACTGGACTGACCCAGGAGATTTAGCATCTATGGGACTATAGTTTGTGCAAGCAACTATCGAGAAGGTGCATATAATCCAAGATTATATGAAAATCACATAGATCTATTAAAATTCTTATGCGGACAAACTGTTGGAGTTGGTTTCCTAAGACTATTTTTCTTACTTTGATTACATGAATATTTTATGTATTGAATATTAATAAAAATTCTTATTATATATTTTTTGTTGTTTTTTTAAAGGTTGGGGCTGAAGCCTCATATTTATTATTAAATCAAAGCAAAGAACTCTTTTAACTGGGTAGAGGGAAACCCATTACATAGCCCAAAGGCCCAGTGGGCTTGTAGCCCATTACATAGCCCGTAGGCCCAAATTTTTGGCCCAATTCACATTTTCTGAATAGTAACCCACCTGCTATAGTACCCGCACAGTATCGCCGCCACTACAGTACCCACTGATAAACAGTGCTACCGCTGCTACAGTCCCACTATAGTACTGCTATAGTACCTACGCCCAATGGGTTTTGAACCCCCATTTTTCATATAGGATTACGGGGTGCTTACCACTAAGCCAAACCCCAACTACAAGGGAGAATATATTTTTTGTTGTTATACATGAATAAAATGTAATAGTGTCCTAGAGTATACGTCGCATTGATAAGGTTAGTGCAATTCCTCACTATGATGAGAATCTTGATGTACTATGATGATATTCTCAAATAAATATCTGCAGTTGGATAACGCACTATGATGAGACAAATAGTACATAGACTATCAAGTGTGAGTACTCATAAGAAGATGAGGCTTCTTCTCATGAAGTACGTGCTTGGTAATCTCCAAGATGGAAGATTATAAGAACAGTCCTGCCAGTAGGAATTCCACATGTTTTGGTGTCATAGGATATTTCTATCTACAAGAATGTGTGATGATCCTTATAATTTAATGTTATTATTAATGCATATTACAACTCACGTACTTAGATGTATTTCGTAAATGATGAAGATAATATTTCATGCCGAAGTTGGATATGTTGGGTGCGTCATGAGTGACATGTCATTAATGAATAAGTTGAGGAAGGATTTTTACCTTCCATATTTATGTAAGCTGATATCTTGTACCTTTGATTGGAATATAATCATCACATTAAATTTCATGACCATGGTGTAATGATGCATTTATTTCAGATGTTCAAAGAAAGACATATCAATCATATAGGTTGGTGACACAGTTATGAAACCTTCTTGATGATATATTGTGAAAAAAGGATTATGTTACACAATGAGTATTCACATGTGGTTGTCAATTTTGTGACATTAAGTTATTTCTCTTGGGTGCCTTGACCCGTTGCTAGACAATAATCTTGGACTTTAGGTAATCCCTCCTAATGCTAATGAGAAATAATCCTAGAGGGTCACACAATAAGTGTTTCTATTGATCTCAATTAAATTCTATTTGAGTTTAATTAATGGAATAAATATTATTCTCAAGTTCTAGGAATAATTTTATTCAAGTTATATTAACCACATAAATTAAATAAATATCTATTTTCTAGCTTGTGAATAAAATATTTATTTTATTTATTGAATATTTTAATAAATAATTATTCACTAGATTGTGAATAAAATATCTATTTATTAATAAAATATTTATTCAGTTATTCAATAAATTCTAGAGGAGTTCCAACAAACCAAGACCGAGTCTGATGAAAAATATTATCCAACAAGATCGTTACATAATATTTGTTATTGTGCAAGTTGGAGTTCACCACAAAATAGTAATAATATAATTATTATTATGTGGAATGAGATTTATTAAAGGTAGTAAATATTATTTAATGGACAATATACAATTGAATAATATTTTAACTTAAATCCTAACTCTATAAATAGATATTTATGTCTATTGTGTAGAGCATCCAAAAACTGAGAATAGAGAATTATTGCACATAACTAATTCTCTCTCAACTCCTCATTCTCTCTCCCCATCAATAATGAGAAGTGCAAGAGAGATTTCTTAAATACCTAAGAATGAGAGATCAGGAATGAACAATGCAAGACATTTAAATCACCGTGCTAGCACCCAAAGATCAAGTGGCGTTTCTCAAAAATCATAGGAACATGTGTGGATCACCTCTAGAAGGATTCTATCCTTAGATCCTCACAATGCAATGAAGGTAATACAAAAGGGTCTTTTTGGATGGTCAACATTCACCAATGAAGAAAGTTCCTAAGCCCAAGTATTTATTTATTCAAATATTAAATAAATTAATTATAAATTTGATGTGAAAGATCCTTGATCTTGGTTTCGGGAAACAATTATTAAAAGAAATTTTAATATATCACCCACATTTTCATGCTTCCATTGTGCAAGGAAACAACAAGTGGTATCCGCGTGATAACATTTAAATTTATAATTATTTATTTAATTGTTGATCTATGAAAATTTTGGTTAGATTTTCATTTAAAGCTATTCATTCTTTATTCTGATTTGAATTAACATATTATTGACATACTAATCATGTTCATTCAGTGTTTTATTTTCTTAAAGGTTTAAGAACAAATGAAGAATGTCCAAAGATTCCATTGGGAAGTGCCAAATCTTTGGATGGTAAAACTAGGTTACAAGGCGTGCGACTGGAGAACATGCCATATACCCATGCACATTGTATCTAAATGCACCAAATAATTAATTACACACAATGCTTTTATTGCACACTGCATGCCGACCAATCCAACATAGCACATGAAAAGCGGATACAGGGTGTGTAGCTGGCATGTACAAACCATGTAGTTCAGACGATTTAACATGCCAAATCCCTAGGCATACAACTTGGACATACGACAACTAAGGTACATGGTATGTAGCTATATATACACACCGTGTAGTTTCTCATTAATGGAAAAAATTAAAATTACATTAAATTTGAAAATTTTAGCATTAAAACCTTATTTTATTGATTGAACACAGTTGTGTGTTTGACAATTTAATAATGGTTTTAAAGAATTTTAAATTCTCAATTAATTTATTATAATTAATATGTAATTATTGTTTCTACTGTTTATTTTCCATGAATTCCATTAATGAAGGGTATCTCTAAATAAGACCGGATAACCATTAAAATGAAAGGGAATAGATTAATTAATCAATTAATGAAAATGTGTTTATCTTAAATAATAAAATAATGAATGAAGAAATGAATGTTACCCGTTTACTTTTTCTTATCTGTTGCTTGTATGACCATTCATGAGCTTGACCAAGACCTGTGTATGTGTTGGATATTTTAATTTATTTTATTGTATGAGTTTTCAATTATTTAATATTAAATTAAATAATAGTCTGTAAGTCATCCCTCCCTCCATTATTATGTAGGACCTATGTGTCCAAGTATATTTATATAACCCACTTTAACAAATACTTTGGTTCCCCTCACATTTGTGTCAGTAATAAAAATTTGTAATTAATGGAACATCCCAAGGCGCGTGGAGGCGGTTCAAGACAGAACCATAATTATGCCAACTGAGGTGATACACATGTAGATAGGTGGAATGCTATAACCCATGCTGAGATTGAAAATAGGAGTTATTTTCCTTATGTAAAAGGTTGATTTAATGTCTTCTCATTAAATCAACCATTAGATAAAGCCCATTAATGGGTCATTTAAATAATTAATTATTTTTTTCTATATAATTATTTATTTCATGGATGCAAGGCTGTGATCACATAAATAAATGAATTAATGTAAAAAGATGGAAATTAAATAAATGAATTATGCATAAATGTTTTATCCAACATGTTTAATTAAGTAATATCCACTTAATATTAAAAATATGTATAAAGG
Source organism: Viscum album (assembly GCA_963277665.1). Lineage (NCBI taxonomy): Eukaryota > Viridiplantae > Streptophyta > Magnoliopsida > Santalales > Viscaceae > Viscum > Viscum album. The sequence goes on from OY728160.1 coordinate 1,058,779,676, forward strand.
ATAAAACAAGATAAAAATTTATGCATAATAAATTAAAATCCCTCAATTAAATATTAAGTCAGACTAAGTATTCCATTACTTGATTGGGAATGAAACCATAGAACTAAGTGTAGTACATGGCCAAAGTCTGGACACTTACTTTTATTGGAGAGTTCTCATAAGAGTTTTGGGATGACTTAACCAAAATTATATTGAATTTAATGGACAAAGTCTATTCAATATAAATTTGGAGGCAAGTGTTGAGGAAATCCAAGTTAGGATTTTAGGATAGGGTAATCCACTCAACAGATCAAGGAGCTACAAGTCCATAGTTATCAAGACCAACAAACTAATTACTTTATTATGGTTTCCATGGCTAAAGTATAGATCATTAAGAAAAGTAGTGGGGATCCTTGCCACTAGAATGTTAAAGAAACTAGAAATTTTGATTACAATGGTGAGGGATATTAAGACTTGATAAAATAGTGGGAGATTTAATAAATAAATAAATTAATTAATTTATTATATCTCACTTATTTTGTAATCAATAAAAGTACTAACAATCTTCTATTTTTAATTGTAGAATAAAATGATAAGTTCATCATCCACACTATCCCTACAATCAATATTGGAGAAAGATAACTTCCTAAATGGTAGTAACTTATAGGAGTGGTTTAGACCCCTTCAGGTTGTGCTAATCCATGAGTGGAAATCTTATGTGCTATAATACTCAATTCCTGATCTGCCTACTAAAGAGGAGAGTGATAAAGAGTTCCTTGTCTATGAAAAATATTTGAGCGACGCAGTCAACATTCAATGTTTGATGCTTTCATCAATGTATAGTGAACTAATGAAGTCTCATGAAAACATGGATTCATATAGAATGATTGAGAACCTATGTTATATTTATAAGGAGAGAGCTAGATAGGAATAGTTTGGGATTTTCAATGTGCTCTTTTAGAGAAAACTTGGAGAGGGTTCCTCAACTGGGCCTTATGTATTTAATCTCATTAGCTAAATTGAGAACTTAGAGGTTCTAGGATTTAAACACCTTGAATAACTGGGATCTGACCTCATTCTAGCATCACTCCCTCATAGATTCTCCAGTTTTGTTGTGAATTTTAATATGAACAACATTGAGAAGTCTCTTATATATATTCTTACTCTTCTTCTCCAAGTAGATAAGGATACGGATCATGAAAAACCTTCCTTCCTTATGGTGAAAAAACAGAAATGGAAAGCTAATAGATTTAATCCAAAATCTTCTTCACACCCTTTCAAGAAGAGGTAGATCAAAGGGGAAGCAAGGTAACATGATGCTGTCTGTTTCACATGTGGAAAGAAGGGCCACTGGAAGAAAAACCACACCTATCCAAAGAAGCAAAGAGAATCTTCTGGTGCATTTTTTATTGAGTACAATCTATATGTTTCTAAAAATTGGGTATTAAATATAGATTGTGGTTCACACATATGTATTGAAATATAGGAACCAAGTAGATTAAAAAATATTTACCGAGGAGAGGTAGATCTTCGAGCAACCAATGGATATAAACTTCCTATTGTAGCTATCGAGGGCTACCACCTTAAATTTTCAATCAGAATGATCCTAGTTTTAAAGGGTTGTTATTATGTTCTTTTGGTTACCAAAAACATTATTTCTGTATCCAAACTTGATACAAATAGATTCATTTTCAAATTTGGGAATAATTATTGCTTCTTTTATAAAGATATAATTTGTTATGGTAAGACACATTTAAATAACGGTCTTTATGTGTTGGATTACATGAACCAAATAATGGCAATTGATAATGAAGTTACCTCACATGACTCATACCACACCCAACTTTGGCATCACCGATTAGGACATGTAAATGAAAAGTGTTTGAATAAATTACATTTATATGGATACTTAGATTCTTTTGAACTAGAACCACTTGGTATTGTCACACATGTTTACAAGGAAAAATAACCAAATCCCCATTTAGTGGGAAAGGTGAAAGGGCTAAAGATATTATTGAATTATTTTATACTGATGTGTGTGGACCATTTCCCGTTGAAGCAAGAGGTGGGTACTCATAATTCATAACTTTTACTGATGAATTTAGTAGATATGGATATGTATACTTAATGAGTTATAAGTCAAATTCTTTTGAAAAATTCAAGGAATACAAGAATGAAGTTGTGAAACAAATTGGTAAGAAGATTAAGAAAATTCACTCTGATTGTGGTTGAGAATATCTTAATCAATAATTCATTGATTATCTATAGGAGTTTGTAATTTTATCTCAACTCACTCCTCCTTAAACACCTTAGTGAAATGGTGTAAGTGAAAGGAGGAACCACACATTTTTATACATGGTGAGATCAATGATGATTCATGTGAGTCTTCCATTATCCTTTTGGAGATACACATTACAAACAGTAGAATACATACTAAATCAAGTTCCAAATAAAGCAATAGACGGTATACCTACCAATTATAGAATGGAAAGAAACCCACGTTGTATTAATTACATGTGTGGGGTTGAAAAGCATTTGTTAAGGCCTATTCAGGTAACAAGATTGCATCCTGAGACACAAAGTGTATCTTTATATGATATCCCAAAGAAACAAAGGGATAATACCTATTCAATCCTTCATAAAAAAGGCTGTGGTTTATAAACTTAACACATTTCTTGAGAAGGATCTTATCACTAAAATAGATAGTGGTAGAAAGATAGACCTTGGTGAAGTCCAGGCTCAAGATACACAAGAGTTGGAATAGGAAAAAAATCCACAAATCCCTATAGAATAAGAAATTTTTCCAGAGATACAATTACTATATAGGAATACTAGAGAGGTTAGAGAACCAGGATATTATGGGTTTCTATTCATCGAGTATGGTGACTCATTATTAGTTGATAATAATGATCCTCTAACCTACAAGGAAATAGTAAGCGGCACAAATGTTTCCAAGTGGCATGAATCCATGAATTCTGAAATGGATTCCACATACCAAAACCAAGTCTGGATTTTGGTAGACCCTCCAATAGATGTAAATCCAGTTGGTTTTAAATGGGTATTCAATAATAAACTAGACATGGAAGGAAAATTCATTACTTATAAGGTGCGACTGGTTGAAAAAGAGTTTAAACAACATCAAGTCATTGACTACAATGAAACCTTTTCACTAGATGAAATGTTGAAATATATCATAATTCTACTTGTCATTGTAGATTTCCATGATTATGAGATTTGGAAAATGGATGTCAAAACATCCTTCCTTAATGGGAACCTTTAGAAATATGCCTATATGACACAAAAGAAAGGTTTTATGACTCTAAAGTATTCCAACAAGGTATGCAAATTACAAAGATCCATTTATGGATTAAATCAATCATCCATGTCATGAAACATTCATTTTAATGAGACCATAATAGAATTTGGTTTCATAAAGAATGAATGTGAGCCATGTTTTTATAAATGGTTTAGTGGGAGTGAATTTTTTTTCTTAATAGTATATATTGATGACATATTACTCATTAGAAATGAAATATCAGTCTTACAATCTCTTAAGGAGTGGTTAAATAAATGATTCTCTATAAAGGACTTGGGTGAGACAACATATATTATTGGGATCAAGATCCATTGTGATATATCCAAGAGGTTTCTCAGCCTAAGTAAAAGTACATACATTGATAAGATAACAAAGATATTTAGTATGTAACAATCCAATAGGGTATTGTTTCCAACATCACACGACATTCATCTTTCTAGGAAAATGTGTCCTCAAACAAATGAGGAAAGAAATAGAATGACAAGGATTCCATACACATCACCGATTGGTCCACTCATGTATGCTATTCTATGTATTATTCTAGATGTATCCTATGCATTAAGTGTAGTAGGAAGATATCATGCTGATCCAGGTGACCTACATTGGATGGAAGTTAAGACTATCCATAAGTATCTGAGTCATACTAAGGATATGTTACTATTTTATAGAGGAGATGAGGAACTAGTCATCAGAGGATATGCATATTCTAGTTTCCAAACCAATAAAGATGACATGAAGTCAAAAATGAGATACATATTCACTTTGAATGGAGGTGCTTTGAGCTGGAAGAGCTCAAAGTAGGATGTGGTTATAGATTTTATAACAGAGTTTGAGTATATTGTGGATTATGAGGCAGCTAAATAAGTAATATAGATGTGTAACTTCATCCAAGATCTTGATGTGTCACCGAGCAGTAAAGATCCTATCACACTCTATTGTGATAATACTACAGCGGTGGATCTTGAAAAAGATCCAAGGTCACATTAGGGGATGGAGAACATACTTAAGAAGTATCATCTCTTGAAATATTTTTCTCATATAGATGAAGTTGTAGTGAGCATTACTTCCATGAAAGACAATGTGGCAGATCCCTTGACTAAAGCCTTGACTCAGTAGAAACATGACTATCATGTGAGGTCTAACAGACTGAAGGTCATAGAAATTTAGCTCTAGTCCAAGTGGGAGCTTTTTAGAGTTGGTTTCTTATGACCAACTATTTTTAATTTTATTACATGAATATTTTATGTATTGAATATTAATAAAACTTCTTATTATATATTGTTTATTATTCTTCATGACTCTAATGTAATAATGTTCTAGAGTATATGTCTCATTGATAAGGTCATAGTAGTTCCCTAATATGATGAGAACCTTGATGTGCTATGACTATATTCTCAAATAATGTTCTACATTTGGATAACATACTATGATAGGACACATAGTATATAGACTACCAGGTGTGAGTACTCGTAAGCATATGAGACTTCTTCTCATGAAGTCTGCACTTAGTAATTTTTAAGATGGGAGATTATGAGAATAGACCCACCAATAGGAATTCCTTATGTTTTGGTGTCATTTAATATTACTATCTACGAGTATGTGTGATAGTCCTTAGAATTTAAGATTATTATTAATGCATTTTATATCTCTTGTAATTATATGTATTTCATAAACCATGATGATAACAGTTCATGGTGAATTTGGATACGTTGGGTGCGTCATGAGTGATATGTCATTAATGAATAAGTCAAGGAAGGATTTGTGTCTTCCATATTTATGGAAGATGATATCTAGGTTCTTTGATTAGAATAGAACCATCACATTAAATCCCATAGTCATGGTTTAACAATGTGTTTATTTCAGATAATCAAAGAAATACATATCGAGCATATAGGTTGGTGACATGATTATGCAACCTACTTGATGAGATATTGTGACAAATGGATTATATTACACAGTGAGCATTCATATGTGGATTTCGATATTATGACATTAATTTATTTATTTTGGGTGCCTTGACCCATTACTAGACAATAATTTTGGACTTTAGGCAAGTCCGCCTAATGTCAATGAGAAAGAATCATAGAGGATTACAAATTAAGTGTTTCTGTTGATCTCGATTAAATTCTATTTGAGTTTAATTAATGGAATAAATATTATTCTCAAGTCCAAGGAATAATTTTATTCATGTTATATTGATTTCATAAATTAAATAAATATTTATTCACCGACTTGTGAATAAAATATTTTTTTTATTTATTGAATATTTTAATAAATATTTATTCACTAGATTGTGAATAAAATAATTATTTATGAATAAAATTTTTATTTAGTTATTCAATAAATGCTAGAGGAGTTCGAATGAACCAAGACCAAATCTAGTGACAAATATTAATTAACAATACCGTTACATAATATTTGTTATTGCACAAGTTGGCGTGCACCACAAAATAGTAAAAATATAATTGTTATTATGTGGCATGAGGTTTATTAAAGGTAATAAATGTTATTTAATGGATGGTATGAAATTAAATAATATTTTAAGTTAAATCCTAACTCTATAAATAGAATTATATGTCTATTGTGTAGAGCATCAAAAAATTGAGAATATAGAATTGTTGCGCATAACTCTATCCCTCACAAGAATGAGAAGTGTAAGAGATATTTATTCAAGACCAAAGAAAGAGAGACCAAGAAAAAATAACAAAATACATTCGACTCGCCTCACTATCACCCAGAGATCAAGTTGTGTTACTCGAAGATCATAGAAGCATGTGTGGATCACCGCTAGAGAGATTCTATCTTTGGATCCCCGTAGTGCAACATAAGTAATCCAAATGGTCTTTTTCAAATGATCAACATTCACCAACGAAGAAAGTTCCTAAGCCCAATTATTTATTTCATAAAATATTAAATAAATTAATTATAAATTTGATGTACAATATCCTCACTATTAGTTTCAGGAAATGATTAATAAAATAAATTTTAATATATCTCCCACCTCCGCATGCTTCCACTATGCATGAAACCAAGATAGATGACACATGCCTTTAAAGTTTGAGGAGGGAGACCATGTGTTCTTATTGGTTTCACCTTGATGTGGATTATGGATATTTGGTTAGGGTGGTAAGATATCTCTGAGATTCATTGGCCCTTTCCAAATACTATGTAGAGTTGGTGAGGTGGTGTACACTTATATCTACCTCCGCAGTTAGACCAGGCACATGATGTCTTCAACGTGTTGTAGCTAAGGAGGTAAGTGCATGACCTATCACACGTTATCGATTGGGGTGAGTTTATAATGTATTATATTTTTTGTGTATTATTTTTTCATATTATATGGATTATTTTCTAGACCAAACGCTGAGATGGTGTGTGATTTTGAGGCCCGGTGTGCTCGAAATATTTTTTTGAAATATATTAAATATATTAAATATTATGTGCATAGAGGTTTCCTAAAAAAGTGGAATAAATTATAAAAAAGTACCTAAATTGGAAATTTTAGGGCACCATTGTGTTTAGAACATGAGGTTTACCCTAGGAGTGACTTAACATCAGTCGGCGTAGGTTGTTTGTAGAAAAGTTATAGCAGTGCGAAAATGAATAAAATTATAAAATAAATTATTTTATATCATTTTTGTTGATGAAACGATTAAAAATCTTTAAATATTTTATTATGTCATAATTATAGGGTTAGTTTCATAACCCTGGAGATGTTGGATATCCCATGGAGAGACCATAGAGAATTCACTCAGGTGAACAATGATGAGATCATGGATCGATGATCAACGCACATCAGATTTAAAAGATCTCGCCAACTAACATGACACAACTTCATTATTTTTCAGTGATCAATCCAAATAAAGGCAGGACATGTGTTTTAATTTTATTCTTCCCCATTCTTGATTTCTATGACAAACACGAATCAATCAATGAACATATTGATCTGCAGTTTTATCATCACACGGGATGGGTTTATTTTGTGGGGTTTTGATGGGATAATTTCTTTGTGATTTTATTATTTAGATTGAAGTTATAATAATGATGTATCAATATCGACATGAACATCGATTGAGGTTCATTACTCCAATATGTTCTCATGCTTTTCTCCCCCCTAATTCATCGTTCATCATAGGCGTTATTGGTTTGGCCAGTGACTCAAAAAATCCTGATCAATCAATCATTGCACACCCATTTCATGGAATAATGATATGAAATCGTAGATCTAGGATCAAAACTACATGAAAGAGGTGCGATGATGGAGACAAAGTGATTCATATGATGGTGGACACCCGATTTTTCATTCTTCGATGTATAATAAAGAATGGCGATTTCATTCATTTTCTGAGAAAATATGACGACAGGACACATTGATTGATGATGGTGAAGCTTAGATGGGTTGGGATATTCGATTTCATGAAAAAATGATCATTGTATCGAAGGAAAAAGGTTCTAGATCGAACATAGGAGAAGATATGGGATTATGAAAAATCTCATGCAACATGACGTGTAAAACAGATCTACATGCCATGTGGACCCCCCTGAACGGTGGCTAGGGTTGCAAGAGAAATTTAAGTATCACTCGGTGTGTGACCCCTCTCACACAGCATGTGGTCTCTCCCTGGTGACTCGGCATATACCTTGAGAAGTTCATAGACATAGGGTGGGCTACATGGGTTGTAGCATGCCATGTACTCCCCCATATGGACATGACTTGGACCAAGTACACGAGTTAAGACATGTACCATTACATGGGAAATAATAATTGGGATGGAGCCATGTACTAGAACATGAGTAGAATATAGAGACAGCCTACACACTATGTAGTATGACATGCCCGCACGTGTCATTGAATTCACACGGGCTACGATCATATTAGAATTGTATTATTTTCCCTAACTTCGCTTGCTACAAGGGAATAATATAGCGAAAGTTAGGGGTCAGTCCCATGAGGAAGGAATATGGAACCATCAATCAATGTCTTAAGACCTTTTGGTGTAGGATTACTTTCAGTTTGGTTTATTTTAGGAATACTATAACTAGATATTTGAGGGTTTGATTCAGGAATAAGAGAGGGATTGAGATCAATTTAAGGTATCTGTAGAAAAGGTGATCTTAATTCTAACTTGGTAGGATCCTAATATTTAGTATGTGAATCAAGTAGAGGTCACTATTTGATTTTGTTCAAATCAACTAGTTCTACCTAAGAGGTAACTATTCCTTGATTAGGAAATATTGACAACCTAGATGCATTAAGCTTGGATTCTATGGTAGAAAGTATTTTAGGCTATTGGTCATAACCTAATCTACTCCAACCAGGATAGGGTCCTTTAATAAAATACCTTATGGTTAGGTATATTCAAATTAATTGGATAGACTGATATTAGTTATCCTGATTACTAATCTGTAAGGTTACTAAATTGATAATTAAGGATTTATTATGTTCAGATACACCTACTCTCAACCCCTACCCTAGGTGTTTTAGCCACTCATGGGAAAATTGATTGTAAGAAAATGGAAAATAAACATTATGCTCAACATACTAAGAATGATCAAATTTAAATGGTTAACACACATGAAATGATTTGGATTCACTAAATGGGATGAGCATGAAATGACAATTATGAAATGTAAATCACAATTTTATTAACTACTTACTTGAAATGAGAGAGGAAATGAATGCAACATGAGTTCGTTGATGATTGAAGATGAATGAGGGTGAAGATATAAAAAGGAATGAAGGTGATGTTGAAACACAATTCAAGATGCTTTTATTAAAATAAAATAATGAAAGAGATGAAGAAATTTGAGTTTAGAGGAGAGGGAAATTTAAGGGAATGATAAAGGGATGAGAAACATAGAAGTTTTATACTCTGGAAATTCTCTAAATCCATTGCCCGACTGCTGTATTTATAGGAAGAAAATTTTACAATGTGTAATGATATTAACACCATATAATGCCGGATCTGTGTAAATCTCTATGTATCTCACCTGTATCTCATCTGAGATTTGAAGATTCAACTGCTTTCACACCGTATATCCCAGACTCACGACGTGTACCTTCTTTCTAGTTATATCTTCAAAGTGGATTAAATGATTCATGATGTGTATTTTCCACTCACAACGTGTAATGGATTATCCACTTGAAATCTTCATGACTTGAGTCACGAATTACTTCATGACTTGGTTCATTCTACGAAACTCTACTACACATCATGTACCGAGGTTTCACGACGTGTAATGGGTTAGTGTTTCTATTTTTATGCATTTTATCCTTTGGAAACATGAAAACCTATTTTCTATAAAATTAAGCACATAACAAGTGCATTATCAAATAAAGTAATTAAAATCCTTAACTAAATGAAAAAAAAAATTATATATGATTTCATCTTATCAAATTCCTCCACACTTGAACAATTGTTTATCCACAAGAAAAAAGGTCTCAATAGTGATTTCAAAAAGATAAGAAATTTTTAAAATAGGAAACAATCATTATGTCGAGGTAAATAAAAGTAAGTGCAAGTAGAAAAGGTTAGTCTCCAAAATCATCCCTGCATAGAAAATTGGTTATGCCTCATAGATCAGTTATTTAAATAAATTCTAATCTTTTAATTATAATATCTTAACTATTTATTTAATTAAATACCCATTTTTAATTTACCTCATAATGAATTTTATCTCATCACTCAAGGTAAAATAAAATTGGAGTTATGCTCATACTCTGAGTACATGATCCTAACCATAGGCTTGTATTGGCTTTATCATCTCTACTTTGTAAATACAAGTATAAAATTAATCACGAGGGCTTCAAAAATTAGGTTCTAATGACTCTGAGGCTGTGGGTAGGTGGGTAAATAGTGAAAATAAAGATAAAAAAGAGGTAAGGATCTGAAGTATAATTATTGAATGTCATGACAGGTGTAATATAATGACTCCTTTGAGTTAATCAAGTCCACACTCCCAGCATCTCAAATTGGATCCATGTGTATGTCAAGTAAGTGCAAAAAGGGTATCCTGTTCCTTTCATTTTTCTTTGGTATTTTTTATTTTTTGTAATTCATGTCTATGAAAGATCTCACATCCATCCCCTAACCATATATGATCCTTTAGGGGATTAATCGGTTTGGAAATGGCGATTCTTGACCTTCCTAATACACAACCTATGTCGATTTTTCTTTTATTTTGTATTTTTCAAAGGAAAATAATAGAAGTAAAATGATATAAAGTATAAATAGACCATAATAAAATAATATGATGAGTAACACAATACATCTTCACAATTGAATAATCCCATACCATTTGAACATTCCCCCACACTTATTCAATATTAAAATCATGTATTACACAAGAAAATGATAGGAAGGGAAAATTGTCTTGGAATATCTTCATCCTAAAAGGTCATTCATGGAAACTATGGGCTTAATGAAGGAAATATGCAAGGTGGTTCTTAGGAAAAAGTGGCTCAACAAAGATTGACTCAGTCATTTTAAAAATTTACTTGTTAAATCATAGACTCAATAAGATCTCAATGCAAGTTCTAGTAGGTTTACATGTCCTAGGTATCACTCAAGAAATATGATCAAAAAATAATATGCAATTGTGGGTTCAAAATCCTCTCGGGTAATGAGAATAACAAAAGAAACTAGCAATTACAAAGGGTATAAAACCAAGTAGTAAGTCAATTAACCATAATTTCAAAAAATTTGAATTTGAATTAAATATCTAAGCTCAATAATCATTCTAAAATTCTAAATAGAGAAAAAACATGAATTCTAACAATTCCCAATTTAACTTTTCATTTTATTTAAATGGGCACAATTTTTTTCATGTTTAAATCATACTTACAATTTTGAAAAATGTCTTCTAGACAGATAAGAATAGGAAAAAATTCAAATGTATTGAAAGTGAAACTTATGAAAAACTCCCCCACACTTATAAGGAGATAGTGTCCAAAATTTCCATAGAATTATTGTGGGAGTGTTATAGCAAAAAAACTCATAAAAATGAAATAGAAATTGAAAAATTTAATACTAAGAGAATAGAGAGATCCCTGTAAGAATTGGTATTCCATGAGGGAACTTGTGCTGTTATGATGCTGAATCTAGGCCACTTGAAAAACGGGTTAGAAAATAAATCCCTCACTAGATGAAATATTAGTCCACAAGTTTAAAACATTGATAAGAAAAATAACAGGCAAGTGCATAATATGATAAGTAATGGTAACCAATTCTGTTTAAATGTAATATATTTTTATAATAAAGCTTTTAAAGGGACTCAAAATGAAAATAAAAAGGACTCAAGCATACCGAATTAATCTAGAAAATCAATGAACTATGTTTTACCTACCATAAAGTGCTAATAGAACATCGTCAACCAGATGGATGGACCAAAACGTTGAGCAGTGTGGTGTCCATTAGCATAGTTACTCCTCTTGCATTTACAAATACTGGTGGCAGTGTCCTCCATCTCGTGGGGTTTCTTGACCAGGTTGATAACTTCAGGGGCATCATGAGCATGAATCGGATGCGGAAGGAACAATATCATAGCTCTAGGTGGTTGCTGTTGTGCATGAATTTCCAATGAAAGTTCCTAAAGTTGATGTTCTATTTCAGCCACGTGCTGAGTCACTCGTCAAACCAGAATAGATGGTGGTACTGGCCCATCAACAACCATAGATTACATAGAGGATCTAGACATGAATATTATAAATTTGAAAGATATAAAAATCAATCCAAGTAAAAAGTGACATAAAAATCAGTTCTAGTATATAAATGAGTGAAAAAGTACAAAATGTGGGCATATACAGATGAAACTACGAAAACAACTAGTCTTTTCACAAAAAGTCCAAAAATAAAAATGAGAAAAATGGTCTACTAAGATCAGTTGTCAGAAAAAAAATCTCCTCCAATGTCAACCCGCTATCTGGTGGTGGTGGTGGCTATCTGGCCTGATCAATGGAAATAGATGCAGTAGGAAGAGGTGGATCAATGATAGAGGGTAGAGTCACGACGCTGGATAGATGGGATAGGCTGGGTGGTGGAGAGGTGCCGATCTGAAGTGGAGAAATGGATTCGAAATCTGGATTGATGAAGGGAACATCTGTGGATGTAGTAGTGGCTATCCCCTTGACACACCAGGCCTGCTTAGCTAGGCACTCCTATTGGGAAGTAGGTTCAGTGATATCTGCGGGAAAGTCAAGGTAGACTGTGGGTGATGCGGGAATGGTAGAAGAGGAGGGGCCTATAGGGGTTGAATCATGAGGCTCAATGAAAGGAAGGTTCAAATGGGTGGATATCTGGCATAGGTTCTCCAGGATGTAAAACTGCATAGCCTAGATATTTGTCAGGGTGGAGAGATGGTATATGTGGTGGTGGTAGGGGCATAAATATGGGTGGGTGGTGGGTCATGGGGTAATTGAGGGTCCCGTTCAATCATATACCAAAGACGTTGCGAATCAGATTAGGGTGGCTCCAGCTAAAGTGGTGGAAATACCTCTGATGCGGCAAACTCCTCTATATAAATTCCTAAGCCAATGCTGAACTCAGTGAAAGAATTCTCATGAGGCTGGCCACCCAGGTAGAATTGGAGGCTATCTATAGACACCTTAAATCTTGAAAATAACTCCATAAAATATCCCTAAACATCTCCTTGTATACCTGAACGATGCAGTCCACATGTAGTGTCTTGAGGAGGTCTAGGATGACATCACTAATATTCAGGTGGGCAAGAATAGGCAATTCTAAGGTCTTGTTCATCCGCATAGGCTTGGCCTGTAGCATGGTGAGGTTGACATGGTGATGAAGGTTGGAGAATCATAGGATGGGGTTCATATGGAGGTTATCATCACTAGATGACTCCTTAGACCTGGATGGGGAGCTAGCTTGGGCAGCTGGTGCAGCACGGGCTACTGCGGGAGGTGAAAAAGGTGTAGCACCATGCAGGCACTTGGATGGTTGCTGGTCATCATGATCTGATGATGAATCGGAGGGTTCTGGATGAAATGTCTTAGTCCTCTCCATTTTCAAAGGATGGTGGGTTATAACAGGGTGTCTGGTTTTAGGTCGAAAGAGGAGGATGGGGGTTGAGCCAGGGGAAGGTGAGGGAGAGGGAGGGGGGAAGTAAGAGAGGCTTGATTCATGAACGTAGGGATCAAAAAATGATTTTAAAAACTTATCCAGGGTGTTAGATGATGTGTAACCCAGGTTCACATTATGTACTAGTTATTTTTATAGTTTTTTTTGGAAGAAAGGGTACACATCGTGTCACAGGGTTACAAAACGTGTAATCGAAATTTTGAGTTAAAAAATTGTTTAAACCCCATCATTTAGCTTTTATATTATCCAAAAAATTACTAAGGCCATCCTAATCTAATATAGTCTAAGATAACCTACCCTGGGTTGCCTCCTAGTCAGTGCTTACTTTAATGTCGAGAGCTTGACTAAATTAAGGCTCAATTGAACTTAAGGCTGATGAAAAAACCTTCACAGAAGGGTTCTTGAAAAATTTTAAATCTTTGACCATTCACTTTTAATGGTGGTCCACCCCCTTTTAATTTCAATGGTCCCATAACTAAAAACTTGAACAACTTTAAAGGGGTGGACCATCGATATTTCAGTTTACCAGGGAAAAATTTTAGTCTAGAATTGAATAAGAGGACCTTATTCACTGGGTCAAAGGTACACCTTACAATGCATTTATCATTCCATTTATTAGTTCTTTATTTATAGATCTTGAAATTTTCATAATCACCCTTATTTATTTCTTCTAATGCATTCAACTATAGTAGTCGAGTTTCTCTATCTTTCTTAGAATCTAAATTTAGCATCTTGATTGCCCAGTATGAGCAATGCTCTAATTCAACTGGAAGATAACATGGTTTCCCATAAACCAATTTGAATGATGTTGTACCTATAAGTGTTTTATATTTAGTGTGGTACTCCCATAGTGCATCATCCAGTTTTATACTCCAATTGCTTCAGCTAGCGTTCACTGTCTTCTCCAAGATTTGCTTGATCTCCCTATTTGACAATTCCACTTTCCCACTTGTTTGTGGGTGGTAATTAGTTCATGTATTGTATCAGATTCCATACTTTCCGATCAATACTTTCACATCTTGGTTGTTGAAATGTGTTCCTCGATCACTGATGAGTAATCTTGGAAATCCAAATCTTTAGAACACATTCTTTTTTAGAAAATTTATGACTACTTTCGTTGTTTCATGTGATGTTGATTTATCTTCTACCCATTTTGATACATAGTCAATGCCAACAAGGATATAGGACTTTCCATGTGAAGTGGGAAATGGTCCCATGAAATCTATTCCCCATATGTCGAAGATCTTGGGTTTTGAGGTATTTCATTCTTTTTCCTAATATTCCTAGTTCACTGGAACCTATCATAGCTTTGAAAAATTCCCTTGCAACTTGATGTAGTGTGGGCCAAAAGAGTCCAATTTGAAATTTTTTTACTACAGTGTGCTCGGGTCCATGATGTCCTCCTATTGGTGACGTATGGCACATTTCTATCACATTTTGGATTTCATTTTCAAGGATGAAACAGCGCAATAAGCCATCGGCATAACACTTGAACATGAGTGGTTCATCCTAGTAGTAATGTTTTGATTCAACTAAAAACCTTTTTTTGTTTATATGAGAGGTATTTATGTATAAATCATGTGAAAAGATAATTATAAATATCAAAAAACCATGGTTGAACCTTAATTATAAAGTGGGTTTCATCAAGAAAATCAACTACGATATTGGTATCATTGTCATCCCTGATGATGGGTAGAGGAAGTCGGGATAAATGATCCACGATCACATTTTCTATGCCTTTGGTGTTTTTAATCACAATATAAAATTCTCTCAGTAGGAGGATCAACATTACCAGTCTTGGTTTGTCATCATTTTTTTTCATTAGACACCTTAGAGTAGTATGGCCGATATGCACAATCACCTTGGATAAGAACTGATATAAATTTTTTTTTCAAAGGAATACACAAATACTAAGAGTTATTTACCTATATTTGTGTAGTTTACTTGTGCTTCATTCAGTGCATGTCTAGCATAGTAGATAGGATGCAAGATGTTACTGATACATTGTCCTAAAACAGTTCCAATAGCAAAGTTGTTGGCATCACACATCAATTCGAACTCCTTGTACCAGTTATGTGAAATGATCACAAGGGATGCTATCAGGATTCTCTTCATAGTATTTAATGCCTTCTGATTTTCCTAGGTGAATTAAAATGGAACTTATTTTGACAACAGGTGTGTCAATGGGTGGGAAACTTTTTCAAAGTCTTTTAAAAATATCCTATAAAATACAACATGGCCCAGAAATCTTCTTATGCCCTTAACTATTGAAGGTTCAGGTAAATCCTTGACGACCTAGATTTTAGCTAGATCGATTTCTATGACTTCTATAGAAATTTTATGTTTGATTAATATGCCTCCTTTAACCATAAAATGACATTTTCCCCAATTCAGGACTCGACATTTTTCTTCACAGTGTTGTAGGACTAACTCTAGGTTACTTAGGTAGACTTCAAATGATCTTCCATAGACTGAGAAGTCATCCATGAATATTTTTAGGAATTAATCTTCCATATCATGGAAAATATGCTCTATTCATCTTTGAAATGTTATTGGAGCATCACACATGCCGAATGACATGCATGTAGGTGAAGGTTCCAAATGGGCAAGTGAATGTAGTTTTTGGGTAATCAGATGGGTCAACTTCAATTTTATTGTATCCTAAATATCCATCCAGGAAATAGTATAATTTATTTCCTAAAAGTTTTTCCAACATTTGATCTATGAAGGGTAAAGGAAAATGATATTTTATTTTTACTGCATTCAAGATTCTGTAATCCATCCAAACTCTCCATCCAGTGATGGTGCGTGTTGAGATCAATTCATTCTCATCAGTATTTTCCATTATAAGTCCACCTTTCTTGGGCACTACTTGCAGTGGGATCACCCATTCACTATCAGATATGGAAAAAATTATTCCTGTATCCATAAGTTTTAGTACTTATTTTTTAACAACTTCCTTTATTGGTGGTGTGAGTCGCCTCTGAGGTTGGTGTTTTGGTTTTTAATCTTCCTCAAGTAGAATCTTGTGAGTTCATATAGTAATACTAATTCCTTTTATGCCTACCACTCCCATGAAAATTGACTACTTGTGTCTCTTAAATACTTCAACCAATTTTTCTTCTTACGCCTAATATAGTTCAAATTTGATGATTACTGATAGGGAGGTTAAAGCTCCTGAGTATGAATACTTAAGGTTACTAGGTAAAGTATTCAGCTCCAGTGATGGTGGTTGAATAACTGAGGGGGTGAAGGGTGGGAATGTATCCCTTATGATAGGTTCATTGAAACCCACTTCCTCAAAATCATACTCTTCCTCAGCATATGAGAATGACTCCTCACTGTCTTCTTCTATGGTAATGTATTCATTTCTTTCTTGGGTAAGAGATATGGCATTACAATCAATTGCATCATCTGATTATTTAGAATCTTTGATGAGGTTGAATACTACCTATTCTTTTATGAATCAAAAGATTAGACATCTTTGATTCACATCAATCAGATCCTTTCCTATGGATAAGAATGGTATTTCGATAATAATGGGGACTTCACCTTATTCTTCTATGTCCATAAATAGGAAGTATGCTAGAAGGATTATTTTTTTGACTTTAACTAGCACACCCTTAAGAATTCCTCTAGGTTAAATCACTGATTGGTCCACAAATTGTAGTGCTACTTTAGTTGATTTGATCTCTTGAAGTCCCAGTTTTCAAAAAACACTCATCAAAATTAAGTTGATGCTTTCTCTAAGATCGCACAGAGCTCTTCCAAATTTTCACTCTCCAATGGTACATGGAATTGAAAAAAATATGGGGTATCTCATTTTTGGTGGGATTTTCTACTGAAAAATAGTAGAGTATTCTTCATTTAGTGATATGACACCAAGATATTCTATTTTTCTTTTGTTAGACAACATATCTTTAAGGAATTTGGCATACTTTAGCATTTGAGCAATGGAATATATAAAGGGTACATTGATATGTAGTTTCTTGAACATCTCTAGGAACTTCTTGTATTGTACCTCCTATCTTCCTTGTCTTGATCTTTCTGAAAAAGTAAGAGGTGGATCGTCTGGTGGTGGGGAAACATAAACTAGTTCTTTTGGTTGTTCAGGTGTTTGGGAACATGCAATTGGTGATACTTCTTGGGATGTTATTGGGTTAGTATCATCAACGTTATCTTCTTCCACTGGTGTTTTATTATTAGGTTCTTCAATTTTTCCTTCATATATTCCACCTGGTTGTTAAAAGTCCAAAATATTTCCACTTCTCAGCACTACAACCTTATCTTCTTCCCTTGGAAATGTATCTGTATTACTAGGTAGGGTACTTGGTAATATGTCAGACATAGTTTTTGATATTTGACCCATTTTAAATTCAAGATTGCATAAGATAACTCATTAATTCTATATCTTCATCTCCTGAGTACTAATTCACTAGTCTAATTTTTGAAAAAAAATGGGCATGAGGCTCTCTAAGTTACTTTGGAGAGGGGTAGGTTTCTACTGAGGTCTTGGTTGAGCAGGTTGAAACTATTTCTATGATCTTTGGGGGAAAGGTTGTTTCTACACTTGTTTTTGAGGTCTTGGAACAGGGTTCATGGGAGGATACCTTGATGGTCCTTTATTTTGAAATGGTGCTTGGCCACTTCACTATTGATAATAGCCTTGATTGTTTTGAGGTGGTTGTTGAGCCATCCTCTGATGATAATACTGCTGATGTAGTTGAAATAGAGGATTTTTATGATTATAATTGATGTAGTTACAATATTGATCTTGTGGTTCTTCAACTCTTTCCTTGAAATCTTGGTATGGGTGTAGTCCTATTAACATTTCACATGACTATATTTCCATTATAGGAGCAGGTGGGGGTGGTGTAGGAGGTAGCTGGAATGATTCTAGCTTCTTTGTGAGCTCTTCAACTTGTGCTGCTAGTCTTGTGTTTTCATCCACCTGGTGGATACCATGCTAAGGTGGTCCACGATCACTTTTCCATAGGATTTCATTTTGTGATACTTCATTTAAAATGGATCTTCTAGCTTTAGGTGTCTTGATCATTAGTCCTTCATTAGCTGCAACATCGACAAATGTTCATGCAAATGATTGGATACCTTGGTAAAATTTCTGTAGTTGGATCCACATGTCTAGTACATGGTGTGGGACTTTCCTTATTAGCTCCTTAAATCTGTCCCATGCTTCCCATGAATATTCTCCATCATTCTGAGAAAATTTATAAATATAATTCTGAATTTTACAAGTCTATATTAGTGGGAAATATTTGTCCAGGAACTTCTTGGATAGATCATCCCAAGTCGTGATTGAATCGGGAGCTTGACTCTTGAGCTAATCATTGGCTCGATCTCACTGAGATACTGTAAAGATGAAGAGTCTGATTGTGTATGATGATACTCCCTAGTTTCAAAAGTTATCACATACTTCCAGGAAGTTGGATATGTGCTCATACGGGTCTTCACTCTGAAGTCCACTGAATTTTCCCATGTTCTGGATCATATGAATGAGTCTAGGCTTGATTTCAAAAGTATGGGCTTGGATAGGAGGATGCACTATGCTTGGTGTAGCACCATGGATTTATGGAAAGGCATAATCCATGATGGTTCTTTCTTACTGCATCAAGTGCTCTCCAGGAATTACTTACTGCATGTTCTGAGGGTTAAGCGGGTTGAGTCCCTCTTGATTTTTTGGGTCAACAATTATTGACCAGTGATGTGAAAAGAGATACCGTTCAATCTTAGGATCAAAAGCTAACTGTTATTTTGTTTCAAGGATCTTCACACAAGTCTAAGGCCCTTGGTACATGCACTATGCTTCTTGAGTAGAAACACAATGTCATATTGAAAAGAGAACAAAAGAAATGGGGTGAGGGAAATGTAATCCAAAGTCTTTTGCTAAAGGTTTGACTGTGCAAATCACAATGATCCCTGGGAGAAACACCAAAATTTCACGCACCTAAATGTGTCATTGAATTTATGTAGGTTGTGGTCAGATTAGAATTTTATTGTTTTCCTAAAATTCACTTGATTCAAGGGCATATTATAATGAAAGTCCAGGGTCAATCCCATGGGGAAGGAAGCTGGCACTGGAAATAAATGGATTAGGACCTTTTGGTGTAGGATTCCTTTCAGGTTGGTTTAGTTTGGGAATGCTACAACTAGTGATTTGAGGGTTTTCTTTAGGAATAAGAGAGGGATTAAGATCAATTTCAGGTATATATAGAAAAGGTTATCTTAATTCTAAATTGGTAGGATCCTAAGGTTTAGGCTATGAAGCAACCTGCGTTCTCTAGTTGATTTTGTTCAAATCAACTAGTTCTACCTAAGAGGTAACTATTACTTGATAAAAAAATATCAACCACCTAGATAAATTAAGCTTGACTTCTAAGGTATAAATTATTTATTCTATTGGTCATAACCTAATCTACTCCAACCAAGATAGGGACCTTCACTCGAATACCCCGTGGGGAATGTTCAAATTAATTAGATAGATAAAGATTATTTATCCTAATTACTAATCCTTAAGGTTACCAAATTTAGAATTAAATATTTATTATGTTCATATACACCTACTCTCGACCCCTAACCTGGGTGGTTTATCCACTCATGGTAAGATCGAGTGCAAGAAAATATAAAATAAACATTATTCTCAACATACTAATAATGATCAAATTTAAATGGTTAATACACATGAAATTATTTGGATTCAATAAATGGGAAGAGAATGCAACCATGATTACAAAATTTAAATCACAATTTAATTAACCACTTACTTTAAATGAGAGAGGAAATTGATAAAACATGATTTCGTCGATGATTAAAGATAAATGAGGGAAACGATGTAGAAAGGAATTAAGGTAATGTTGAAACACAATCCATGATGCTTGTATTGAAATAAAATAATTAAATAGATGAATAAATTTTATTTTATAGGAGAGGGAAATCAAAGGGAATGAGAAAGGGTTGAAAAACAAAGAAGTTGTCTACTATGGAAACTCTCCAAATCCACTGCCCAAATACTATATTTATAGGAGAAAAATTACATGATGTGTAATGAGATTCACATCATGTAATTCTTGATTCATGTAAATATCCGTGGATTTTGAATCTACGCATATCTTGCACGTACCTCATGTGTATCTCATCCTAGATTTGAAGATTTGAATGTGTAACTCCCCGACCATAGTTAGCCAGAGTCGGTGCATTATTACATAACATTGACATGATCACAAGAGATCAAGTCTCGAAAGATCGATTAGTTTAGTAGCCTTGGAAGTACTATATATATGCATAAGTTTTACATTACATTACAAAATGGAAAAACAACAAAATTGTGTCCCCTTTGAACACACTCATCTCCCTAGCCTATTTTTGTAGGTTAATCGTAATATACTTCTTCACATCCTGGGAAAAAGAAAACATAATAAAGGGGTGAGCTCAGATTCTCAGTAAGGATAACAATATAGCAGAAACTATCATAAATAATAATAAACATTTAAGGCAATGTATAAGACTAAAAAAAAGTCTTTTAAACTTAAAATTCAGCATAATATGGAAAATATAAGTCAAATAATACCATTTACTTATTCACATGGATATTCTATTATTCTAATAATCACATGTAATATCAATAGCTAATTTTATAATGATAGAATTCATAATGCCGGACATCATAACCACATAGTCAAGGCTTCGTGCCAAGAATACAAATAAGATTTTGTCAAGGCCTTGTTCCAAGACACTAGTTTGTCTCATGAGACCAACCGGTGCATTGAGGAGCTATACCAGGCTCCACCCATCACTTACTAAGTCCAATTCATTCCTCATATGAAAAGGTCAAAACATAACATAAACATTCGTATTAAAACTAGCATACGAAATGTTAATACTTTAACCATAAACCATGAATGGTATAAAAACAACACATCCATAGTTAAACATATCACAAAACCTTAAATACAATATGTAAAATTGTATTATAATAAATCAACTTTAAACAAGTGTAAAATCCATCAAAGGATGTTGATATAGATGAAATTAAAACTATTTGAGAGAAATATCTCTCTCTATTTTGAAATTGTTTAAAAGTTACATAATTATAAAAGAAAACATTTATTTTGAAAATATTCTTATAATATTGTATGGGAAGCTTCAAAGGTGTTATAATGGCGGAAAATAGCCGCACCTACCATATAAATTAAAAAAACATTCTTTCCTTAATTTGTCGAAAAGGTCATAAAGTACCTTGTTTGGAAAGCGACAGAAAGATTCCTTTCAAACCATTTTATAAAAATTAAAACAAGGGTGTAAATGAATTTAACCCATAGTATAGTAAATATTAAAAATGTTTTGAAATAAATTTTTAACAAACATGGATGTGGATGATAAAGAAGTCCTAGTAGATACTTACATATAAACAACCTCGGATAAGTAAAGAGATTGTAAAATTAACCCTTACCTTGTAATTTTCCTTGGTCGAGGGTATGTTAACCTATTGTATAATAGTTAAATCACTATTATTAAATTATAAAAGAACCATATACATAAATATGATATCATATATGATCTTATAATATTGTTTTGTTAATAATATTTCAGTAGTATCATTTTTTCGGGTGTTAACTGATTAATTTTTCTTTATATGTTTTGTTATGTAAGTCATGTTTTTCATGAATAAGATGTATTTGATTCATATAAAGAATTATATTAAGTTCTTAAACATTATTTTTAATCATAAAATGAAAATTATTCTTAAATAGTTATGATGGGGAATGAATCTCATCGCGTTTATGAAGATGGTAATCCGTACATACGCACGAGCGACAATACCATTCTATTGATGGTGAAATCATATGTAATTAGATGGTATATTACATATAAAAAATCATTAAAATTTTATATTTATTATTTACATAAATTATACTCATTATTATACCCACCCAAATAATGAAGTGTTGAATAACAAACTACACCACGATGTGGAGACGGTAAGCCGTACATACGCACATACGATGACTTTTTCATTCATAGGATGGATAGAATAATGAATATCGTTGTAACATATTAATAATAACATCATAGTATGTATAAGGTAATTTATTTATTATTTTGGTATGGAAACAACAAAGAAAGAGGAAGTGGAAGAATAAAAGAACTTTGAAAGAGGTGAGGAAATTATTACCCCTTCTTCGGGTGCTTCCTTTTTGATTTGATCAAAAGGGCTCCTTAGGTCAGATTATGATCAAAGTAAGGCCTCTAGGTTGAATTGAGAGTAGTTGGGAGGATATTTGAGTAGGGTTTGGCCAAGCCAAATGGCTTTGGAGGTGTGATTTATAGAGAAGGGGAAGTACCCTTTTATAAGAGAGGTGAGGGTCACTTTAGGAAAAGCTTGAAATATTATTTTATTATAAAATAATTTTTGGTTTCTAATAGATCCAAAAGGATTTATTTCGAGGATAAGGTTAGGATGATTCGAAAACCACTCAAAAAATAGGTTTTATACAAGTTTATGTCACCATATTAACCTTATCTTTTAGAATTAACTCTTAGTTAAATAGTTTAACTTTTACCAAGTCTTCTTGTATTTTTATATTACATGGTTAATAATCTTACTATAAAATGACAAGAGAACCCCAAGTGGTTCATTAATGATATATCTATCATTATATAAGTCTTTTTTACAAACCTTATAATTTTAGGAATATTATATCATATAATAATATAGTATTTTTTTTAAAAACTCATTTATGTCAATTTTGACACGATTTAGTATTTGGTTTTTGTGAAAGTAAAAAAAATTGATTACTTCAAAAAAAAAATTAAATTAATCATAAAATTTCATATTAACCTATAAAATTATTTTAATGCATTATAAGTCTCAATTTATATTTATTGTTATATTTATAATATCAATTATTTTAATCTTTCATTAATAAGGTAATTATTGCATCATCATTATGTCATAAATAAATTATTTATTTAATATCTAAAAATTATAAATAAAATACCATTATGTAGGAAATATTTTTATATTTATAATTAATATTTACAGTTGAATTTATCTTATGTATAAACCTATATTAAAAATGGGTTAGTTATTAAACTTTGAATTTAACACTTTTAACTCTTCTTTAAATAAAATAATAATAAATGTCCTAATATAATCCAAGTGTATAAAAAGGATAATATTTTATTCATAAGGTTGATTTTGGTCGAAATACACTTATCTAATAGAATTAGGACATGTGTTAGGGTAATTATAATATCATTTTTACCTTTAATTACCCTATTTACTTTTAACCATGGTAAATAAAATTCAAAAGTTACTATTCACCAAAAATTATTTTCATCCTATTGAACCAAATTTTACTTAATGATGTCAAAAGTGTCTTTAATATTTTTTAAATTCAATTCACAGAAGTGGTAAAATTACGTTTTATGCAAATTTGCAAATGTGCCTAGAAGGTGGGTAAAAGACGTTAAAATGTTCAATAAAATTGTATACATATAATTTTATTATAAAATGACTCAAATGAATTAAATTGAAATTATATAGGTATTATGTATCTATTTCTACCTAAAATAAATTTAAATAAAATAAATAATTATTTAAATAAAAAGTAGGTTTTAAACAATAACGCAGTGTTTTTCACTATTCATCAAAAATTGAAAGTTTTCAGAAAAATACCAAAAAATCACCCTAAGCTAATTTTAATATTATGAATTCAAAAATGAAGTATATTTTACCAAATTTAAAATATATAAGTTACATTAATTAATTTAAAATTAATTTCCGTTGTCAAAACAAGAAAGCGAGTTTTTAAGAAGTAAAAACTATCAAAAGATTGACATGTGTTTATGTTCAATTTAAATGTGAAATTTCTTATAATGAACTATATTATATTAAATGATAAAAATATAATCCAATTATACTTTAAAAAAAATCAAATATATAATTTAACACTATAAATTAATTCTATTAAAAAAGTTTTTTTCAATTAAAATTTAGTATTTTTCACTATTCATCAAAATATGAAAGTTATCAGAAAAGTACTAAAATTTTATCTAAACTAAAGTTTTATGTCTCAATTATAAAGAAAAAATCAATTTCATTAAATTAAATATATAGGAGTGTCAAATATTGGATTTAAAAAGGGTTTTTCATTAAAAGGCGGAAAAACTGCATTTTTTGAAAAATACTTCTTTTATCTAAAAAATTGAATTTGTATTTATATTATGTATAAGAAACAAAAAATTTGAATGTTAAAATTATATATGATATATATAAAATTCAAAATTTGGTTAATAATATTCATAACTACTTTTTAAACGGCCAGTTTGGTAGGTCCTGATGCGCTTAAACTCGGTGTTGCGTGTAGTGTAAGCTATTGAATTACCTTAAAGAGATAGCATACTATGAAATATTGGGGTGTTAAATTTACCCTCCAATAAATTGAATCCTCCCAATTTGAAATTTTTCTTTGAAAATACAAGGTTGAAAATAGAAAATACCATTGTGGAAAACCCACATCGGAAATAGGGTTAATAAAATTTAGTCTTAATAAAAGGGAAAGGGAAATGAAAAAGTCAACACCAAATTAATATTTCGAATAGGAGAACATTGGTTGAAATTAGAGACACATAATTAAAGGAAAATTTAAATATTTATAGGAAGTGATTGAATTCATCAATCAAAAACAAGTGAACAATAAATGGAAGATTGAGGGCCTTAAATCCAAAAATCTATGATGATTTAAAATATCATTGGTTCAACAAAACATAAGGTATTAGGATAAAAAGTTTTTGGTTTTAAGTTCCTTTTACTAATGTTTAAGAATTAATTTCTTCATATAATTAAGAAAAAAAAAGAATACTTGGCAATTAGAGTTCCATCCTTTAAATAATTTCTACCACATACTCATCTTTCACTCCAAAAATAATAGAACTCAAAAATATTCTATTTAACCTAATCGTATAGGGTTTAGAAAAAATGAATTTATAATTAATATTTCATACCATTTAAAAAAAATACATTATACAAACCAAGACATCACGCATGCCAGTGGTAGGTGATGCACCCTTGTCGCCCTTCGGTTGCGGGTTCAAGTCTCACGGCCTTGCCAGACGCGATGAGTTTTCGCCCGATCTATAGGTTGTCCTTTTTATAAAAATTAAAAAATAATCTTAAGAAATGTTTTAATCTTAAAAAATAGTATCCAATGTACAAATTAATTCATTCTAACCTTTATACTTATCCAAAATACTTCTGTCTAAATTCATAGTCCAAAATTTATAAGGAAGGTAAACATATTGAAGATCTATTTTGCCACGTAATAACATGTGAATACCTTAATCATGAATTCTCTTAAAACATGGTAACACCCTTAATTACCATAAAACCTTATTGATTACATTAATGATCCCTTATTCCTTATAGAATAATGGATATACTTCTTATATCCAAAAATGTTGTAAACTCCAACAATGATAGAATAAACAAACAATTAATTAGTTTCAAGGTAGTCAAGAATATCCAATAAATTTTTTCCAAAACAATCATATCTTATTCTGAAATCATTATCTCAGTTTCAGAAACATAATAAGTGTTATATATCCCCCAACCATATATTTTCCAAAATTTTTAACTTGAAACTGTGTCACTTTACTTGGTACCATAAAATCTCAAATCCTTAATGAAAATTTACTGTAGTACAATCCTTATATACTTTATAATTATTATGAATTGTACATCATTAATACAATACTCAAATGACACAATTCTATAATAACAACTTAAGAACACTAATCATTCCTCTTCATCTGCGGTAGTATCATAACTTGATTATTATCCAATAGCATCATTTGGGGTATACTCTGATGATTGGGACATTGATTTGTGTAGTGTCCCAACTCTTTGAAAATGAATCATTGTACATTTGAAACCTTTTTCTTGCCCTTACAACCACAAAATTGGTGTCCTTTTTCTCCACACTTATAACAAACTCCCATTCCTTTCAAACACTTCCCAGGATGATTCTTTCCACAGTTATCGCATATAGGAAAATCCTTCTTTCTCTTCTTCTTTTTATCCATATTTCTCTCTACCATCCTCTTCTTTTCTAGATTCCCTTCAAACCCATATGACTCAGAGAATTATTTACTTATATTATTAACACATGATACTATTTCTTCATATGTTGAGAATATATGGGAGACTATTTCCCTTATAAATGTTGGATTAATACCATGAATGTTAGGATCCTTCTAACTCTTTGGATCATGCATATTTATGGAGTTCTCATTAATTATACTAGGATCCATTTCTAAATGATGAAATACACTAGGTTAGATCATATCATAATGTATAATCCAAAAACTTGAAAAATTCTTAACATTAATTGAATATTTTCACACATCTAGTCTCATAATCATAAAAATGGTTTCTTTGTTGACATATATACTCATAAATCCTTTATAATAGTTTTTAAATAAAATGTGAATTATCCTAATCATATCCCCTAAGAGTGCCATAACCAAGAGTGCAGCAAGGCCCGTTGTTGTGCACCAGTTCCTATTCGAGTCAAGCTCAAATCGGTGTTTTCAGGTTTTACCCCTAAATACATTTGTACTAGAGCCACCTCTACCTGCTCGTATCTAGACAGGGATTTATTGCTTGGAAAATTCACAAAATCTCTACATTACCAAAATTCTAGGAAGTTCTTCTATACTAATCCTCAAAGTTTATCTTAGGGTAATGTTATCTAATCATAGTTTTTCTAAATATAGTTTCCAAGGTTTGTACTAAACTTCTTCTGATACCAACTGTAACACCTCGAACCTAGTTACCCAGAGTTGGTGCATTATTACATAACATTGGAATGATCACAAGAGATCAAATCTTCAAAAGACCAATTAGTTTAGTAGCCTTGGAAGTACTAGATACATACATAAGTTTTACATTGCATTATGAAATGAAAAAAAAACAAAATTGTGCCCCCTTTGAACACAATCATCCCCCTTAGCCTATTCCTGCAGGTTAATCATAATATACTTCTTCACATCCTGGGAAAAAGAAAACATAAGAAATGGGTTAGCTTAGATGCTCATTAAAGATAATAATATAGAAGAAACTATCATAAATAAGAATAAACATTTAAGGCAATGTATAAAACTAAAACAAAATCCTTTTAAACTTAAAATTCAGCATAATATGGAAAATATAAGTCAAATAATTCCATTTAATTATTCTCATGGATATTCTACTAGTCAAATAATCACATGTAATATCAATATCTAATTTCATAATGATGGAATGCATAATGTCGAGCATCATAACCACACAGTCAAGGCCTCGTGCCAAGACTACAAATAAGATTTTGTTAAGGCCTTATTACAAGACACTAGTTTGTCTCATGAGACCTACCGATGCATCGAGGAGCTATAGCAGGCTCCACCTGTCACTTACTAAGTCCAATGCATTCCTCATATGAAAAGTTTGAAACATAACATAAAAATTTGTATTAAAAATAGCATTCAAAATGTTAATAATTTAACCATAAAACATGAATGATATAAAAATAAAACATCCACAGTCAAACATATCACAAAACCTTCAATACAATATAGAAGATTGTATCATAATAAATCAACTTCAAACAATTGTAAAATCCATCAAAGGATGTTGAAATAGATGAAATCAAAACTATTTGAGAGAAATATCTCTTTCTATTTTGAAATCGTTTAAAAGTCACATAATTATAAAAGAAAACATTTATTTTGAAAATATTTTTATAATCCTATAAGGGAAGCTTCGAAGGTGTTATAACGACATAAAATAGCCACACCCGCCGTATAGGATAAAAAAAACTTTCTTTCCTTAATTTATCAAAAAGGTCATAAAGTACCTTGTTTGGAAAGTGACAAAAAGATTCCTTTAAAACCATTTTATAAAAATTAAAATAAGGGTATAAATGAATTTAACCCATAGTCTATTAAATAGTAAAAATGTTTTGAAATAAATTTTTAAGAAACATATATGTGGATAATAAAGAAGTCCCAGTAGATACTTACGTATAAACAACCTCGGATAAGTAAAGAGATTGTAAAATTAACCCTTAACTTATACTTTTCCTTGGTCGAGGGTACGTTAACCTCATGTATAATAGTTAAATAATTGTTATTAAATTATAAAAGAACCATATACATAAATATTATGTCATATATGATCTTATAATATTGATTTGTTAATAATATTTCAGTATTATCATTGTTTTGGGTGTTAACTGATTCGTTTTTCTTTATATGTTTTGTTACGTAAGTCATGTTTGTTATGGATAGGATGTATTTGATTCATATATATAATTATATTAAGTTTTTAAACATTATTTTTAATCATAAAATGAAAATTATTCTTGAATGGTTATGATGGGGAATGAATCTCATCGTGTTCATGGAGATGGTAATCCGTACGTACGCACGAGCGACAATACCATTATATTAATGGTGAAATCATATGTAATTGGATGTTATATTACATGTACAGAATAATTAAAATTTTATATTTATTATTTACATAAATTATACTCATCATTATACCCATACAAATAATGAAGTGTTGAATAACAAACTACACCACGATGTGGAGACGGTAAGCCGTACGTACGCACGTATGGTGACGTTTTCATTCATAGGATGGATAAAATAATGAATATGGTTATACCATATTTATAATAAAATCAAATTATTTATAAGTTAACGTAATTATTATTTTGGTATGGAAACAATAAATAAATAGGAAGTGGAAGAAGAAAAGAACTTTGAAAGATGTGATGAAATTATTACCTCTTCTTTAGGTTCTTCTTTTTTGATTTGATAAAAAGGGATCCTTAGGTCATATTCTGATCAAAGTAAGGCCTCTAGGTTGAATTAAGGTTAGTTGGGAGTATATTTAATCAGGTTTTGTTTGAGACAAATGACTTTTGAGGTGTTATTTTGAGAGAAGGGGAAGTACCCTTTTATAAGAGAGGTGAGGGTCACTTTAGGAATAGCTTGAAATATATTTTTTATTATAAAATAATTTTCGGTTTATAATGGATTTAAAAAGATTTATTTCGTGGATAAGGTGGGGATGAGTCGAAAAACACTCAACCAATTGGTTTTATACAAGTTTATGTCACCATATTAACCGTATCTTTCATATTTAACTCTTAGTTAAATAGTTTAACTTTTACTATGTCTTATTGTATTTTTATATTACATGGTTAATAAACTTACTATAAAATGTCAAGATAACCCCAAGTGGTTCATTAATGACATATATATCATTATATAATCCCTTTTTCCAAACCTTATATTTTTAGGAATATTATATCATTTAATAATATAGTATTTGTTTTAAAAACTCATTTATATAAATTTTGACACTATTTAGTATTTGTTTTTTGTGAAAGTAAAAAAAACTTGATTACTTAGAAAAAAATAAATTAAATCAATTATAACATGTCATTTTAACCTATAATTTTTTTTGAATTCATTATAAGTCTCAATTTACATTTATTTTTATATTTATAATATGAATTATTTTAATATTTGATTAATAAGGTAATTATTGTATCATCATTGTGTCATAAATAAATTTAATTATTTAATGTCCAAAATTTATAAATTAAATTAAATTATGTAGTAAATATTTTATATTTCTAATGAATATTTATGGTCGAATTTATCTTATGTATAATCCTAGATTAAAAATGGTTTAGTTATTAAACTTTGAATTTAACACTTTTAACTCTTCTTTAAATAAAATAATAATAAATGTTCTAATATAATCCAAGTGGATCATAAGGATAATATTTTATTCCTAAGGTTGATTTTTGTCGAAATACACTTATCCAATAGAATTAGTACATGTGTTATGGTAACTATAATATCATTTTTACCTTTAATTACCCTATTTACTTTTAACCATGGTAAATAAAATTCAAAAGTTACTATTCAACAAAAATTATTTTCATCATATTGAACCAAATTTTAATTAATGATGTCAACTGTGTCTCTTGGATTTTTGAAATTCAATTCACAGAAGTGGTAAAATTACGTTTTATGAAAATTTGCAAATGTGCCTAGAAGGTGGGTACAAGACGTTAAAATGTTCAATAAAATTTTATACATTTAATTTTATTATAAAATGACACTAATGAATTAAATTGAACTTATATAGGTATTATGTATCTATTTTTACCAAAAATAAATTTAAATAAAATAAATAATTATTTAAATAAAAACTAGGTTTTAAACAATAACGCAACGTTTTCACTATTCATCAAAAATTGAAAGTTTTCAAAGAAATACCAAAAAATCACCCTAAGATAATTTTGATATTAAAAATTCAAAAATTATTTCTATTTTAACAAATTTAAAACATAGAAGTTACATTAATTAATTTAAAATTAATTTCTGTTGTCAAAACCAGAAAGCGGGTTTTTAAGAAGTAAAAACTATCAAAAGATTGACATGTGTTTATGTCCAATTTAAATGTGAAATTACTTATAATGAACTATATTATATTAAATGATAAAATATAATACAATTATACTTTAAAACCACTCAAATATATAATTTAACACTATAAATTATATCTATTAAAAAAGTTGTTTTTAATTAAAATTTAGTATTTTTCACTATTTATCAAAATATGAAAGTTATCAGAAAAGTACCAAAAATTTATCTAAACTAATATTTTATGTCCCACTTCTAAATAAAAATTTAATTTCATTAAATTTAATATATAATAGTTTCAAATATTGGATTTAAAAAGGGTTTTCCATTAAAAGGTGAAAAAACTGCATTTTTTGAAAAATATTTCTTTTATATGAAAATTTGAATTTTTCCATATATTATGTCTAAGAAACAAAAAATTTGAATGTTAAAATTATATATGATATATATAAAATTAAAAATGTGGTTAATACTATTCATAACTTCTTTTTAAACAGCTATTTTGATAGGTCCTAATGCGCTTGAACTCGGTGTTGCGTGTTGCGCAAGCTATTGCCCGAATGGCCCGAAGGCCTTCTTTTTTATTTTATTATAGATAATCCACCTTTTAAGGGTTGAAGGGGAACCTGTAGGTCCAAGGCACAAGGCCCGACATGACCCATAATACATGACCCAAAGTCCCAAAGGCATACCATGCCCAATACATGACCCGTAGGCCTATCCCACTAGAACTGCCCCTCCCCAGCTTCTGCATCATTGATTGCATTTAGCTCCACATCTACATTGCTGATTGGCTAGCATTTCCCCATATAAATCTGCATGGTGCCTGGTCCCGATGGCGGTTTTTATACCCTCTCATTCTTCCAATTTAGTTAGCTCTACTTCTGGTGACTGCTACTGGTGCTCTGATCCTCATCTAGGGCCTGCTCTGTGTGAACTGGGATACTTCATGGTCTTCAATGGCTCGAAGGCCCTGTGGCTCGAAGTCCTTTGATGGCCCGAAGGCCCTGAGACCCGTAGGCCCAAACTGGTGGCCCGAAAGCCCAAATCAGGTGAATAGTCTGGCTACTACAGTACCAAACAGTGCCTGCTACAGTACATGTTACAGTACTACTACAGTATTGCTACAATGCCTGCTACAGTACTGCTACAGTACCTGGAAATTTTCCTCCACCTGGTTTTTGAACCTGGGTCTCTTGGATGCCAAGCAGGAGCCCTTACCACTCGGGTATGGGCTCGTTGGCCAGCGCAAGCTATTGAATTACCTTAAAGAGATAACATACTATGAAATCTTGGGGTGTTACAGAATGATTTCTTATTGTGTATCCCGGAATCATGATGTGTAACTTTTTTCCAATTATATCTTCAGATTTGATTTCTCGTTTAAATGATTTACGATGTGTATTGGGCACTCACAACATTTAATCGCTTCTCCACTTGAAATCTTCACAACTTGTGTCACGACTTGCTTCAGGACTTGGTTCATGATTTGAAACTCTACTACATGTCGTGTACTAAGGTTTCACAACATGTAATAGGTCAGTGTTTCTCTTTTCCTACATTTTATCCTTTGGAACCTTGGAAGCCTATTTTCTACAAAATTTAGCACATACCAAGCACATTATCGAATAAATTATTTAAAATACTTAACTAAATGAAAAAAAGTATATACGATTTCAAATTATCATAGTACTACATGGACACAACTTGATGACACGAGCCATTTACATGGGCAGGACCCGGAGTCAAGGGACACGACATGTGACCCCTACTACATGTTGTGTACTCTTTTATACATGTCTTGGATCTCTTATCCTCTATATCTTGGGAAAGTTTCATTAGGGTCCGTTCACCTTATAATTTCCATGAAGGTTAGTATAGAATCATTTACTACTTCTAGGACTACAATACCTTCAGTAGGAATTATTGGATAGAGTCATTATAATCCCTCATAAAGGCCCATAGTGAGATCCTCTATTCATATTTGTTCTCTAGGTGGAGTTCTTGGTATCGTTGTGACCAACGCTACATGGGCATTGATCCTCTACTTAGCAGGTTAATCCAGATTGAGTTTTTGGTACCACCCCATGGACTTAGCATTGATCCTCATATTTGTATCATATTCTCTTCAGACTATCATCGTGTTCTACCCCATGAAGAGACCCGATGATTAGTACCTCTCAGATAGACGTCATTAGTGCTATTAGAATCGGGAGTGTG
Source organism: Viscum album (assembly GCA_963277665.1). Classification (NCBI taxonomy): domain Eukaryota; kingdom Viridiplantae; phylum Streptophyta; class Magnoliopsida; order Santalales; family Viscaceae; genus Viscum; species Viscum album. Next base: position 1,058,812,790 of record OY728160.1, read on the forward strand.
TTCTCCTAAATAATTACTTTTTAGAATCTTCAAGATAGAATCCTAGGTTGGCATACTATGGTTGTGAATTACCTATAAGTTGTGTGTCTTTGTTGAGTATATCTGGATATTCTTTTTATATATGTTGTAGACATATAACTATATAGAGGTGACTGTATTCCCTTTGTCGTATTCTTTGTGGTTTTGAGGTGTCCTACCATGTATTGTTATACTCACCCATGCATGGGCTTTCCCCCCACGTGTTGTGTATTTTGTAGATGTGACCTATTGATAGAGTCCTAGGAAAACTGGGACTAGATGATTCTTAGTGATACTGGATAGACCAAGGTGTGTTTTTATGACTTTTTGACAGTAGTCTCAATACTTACTTTTAGGTTGGACTTGTGTTTTAAGACACTTTGTGGTGGGATTTCATTTGGCCCTGTTTACTTTATTTTACTTCCTGTCATAGTCTTGTTATGGGGTTAGATGTATGCATTCATGGTTGTTCAGTTCTTTTACATTTCATCATTTTATGGGCCTCGAGATGTGTGAGTGTGTATAGGTACTTAGGCTAAGGCCTCCCATGTTAGTGATATGCCTTCTCGGTGCTATTCGCCATCCCATGGCCTATTGGAGGTGGTATTGGGGAGTCACGACACAGGCCCCACTGGGATGGGTCATGACATAGTGGTATCAGATCCATCATTTATACTTTAGGACTTGGATTCTGTGAGATTGGTTTGGGCCAATAGTGTTAAGTGTTTCGAGTTTGTCTTTTAGTCCAGGGACTCTGGTGTTGGTGTGGTGACCGATGTATCCATACACTAGGAATATGATCACTTAGTTTTTGACTTGGTACATGAGAACATTAGTTTTAAGAAAAATCAATGGTACATGAATCATATAGAAATGGGTTTTGGTTTCCATGTCCTTCTTGAGTCAGCTCTCCAAATATACTCATTGACCGTGGTATGTATTGTTTACTTTTAGGATGCCTCCGTGATGTATACCAGATAGGATTTAGAATCAAGATCATGAGGATGATCCCCTTAGTGATGAGGAATCGATATGGGGACCAGTTCTCGAGATGTTACCTCTAGGTGGTGCACCATCCATACCACTTGTAAAGCAGCACGTGGTACCTACAATACCAATGGTTGAGGTGCGTAGGCTGAGTGCGTTTCATGAGTTGTAGTGGTAGAGAACCCTTGGGTTCCAAGGAGAGCCCAACCCATAGGTGGATGAGGATTGAATTGAGGTGGTGATCTTATTTTTTCATCTAGTTAGGAAACCAATAGATCAGATGGTGGTCTTGGAGGCAAGCCTTCTACACGAATCAATAGGGCCATGGTGGGGTTTAGTTACCTAGTCTTACGATGAGGCAACTCTTGTGTGGATAGAGTTTGAGTACCTTTTTAGGGAGGAGTTATCCATATACACTCTAAGTTATATACATATCCAGAAGATCCTATAGATCTAATAGGAAATCATGACAATATCTGAGTATTCATCAAGGTTTACCAACCTCTCTAGGTACTCGATGGATATGGTTTAAGATCAGTTCTTCAGGGCTTGGACCTTTGAGAGAGGTCTATGTAGAGATATATGATCTAGTTTTATCCCTATGTGCATTACCATATATTATAGGGTTCTAGATAGAGGTTTGGTGGCTGAGAGTTTCTTGGATGAGCATATGGAATCCTGCCTTTTTATTACATAACTTTACATGAAATTTTACAAATAGATGATCTTTTAAAGTTTAGTGTCTTGGAAATAAGGTACATAATACATGAAAACTTAAAAAATTATTATATTACACATGAAAATATTATTAAAGTTTCATACTAAGTACATTTATTGAATCACATAACTTGGGGAAATACATCAAAGGAAATGGTGAGTAGAAGGCCCAGTAAGGGAAAACAAGTGAAACAATTTACATGTGAACTGAAGCAATATCAGTAAGAACATGAGGAACTTAATAAAGGAATGAGAAAGAGGAATATGGTAAAAATAATAAATTGAATCATAACTTAAAAAATTTGGCTACAATATTTAATTTAGACATTCATAAGCATATCACCTAGGTCCATCCCGATGGTGTCATAAAAATTATCATGGTTATTCACTAAGGTATCATAAAACTTTTCATCTCTAGAGATTAATTTATTTACCCAATTCCTTAGAGAGATATCAGGGTGAAACCTTAATATGTCTTTATTTTCATGGGATACACATAGATCTTAATAAAAAAATTTATAAATAATCCAAATATAATAAAATAAATGGGTTTTATATCAAAATATGGTGTTTTTAAAAAGTGCTTAAAAACATGACCATTTTGTCATTTATAGCCCATGAAAAGGGAATGAGGGTTTTATGTATGTCAATTATAGAATAAAATAAATAATTTTTATGTCTTGATGAATACCCCTGTAAATGAAATGGTTTTTAGTATTCACATAAAGAAAATAAAATAATTTCTTGAGAAAAAGAGAGAGATAGTGAGATGAAAATTCTGCAGCATAACAGGTATGAAACATAGTTTTGTAAAACATTCAAAAGAGAGGGGGAAAGAGTAAAAAATTAATAAAAGACTAATAATATAGTATAGGGATATAATAAAATGTAAATAAGAACATGGTATGGAAAATTTAAAGACATACCGCATAAAAGAGAACATAAAATGAAAAGAGAAGTTGGGAATTCCCTTACCTTGAAGAGTAACTTCTAAACTCAAAGATTAGGACCTTGTGGGATTAAGGGAACCTTTGGAGGACTAATTTGGAGGTATAAATAGTATAAATTCATATAGTATGAATTTTAAATGAAGATAAACTAAGGAATGGGTGGTTATTTATAGTAAAAGAGATAGATTTTTTTTATTAATTCCAAAGGACACCTCATTAGTGGTATTTGCAAAAACATGGGATTGCTCATGGTATTTTACCATGGTATTGTCCACTTGGGAAAAAATTAATTTACTTTAACACATAATATTATACTATCATTTTTAATTAATCATTACATCATTATGACATATCTATGATTTCATTAAACTTATCGAAAAACTCAAACAATATTTTTACTATTCACGAAAAACTATAGTATTTTATAAAATTATCATAAATTCACCGTAACCTAATATCGATGTTATGAATTCAAAAATGAAATTTATTTTACCTTAATAAATATCTACATATGATAAAATTAATTTTTAACTATAAAAATACTTGATTATTAAAAATAATAGCAAACAGAAAATGCATAGTGACATGCATAGTAAAATTTTCCACACTTGAAAAAAATAAATTTATTTTATCATTTGTAATTAAAAAGGATTGTTTTTTATAAAACTATTTAATTATAATAAAAATTATTAATAAATAATTATTTTAATATAGAAATAAAAGTACAATTTTCACCAGAAAAATCAATTTATCAAATTCCATCGTAATTTTTAAGAAAAACTATTATTAAAATAGAAATGATGAAATATTTCTTTTTAGAAAAACGAGATTACATTTTAAGTAACTAGGGCCTTGAAACATAACCCATTAAAACAACTAAATATAACCTAAGGGTAAGGTGTGCGATGGTGATGGACTCTTGGGGCATCTCAGATAACATTGTCCGAGTGGTAATATCCACTAAGTTGAGCTTCTACCATAGGTGATTTCATTCAAGTTTAACATGTTGAAGCTTGGACTAGGCTTGGTTCAGAGAAAATCCTAGTGACGCTACCTTCTTACCAAGATCCTATAAATGGGATTCGTATGGCCCGAGCCTACTGGATGAAGCCATCAAATCTTCTTTCTGCATTAATTATCCATTATCAATTTATTTATAAACAATAATTATAATGTTAAAAAATTTGTTTTTTTCTAATGGTCATATTAACTAACATTCATATAAAGGTCAAAAAATAATGGTCACACTTTATTTATACTTATAAATTTTTATTGATTATGACATATTAAAACATACATTTTTAGGAAACAACATATTATTCAAAATTTCGGGTTGCTAAATTCTTCTCCCCTTAAGAAATTTCATCCCCGAAATTTCAACTCATACCCTCTGATAGAACAAATATTTTCAATTATTTTATTCTTAATTTCAATGTTTTTAATCCCACCAATGTGTTATTTAAGGGTCAATTGTCACAATTTATGTTTTAGGAGTATTTTTGAGCTTAATTGGAAAAATGACTTATTTTGGATTTAAACAGTTTTCATTTATTATAATGTTTCGGACATAACTTTTTCTAAACTGATCCAAATTGAAAAATTATTCTTTTACAGGTTTCTATGTTCGATGAGATTAATTGTATACTTCTGGACCCAAAGCTCAATCCATCATTTGGAAGCTCAAATCCAGCTCACAAGTCAGGCCTCGAAAACTGTGTACCGAAATGCATAATTTTATTGTGGGGACCATATCTCATAAATTACTGAACCAATGGAGCTTATATTTTACATGTAGCTGAAAGACATCCTGATGAAGAACTTTTATTAATAATTCCGCGCATGATTATTTCATTTTCAAGGCCATTAATGCGTTGGAACTCGGTGTATTGGAATATGAACAGTCTGCCTGGAAGAATTAAATACTATGAGTGAGGCGGCCATAAATTCTTCATTACATGTCCAATAAAGCTTAAATTTCGTGGGTCGACATAGGAGAAGTATTGGAACAACTTTCAAGAAGGACCAAGTTCCTAATTATGTCATTAAAGAGTACATCCATGCGCCTACATTCGGGGATGAGTTTTGGAGCCAAATTTTCACACACTCTCCCTATAAAAGAGTGTGCTTTCTTCATTCCAAAGGGTTGGAAACTTAGGAATAGCCTTTGTTGGCCATTATATGTAGTTTAGCTTTGTATTTTCTTTTACTTTCATTATGTAATATCATTTCATATTTTTATTCAAGTGTTCTCCTTTCACTCTTATTCTTTATCTCTTTTGTTTTTTCTCCCCCCGTTTTCTCCATCACTGTGAACTCTTATGCTCGTGATCATGAGTAGCTAACCCGAGGAAGTTCCCGGGAGAGTAATTCAGTTATGAACCCAAGTCTTTGAACATTAATGTCTTAATGTTTCTTATTTTCTTAGAGTTATACCGAGGGGGATCTTAGTGGGCAAGGCGTCTTTGTGTCTCCACTTGCCACCCGAGGTTTAGCTTTCACTTCTGTCACATTCTCCCTCGATCGAGGAGGTGGATGTATGGTCTCTCGGCGATCATTGAGTGTATCGTATTTTCACAACCATAGGAAGAAGGGGATGTTCATGCATACGATGGAGCATGTTCATTAAGTAAATTTGAAACTAATAAAATAGACGATGAAGGTTCACTCTGGATAATCTCTCAGGAGGATCTCCTTTCTGTCTAACATCATTCTATTTGAATTCATTGTGTTTGCATTGAATCTTCATATTTACTTTTAGTTTTGTATTTTTAATTCTCAAATACCATTTCTGGTAATTTTAGTTTATATATATATAGTGAATTATAAGTAGTGAGTGACTGACTGCAAAAGGCTCCTCAAGAGGTCGACTTAGGTCAGCCACTGTGCTGCACTTAGTATAAATATTTTTGAGAGCGTGCACGACAACGCTTCATCACCCTCAGAAGAGAAAAGGTGTGGGTACTTCTATCTCATGGTCCCCTTTAGTTCCTACATGGATTCTTCATATTTGTGGTTCCTCCACAACACTTTAACAAGGTGGTTAGTATTGTTGCATAGAAACTTGGATCTATGACCCAAGATCTCCATAGGCTGCTCCTCATAAGAGAGGTCGTGTTCCAATTATACCACCTATAGATTCAGTACATGTTAAGGGTTATGTATGTACTTACTCAAAATGAATACATTGAATACATCATGAACTTGGGATATATTTGGAGGAAGTGAAAGCCGATATAACAATAATCTTATACAATCAAGGATTTTATAGGGGCCAATGTACTTGGGGATGAGATTCCCTTTCTTTCCAAATCGCATGACTCTCTTCTATGGAGAAATTAGAAGGAATACCTTGTCACCAACATCAAACTCCAAGTCCCTTTGACAGTTTTCAGTATAGCTCTTCTACCTAATTTGAGTATCCTTAATGTGTTGTTGGATGATATGAACCATTTCTATCATCTATTTCACAAGATCAATCCCAAGAAGCTTTCTCTCACCATCTTTATCCCAAAAAATAGGAGTTCTACATTGTTTCCCACATAGAGATTCATAGGGTTCCATTTAAATGATCAACCGAAAGCTATTTTTGTAAGAGAACTCAAATAATGAGAGATTTTGATCCCATCCACCTTTAAATTCCATTGAGCATGTTCTCAGCATGTCCTCGAGTGTCTGAATAGTCCTTTCACATTGGACATCAGTTTAGGGGTGATAGGCCATACTGAAATTCAATTTGATACACAAAGCATTCCGAAGACTTCTCTATAATTTTGATGTGAACCTTGGATCAAAATAAGATATGATATAAAGTGGAACTTCATGTAGCCTTGTTAGTTCCTTCACATAAATCCTGGAAAGTTAATCAAGAGAGAAATCTTCCTGAATAGAGATAAAATGGGTAGTTTTTATGAGATGGTCCACTATAACCCATATCGCATTGTTTCCTTTGGAAGTTATCAAGAGACCAGTGACAAAGTCCATAGTGATATTTTCCCACTTCTATGACAGTATGGGTAGTGGTTGTAAAACCCCTTTAGAAAGTTTTCACTATGCCTTCACTTGTTGACACACCAGTCACCTTATAGTGTAGTCAACAATATCCCTTTTTATATTATCCCACCAATAATGATCACGAATACCCCTTTACATTTTTGTGATTCCAGGATTTATAGAGAATGTAGATCTATGAGCTTCATCCATCAGATCCTTCTTTATTTACTGAATAGATAGAACACATAGTCTTGTAAGAAATTTCAGTACACCATCTTGATCAATATTTAACTCAAGAAACTTCCCATACTTCACAACATCAAACTTATTCTGTAACAAAGGATATTCTTTTTGAGCCTTCTTGATCTTTTATAGTAATGATGGTTGAAAAATAATTTAGGATAGGGTTTATGATATCTATTCCCTTACAATTACCATGTCCATTTTTACTAGGTCTTTCATCAAGGGATATCCTTGAACCCTCATCATTTCTAGAACAACAAGGTCTTTCCTACTTAATGCATCGGCAACTTTGTTTGCTCTTTCAGGATGATAATGAATTGAACAATCGTAGTCTTTAATAAGTTCCAACCATCTCCTTTGTCTCATGTTCAATTCCTTTTGTGTGAAAATATAATTCAAACTTTGATGGTTTATGTATATATCACACTTTCCCCCATAAAGATAGTTACTCCATATCTTTAGATAAAAAACAACTATATCCAGCTCAAGATCATGTGTAGGATAATTATTTTCATGAGGCTTTAGCTGTCGAGATGCATAAGCAATTACCATGTCATTTTTCATGAGGACACACCCAATACCTTTTAGATATGCATCACTAAAAATAATGAATCCTTCTCTAATAGAGGGCAGAGTTAACACGGGCATAGTAACCAACCTCTTCTTCAACTCTTGGAAACTTTCTTCACACTCCTTTATCCAGATGAACTTGACCCCTTTTCAAGTTAACTTGGTTAATGTATTATAAAGTTGTGAATTTTTTTTCACAAACCTCCTATAATATCCTGCTGATCCAAGGAAAATAAAAATCTTAGTTACTATTGTAGGATGTGGCCACTCCTCTAAAACATTTGTCTTTACAAGGTCAATTGAGATTACTTTATTGGTTACAATGTTCCCCAAAAAAGCAACTTTCTATAACCAAAACCCACACTTGCTAAACTTTCTAAATAACCTATACTTCCTCAGAGTTTGAAATATAATCCTTAGATGTTCTTCACGCTCCTCCTAAATTTTGGAATATATCATAATATCATTAATAAAAACTACCAAAAAGTTATCAAGGTAGTCGTTAAAGACTTTATCCATCAAATCCATAAAAGTTTGAGATTCATTAGTCAATTATAAGGGCATAAAAATAAACTCATAATTCCCATATCTTGATCGAAAGGTGGTCTTTGGAATATATTCTTTCTTCACTCTAAATTGATGATAACCAGATCGAAGATCAATCTTGGAGAAGAACTGAGCCCCATGAAGTTGGTCAAATAAATTATCAACTCTTGGAAGAGGGTACTTTTTCTTTACTATGATCTCATTTATTTCTCTATAATCAATTCATAACTGCATTGATACATCCTTCTTATTCACAAAGAGAATATGTTCTCCCTAAGTTGACACACTTGGATCGATAAGCCCATGCTCCAAAAGATCTTGGAGTTTCTTCTTTAATCCCTCCAGCTCCATATTCACCATTCTATATGGGGTATTTGAAATTGTCTTGGAACCAGACACGAGTTCAATGTAGAACTATACCTCTCTTTATGGGGGAAGTCTAGGTAACTCCTCAAGAAATATGTAAATGTATTCCTTAATGATGGGGACATTATCTATCCTTATAGTCTCATTTCCTTCTTCTTATTCACCAATCAAATCCATAATAAAGGCTATAGGAGGTGCTTTTAGACAAAGATTAGGTCAAGATATCTCTCCTTGTAAGATAACTATAAGTTTTCCATTCAAGACTACTAATACTTCTTTGCATCTGCATTTGATCTTAGCATTATACTTTGAGAGCTAGTCTATCCCTAATAGAATGTCAAATTCCAACATGGGAATGACTACTAGATTCAAAATAACATTGTGCTTTCTAAAGTAAATAATAGAGTTTATAAACACTATTGATGCTTGGATAATCCCTCCAGGAGTCTTTAATACTAACTATACTTTTATAATTTCAATAATTGATTCTATATTCTTTTCAAACTTGGAGGAAATAAAGTAATGCATAGAACCGGAATCAAAAAAATTACTTGCTGGCTTTGAGAAAACAAAAAGAGTACCTTCCACCACATCATTTGGAGCTTCAAATTCATATGTTTTAATAGAAAAAGCATGACCTTTATCCCTTGTCCTTTTCTGAGGCTGATGGTGATTCCCCTCTACTACCCTTGGATTTGGATAGTGATTGGAAAAGTGCCCTAACTGCACACACTTTAAGCATTGGACTTCAGGCAGGGCCTGAACCATCTTCTATTTGTTTTTAGTATTGGGAAGTTGAGGCTTCACCTTACTATGACAATTACGAGTGATATGGCCTTCTCTTCCACACTTATAATGTTTCCTGCTCCCGAGTAGGCAGTTTCCCAAATGCTTCTTCCCACATTTATTACATGTAGAAAGTTTCACTTTCTTTCCTCCTCTTACCTAATCAAATATCATCCACAAGCTTGACTCTACTGATCTTTTCTTTTCATTGGATTTGTGAGACCATTGTGTCTCACCGAACTCTAGTTTTACTTTCATAGCACTCCACATGATCTCCTCATAGATATCATAGTCTCAGTTGACTATATTATTCTGCAGATGAGGTCTTAGTCCACCAAAGAATCTATCAACCTTACCATTATGATCCATGAAAAAGATTGAGGTGTAACAAGAAAATATTGTTAAGTTCATATTGTAGATTCCCATAGATTCATCCTCCTTCTAGTTCACCTCAAGAAATTCCTTCTCCATTTCCATTCTCGTCGAACGAGGGAAATACTTATCGAAGAAGATCCCTATGAACTCGTCCCACTCTATAGAATCAATCTCCCCTCTTGGCCTCAGTTTTCAATCAGTTCCCACCACTAATAAGATTCTCCCTCTAATTGGTAAACTACCAAGGTGACTTTCTCTTATTCAGAACTACGAAGTACAAAAAAGATCTTTTCTACAAATCTTATCCATTGTTTTGAAATCAATGGGTCAGTAGATCCACTAAACATTGGTGGTCATTGATTCATAAAGGACTAAATGGAATGTTGTTCCCTTCTTGGTGAAATCAGTCTATAATCTTGATTCGTGTTATTTCCCAAAACTTGAGTCATTTGATTCATCATTCTCATGAAATATTCCATTCTGGCTTCCATTAGAGGGCCATTAGTGCATGGTCCATTGCGTTCACCATTTGCATGGCTTCTCATATTTCCCACCATTTTCTAAAAGAAAAAAACCTTAGTGATAAACTTGTTTCATTTAAGAATCTTACAACTCTGAAAGATTTTTATATATTAAAACATCATGCTTAAACACATTATCAACAATTAAATTTTCTATAAATCCTTCATAATGGTTTATAAAAAATCTTTTGATTAACCAAACATATCCCCCAGTAATGTCAAACTAGGAGTCCAACAAGGCCCATTGTCGTGCACTAGTTCCTGTTTCATTCTATCTCAAAGCTTTGCTTTTAGGTTTTACCCCTAGATACATCTGTGCCAGAGCCACATCCACTTGTTCATATCTAGATAGGGATTTATTTGTTTGGAAACCACTTACTTAATATTTCACCAAAATACCAAGAAGTTTTCCTATATTTAAACTTTTATATAGGGTTATTCATAAAGATTTAATATCCTAATTTCCACAAATAACTAAACTATACTTTGATACCAAATATGGCATACTGCCTTTTTATTACATAACTTTACATGCCATTTTACAAATAGAGTATCTTATAAAGTTTAGTGTCTTATAAATAAGGTACATAATACATGAAAACTTTAAACATTATTCTACTACACCACTACTAAAAATTCCACTTATAGCGACTGCCATTTGCGGTCACTATTGGCCTGTAGAGACCGCCCAGCGGCCGCCAATGGCAGTCGCTATACACCCGACACTGTCGGCCTACAACAACTTCCAATGGAGGCCGCTGAAGGCGGTCGAGACATTGGCCTATAGCGACCGTAGTGGTCGCTGAAGCCAGCCGGAATTCCGGCCTAAAGAGACTGCCAGTGCCAGTCACTGAAGCCGGATGAAAATCCGGCCTACAACGACCGCCACTGGCGGTCGCTGAAGGTGGCCGAGACTTCGGCCTACAGCGACCGCCACTGGCGGTCGCTACACTGGAATTTTTTTAAAAAAAAATTCATGATACAGAATAAAAAAAACATCATATAAATCATAAAAAATGAAAAACAAATCCAAACAAAATAAACATCAAGATCATCATAAACAATAAATGATAGGCGTGCTTCAACGATCCACAACCATCTGCATTAAAAACCTACAATAAGATACAAAGAAAACTAAACAAAACAAACATAAATTTGACATCTTTATTTAGTTATTATATACATATAATAAAATTAAATCTAAAATCTCATGGGTGCTATAATAATTTAAAACCACCAATTTAAGAAACGTTATCATTTTTTAATTTGTTTTTCCTATTTTGGAGTCTTGGCTTTAGTTTAGGAAAGTGTTTTTTTGTCTTAAAATGAATGTTTTTCACGCACACCACATTTCCGATGGACATGCCGTCTCCTCCTTCATGTCATGAATAATATTCCTATCGTTCTTGTGCGGTTTCAGGTCATTTGGAGCATGTTTGCTCTGAATTCGACCGTGACACGCCGTTTTGGTGTTTTCTGACTCCGAAAACGTGTTTCTAGTCACCGCGGTCAAAAGACACCTCCGATTGATCTTCCGTCTATCCGAAAATTTCACAATTCATACCAAAGTTGTTTTCGTAGGATTTCATGGCATTCCGAGGTTGTTCGGGTGGTTTTGACCACCCAACGCGCCCTTTAAGAGCGCGCCGAATTGCTGAAAACAACACATTCGGTCGTACCACGTGCACTGCACGTTTGATGGACATTCCCTCTCCTCCTACATATCACGAATAATATTACTATCGTTCTCGTGCAGTTTTAGGTCATTCGGAGTACGTTTGCTCTGAATTCGACCGTGACACACCGTTTTGGTGTTTTCTGACTCCGGAAACGCGTTTCCGGTCACCGCGGTCAAACGGAACCTCCGATTAAAGTGATTTCTATCCTACCATTTCATAATTCACACTGCGGTTTTTTTCGTATGATTTCGTGCCATTCCGAGGTCGTTCGGGTGGTTTTGACCACCTAGCGCGCCCTTTAAGAGCGTGTCGAACTGCTGAAAACGACACATTCGGTCGTACCGCATGCACCGCACATCCGATGTATGTTCTGTCTCCTACTACATCTCAAGAATAATATTCCTATCATTCTCGTGCGGTTTCAGGTCACTCGAAGCACGTTTTCTCTGAATTTGACCGTGACATGCCGTTTTGGTGTTTTCTGACTCCAGAAACGTGTTTCTGGTCACCGCGGTCAAACGACACCTCCGATTGACATGTATTCTATCCGAACATTTCAAAATTCATACCTCGGTTGTTGTCGTATGATTTCCTGGTATTCCGAGGTCGTCCGGGTGGTTTTGACCACCCAGCGTGCCCTTTAAGAGCGCGTCGAACTGCTGAAAATGACACATTCGGTCATACCGCGTGCACCACACGTCTGATGGATGTTCTGTCTCCTCCTACATCTCATGAATAATATTAATATCATTCTTGTGCGGTTTCAGGTCATTCGGAGCACGTTTGCTCTGAATTCGACCGTGACACGCCGTTTTGGTGTTTTCTGACTCCGGAAATGCGTTTCCAGTCACCGCGGTCAAACGACACCTCCAATTGATGTAATGTCTATCCGAACATTTCAAAATTCACACCGTGGTTGTTGTTGTGTGATTTTGTGGCATTCTGAAGTCGTTCGGGTGGTTTTGACCACCCAGCGCGCCCTTTAAGAGCGCGCCGAACTGCTGAAAATGACACATTCGGTCGTACCGCGCGCACCGCATGTCTGATGGACGTTCCGTCTCTTCTTGCATCTCAAAAATAATATTCCTATCATTCTTGTGCGGTTTTAGGTCATTCAGAGTATGTTTTCTCTGAATTCGGCCGTGACACGCCGTTTTGGTGTTTTCTGACTCCGGAAATGCGTTTCCGGTCACCACGGTCAAACGACACCTTCGATTGACGTGCCTTCTATTCGACCATTTTACAATTCACACCACAGTTGTTTTTGTTTGATTTTGTGGCATTCCGATGTCATTCGGGTGGTTTTGACCACCCAGTGTACCCTTTAAGAGCGCGCCGAACTGCTGAAAACGACACATTCAGTCGTACCGCACGCACCGCATGTCCGATGGATGTGTCGTCTCCTCCTGCATCTCAAGAATAATATTCATATCATTATCGTGCAGTTTCAGGTCATTCGGAACACGTTTGCTCTGGATTCGACTGTGACATGCTGTTTTGGTGTTTTCTGACTCCAGAAACGCATTTCCGGTCACCACGGTCAAACGGCACCTCCGATTGACGTGTCTTCTGTCCGACCATTTCAAAAATTACACTTCGGTTGTTGTCATATGATTTTGTGGAATTATGAGATCGTTCGGGAGGTTTTGACCACCCAACACGCCCTTTAAGAGCGCGCTGAACTGCTGAAAACGACACATTCGGTCGTACCGCGCGCACTGCATGTCCGATGGATATGTCGTCTCCTCCTGCATCTCACAAATAATATTCCTATCATTCTCGTGAGGTTTTAGGTCATTTGGAGCACTTTTGCTCCGAATTTGACCGTGACACGCCGTTTTGGTGTTTTCTGACTCCGGAAACGCATTTTTGGTCACCTTGGTTAAAAGGCACCTCCGATTGACGTGCCTTATGTTCGAACATTTCACAATTCACACCGCGGTTGTTGTTGTATGATTTCGTGGCATTACAAGGTCGTTCGGGTGGTTTTGACCACCCAGCGCGCCGACCTGCTGAAAACGACACATTCGATCGTATCGCGCGAACCACACGTCTGATGAATGTGCCTTCTCCTCATGCATCTCAAGAATAATTATCCTAATGTTCTCGTGTGGTTTCGGGTCATTCGGAGCACGTTTGCTCTGAATTCGACCGTGACACGCCGTTTTGGTGTTTTCTGACTCCGGAAACGCATTTCTGGTCACCGCGCTCAAACGGCACCTCCGATTGACATACCATCTATTCAACCATTTGAAAATTCACACCGTGGTTGTTGTTGTATGATTTTATGGAATTCTGAGGTCGTTCGGGTGGTTTTGACCACCTAGCGCGCCCTTTAAGAGCGCGCCGAACTGCTGAAAACGACACATTCGGTCGTACCGCGCGCACCGCACGTCCGATGGACGTGCCCTCTCCTCCTGCATCTCACAAATAATATTCCTATCATTCTCGTGCGATTTCAGGTCATTCAGAGCATGTTTGCTCTGAATTAGACCGTGACATGCCGTTTTGCTGTTTTCTAACTCTGGAAACGCGTTTCTGATCATCGTGGTCAAAAGACACCTTCTATTGACGTGCCGTCTATCCGACCATTTCACAATTCACACAGCGGTTGTTGTTGTATGATTTTGTGGCATTCTGAGGTCGTCCGGGTGGTTTTGAGCACCCAGCGCGCCCTTTAAGAGCGCGTCGAACTGCTGAAAACGACACATTCGGTTGTACCATGCGCACTGCATGTCTGATGGACGTGCCGTCTCCTCCTACATCTCATGAATAATATTAATATCGTTCTCGTGCGGGTTCATTCATTCAGAGCACGTTTTCTCTGAATTCAACTGTGACACGCCGTTTTGGTGTTTTCTGACTCCAGAAACGCGTTTCCGGTCACCGCAGTCAAACGGCACCTCCTATTGACGTGCCGTCTGTCCGAACATTTCAAAATTCACACCGTGGTTTTTTTCGTATGATTTTGTGGAATTATGAGGTCGTTCGGGTGGTTTTGACCACCCAGCGTGCCCTTTAAGAGCGCGCCGAACTGCTAAAAACGACACATTCGGTCGTACCGCGCGCACCGCACGTCCGATGGATGTGTCGTCTCCTCCTGCATCTCAAGAATAATATTCCTATAGTTCTTGTGCAGTTTCAGGTCATTCAGAGCATGTTTTCTCTGAATTCGACCATGACATTCCGTTTTGGTGTTTTCTGACTCCAGAAACGCGTTTCCAGTCACCGCGGTCAAACGGCACCTCCGATTGACGTGCTGTCTATCCGAACATTTCACAATTCACACCGCGGTTGTTGTTGTATGATTTTGTGGCATTTCAAGGTCGTTCGGGTGGTTTTGACCACCCAGCGCGCCCTTTTAGAGCACGCCGAACTGATGAGGATCCCAATAGGAATATATCTTCATACATATAGAAACTAAGGACTCGAGTGGGTGCCCTATTGATAGAATGATCCCGAGTGGGTGTGTGTGTTTGGGTAATGATGCTTGCGAGTGTTACATTATACTCTGAATCGATGTGGAATCCTGGTTTGGGATAAGATGTTGAGGTCAGCTATGGATGATTCTACAACCATTATTTTATTTTTATTTCTATTTATGCATGATGCTTGAGATTCACCAGGATTCCGGGGGTGGGGCGGGCTGTCCGGGGTGGGGGGGGGGGGGGTTGTACGGGGGTGCGGGGGGGCTGTCCGGGGTGGGTGGGGATGTCCGGGGGGGGGGGGGGGCTGTACGAGGGTGGGGGGGGGCTTTCCGGGGTGGGGGGTTGTCCGGTGGGGGGGGGGGTGCTGTCTGGGGTGGGGGGGGGGGCTGTCCGGGGGGGTGCTGGGGGGGGGCTGTCCGGGGCTGCGGGGTGGGCTGTACGGGGGTGCAGGGGGGGGGGGGGGGGCTTTCCGGGGTGGGTGGGGCTGTCTGGGGGTGGTGGGTGCTGTACGGGGTGGGTGGGGCTGTCCGGGGGGTACAGGGGGGCTGTCCGGGGGTGCGGGGGGGGGGGGGGGGGGGGGCTATCCGGGGTGGGGGGGGGGGCTGTCCGGGGGTGCGGGGGGGCTGTTCGGGGTGGGTGGGGCTGTCTGTGGGGGGTGCGGGGGGGATGTCCGGGGGTGCGGGGGGGATGTTCGGGGGGGGGGGGGGCTGTCCGGGGGTGCGGGGTGGGCTGTATGGGGGTGCGGGGGGGGGGGGGGGTGTTTTGGGTGGGGGGGGGGGCTGTCCGGGGGTGGGGGGTGCTGTCCGGGGTGGGTGGGGCTGTCCAGGGGGTACGGGGGGGCTGTACGGGGGGTGCGGGGGGGGGGGGGGCTGTACGGGGGTGCGGGGGGTTGTATGGGGGTGCGGGGGGCTGTACGGGGGTGTAGGGGGTTGTACGGGGGTGCGGGGGGGGGGGGGGGGGGCTGTCTGGGGGTGGGGATGCTGTCCGGGGTGGGTGGGGCTGTCCGGGGGGTGGGGGGTTGTACGGGGGTGCGAGGGGGATGTCCGGGGGTGTGGGGGGATGTATGGGGTGGGTGGGGCTGTCCGGGGGGTGCGGGGGGGCTGTACGGGGGTGCGGGGGGGGGGGGGCTTTCCGAGGTGTGGGGGGGGGGCTGTCTTGGGGTGGGGGGGTGCTGTCCGGGGTGGGGGGGGCTGTCCGGGGGTACGGGGGGGCTGTCTGGGGTGGGGGGGCTGTTCGGGGGTGCGGGGGGGCTGTCCGGGGGTGCGGGGTGGGCTGTACGGGGGTGCGGGGGGCTGTCTGGGGTGGGGGGGGCTGTCTGGGGGTGGGGGGTGTTGTCCGGGGTGGGTGGGGCTGTCCGAGGGGTGCGGGGAGGGGGGGGGGGGTGTACGGGGGTGCGGGGTAGCTGTCCGGGGTGGGGGGGGGGGGGGGCTTTCCGGGGGTGGGGGTGCTGTCCGGGGTGGGGGGGGGGCTGTCCGGGGGGGTGTGGGGAGGGGGGGTGGGGGGTGGGCTGTTTGGGGGTGCGGGGTGGGTTATACGGGGGTGCGGGGGGACTGTCCGGGGGGGCTGTTCGGGGGTGGGGGGTGCTGTCTAGGGTGGGTGGGGATGTACGGGGGGTGTGTGGGGGTTGTACGGGGGTGCGGGGGGGGGGGGGGGGGGGCTGTTCGGGGGTGCGGGGGGGCTATCCAGTGGTGCTGTCTGGGGGTGCGGGGGGGCTGTCCGGGGTGGGGGGGCTGTCCGGGGGTGGGGGGTGCTGTTCGGGGGTGGGGGGGCTGTCTGGGGGTGGGGGCTGTCCGGGGGTGGTTACAGAACATGGTTTTTTCAAAACTATTACAGAGCATGCAATTTAAAACATTAAATAATTAAATGAACAAAAAATATCCAAATCATTAATCAGTTTCATGGTTACTTCTCAATTCGTGCACACAAACATTGTGTCAGACCAAAACACACATGATACCCCCAAATCACAAAATATCTCACTACAAACCCAACTTATACATCAATAACAACCCCACCAGTAAAAACAAAAACGCACCTCATGAATATGATGCGTCATGTGTGGTCATCACTGCTACCTCCATCCAGTGGGCCAGGGGCCTACAACAAATAAACATTATGAATATTTTCATAACAAAAATAATTTAAATTAAATAAATAAATACAGTATAAACCTGCGTCGTATGATCCCCTGCACCATCACCTAGACCCACATATTCCCGCAGTTCTCTAACCTCAACGGTCAATTGCGCATTTGCCTCCTCGGAAGCCTGCAACCGTGCCTTGAAATCTGACAACTGTTGTGTCATCTGAGCAACAACAGGACCGACAGCCGCAGCGCGTGACACTACAGAATGAGGAATCCCTGTTCCATAGTTCAAACTATATCCATGCCCGTCCCGACCAATAATGCGATGAAATATCTCATCCCTTCACATGGGAAGCTGTTGCTGGTCCTCTGGCAGATGTTCTAACTCAGCTTCAAATTGAGCCTGTGAAATATTTAAATATATATACATATATATGTTAATATACATATTTATGTAAGTATTAGTAAGTACAAGCACTTACTATCAATGTTTCAGCCTCTGGATCATTACGATCATGAGTCCTCATCCACACCGACATTTTATCAGTCGGTGCACCTTGCTCCCGCAACTGTATATGAATAGAATATAAACACAAAACCATATTAATTAATAAATTAAAAAATGAATAATAAATACCTCATGTCAGATCTGAGACACGTGATGAGTCCTGAGCCTGTGAGGTGGTCCCTGCAATGCTCGATTCTCAGAATGGCGTACTGACACCTCCTATATTCAATTCATTCAAATTTCAAACAAATCACACATTCTTGAAAATATATATACACCAAAATAAATATACAAACCGAAACACCCTTATTAGACCAATATGCAACCAAGTCATACCACTGAGCCAAGAGGACATCTCTCGGAACTTTTTCCAGAATGTCTAGGGCACCCACATTTGGTACCCAGTGGTCCCTCTTCACTTTGCCTTTATAGTATTTCCACATCTTACGGAATTTTCTCATACACACGGGCCGAAACTCTTCGGGGCATACTTTCAAATTTTTCTATAAAGAAAAAAATCACACATATTTGTATTGTTTATACATAGAGAATAAAGTAAAATGGTCTTCTTACCTGAACCTCCCTCCAAAGACGATCTAATGTGTCCTGAGGGATAGAAGCCCAGTCACGCGTGGTCAACGGAAATCGATGTGGGTCACGTATGATATGACCCAACTGATGAATAAATGCAGGGGAATTCGGTCCCACATGATGAAATACCTCATCAAATGAAACATCAATCATCGTGTCAGAATTCCATGATAAAATGCCATGACCGGGGCCTCTATTGCGAGAGGAAGAAGCAATCGAATCTGATCCTGTTGAAACTTTATATATAATTTGACAGATGTTATATATATATATGTGTGTGTGTTTATCAATTACATAAAAAACAGAGACAATGACATTCAAACATACCTCTACCCTGAGTCATAGATGCCTCAGATGGATGATGTGGATCTGCTGCCTCTTCTCCTGACATGCCTGCAGTTATAAAAAACATTAGTAAGGGGACTATCCAAAGTATCTAAAAGATAAATTGGATTGTTCTTAAAAAAATAAAACTTGTACAATTGTTAATCAAATAAAAAATGGATTTAATAATTATTTGTGAATAAATTTTAAAAAATCAGAAAGTTAAAAAAATAGATATACAAATTATGTACAAAACCAGTCAATGTATAGCCAAATTTCAAATAAAATTAATAAAAATTCAAACAGCACATGAACCAAATGAATAATACCTCAAAGGGAAGATACACCGATAATAACATCAATAAACCAAGAGTAAAATCACCCTAAATATTTATAACTGAATAAACTTCCAAAAATGAGGATTAAAACTTACAAGGATTTATAAAATGGTTAGATAATTTATGATATCCTAGGACATTAAATACTGAATAGCGGGAAAACAATTATACCTTTCATTAAGCATGAAAATCGACCGTTTCTCCGTCAACAGCCGCTCTGAACCAATAAATATCTTCTTCACATTGAACTATGGTATGTTGATTAAGATGTTGGTAAACAAACGGAACAGTATCGGGTTCATCTTCTTTAAATAAAAACACTCCTCGCCGAGACATTTTGACAACAACTTGCCAACTTGGATCCGAAGGAAAAGTAACGAAGAATACTTGTTCCGCTTGTGATGTCAAAATGAAAGGTTCAATATCAACTCGTTCATTATTTCTGTATAACATATAGTTAAAATTCACCAATGAAAACTGATATTGATCGACTTTACATCCACGTACTGGATTAACCCAATTATACTTTAAAAATATGTACTTCAAACCGTGTGTGTATACAACTTCAATGATGTCTATCAATTGACCATAGTAATAACCAGAATCGACAAATGGACAATCGATGCCACTGTTTTGTGTTGCTCGTTTGTCGTCAACATCTTTAATGCGAAATCGAAAACCATTAGCATCAATAGCTTTATAACGACGAGCCGTTATAGATGGACCCTCAGCCAGTTGGATAAATTCTTCAGTTAGCGTGGGGTCCCCTAACTCCCTCAGCTTACGAACCTACATAATTTATAAAATTCAATACTGATATATGCAGAAAGAAATTAGTATAATACTTCACTCATAATGAAAATCAATTTATACATACATAATCCTTAAACCAATCATGAAATGACATATAATGAGATTGTTGAATTTGCAACTCAATCGCACGATACATCTCTTCTTTTATATCATTAATGTGTTTCCTGCAAATGATAACATGATGTTTAAATGATCAAATTATGCAAACAAAACATGTAAAAGTTATACAAGCACACTGATAAGATACTTACTGCATTAATGGTGCAACTGATGGAGTATTGAACAAGATATATTGATGTGCTTGTATCCACTCGATGTTGTCCATATCAAATGTGGTTCCTTCTCCAACTGGACCATCATGAATCCGAGAGGGATTATCTAATTTTTTTTCAACATCTGTAAGATATTCTACAAAAAAAGTAGTACACTCATCCATCAAATAACCATTGGCTATTGATGCCTCTGGACGAGCTCTGTTGCGTAAAAATCTTTTCAATGTAATCAAATGTTGTTCAATAGGATACATCCACCTGAATTGCATTGGACCAGCAGCCATTACTTCATCAGTTAGGTGCACTGTCAAGTGGACCATAACATCGAAAAATGAGGGGGGAAAAGTTTCTCAAAGTGAAAAAGCGTAAGTACAATTCGGTCCTGAAAACTTTTTAAATCACTCATTCATTAATTTATTAAACAAATCTCTCTAAAAAAATTACTCATCTCAATAAACAGATGATCAACATTGGGGAATAAACAATCACAAATTGCGATTGGAATCAACTGCTGAAGTAGTATGTGATTGTCATGACTTTTCAACCCTTGCAATGTCTTGCTCGTCAGATTCACACACTTTAAAATATTAGAAGAGTAACCATTAGGCACCTTGACCATCTTCAAAATGGAAAGAAATGTCTCTTTCTCCTTTGTAGTCATCGTATACTGTGCTGCAGGCATATATGCCTTGTTTCCCTCATCTAACTGTAAATGAAACTGTTTCCTTAAACCCATTTCTTCCAAATCACGGCGTGCATTAACATGGTCCTTTGATTTTCCACCGACACCTAAAATGGTCCACAATATGTTATCACAAACATTTTTTTCAATGTGCATGACATCCAAATTATACCTCAGCATGTTAGTTTTCCAATACGGAAGACTATAAAAAATACTTTTCTTTTTCCAATTGTGACTGCGCTACCTACCCGCAACACAAATATTGAATACTAGAGGAGCCACCAAATCCTGAATTTCATATACCGTGCGGATGTTTTTTTCCTCAATCTGCGATAACATTTCGACTCCTGTCATGATCTTTGGTGCTGGGTTGAACTCTCTAGAACCATCAAATTCCACTCTGTCCTTTCTGAACCTGTGTTGAGGGGGGAGAAAACGTTTGTGACCCATGTATGCCCATTTTTTGGAATGTTTAATCCATACAGATTTTTTACTTTTATTGCAACAAGGGAAAGAAAATTCCCCTTTCGTACTCTAGCCTGATAAATTTTCATAAGCTGGGAAGTCATTGATTGTCCACAATAAAGCAGCCTACAGTTTGAACATTTCATTCGTTTCACAATCATAAGTCATCACACCATCGCCCCAAAATTCATTCAACTCATCAATCAATGGATGAAGGTAAACATCAATATTATCCCCCAGACTTTTAGGTCCATCAATAAGAGTGGAAAGTAATATAAATTGTTGCTTCATACAAAGCCACAGAGGAAGATTATATGGAACCAACACCATGGGACATGTGCTATGAGTTGCACCAACCATAGACTTGAATGGATTGAAACCATCTACTGCCAATCCCAATCGGACATTACAAACATCTTTAGCAAAGTTGGGATGTCTCTTATCAAAATCCTTCCATGCATGAGAGTCTGCCGGGTGGGTTAACATATCACTTTCATGAACTCTTTCTGCATGCCATCTCATTAAATTAGAAATCTTAGATGACATAAAAAATCTTTTCAACCTAGGTTTAAGGGGAAAGTAATGCATTTTCTTTACAGTAATCAATTTCCCCTGTATCGCAATCTGACTTTGATGAGTCTTATTTCCCCTGTTCTCTTTCCACCTGGAAGCACCACAAACTGTAAAAATATCCAAATGGGCAGTTTCCTTTATAAACAACATACAGTTGTTTTCACATGCATATATGGTCTCATATGTAAAACCTAAGTTATCTTTCAACTTACGAGTATGGTAATACGACTCGGGAATCTTAGCGTCGACAGGAAGAACCTTTTTCAATAACACCAAAAGCATGTCAAATGATGTGTCTGACCAATTATTCAAAGTCTTCAAATGCAAAAACTCCACGATAAATAACAGTTTATTGTAAGAAGTACATCCAAGATATAATTATGTTTTCGCATCATCAATTGCTTCATAAAACCTCCTCGAATCACGATCTGCACCAGAGTGGAGATTTATCTCACCGGTCTCAAGATTCTGGATGTCAATGCCTTTAGGATCAAACCCACGTACCATTTCAGTAAGCATTTCATGCATTGGATTATTCATCCTTGCATCAACATCCATCTGAGATGCATCCGTATTTTGACAATGAACATATTATTATTCATGATGAGTCCAACTCTTATAAATTTTCAGAAATCCATTAAAGAATAGGTTCTCCCTCACAGTATCTCGTGTGAATTGATATCTGTTAGCACATTTTCTACACGGAAAACTAATATAGTCACTTTCAAATCCTCTGGTGAAGTCAATAAACTGCATAATGCCATTGAAATATTCTCTAGACGTTCGATTTGGAAGATCAATCCAACTCTTATCCATAATAATATCTGTCTAACAAACATTTACACAATACTTATTACATTTTCATTTTTCAAATCAACTATATTTAAAATAAATACTAATTATTTATTTATAAACCATTGATAAAATAATAATGTAAGTGAAATCCCATGTCATACCTGATTGCGCTACAAACCTGGAAGGGAGGGGAGCCGAAGGTGGTGCTGCGAGGGAGAGGAGAGGCAGTGAAGGGGAGCTGGAGCCAAAGGTAGTGCGGCGAGGGAGGGGACGGGAGGCGGGTGGCAGCGGGGAGCTGGAGGAGAGGAGGCGGTGAGGGGATGGGGGACGGGCAGCGGGGGGGGGGGGGGGGGGGTCTATCTGGGGTGCGGGGAGGGGTGTCCGGGGTGCGGGGGGCTGTCCGGGGTGCGGGGGGGCTGTTCGGGGTGCGGGGAGGGGTGTCCGGGGTGCGAGGGGGGGCTGTCCGGGGTGCGCAGGGGGGGATGTTCGGGGTATGGGGGGGGGGGGTTGTCCGGGGTGCGGGGAGGGGTGTCCGGGGTGCGGGGTGCGGGGGGGGGGGGGGGGGCTATCCGGGGTGTGGCGGGGCTATCTGGGGTGATGGGGGGAGCTGTCTGGGGTGCGGGGGGGGGGGGGGGGGGGGCTGTCCGGGGTGGGGGGGGTGTTTGGGGTGCGGGGGCCGTCTAGGGTAGGGAGGGGGGATGTAAGAACCTAGATCTTCGTTTCAGGTACGCCTTTCCTTTTTCTGGAGTTTTTAAGAAAAATGGAGTTTCTGGAAAATTTTGAAGTGCACGCCGTGTACTTTCTGAGTACACGCCATGTACTCTTTTCCCGCTCAAATTCGTGTGATGGCCATGTCCAGGCCACACACACGGTGTGTATGGGTGACGTGGAGGCTGATTTTGGCGGAGTACGGAAAAACCCACTACACGCCGTGTACTTTAAAAATACACGTCGTGTACTTTTTTTTACTAAACAGACTGGGGTCGCACCTAACGCACAGAAATGGCTTCTTCTTCAGATTTTGTTTTTCCGAGAGCTCTAAGGGCCACAAATATTCTCCGAGCTGTCGTGCCTCCGTTCGATCTTCGTTCCAACTACCGTCTATTATGTTGGGATCACCTCGACCTACGACGTTATAAGAAGAATCTGTCGTCTCTGTTCACGTATATCGATCTCCTAGGATCAAGGTGGGTGGTTTGTGCCTTTCTGTAGAAATTCTTTGAGTATTTTTGTGCAATTTCCACAAATTCCCTTGGGCGGGGAATTGTGGGTTTCCTGTTTTTCCCCTGCTGTTTGCCTGCTTTGCTTGATTGTTGTAGTAGAGGTTTATTCTTGTGAGTGGAGTAAAATGTTTTGTGCTCAGGTTTCTTTTCCATGCTTGTTTTACCTTTTGGCGGTTTCCAGTTGCCATGCCTAGTTGTAGGATAGTGGAACTGTTGCTATGTTATGCTGTTGAGACTTATATTGATAGCCAAGTAGTTCTTGAGGTTCACTTGGACGTTGCACGCGCATTGAGCATGTTAGTTTCACATAGGACTGTGAGAACCTAGTGCAGTAGACCACAAGGAGAATAGATGTAAGGGCTTCTCCAGAGTGTCTTTTAATACGATGCGAGAACACAGGGGGAATTGATGATGAGTGCTTCCTCAGAGAGTCTGTAGTTCCTCGACGCGGGCCACAGGGGGAATGAGACGTTGAGTGCTTCCCTAGAGAGCCTTTAGCACGATACGAGACTATAGGGGGAATTGATGGTGAGTGCTTCCTCAGAGAGTCTATTCTTAGCTGAACCAGATGGGTGAGACTGTGTGTGCCTCCTAGAGGGTTGCTAGTACTTGTAGGTTGAACCATAGGGGTTAGGATGTGAGAGCTACCCAAAGGGTTACCTATTTTCTTCCTGTTGCTATTGTTACTTGTGTACTTTATATGCTAGAATTGTGGATTGTAGCTGCTGTGTAATTTTCAGTTTACTGCTTCCTGCACTTTTACTTGCCTTGTATTCATTGACTGTTAGGCACAAATCTTTGGGTGATTGCCTATTGGGATTTTATCTCACACCCTGTTTGGGCCATGCTTTTGGGACCAAGCAGACTTTGTTGTTGTAGAAATAGATAAGGGCAAGCGCCCTTCGACTTCTGGTACGTGATTTCTTGGAGCTGGAGAGTAAGGGACCGAGATTAGGCTTGCGATGCTGAGGAGTTTACTTTATTTTCTTTTGCACTTTGTTTTTCAGTTGTATTTCAGCATGTTGGTTTGTTTACTGCTTTCCATAGACATATGTACCATGTTGCATCATTATTATCTTATACATTGCTTCCGCTGTTCAGTTCAGTTGTTATATATTGTGTATTGCTTCCGCTATTGTGTCTGGTTGTTCTTCCATTGTATACTTTATTGAATGAGGGAATAGTTTCCCCACCGACTCACCAAGACCCTCGCTACTAGTCGGAAGCCTCTGGCATTTGGGGAAACGTGCTTGAGGTCATGTGGAGAACCGGGTATGAGGCGCTAGTGGAGGGGCTCCGGATTAGGGTCGTTACAAAGTGGTATCAGAGGGGTTCTTTTCTCTTGATTTACTGTTTGGAGACTTTAGCTAGGGATAGGATGGATTCAGTACTTGGTATTAAGATGTGCTCGGGGGTAGCTAACCCGTGTACAGGGAAAAGCCATACTACCTCGTTAAATTGCAGTTTGCTGGTTTTGAGGTTTTACGGTTGATATGATTTCACCTAGAGTGATTCACATGCTTTGTGTTGTTATTTTCTTGACGATTGCGGTTCTATTTCTGTCGAAAACCGATGAGATGAGGGTATGACATCTCATGCATCATATAGGAACTTGTAGAAATCACATTCCATGCATTCTTTCCATGCCATCTAGGGTGCATTAGCGATTGCATGCTGTTGTGATAGACTTTGTGTAGATTATGCATGTTGTTGTGATAGATGCTTGGTAGAATCTTTGTTGCCTTGTTAGAGGATTGTTTGTTTCATACTTTGCTTAAATGAACACCAAATTTTGATTCTTGAGGTGTTATGGGCCCTCACGGATCGGACTTTGGCACCTCTTTGCCTTGTTTTCAGTGTTTCTGGGATTCTGTGCAGTTTCTGAGCTACTGCCTAGAAAAACCCAGAATACACGGTGTGTACTTTTTGGATACACGCCGTGTAGTTTTCAGGCTGTGTCACTGACCATGTGAGCAGGGACACGCTGTTGTGGAAGTAACTTTAGGAACACGCCGTGTACGGTAGGTACACGCCGTGTAGTTCAGAGTCGTGTACCCGGCCGTGTCACTAACAACATGGGTCGGGGAATCTCGGGTTGAACACACCGTGTTGTAAAGGAACACGCCGTGTAGTCCTTTCCAGGTACCCGACCGTGTCACAAACAACACGGGTCAGCGTTACCTTCTCTTCGACACGCCGTGTTGTCTTCGGAACACACCGTGTAGTCTCGTTCAGGTACCTGGATGTGTCACGAACAACACGGGACGGTGTCACCTTCACCTATACATGCCGTGTTTGTTCGGAACATGTCGTGTAAGGTTCAGCCTTGTAGACGGCCATGTATTTTAACAACACGGGCTGCCTAATCCTTGTCTAGTACACGCTGTGTTTTTTTCAGAACACTTCATGTAGTCTCGAGTTAAGTCGGATCGTGTGGGTTAGCCATGTAAAGAGACTCAGGTAGGGGAATAGGTTTCAAGTACACGCCGTGTGTTGGGTCAACACGCCATGTAGTTTGAGGTGTTACACGACTTGTAGGGTAGGAGTACACACCTATGTCAATGGCTAAAGGATACACGCCATGTAGTTTTTATACACGTCGTGTAGTCGTGTTTTGTAAACTTGTGTGTTTTACTTCCCCTGTTCCCATTTTGTACTATTGTGTTCTTTGTCTTTGTTAATTCTGATCTAAGGTGTGCTTTTAATCTTTCAGAGCTATGCCTCCGAGATGCCCTCCGATTGTACGTCTGTCATCAGGTAGTGATCAGACGCCAGATATGGTTGATCAGGGACTTCCTGCCGAACCTCCAGTCAGGACAGCCTTGGCACCGGTTGTCATACCAATCGTAGGCGCTGATACGTAGTTCAGGGAAGGTTTTCTGAGGATTATTCAGACCTTTCAGGGAGCACCACCTCCTGCCACGACTATGGCAGATTTGACGCGGGTTTTCCAGCAGCAGCATCCTCCCACGTTCTCGGGAGAATGAGGACCACAGGCTGTAGAGTCATGGCTGGAAGCCATGTTAACCATCTTTCAGAATTTGGAGACGCTTCCAGAGAGGTGGGTCAATATCGCTACCTACATGCTCTGAGAATTCGCCAAGAGGTGGTGGGACGTGATCTCACAGGCGGGCCATCAGTAGGTTATGACTTGGGAGGAGTTTCAGTGCGTCTTTTATGACTACTTCTACCCAGAGACCCTGAGGGCCGACCGAGCCCGGGAGTTCATGAGCTTAGAGCAGGGTACTCTTTCTGTCATGGAGTATTCCTCTTGTTTCCCCGAGCTGCAGCATTTCACACCCCTATGGGATGAGATTGGGGTGTTCTTAGCAAGGAAGTTCGAGGATGGTCTCAGGCGGGAGATCCGCTCGCAGGTGAATCTCTTCCAGATGACTTCCATCACTTCCATTTTCAACCAGACGCTGATTGCGGAGTGCAATCTGAGAGACTCCGGAGCTGCGAGCCAGGGCGGTTCTGCTTCTAGAGCTAGTTTTCCTCCAGATGACAGCAAGAAGCACCGTAGGGAGTCTATGCGCGGTGATCCGAGGAAGAGAGATGCGTCGTCAGGCAGCCAGGTGGTATGCTACCAGTGTGGCCGGTCAGGGCACACAAGGCCGCAGTGCCAGAGAGACCCCGTGGAGTGCCGATCTTGCGGCAAGATGGGTCACCTTCAGCATTTCTGCTAGGTTTTCTCACCAGCAGCTAGTGACCGGGGTTCTTCCATGACTCCTCATTCAGGAGCAGCAGCACCAGTTTCTCACCAGTCGGGGAACTGGAGTTCTTCCGGCTATTCGGGCTGAGGTGGAGGTCGAGGTCGTGGTGGTCAGCCACCAGTACCTCAGCACTAGCAGGGAGGTTCAACTCAGAGTGGTCAGCTAGGGGCGTAGGGCCGCGGTGCAGGCCAGTATTTCTTCGTGGAGCAGACTTATCAGGAGCAAGATCCTGGCCCTTCTACAGTTCGAGGTCAGTTTTATCTTCAGCTCTTTTCGATACTGGTTCTACGCATAGTTTTATCTCTTTTGCTGCTATGGAGAGCATTGGGATCTGTGTCTTTTCTTCTGCCGACTCTTTGACACTAGAAACACCCTTGGGGATGAGGACTTTTAGGGTATGCCAGTGTAGAGAGTGCCCTCTTGAGGTTGCAGGGTATCGTTTCTTATGGGATCTCTATGTCCTAGAGATGACAGGCTATGATTTCATCCTTGGGATGGACTGGTTGGTTCCCTTCCAGGCAGTCGTCGACTATTATCACCACAGAGTGAGTTTCGTTTCACCAGAGGGTGAGTCTTTTCTTCATAGAGGCGAATGGGATGTTCAGGCGAGTCGAGCAGGACTTGAGCATCATGGGCTAGGAAGGGTGATGACCCAGATTTCTAGTCTTTATCTGGATGACCATGGGACTTCATAGTTGGACCTTCCTACAGTGGTGGATCATTTCAGGGACGTCTTTCCAGAGGACTTTTCAGGTTTTCCTCCAGAGCGTGAGGTAGACTTCTTGATTGAGCTCGTGCCAGGAGCAGCACCGGTGTCCATTCCTCCTTATAGGATGTCTACACCTGAGTTGCAGGATCTCAAGAAGTAGTTGGAGGAGTTACAGTCAAAGGGTTTCATCCAACCCAGTACTTCTCCTTGGGGTTCGCCTGTCCTGTTTGTGAAGAAGGTAGACGGTACCCTTCGACTTTGTGTGGATTATCGGAAGATGAACCAGTGACGGTCAAGAACCGATATCCCTTTCCAAGGATTGATGACATCTTTGATCATCTTCGAGGAGCCCGGGTGTTCTCAAAGATCTACTTGAGGTCCGGTTATCATCAGTTGCATGTTAGACCATCAGATATACCTCTAATAGCCTTCAGGAGCAGGTATGGTCTATACGAGTATACAGTCATGCCATTCGGTCTCACAAACACGCCTGCAGTTTTCATGGAACTGATGAACCGAGTGTTCCATCCTTACTTGGACTCCTTTTTCATGGTCTTCATGGACGATATCTTGGTGTACTATCACACTCGACATGAACATGACACACATCTTGAGATCGTTCTAAGTACATTGAGAGATCATCGGCTTTATGCTAAACTCTCGAAGTGCCACTTTTGGATGGATCAGATTCACTTCTTGGGTCACGTCATCTCAGAGACAGGAGTATCTGTGGACCCAGAGAAAGTGAGAGTTGTAGTTTCATGGGAGCATCCGAAGAACATTTTTGAGGTGCAGAGTTTTCTAGGGCTGGATGGATACTACAAATGCTTCATTCAAGATTTTTCATGCCTAGCAGCACCTTTGACGAGTCTGACCAAGAAGGGGGAGAAGTTCTTATGGTCAGATTCTTGTGAGTCAGCCTTTCCAGAGTTGAAGGAAAGGTTGACGTCGGCACCGATACTAGTCTTTCCAGAGCCATGCAAGAGTTATACAGTCTATTGTGATGCTTTAGGTATCGGGCTAGGAGTTGTGCTTATGCAAGGAGATGGAGTCGTTGCGTACGGGTCTCGGCAGTTGAGGCCACATGAGAGGAACTACCCTACGCACGATCTAGAGTTGGAATCTGTTGTTCATGACTTAAGCTGTTGGAGACATTATCTTCTGGGAGATCACTTTATGGTCTTCACCGACCACAAGAGTCTCAAGTATATCTTCAATCAGCGTGATCTGAATCTGAGGAAGTGCAGGTGGGTCGAGTATCTTCAGTCTTTTGATTTCGAGATTTCCTATACGCCGGGAAAGGGCAACACAGTGGCAGATGCGTTGAGCAGGAGAACTCAGGTTCAGGCAGTTCAGGAGGCCAGTAGTGAGTGGCAGCTTATGGCTCTGTTCTCTGAGATGCATCTGGAGGTGCACGATAGACAGGGAAAGACTTTCCTATCTTCTGTAGTTGTTACCTCTACACTACTTGATCGGGTATGGATGAGGTAGCTATCAGACTCAGAAGGCTTGGTTCTGCGGGAGAGCGTGTCAGGAGAGGACCCTCTTCCTGGATGGACAATGGGCGAGGATGAGATCTTGTGTTTCCAAGGACGCGTATGGGTTCCAGTAGACATACGTGAGGAGATGATGCGGGATTTTCATTCCTCAGTTTGGGCAGTTAATCCTGGCGTCACCAAGATGTATTGAGATCTTCATCGCCAGTATTGGTGGCCAAGTATGAAGAAATATGTTGCTGGTTTCATCTTGTGGTGTTCTACTTGTCAGCAGGTGAAGGCAGAGCATCAGCGACCAGCAGGACTTTTATAGCAGTTACCAATTCCGGAGTGGAAGTGGAACGATGTTGCGATGGACTTCGTGATTGGGTTGCCGAGGTCACCTCGAGGGAACAATGTTGTTTGGGTTGTCGTCGATAGGCTCATGAAGGTTTCTCACTTCTTTCCAATCAAGGAGACCTTCAGTGTCGATGATCTGGGACGACTTTACATCAGAGAGATTGTTCATCTGCATAGAGTTCCACGCTCTATTGTTTCAGAAAGGGATGCGCGCTTTACCTATCGGTTTTGGAAAGTACTTCAGAAGGCCTTGGGTACACAGGTACTTTTGAGTACATCATACCATCCCCAGACAGATGGTCAATCCGAGCGCACGATCCAGGTGCT